>CM057341.1:371604570-372804570 GCA_030015575.1 Agapanthus africanus
CTGGACACGGGATTGTAGTGCCCGTTTAGTCCGCGTTTCCCCCATCGACTCCGAAATCGGTATTTCTACATTTACCCTTTCTTTACCCACCACCACACCCACATCGATGGATCCGTCTCCATCGAACTTCTTTACCACTACGCTGTCGCCGTCCGTTGGTGCGCAGAATCCACCCCGCATCTCTCTCCCAGAGAGGTGCTATCCAACACGAGGTCCTCATTCGACCTGTCTCTCCATTCCACCAGCCAACGGGGACAATTTTAAGATTAAACCCCAATTCATCAACCTTCTACCAAAATTCTACGGTCTCGAGTCTGAAGACGCATATGCCTTTATCACCAAATTTGAAAATGTATGCGCAATGATGGGTACCTCACAGCTTTCTATAGATGCTATACGTCCACGTCTTCTCCCATTCACCTTGTGCGATATAGCCGAGAAGTGGCTGTATAACACAACCGCACATTCCATTTCAAATTGGGAAGAATTCGTAAAAGCATTCCTTAAGAAATTCTACCCACATCATAAAACTGCTCGAGTCCGTAGCGAAATAAATCAATTCACCCAGCTTTCAAATGAACCATTTTCAAAATGTCTTGAACGCTTCAAGGATTTGTTAGTCCAATGTCCACATCATGGAATCCCTAGATGGGATCTGTGCAGAATCATATATGAAGGCATTAATCCTAACACAAGGCAGACTCTTGAATCCATGTGTCAAGGCAACTTCATGACTAAAGATGATGGGGAAGCCTGGAAATTTCTAGAAGATTTCGCTGAAAAATCTTTACAGTGGGAGGGTGTGAGTCAATCGTCTAGGGATAGCAATGATGTTTCCATAGGAGTTAGAGCTGACATTTCAGCTATGCAAAAGAAACTCGAGACTATGCAAAACAAATTTTTAGCCGCCCTAAGTCAAATATCACTCTCCAAAACTGTATGTGGCTGCTGTTCTGATCCATCACATCTCACGGAAGAATGTCCATTGAATTCTCCGTTTCAAGGTCATGAGCATACCAATACTGCTTTTCAAAGACCTAGAAACGATCCATTTTCTTCCACTTATAATCAGGGTTGGAGGAATCATCCTAACTTTGCTTGGAACCGGTCACAATCTCAAAACACGGTTCCAACCCAAAACAATTTCCAAAGGGTCCCTCCACCACAACAGCAACCACCACTTAAATTGAGTCAGTTCCCCTACCAATTGTAAGTCTACGTTAGCGCCCCGGCCGTCTACAGACGCCAAATGCGGAACAAAAACTTTTAAACTGGCGCTATCGTATACTTTAACCCGGATCTGCCATTATTGCTAAACTAACAAACTGTAAAGAGTGTAGAATGGTTATACCGAACGATCCGAGTCCTTCGTTCTTTAACCATCATCCCACGCTCCGTCGCGGCTGCTCCGATCTCGTCGATCTCTGATCTGCTCGTCCAGGTGGCACCACATCACTGATTCTTTAAACGGGCTCCCGCCTCTGACTTGAGGCAACTCGGTCGTCAAGTTTGCTAGAAGAGACGACCAAGAATGATGTAGAGAATGAGTGGATGACTTTGTCTCGTTCCGTCCAAAGCTATGGACGGACGGTTAATGAAGTTGCCGTGGGAATCGGGTGTTGGAATGAAATGAGCTGTGAAATTCCATACGCCCCAAATGCTATCATAATCTTTTCACAAATGAAAAACTCAAGTGAGAGAGAGAGGAGGGGGGCCGGCCACTTATAGAAGTGGAGGGAGGTGAGTGTAGGAGCTATCATGGAGGTGACCATAAACAACCATCCTTATCATAACAAAAGATCAAGAACAAATATCTTAAGAAAAACAAGAAGCTTTAATGATAAAGCATGAGTCACTAATACACATCATCAAGCCTTTAATGCATCCAATGAAAACTCAACACTAATTAATCCTAGTCACCTCATCTAGATGCTTCTAGAACACTGACTCACCTCAACTGAAGAAAAGATAAATCCGTCTTTAACCGAATGTTAAAAGACGGCTGACAGGAAACTGACAACTTCCAAAAGTGATCCTGAAACAACTTTCAGGATAACCCCGTAACTGTATAAATATACCCGCATTTGTATTACGACCGAATACAAATGCAACTGAGACAAAGATATTATACCTACTCAATACAATACTCGGATCCGGCTTAAACCAAAGCCGACCAGTATCATCTGCCCGAAAAATAACACGTGCGTAAACGCACGTGCATTTTTCGAACCCTGCCAAAAAACCATACGGCCTCTACAACGTTTCGCCCGAACTTGGGAAACTGTCTGTGGGGGACTCTAATGACTCGTCAGTACCCTGGCAGTGGGTTTAACCATAAACCGTCAGCGGCACTATCTATGCATAACGGCTGCCCATAGACTGACCTCAAGGGAGACCGATGAGCTAACTCAAGGGAGGCCGATGAGCGAACTCATCCAGAAACCCTACTGAGCCTAACAGTGACAATGTATATACAGTCCGGTCCGTTCGTCTATGAGTATCGCATATCCGCCTAGGGGGCTAGTAACGTCAGACCCCCAGAAGCAGTATAAGTCGTGTCAGAGTGTAGCCCAATAACACCCTGAGATACTACTGGAGTACCTACCAGTAAATCTCCTGCCATGGCCATGGACTATGTGTAATGGCTCTCCTAGACAAAGCACGACCTCGCCCCCAATACCGGGAGAGACGAATCCCCTGCCGATCCGCTCACGTGCCTCCATATGGCTCGGGACTGTACCCAAAAGCTACCTGTTTGCACGACTCCTTTGAGCCGTGGTAGGGTAGAAATCAAAGCACAGTGGGAACTCACACGAGACAAATGACGACCTCAGGTCGATGAACTAACCTGTACACATGTCACCTGGGAACTGCTATCTGACGATAGGTATAGTACTAACTAGCATATTCCCGGCGAGTCCTGTCCGGTGTACTCATAATCCAATGAGCACCTGTATACATCTTAGGTGATCCAACTGACACCAGTGGCTTGTGAGATCGGCCACCGCCCCTCGTCGGGGTCTCGACTGTATACACTAGCCTACTCCGGAGTATCGATGCCCTGTCTCGAAACTCCCACGACTAGGGACCACAATTAAGGATATGCATATAAACTACCCAACTCTCATGTATACGATCGCCATCATACAGTTGGTAGTAAAGCAAGATCCTAAGGGCTCTATCAAAGTGTAACATGCAATCAGTCACCTGAACATGTACACGACTGATAAAGGCAAACCAGATAGCATACTATCATTTCGAGTAAGACTGTCCTACCGAGATAGGTCCTCCGCAATCATTGCAATCACGTACCTGCGATCCAATAATTGACTATGAGGGCACTATCTCCAACACCAATCACAAAACTTCCAAAATCCGGTTAACACTTTTGCACCACATGAAAACTCTTTGCAATTGACCCGTACAGATAATACCTCTGCACTAGCACAAACCTTGGATATTTTCATGAAACAATCCATCCAAGCGACGGAAAAAATGAAATCTTCCTTCGATAATGTGATGAAGTTCATTGTCTCTCAAAATGAGAATATCCAATCGATGGAAGCACAAATTGCACAACTAAAAGCCGAAATGAGTGCAAGAGAGAAAGGAAAACTTCCAGCTCAACCTTCACCCAAACCTGGCTATTCACATCATGTGAATGCAATCACGTTGAGATCTTGAAGAGTGCTTAACAATCACGTTGGGGAAGAGATTGATGACACTAAAAAATCTATCAATGACACCCCGGCTGAGACCTTTCCTTCTACTTCTACTTCTAATTCTGACCCCAGTTCTTCTACCCCACCACCTTCTTGCGAGCCTATTATTCGTTTCCCAAAAGGCTCGCCACCTCAGCCCAGCACTTCTAGTTCTCCACAGACGATCCCCACTCCTCTTTTGGGATCATGTCTACCCCCACTTCCTTCTCCTATGATGGACCCAGCGCTTATTGCTAAAGCACCTTATCCTAATCGGTTAAGGGCTAACACATCGAGTCCACATATGGAGAAGATTATGGACATGTTTAAACAAGTTAACATCAACATCACTCTCTTAGATGTCATCCAACAAGTTCCGTCCTATGCGAAAACTCTTAAGAACTTGTGCACTAGGAAAAGGAAGACTCAAGTGCCCAAGAAGATATTCATGGCAAAGACTGTAGACACGGCTTTCCCCCAACAATTACCGAGGAAACGTAAGGATCCTGGATATCCTACGATTTCCATCTCTATCGGGGAAAAACACATCAATCGTGCTCTACTAGACCTTGGCGCTAGTGTTAACTTGCTTCCTTACTCAGTCTATGAGAAACTAGGTATCGGAAAGTTGAAACCAACCCATTGCACTCTTCAGATGGCTGACCAATCAATCACCAAACCTAGGGGTGAACTGGAGGATGTGTTAATAAAAATCAGGGAATTTGTATTCCCTGTGGATTTTATTGTACTTGATACACAGCCTGTAGTGAACCCACGGAATCAGATTCCGGTGATTTTAGGTCGCCCCTTTTTTGCCACTTCCAACGCTATAATCAACTGTCGTAATGGGTTTATGACCCTATCCTTCGGGAATAGGTCAATAAAGCTGAACATTTACAAGTTGGGAAGTATACCCTCCGAACCTACTGCTCAGGTCTGTTCTGTCGACTTAATGGATGTCGACAGCAGCAATTTGACGATCCTCATAATACTGATCTAGACTCTTTTCATACGATGTTGTTTGACCCAACTTTGTATCATACACATACGGACTCTTCCACCGAGTTGTCCGGGTCAACAACTAACACCGATTATGAACTGCTTTTAGAGTCTAAAGATCACCCCGTGCTTTGTGATGACATTATTCTCCGGGGTATTGATGAGACTTTTGAGGAAATCTTCGCTGATGAACTCGCATTTCTGAATGACACGGGTGTTGAGATGAATCATCTCCCAATCAATGAAATTGAACCTCCACCCCTTCTTCTGAATTATAAAAAGAATGCGAGTAATCCATCACATTCACTGCATCGTCTCTCCAAAATGAGACGCACACACATTCTATTCCACCCCTAACCCTTTCCCCACTTCTTCTTCCACCAACCAGAGCACTGCATTGATAAAATTTTCGAATGGTTGGTGTTAACTTTCGGTCTTTGCAAAGCTTGGCATCGACCAATGATTTTTGACCCCTTCATGTGATTTTCAAAGATTAACATTGCTTGAGTTTGGGGGGGGGGGTATAATCGGGCTCCTGAAAAGAAAATTTTTACAAAATTTTGAGCTAAAAATAAGTTTGGGGGAGGGTCTTCACTTAAATATTTTGCCCCCACTAATAAATTCCTCCCAAGCTTACAGGTTTTTCGAGATTTAGCAGATGGCAACAGTGAGGACACTGTTGAAAACAAGTTTGGGGGAGGTTTGTGCTTATTTTCGCATCATTTGCATCATACTTTGCATAAGCACAAAACATTTTGAAAATCCTATAAAAATTTCAAAAATTTCGAAAATATAAATATTTTGTACATAAATAAGATAATAAAAGAATAGATAGTGAAAAATTACATCGAAACGATTAGAAAAATTTAAGAAAACCAAGAAAATTAGAAGTTTTCTTATACGAACTAGTAATAAGTAGTTATGAGCCGTTGTCCCAAGGGTTAGTAAGATGAAAGAAGTCACTAATTTGAGAATAAAAATAACTCTGAAAAATAGTTCCTTTTCTGGAAGCCAAACATTTTGAACGTTGATACCCTGCTATTCGCACTTACACACGTCTTGAAGCTCGGGATAGTAGAGGATACCTTGAAATGCTCTTGTCTAAAAGCCAAAGTATGAAGGAAATAAAAAAAATATGAATAAAATATAAAATGGTGAAAAAAAATTGGACACTATTTTTGTTATCGCCAAGGCAGCAATAAAAAATATAGCGAGGGTGCTTCTTCACCTAGTGCCCTAAGGCCAACTGGTCTGGGAGTCACTGCTAAGCCTTAGGTGGTGCAAGACGAGGAAAATACACCAAATAAGCAAACACATGAGTAATCGGTTGGTTAGTACTTCAAGAAGTATTAACGGTCGCATAAAAGTGTGTGAGCAATCTCATCTAAATATTCATTAATTAAAAAGTACTGAGGCTGATGGGCAAGAGTATGATAGCTTGAATTGAATTCTCCGGGGGTAGGGATGTTCTTTACACACACGAAGGGTTATATGATCGATGTTTGGAATACAGATAGGAATGAAGAATAAGACGATGTTTTATTGAGGGAGGACGTGATTTTTGACATCTTTTCATGACTATTAAGATAGGGCTCATGACAACCGAAAAGCTAACTTAGTTGGAAACCCTAATTTTCAAGGCCTTTCTTTTACGATTCTTATCTTTAAATGTAATATTCTTGATCTTCCTTTTATTATTAGGATTTTGTGGGTGCAATCCACTGAAAATCCTCAGGAGACAACACTCCTCCTACTAGGGACACCTAGAGGTTTAAAGGCTTGTTGCACGTGCTCAGTGCAATCGTGTTGCCTACGAAAGTGTGCTACTTAGTTTTTCTCTTCCTTAATTTTCTCCTTCTCTTTTTAATAAAATCATTCGCTCGAGACGACCAAAAATAAGTTTGGAAGAATTTGATCATTCGAAAATACTGCATTTTTAACACGTCAATTTCCCTATCTTTTGCATTCATCAAGAAGTGTTCGGTATTCATATTGCACATATTAGAAAAACATCCCTAAAATACCAGATTGCATGTGTTATACTCTTAAACCGGCATTTCAAGGGAAATTGACTGTTTATCATGGCATTGCATCATTCTTGTATTGCGCAACACTTGTTTCGGAGTCTGTGCAGGAAATTCCTGGAGAAAGGCCAAAAGTGTCAATGAGCTGATCAAAATTACGCCAACTCAAAGATTTGAGATCTGGTAGAAATATAGAAGGAATTTTGAGATTCAATATATCAGATAAATACCAAGAAGATGTAAGGAAGCAACACAAGAAAATGTGCACACAGAAAGCCTCACGTGACCGCGGATCCACGGCATAAGGAGGCATGTGCCGCGGATCCGCGGTGTCTTGGCCACGTCATCACTCCATTTTCAGTGCATAATTCCTCACTCAGTGTGTACACCTCATCAAGACATGTCAAATTCCAGATTACTCTCGAAGCTTCTGCCAGATAAGCAAATATCATTAAGTAAGGTAATCATGATTAAGCTCCTAACAAACTAGTTCTAGAAGCTCCCTCTAACTAACTACTTCTAGAAGCCTCTCTAGATAACAAACGTTTGGAGGGAAATTCAAATTTTGAAACCTAGATCTAGGGTTTCTAAGTTTATAAAAGGGAACCTAGATCTAATGATCAAGGGTTAATGTTTGATTGTTCATTGTTCTTCTCCTCTCTTCCCAAATTGAATACAAGTTGAGTGACAGAACTTGTAAACCCAAATTCAAATTCCAAAGCCAAATTCAAGATCTCGAGTACCAAATCAAGCAAGAAACCTTCAACCTTTTAGGAGCGGAGCCGATCTTCAATCGAGCAAGTGATCCAAGCCGATCCGCGACTCAAGGAGACGAGCGAAGCGAAATCGACGATCGAGTTCTTCCTCTTGTAGTTTTTGAGCGAATTGTAACGGAATTGTTGATAAATAAAAGGTGAAATTCTTTAATCTTGCTTTCTTTAAATTCTTGCATCATGATTCGATCTCAATTTGTGATTTTAGTTCTTGTTGTGATGTTTGAGTAAAACTCTGCTCGTAAAGGAGTTGGGACGATCAATAGAATGATTATGTAACAAATCTTAAAACGATTCTTAAGTCCTACGAGTTTGTAAACCCTAGCAAATTGAAGAATCGATGACCTAGTTTCGATGCGATGCTTTCTTGATTATGATCGCTCGAAATTAGGGATCCACGATCGATTCTTGAATTTACTAGAGGCTAGAATGTGAATGATATCGACGAAAGGACAAGGGATAGATGATGAGACGTTAGTTTCCGCAAGAAATCCCTATTTCTCGTTTATCATCATCGATCTAGTATCAATTCATCGATGGATAAGAATACGTAATCGCTAGATTTCATCACATCTAAAGATCCGATCGATTCCTACGAGCCTCACTTCAATTCTTGATATTTGGATTAGAAATCATCACTTCTCAATTCTCGATTCTTGATTTTAATGTTTTCTAGTTATTAGATCTAAATTTTCTAATTCTTGAACTTCAATTCTATAAATCATGAATTGTTCTTTCTTTTCTTTTCTTTAAATTTTCGACTCATCTAATTCGAAATACAAACGATTACACTTTCCATGTGGACGATCCGCACTTACTAACGCGCTACAATCGACACCGTTATTGATTGCGGTCAAATAATTTTTGGTTGTGATTTCTATACAATTTTCTCAACATACACAATCCGAAATCGTATTCTATCAGGCATTTTCATAATCGCCTTGATCATTGAAGGATCGATTTCGATACCCCGGTGACGTATGATGAATCCTAGGAATTTGCCTTAGGACACTCCAAACGCGCATTTTAGAGATTTCATCTTCAGATTATACTTCTGAAGACGTCGGAACACTATTTTTAGATGTTCCCAATGTTCCACATGAGATTTGCTTTTTACCACAAGGTCGTTGATATAGCATTCGACAATCTCATAGATAAGGTCATCGAAGATCTTTGTCATGGCCCTCTGGTAGGTAGGGCCAGCATTCTTTAAACCGAAAGGCGTCACCTTATAACATAATATGCCCAGTGGGGTCCGAAAGGAAGTATGCTTTTGTGTTAGTGTATATGCCCTAGAGGCCATTACTGTATCATACTAGTATGTATATTACTTGATGGAAGCTTGGGATATTCACAGTTGTACAGACAATCTTGCTCAATATAGTAGTATGCTACTTGGTTTGTCTCTGCTTTAATGTGTACATGTGTGTTTCTTTATTGTATCACCTATATGCATTAGTAGAGCCCTTAGGATCTTTGCTTGATTACCGGCGTTGTGATGGCGATCATACTCGTGGGGGCTGGGTAATCCACAAGCACATCCTTATACACGTCCCTAGTCATGGGATTATCGAGATAGGGCATCGATACTCCGGAGTAGACTAGCGTATGCGCTTCTCATCCCAGCACGGGAGACGGTCTGTCCCACAGCCGTCAGTATGTTGTACTTGAGATAGTATGCGGGTGCGCGTTAGGTTACGAGTACACTGGACAGGACTCGTCGGGAACTGATGGTTGGTATTATACCTATCGTCAGTTATCAGTTCCCAGGTGACATGAGTACAGCTTAGTCCGCTGACTTGAGACTGTCACTTCGCCTCGAGTGTGGTCCCACTGTTCTTTGATTACTACCCTACCACGGCTCTACTGAGTCGTGCAAACAGGTAGTAGTTGGGTGCAGTCCCGAAGCACTTGGAGGCAGTGACGGTTAGACAGGATTCGTCTCTCCCGGTATTGAAGGTTGACATCGCGCTGTGTCTAGGAGAGCCATTACATGAGTTGTCCCTGGCCAGGGCAAGCGAGACATACTGGTAGGTTTCCAGTGATGTCTCAGGGTGTTCTGGGCTGCACTCCGACACGATTTGTACCGCTATTAGGGGACTGACGTTCACCACCCCCTAGGCCCGCCATGCGATGTATCAGACGAACAGACTGGACTGTACGGAGATTGTCACATACAGGCTCAGTAGGAGTTCGGATGGGTTTACCTGATCGGCCTTCTTATCGACATCTACCTGGGGACCGTTACGTAAAGCTAGTGCCGCTTGCGGTCTGTGGTTAAACCCACTGTCAGCGTAGTGTCGAGTTTTTAGAGTCCCACACAGAGAGTTTCCCTGCATTGAGCGAAACGTGTAGAGGCTGTATGGTTTTACGGCGAGGCTACGATCACTTACGTGCACTTGTGTGCGTATGCTGTTCGAGCAGGCAATACTAGTGGGCTTTGGTTTAAGCCGGATCCTAGTATTGCACAGATGGATTTGATTTTTCTTCTGTGCATTCGCATTCTACGGAATGCGGATGCGGGTGTGTATGCACAGTTTTGAGGAGCGATGAAGGAGGAGGTGCCCCATTAGGGTTTTGGCAGTTGGTTCGGCCAAAACCGTAATATGGCACACTCATTAGGGTTTTGACAGTTCGTCTGGTCAAAACCGTTATGAGCCGGAGACATTATTTACTAATCCTTTTAGTAATAGATTTGTGATGGCTAATTGCATTGACCATTTGACCACTTGGATCTCTCTTGACTTTGTTGACCCATTGACCGTGTTGACCATTGACCTTCAAGAGAGATCCACACTCTTCTTTCTTTTTCTTTTTATTTCTTGTGTTATGACAATGGTCAATTCAATGTGCCATCAACTTCTATCATGATAGGATTAGTAATGATGATTTTGTGTATTATTGGAACCATGGTTCATTTCTTTTAGCTTAATCTTTTCATTATTCTCTTCTCATTCTCTCTCTTGAAGTGAGAAGAAAAAGAAAAGCTCCATGGTTGCTAAGTTTCTCCTTCTTCTTCCTCCTCTTGATCTCATCTTTTGATCTCATGTGTTGAGAGAAAAAGATCCCACAAAGACAAACACATCCATACATCTCCTCTACACAACCTAGGGCTTCTAGACTAGCAATCTCTTTGCCCTAGTTACCTCGGCTCGAGGTGGAGCTCGGTGTACATCTCTCGGGTGGATCGTCTTCGACTCAAGGAGGCCGCGGAGGTGACCAAAGTCCAGATCAACCCTCGGAGCAAGCAAGGAGAAGAACAACTAGAAGAGAAGGAGTTCAAGTTAAGGTATAACCCCTAACCGAGTAGATAAATCTCTAGTTAGGATGCTAGTGTGTTGTTTTGCAAAGATCCGGCTTTTACGGTCCATGTTACCATGTTTAGAAAAAAATTTGTTTTACCGATTCCGCAACCCCGAAAGTACCGGGAGAGGTAACGTGGACCTAACAGTGGTATCAGAGACTAACTAAATACACCCTAGCATGTTAGCAAAGTATTTAGAATATCGACCGAACCAAAAAACCGCAAAACACCCCGGAATTTCAAGTTTCTGCCGATTTTTAGAACTGTTCCAAAATTAATAAATCATACACTAAAAATCGGCTCAGGCTTTCTATAGAATACTGAAGAAAAATGACTACCCAACTCGGTTAAAGCGCCGCGGTTCCGCGGCATAAGCTTGCTTATGCCGCGGAACCGCGGCCGAGTTAACTTGGTTGGGGATCTGTTTGCTGCAGTGTTCTTATATGGGTATTTTGGGATTTTTGAAATATGATTTTTCTGCCCAGATTTTCCAGAAAGCAAAATTTGTTTTTTGGGCCTAAAAATCCGTATTTTTTGGTCGATGTTCTGTAGACTTTGGCTAATGGTTATATCTGTAATGTTATATGTGTATTGAACGTCTACTAATCGCTATCCGTCGATTAGTGGGGGTTATACATATTTGTGATCTGTGTTATTGATGATATGTGTATATGAACTCGTTGGATTGTCGCGGATGAATAGCCGGGGTGGATGTGAGATGAGAGTTTCTTTTTTTTTCATTCATGTAATAAATTTGTAAATTGATGTAATATTATTTGTATGGACGCACAACCGGGTCGGGGTTGTAGCCGTCATTGTATAATTCTTTTTACTGTTTTTGCTCCTAGGATAGACCCATGGAGGGGGTGCACAAACTACCGGGTAACTCGAAGTGCCGAGTGGCGTACTCACGGCGTTGAGGGAGGTTGCTTCGCTTCGGGTACTTGGTGGGTAGTTTGCCGCACCCGTAGGGGTCTTGAGTGGGGTATTGGCTATTCATCGCGACCGTGTAATCCGTTTTTCGTTGCAGGCTCGAACGAATCGCGGGTTCCTAGTATATCCAAAGTGTTCATCTATGATCTGGATTGGCTATCATTTCTATATATCTATATATAATAACTATTTAGGCGTTGCTTATGTTTTTCAGCCGCGCTAGCTCAGCCCCCGCTCTGTCGTTAGTTATGTAACCTAACGGGTGATGACGGGGCCCCGTGGCGAATGCGAATGGCAAAAGCGTATGTCATATTTTGGTTGTTTTCTGCAATGGTAGGATTTAAATGATAGGACGCATTAAAAGAACTAATGCAAGAAAATAAACCTAAAAGACGTTGTTGGAACAATTTTTCAAAAAAAGCTGTTATTGCAAGGACGTTCACTTTTGTTTTGCATCGAGGTATTCGGTTATGAATGCCCAGCACCTCATTCGACGAGGCATGGGCCGAGATCCCCTCATCGGGAGTGACCCCTTGGACAAAAGTTTGCGTCAGGGTAATAACTTCACTATAGTCGATTAATTCTTGCTTTGCATCGAGGTATTCAGTTTGGAATATCCTGCACCTCATTCGACGAGGAAAGAGCCAAGATCCCTTCACAGGAAGTGACCTCTTTAGCAAGAGTTTTTCGCCACTATATTTTGAAAAAGTGTATCACGTTCCTTCAACGATATCAAGTTCATTACGTTAACGGGTTTTCGCCAAAACCCAGCCGTAGCCCTCCGTCATTTCTTATAAGTTATACTTAGTATTCGTGCTGCGTTTGTTGACTGTGTCAAGGCACAGTGAACGGTAGCTGAGTATTGCTTATCTGCTAGATACAATGTGATTGGTTAGGACAGTCGTATAACCTTGTTGACTGTGTCAAGGGTTATGCGGGTGGGTTTAATGCAATCAAGATAATGACGGGTTGAACTTGAGTAGGACCCTTTGATTTGTTGACTGTGTCAAGGTCACTTGGGTCCTAGGGGCAAAAACCACATCGGGAGTTTCAAAAGTACTGAAACTTGCTAGTGTTGCATACCATTTGGAGTGTGATGATTCTAGTAGGCTTCCTTCAGTTTTGTCATGCGATGATATTTGGATCCCGATCCTACTGTGAGTATATGCTACTCCTCGGGAACTTTCTCGCTTAACGATCAATGCTATAAACCAAGTAGGTGTCTAGAAAGGTGTTAGCGGGGCTACGCCCACAGGGAAAAGAGTTTACTTAATTAAGGAATTTCGCGAAAGCGTTGGAAAACCTCCCTCGAAGTACCGACACTGGCCTGGCTGAACGGTTAAGCAAGTATTGTACGGTGAGATTGATCCCGACTAATTCTTCCTTTATAGTTTGAGGAGGGATTCGAGAGACAGTGGGAGCCATCCTGTTTAGATAAATTAAAAACCAATCTAAACTTGCAAGAGCCCACGCTGAGTGTTTCTTTTCTCTCTCTCCAGGTAGCAACCATTTCACGCCCTAATCAAGATAATAAAATGTATCATCTTGACCGATCCGAATTCTTATTCGGGGCTGGGGAACGTTGGTTCGGCTCTAACTTATGACAACAGTCATAAGTATGAGCAAGGGAAAGGGGATTGTATGGATTCCCAGGATACCCAGTTGAAGAAGAAGCATGGTTTTGCATCTTCAGGTATTCTTGTAATTGAGAACTGTTTTACGATCAGCCCTACCTCTTGGGTACTTGATACCGGATCAGGATCTCATATCTGTAATTTATTGCAGGGACTGAGAAAAAGTAGGAAAGTTGCACCGGGTGATATGTCGCTCAGAGTAGCGAACGGAGCACAAGTTAACGCGGCAGCCGTCGGTGAATATCATCTAGTATTGTCAAATGGCAAGACTATGATTTTGAACGATTGCTACTATGTACCTCCATGGTTTGCAACATCATATCAGTTTCTTTACTCGATAAAGATGGATATAACTTTGTTCTTGATAGAGATATCATGAACATTTACCTTCATAAGGTACTGGTTGCAGAGGGTACACTGTGTAATGGTATCTACGTTCTAAATCAGAATACAGTTCTCAATGTACAAAACGCACGCAAGAGGAAGAATTCAGATACGATTGAATCCTACTTGTGGCATTGTAGACTTGGTCATATCGGAGAGAAAAGACTGAGTAAGTTGCATAAAAATGGACTCTTGAATACGTTCGAGTTTTCATCCTATGAAACTTGTCAGTCTCGTCTCAAAGAGAAGATGACCAAATCTCCGTTCACCGGACATGGAGAGAGGGCAGCAGAGCTCTTGGGACTCATACACAGTGATGTATGTGGTCCGATGTCTATACATGCAAGAGGTGGGTTCTCGTACATCATCACATTCACTGACGATCTCTCTAGGTTCGGATATATGTATCTTATGAAACACAAATCTAAAGCTTTTGAGAAATTCAAGGAATTCAGAAACGAAGTAGAGAACCAGACTGGCAAAAGTATCAAGATCCTCCGGTCTGATAGGGGAGGGGAGTACTTAAGCACGGAATTCCTAGATTACTTAAAAGAGAATGGCATTCTCTCTCAGCTTACTCCTCCTTATACACCACAGCACAACGGTGTTTCGGAGCAGAGGAATCGTACCCTATTGGATATGGTTCGCTCCATGATGAGTAGTGCTGAGTTGCCTCTTTCATTCTGGGGATATGCACTTCAAACTGCAGCACATCTATTGAATCAAGTTCCATCCAAATCCGTGCCTAAGACTCCGTATGAAATATAGAGTGGTAAGAGTTTGTATCTTAAAAGTATTAAGATTTGGGGTTGCCCAGCTTATGTCAAAAAGCAGAACCCAGACAAACTTGAGGCACGGGCAGTTTTGTGTAAGTTTGTGGGATACCCAAAAGATTCAAGTGGGTATCTATTCTACCATGCAGAGGAACAGAAGATAATTGTTTCAAGAAATGCCACATTTTTAGAAAAAGAATTTCTTGTTAAAAACTTTAGTGGCAGCACGGTAGAACTGGATGAAATTCCAAAAACACAAGCTTTAACAAAAGATTTGGTGGAACCGCTAGATTTAGTTACAACCAACGAACCTCAGCCACTCCGCAGATCTGGTAGGATTTCTCGTCCGCCCGAGAGATACTACGGTTTTCTCATAGACGGGGATCGAGAGGATTGCATCTTGGAAGAAGATGACCCTACCAGTTTCAGGCAGGCCATTATCAGTAGGGACTCTGATAAGTGGCAAGAAGCAATGCAATCCGAAATGGAGTCCATGTACGCTAATAAAGTGTGGACCTTGGATATTGCTCCACCTGGGGTAAAACCCGTTGGATGCAAATGGATCTACAAAAGGAAACTTGGTGTAGATGGGCAGGTGGAAACCTATAAGGCTAGACTCATTGCAAAAGGTTTTCGTCAAAGACCTGGTTTGGACTATGACGAAACTTTTTCTCCGGTGGCTATGCTCAAATCCATTCAGATCCTACTTGCCATTGCTACCTTCCATAACTATGAAATCTGGCAGATGGATGTTAAAACGGCTTTCCTAAACGGTTGTTTGAAAGAGTGCATTTACATGGATCAGCCAGAAGGTTTCATAGACAGTGGGAGCAGCGGGAAGGTGTGCAAGTTGCTTAAATCCATTTATGGATTAAAGCAGGCATCGCGGAGCTGGAACATCTGTTTTGATGAGGCAATCAAGGAATTTGATTTCATCAAGAACGAAGATGAACCCTGTGTCTATAAGAAGATTGTAGGACGAACTGTCGTATTCCTAGTCTTGTACGTGGACAACATTCTTTTGATAGGAAATGACATTCCTACGCTACAATCGGTCAAGCTATTTTTGTCACAACGGTTCTCCATGAAGGACCTGGGTGATGCCTCGTACATTCTGGGGATCAAGATCTATAGAGATAGATCCAAGAGACTACTTGGACTTTCACAGTCCAGGTACATAGAGACCGTACTAAAGAGATTTAGTATGGAGGATTCCAAGCGCGGTAACATACCCGCATTGCACGGAATTACCCTCTCCAAGAAGATGTCTCCTAAGACTGACGAGGAGAGGGTTCGCATGAGCACTATACCCTACGCTTCGGCGGTAGGATCTATAATGTATGCGATTCTATGTACAAGACCAGATGTAGCTTACGCGCTGAGCACGGTAAGCCGGTATCAGTCAGACCCAGGTGAGGACCACTGGACAGCAGTGAAGAACATTCTTAAGTACCTGAGAAAGACTAAGGAGATGTTCCTGGTTTACGGTAATGGAGACCTTAGGGTAGAGTCCTTTACCGATTCAAGCTTCCAGAGTGACAAAGATGACAGCAAGTCTGTCTCGGGTTTTGTGTTTACCCTTAACGGAGGGGCGGTATGTTGGAGGAATTCCAAACAGGATACCGTCGCAGACTCGACGATGGAGGCTGAATATATTGCTGCAAGCGATGCCGCAAAAGAGGCAGTCTGGATGAAGAAGTTCATTAGTGAACTTCAGGTGGTTCCGTCCATTGTTGACCCAATACCTTTGTATTGCGATAACAATGTGGCTATAGCTTTAGCGAAGGAACCAAAGTCCCATCAGAAATCCAGGCACATCTTAAGGCGGTATCACCTGATCAGGGAGATCATTGATCACCAGGAGATCGAGGTGCGGAGAGTGGACACAAAGGACAACACAGCGGACCCATTCACGAAAGCATTGCCCCAGACTCAGTTCGAGCGGCTGATCGAGATGATAGGTCTTCGATACGCCAGTACATGGCCTTAGTGCAAGTGGGAGATTGTTAGTGTATATGCCCTAGAGGCCATTACTGTATCATACTAGTATGTATATTACTTGATGGAAGCTTGGGATATTCATAGTTGTACAGACAATCTTGCTCAATATAGTAGTATGCTACTTGGTTTGTCTCTGCTTTAATATGTACATGTGTGTTTCTTTATTATATCACCTATACGCATTAGTAGAGCCCTTAAGATCTTTGCTTGATTACCGGCGTTGTGATGGCGATCACACTCGTGGGGGCTGGGTAATCCACAAGCACATCCTTATACATGTCCCTAGTCGTGGGATTATCGAGATAGGGCATCGATACTCTGCAGTAGACTAGCGTATGCGCTTCTCATCCCAGCACGAGAGACGGTCTGTCCCACAGCCATCAGTACGTCGTACTTGAGATAGTATGCGGGTGCTCGTTAGGTTACGAGTACACTGGACAGGACTCGTCGGGAACTAATGGTTGGTATTATACCTATCGTCAGTTATCAGTTCCCAGGTGACATGAGTACAGCTTAGTCCGCTGACTTGACACTGTCACTTCGCCTCGAGTGTGGTCCCACTGTTCTTTGATTACTACCCCACCACGGCTCTACTGAGTCGTGCAAACAGGTAGTAGTTGGGTGCAGTCCCGAAGCACTTGGAGGCAGTGACGGTTAGACAGGATTCGTCTCTCCCTGTATTGAAGGTTAACATCGCGCTGTGTCTAGGAGAGCCATTACATGAGTTGTCCCTGGCCAGGGCAAGCGAGACATACTGGTAGGTTTCCAGTGATGTCTCAGGGTGTTCTGGCCTACACTCCGACACGATTTGTACCGCTATTAGGGGACTGACGTTCACCATCCCCTAGGCCCGCCATGCGATGTATCAAACGAACAGACCGGACTGTACGGAGATTGTCACATACAGGCTCAGTAGGAGTTCGGATGGGTTTACCTCATCGGCCTTCTTATCGACATCTACCTGGGGACCGTTACGTACAGCTAGTGCCGCTTGCGGTCTGTGGTTAAACCCACTGCCAGCGTAGTGTCGAGTCTTTAGAGTCCCACACAGAGAGTTTCCCTGCATTGAGCGAAACGTGTAGAGGCTGTATGGTTTTACGGCGGGGCTACGATCACTTACGTGCACTTGTGTGCGTATGTTGTTCGAGCAGGCAATACTAGTGGGCTTTGGTTTAAGCCAGATCCTAGTATTGCACAGATGGATTTGATTTGTCTTCTGTGCATCCGCATTCTACGGAATCCGGATGCGGCTGTGTATGCACAGTTTTGAGGAGCGATGAAGGAGGAGGTGCCCCATTAGGGTTTTAGCAGTTGGTTCGGCCAAAACCGTAATATGGCACACTCATTAGGGTTTTGACAGTTCGTTTGGTCAAAACCGTTATGAGCCGGAGACATTATTTACTAATCCTTTCAGTGATAGATTTGTGATAGCTAATTGAATTAACCATTTGACCACTTGGATCTCTCTTGACTTTGTTGACCCGTTGACCGTGTTGACCATTGACCTTCAAGAGAGATCCACACTCTTCTTTCATTTTCTTTTTATTTCTTGTGTTATGATAATGGTCAATTCAATGTGCCATCAACTTCTATCATGATAGGATTAGTAATGATGATTTTGTGTATTATTGGAACCATGGTTCATTTCTTTTGGCTTAATCTTTTCATTATTCTCTTCTCATTCTCTCTCTTGAAGTGAGAAGAAAAAGAAAAGCTCCATGGTTGCTAAGTTTCTCCTTCTTCTTCCTCCTCTTGATCTCATCTTTTGATCTCATGTGTTGAGAGAAAAAGATCCCACAAAGACAAACACATCCATACATCTCTTCTACACAACCTAGGGCTTCTAGACTAGCAATCTCTTTGCCCTAGTTACCTCGGCTCGAGGTGGAGCTCGGTGTACATCTCTCGGGTGGATCGTCTTCAACACAAGGAGGCCGCGGAGGTGACCAAAGTCCGGATCAACCCTCGGAGCAAGCAAGGAGAACAACAACAAGAAGAGAAGGAGTTCAAGTTAAGGTATAACCCCTAACCGAGTAGATAAATCTCTAATTAGGATGCTAGTGTATTGTTTAGCAAAGATCCGGCTTTTACGGTCCATCTTACCATGTTTAGAAAAAATTTTGTTTTACCGATTCCGCAGCCCCGAAAGTACCGGTAGAGGTAACGTGGACCTAACATTTTGATCTTCAGGATGCATTTTTGTTTGATTGTATCCTGAAGATCCATCCATGAAGGAGAAGACCTCATGGGTAGACGTGTTATCGATCATCAGCTTGGTAACTAGTACTGGGAAGTCATCCTTCGGGCAAGCTTTGTTGAGGTCCTAAAAGTCCACGTAGATGCGTACCGTCCCATTTTTCTTCATTACTGAAATGATGTTAGCGATCTAGTCGGGATATTGAACTTCTTGGATGTAGCCGAAATTGATTAGTTTCTTGACTTCAGCAATGATACTCATCTCAAGTTCGAGTAGCATCCTTCTCGTCGCATGTTTGATTGGCTTTATGTCCGGCAATATGGCCAGTTTATGTACCGCTACTTTTGGATCTAGACCTGGGATTTCAGAATAGTTCCGGGTGAAGCGGTCTTTATATTGCATGAGCACGTCTTTTAACGTTGTCACCTGTTTTTCAGATAGCAGATCATTGACGAACGTTGGCCTCGGATCATTTTCCATTCCTAAGTCAATTTTTCTTTGGTTGTCCGCTGTGATGTATATCCCATCTTCTAGCTTTTTTGGTGCTAGTAGAAACTCTGAGATCACCTGTTGTTCGTCTTCATTTGCGAAGCACATATAGAGGTCATCCATAGTCTCGTGCCCTCCCTCTTTTGAAAGTGTTATCATATGGCAAGTACGAGTTCGCTTCCTTATTTATGGTTGAGCTGGTCCTATCCTGATGGGGTAGGTCTTTTTTGGCTCATGCCTTTGTGGCGGGGATACCCTCCAAATGTCAGATAACATAAACCTGCTTTGCCGATATTGGTCTTCTACCTAGTCTTCGAAAGTAAAGCAGTCTTCAAAGGGATGATATATTGGTCGGTGGTAGGAGCAAAAATCCAGACGATAGACCTCGTTTACTTTTTCGGCGTGACGAGACTCCGGAAGCGTCATCATTTGATACTTCATGACAAGGTTGAATATTTTCCTTGTCTTGTCTTGAGGGAAAGAGTATTCCCGACCCATCTTCTTTATAAAGGCCGGGCTCCAATCGAGTTTTTCTCGATTGCACGGCGTCTTGAATCCGCTTTGTTGTTTTCAAACTTTGTTTGCGTTCTTTGCCCTGTTTTTGTCTCCATTTCAGGATTTTCCCGTTTCGCGAGAACATATAGTGGGCCGAGGATAAAGGGCATTATAGTCTTTCTTCTCCTCAAATTACTAACTAAGACGCTACGTCCTGGCCTTTTCATATATGTCCATCTCACGGCTGTGGTTATCTCGTCTCTTTTGATAAGTTTCTTTTATTAGCTTGTCAATTTGTTCTTCGAGTGACGGACTTAACGTTCTTAGAGCGTGATTTCACTCTGTTTCAACGTCACAGCTATTTGGAAAAGCGCTTTCCTCTTCACTGGAGCTGTTTATGACGCGGCAACTGTGGAACCGCTCCTGTTTCTTGAAACGAACGTATCCAAGCCCGGTTGTCTCTATCTTCCCATTGGGCATCTTTCGCTGAGTCCCGGGAATATCCCAAATCATTTTGTAGAATTAGGCGCGTCGAACAGTTTATTCGAGGGGTACACCTTGGCATCTTAACAACCTTTTCAAACCCTCCACGTAGTATCTTGGCAGACGGATTGGTTGAAGCCTGTCGAGTGCAAAATCGGCACCATGCCAGACTTCTTTTCCTACTTTATTTTCCGTAGATTGGTAGAAGAGGATCGCTTTTTCACCTTTTCATCTGGAAGGTACGTAGAAAGTTTGCAGTTCTTGTATGATGTATGTATAGAGCACAACTTATTCCTTGTAATGCCTAGGCGGAGCCATTGTAATTTGTAGACTCTGATCTGTTTCGACAAAAGTTTGACAGGAGGACGGAGAACACTGCATTGGCCTCATCTTCAGAGTCGCTGCCAAATAGGAGTAGATGGTCTGGGCCAATTGTTTTCTTTAAGGGGTTGCCCCGACTAGACTATTTCTTCATCTTCCTTGGTATCTCTCCCAAAGATCGGGATAGTGGCGACGGAGTTCTGTTTATCTTCCAGCTTATGACGCCTTTCTGTATCTTTGAAGTCTGGTAGGTAGTACTTTGCGTCTTTATATTTCCGGACTTCGTTTACCGAGAACGGGTTTAGCTCTCCTGTGATGGTGTACTCCGAGCCATTCGTAAAATACTTCATACACTGATGTTGTGTAAAAAGGATGATGTTGTACTCGTGTAACCAATGCCTGCCGATCAGAGCGTTATAGCAAGTCTTGGCGTCAATGACATGAAATTTGATGTCTGTGACGAGCAACCCAAAGAGAAACGTCAGTATTACAGACCCATGTGTCCATGACAACTGTGAGTCAAACTCGGAAATGGTAATTTTATCTCATGCGAGGTGCTGAACGTTCATGCAAATTTCCTTCAGCACTTTTACGTTGAGCAGGTTAACGGAGGATCCGCTGTCGACAAGGATTTTCGCTATCCTGATGTCATGGCAGCACCCGGTGACGTATAAAGGGCGATTATGTTCGCAATTACCGAGGAGGATGTCTTCATCGCTGAATTTAATGTCAGCCGTATGGATCTCTGCCAGTTCATCTTTCATCTTCTCTTCTGCGAAGAATGCTTGGAACTTATGGGGATCTTGCAATGCCTTGATCAGGGAATCTCATGCCTCTTTGGACAGGAGGAGAGCATCCAATATGCTCAGTTGCAAGGGTATTTTCCTCAGATGTGCTAGGACGTTCTAATCCACCTTGTTTCTCCTAAGTGGGTCCCTTAATGCGAGCTCTTTGACTGCATCTTCATCAAGGGCGATTTCCTTGGGGATTTTCCTTTTTCCTTGGTCATTTTTTTTCGAACCTTTGTTTGTAGGTTCGAGGTTCTTCTCAGGCAGCGTACGATTATGCAGCTGAATATTCTTGCAATTCTTCTCCTCCTCTTCTTTTTCGGAGGTGGAGTCTTTGAAGAGAGGGCTGAGAGACGTTTCGTCCTCAGAATCGCTTCCGATGGTAAGAACTTAAGGTTTTCCTCTTCCGAACTGGTATCAACCATATGACAGTTGCCAGTTGTTTTTTCATGCGCATATGTCGCACTATTTTGTCTTCGACGAGCTTCGTGCTTCATTCTCTTGAAGTGTTTTTGATGGGCAACATATCCTTGCCACTACTTCTTGAAGGCACTGCATTCCTCGGTAAGGTGGGTAACCCTTCGATGATATAGGCAGTAGTTTGTATGTAAATCCTTTCTGTCAAGGTATATGACCCAAGGAGTGTTTCGTACGAGTGGTGGCAGCTTCATTCCCATTTACAGGACTTTGGAAAACCGCTTATATATTTTGATCCGGCTCTTATTTGTAGTACGTGTGCTTTTGTTTGGTTAGAGTACTTTACGATTCATCCTTGCCGCAGCTTGTTCATCCTGATGCTGACGCTTAGCCTTTTCGTATATGACTGTTTCACGTTCTCGATCAGCTTTGCTTTTTCGAAAGGTTTCATTTAACAGCCTATCAGTCGGGTCTTCTGGCAGTTCCGGAGATTTTAGCGCCGATCCTGCCTCCAGTTCCTCTGCGTTGTTTTTTGACGCCGAGGGAGTTTCTTCGTCATTTAACGAAGAATGGGAGACCGTGTGGCAACTTGCTACATAGTTCTCGGTTTCTTCTGATGAGTTGTTTTCCTCATCGTTGTCACTATCTTCGTTCTTAAGAATATGCTTGAGGAACTCTTCGACCGTGAACAGTGTTTGAGCCTTCTGGTTGTACTCCTCCAGCACGTCAATGTACTTTTGTAGGTCTATGCACTTGTCGTCATACTCGGCAGGCTGCACAGGCTTCTTGGTCTTCTTCTTTTTCTTTGAAGACTTTGAAGGGTCGACTTAGGGGTTTTTCCCTTTGTCAACAACTTTCGGTGCAGGACGTGGTTTCAGCATCCCTTCGATGATTTCGGGTTCAAGTAGGCTTTTCCACCTGACTACTGGACATGCCTGTAGATACTTCAGCATTCTTTTGGTTTTTGCTGAAAGAACGACTTCCCATAGAGTTTCTTCTATGAGTGAGCATGATGCCCCCAGCGCGTCCACCTTTTTGGGAGCGTGCTTCTATGGTGAGTTTACCATCCAGTTATCAGACAGCGCGAATTTCCCCTGTTGATACTAGTCCCCGACACAGTTCTTGAAGACGTAGAAATCCTCAATTGGGTGGCTCACCATTCTATGATAAAAGCAGTCGTTAGAGTTGTTGACGTCGCCGGGTTGCGGTAGACGCCACGAGTCTGGCAATTGTTATGTTTATTACGCATTACCAATTCGAATAGTTTTCTCGTCTTATCGCAAGGAAACGAATAAGTGTGTCCTAATCTTTCCTCCAAGGATGGGCGCGGACGCGCAGTGTTTTGGCGAGCGGCTAGTTTTGGGCCACTCGGTTGTTATTGTGTGTTGGAAACAAAAGCCGCTTTCCCTTTATCCTTGTTATTTCGAGGGTCTTTATTTGAGGAGGAAGGCCCATGGCCCATCTGGTCCATTTGGGCCAGTTTATCGATCAGACCCTGGAAGGTCGTTGGTTTGAAGAATATCATGAATTGGAACACTGTCGTTTGAGGATCTAGGGTACCGATGAACATGCCCACGGCAGGAGATTTTTCAATGCGCTATTCACACTTAGACCATAGGTTCCGCCAACGGATCGCATATTGGACCCAGGTTTCTCCTGGCCTTACCCTGGCATTGATTAATGTCGTGATTGGGGTGCGCTCGCTTGTGCTGGCGAAACGTTGTAAGAACAACAGTTGCATCTCTGTAAATGTCTTTATGGAGTCATTTGGGGGCTCCGAGTACAATTCAAAGGCCGTTTCTGGCAGTCTGCCAACGAACTGGCGAAGTAACAGTTTGTCATCACCTCCCATGTTCCCGCACAGAGCTCTGAATTGTACAATGTGCTAATGAGGGTTGCCTATCCTTTTATACACATGAAACTTGGGGATCGTATATCCCGGCAGGTATTTGATTTGATCATACCAGCCTGGATACAGTCGTCCGGTTCTGCGATTTGGCGAGCGGCTTCACTAGCTAGATGAGCTCCTATTTGTTGAGCAATGTAATCATTAAGAGCGGCCTTAAAGATTGTTTCCTTCTTGGCTGCCGATAAGGCCGGAAGAGGATTTGATGTTTCCCCTCTGTTATCCTCGATGATTATCGGCAGATCTTCGGCTGGGGGTTCTGGTTGGATCATCATTCCAACCATGTCCTGAAACAAGAGCACCATTTGCTTCATGTTAGCAGATTGTTCAGCGGATTCTTTGTCCTTACTTTCAAGCACCCTTCGCAGGAACTCTGTATCGGTCTCCTGCTCTTGGCGATGTTCGGCTTCTTTGTCTGGACATTCTTTGTGTCCGGTGAGCGCTGCCATTTTGGTAAGCATTTCCTGGAGCTTTTATTGTTGCTCCTAAGCCTTAGTCAGCAACCGAGTTTGCAGTCGGTGACTCATCGAAGCATGGCTTTCTTCTTTTTCGGAAGCCATGTAGACCGTATGTACTGTTAAACCCCCGGCCTTGAGGCGTTTGGGTCCATCGCCTTTGGAATTTGCCGCAGGTGGTGGGATTTTCTCCTGCCTCGTCCTTTTGTGGGAGGTTGAAGTTGAAGGAGCCGTTGTAACAGGAACCTGTGTAGAAGAAGTCCCTCGCTGTATGACGGAGGAGTGGTCTTTTTCTTGCTGAGCCTTCAATTTCTTCGGCCGACAAGAGTAGTTCTGGTCAATTACACAGTCCTGGACTTTTTGCCAGACCCTATGAATTTGCGAGGAGAGTCGCTGATGGGGCTGCTCTGGTTCTTCCTAAGCAGTGACCTTTGCTGGCAGAGGTGATTTCTTTAGCACCGCCGTCGGGGAGTTCTTATGTACCCTCCTAAGCGGATCAAAGTTGTTCTCGGTTGCAACTTCAGCATCAACTTTCTCCATTGGAGCTGGCGGAGTGAGTCCAGAAGGGGAGTCGCCCCTAGCATTTCTCACCCGGCGCCAGTGGCGATGTCGAGCCTGCCTTGCAGAAGGGACCGCCTCAGTTTTAGAAGTGGCTTCGTTGTGCCCCCGGCTTTGCTGAAGGGCTGTTATTGGCATCAGCCTGTCGAAGACCGGCGTCCTTATTAAAGTTTGGCGAGGGCCGGCTAATCTTTCAAAGACCGACTTTCTGATGGGGGAAGCGCTTTTTGTTGGATATAGTGCCCTCAAGACAATTATTGTAATCACAGGCAGGTGATTATCATTATTGAGGGAGGACCTATACGATAGAACAGTCTTACTCAAGATGATGGCATGCTATCTGGTTTGTCTTTATCATCATGTACATGATTTATGTGGTATTACAGATCACTATTACATATTGACAGAGCCCATAAGATTCTTGCTTGACTACCAGCATTATCATGGCGATCATATATGTGGGAGTTGGGTGGTCTATAAGCACATCCTTAAATGTCCCTAGTAATGGGTATTTCGAGACTGCGCATCGATACTCAAGAGTAGACTAGTGTATACTGATCGAGACCCCGACAAGGAGTGGTTGCCAGGTCTCACAAGCCATTGGTGTTAGTTTTCTCACCTGAGATATTATACTGGTGCACATTGGGTTATGAGTACACTGGACGGACTTGCCGTGTCACGACCCAAAGTTTGGATGTGACCGGCATTTAGATTGTACAATATCTAGAGATATTTACACAACCCGAGTAAGCCGAAAAACCAAGATCAAAATCCTTTTTACGTAATTTTTCTAAAAATTTAGTTCTTTAAGTAAAAATCATAGTTTTATGTAATTAAGATCTTAACAGAAACTTACTAGTGAATTCATAATAAAAACAATTATAAAGTGTTAAGTTAGTTGCATCCCTAGTTGGGATCAACAATATCAACAGCGGAAAAATATATCCAATTATATAGGATATCAATAAGAATCCCAGACACAAATAAAAGAAATATTTTCTAACATAACAACGATCTCACCTGTCAATTATTATACATATAACTATCTCTCACTCTAGTCATAATACAAGGTCTGATGGAGATTTTCTAGATCCAAAATACAATACCAAAAGAGAATGTTACTACATATGTAACCCACCTATCAAAAGATGCGATAAAACTGAAAAAGTGGATCTGCACTGTTGCTAACCGTCCACTATACTCCTGCAAGGAACTGTGGCACAACGGGGCTGAGTTGCCAACTCAGTGAATAAAATTAACATATAATGGCTGATAATGTAAATATGACCACTATAACTAATTTCAATAAGGATAAATATGATTCATGATAGCATGTGAAAACATGAATTTATACTAGTAATCATATAAATCAAGAATGAAACCTCATCAATTATTTCCAAATCAAGTTCACCTTTCCGTGTCCAACATCGACACAAATCTTCTGTTTCCCTCAGGCCTTGTTCCTCGAACGATCCTGTAATCAATAACACTGGTCGGTATCATCTAGATATCCGCCATGTTTCAATACTATCTCCGGTATGGAGTATCCTCGCTAGGCTCCCCCGCCTCAAGTGCGGCTATCCTGCCCCTCGGCCTCGACCGGGTCCACTATATATCCAAC
Source organism: Agapanthus africanus (assembly GCA_030015575.1). NCBI lineage: Eukaryota > Viridiplantae > Streptophyta > Magnoliopsida > Asparagales > Amaryllidaceae > Agapanthus > Agapanthus africanus. The sequence goes on from CM057341.1 coordinate 371,630,827, forward strand.
TATATATCTCCCCCACTCAGTCTGGATAAAGTAAAAATCCGTGACCGTATATCTCCCCCACTCGGTCCGGAATAAAACCTATTCATAAAAACGACATATCATAGTGGAGGTGACACATAATCATAAAAATCACAGATTTTTCGTAATAGTATAGGAAAATTAAAAATCAAAAATCCTCAATAATACAAATGCCTCTTATATCAACTACTAATACTGGAATAAAAAATATGATTCATATATGCTAGTTACTATGAATATTGATACTTAGGGTATGATAAGAATCATTTTTAACAGAATAATTTCTAAGTGTGAAGTGACATATTAATATCGACAAGGTGTAGTGTAACATGTAGATATATGCATGTCCGGCAAAACTCGTTGATAATGGTGCTGTGTTCTAACAAATATTAATCCTAGAGGTATATATATGTAGATTTAAGAATGCATATGATAATGTTAACATACAAAAGCAAAACTTGAATTTAAATCTAACTACGCGCGTATCACGCCATCTTTACAAGATCCCCCGGTAGATGTTTAGTCTACTCACCGGAATACGTCGTAATCTATTCAAAAATCACCAATCCCTTTTCTTTTCCTTTGCGGCCTCCGAAGTTCCCGTTTTTGAGTCTAACATAGAAATTAACTTGCATAAGGAAACGGTTAATTTCGATACGGCGAAATATGTAAATACGAGTTTCACGTACTAACTATACTACGTAGGACTAATTTAGACTATTTAACACCTATACTAACTGAGTTTTAAACCTTCGCTATTTGCAACAGAAAACTTAAATGCGTTACGAATTTAACGTGTCATATTTTAGAATTTTGATACCTTTTACGATATTAGTCCCCAGATTCCATATACTGTTAAATTAACTTAAATAAACAATACCAATTATCATAACACCTAAATAGAGACCTACCCCAAACATCCATCACTTCTAAAAATCCGGCGACGCTGGAATTAGCCTTGTTCTCGCCGGCCAAAATCCGAGCCCCATTGCTCTTATTCTTATGGTAATTTCTAGGTCCTGTGTATAAAATTAAAGTACTGTTTGGTTAATTTAATTATTATTTAATTGATAGCAGATCTTCCCAGAGACTATATTTCCTTAAAATACCAACTTTTTCGATATCCGATTTTAAATTATACAATTTACAGAACTAAAACCTACTAAATTAAGAATTATACCTGCTGAGGATGGTTGAAAGACTTCCTCCAAGGTACCCGAGTCCTTCACTCCTAGCTTGATGGCGAACTCTTTAACTCCTAGTTCTTCTTCTCTTTTCTCTTCTCTTTATTTTTCTTTTGTGAGTTCAAGTGTTTTCTTTCTTTCTTTGATCTTTTCTGATTTTTATTTATTTAAGTGATCTGAACATAAGGTATAGGATAAAGAGAATGAGTGAGGTGTAGGAGGAGGTGTCACCAGGCAAGGGTGTGCTTGTTTCATGCAAGGAGGAGGTGTTGTGTGTGAAGGGTGCATGCAAGAAGGATGTGGGAATGAATTATCTTTCCATTTTGATTTATCTTAATATACAATTCTGAACCAAAATTATTTAACCTCTATTCTACCTACACCCTTAATCAATTCCCATTTGCACAAATTCCTAAACTTTACATAATAACCCCTCACTACCTATGTTATTATATAACAGCATTTTTAATTAAAATGAAGCTAAATTTCACATTAACACCCTTATAATTTATTTATGTTACAAATTAAATTTTTTATTTAATTTGTTTTACATACTACTTATGAAAATGTCTTATTTGGTTTTAATAACTTTTTAATTCCACATTTAATTATTTAATTAATTAATTTTATTTTTTTCTAAATTTTCAGAATGTTATAATATTCCCCCTTAAGAAAATTCGATTTCCGAATTTAAAACTTAACTAGACTTACCTTCAAAAAGATGTGGAATTTTTTTCGCATCGCATGCTCGGTCTCCCAAGTGATCTCTTCGCGATTCGTTCCTCTCCAAAGAACCTTTACAGATGGAAGTACCCATGATCTCAGTTTCTTTACCTGCCGGTCTAGAATAGCTACAGGCTGCACTGTGTAGGATAAATCCGGCTCAAGCTGTAAGGTTTGATGCTGGATCGCGTGAGAAGGATCGGGAAGATACTTGCGAAGCATAGACACGTGAAACACCGGATGCACATCGGAAAAACTTGGTGGAAGTGCTAAACGATAAGCTACATCACCCACTCTCTCAAGAATCTCGTAGGGTCTGACATATCCGGGCTGACCTTTTCCTTTTTCCCCAAACGCATCACAGCTTTAATCGGAGATACATGAAGAAACACATGACCTCTGTCACGACCCAACATTCGGCCCGTGACCGGCACTTAACCACGTACGTCTACAGGCGTAACGCGACTAAGTAAGCCGAACCCAGAAATCAAAACCATTGAAAAAGTAGTGAGTGTTAAAACATTTAATGGAAATATTTGTTAAAACATTTGGAAAACCTTGAGTTATTTAGTAAAATTCTTTAAAGTTCAAGTTATTATCTTAAAACTTTTGGCAGCATTTCCTTTGTAAAAACTAGCCCCGAAACCGGTACAAGACGAGATATACATAAAAATGAGATACAGTAAGAATAAAGCATCCCAAACGGGAGAAATCACGCACAACGGCGGAAACAATCACCACGATAATAATATACAACGCCGTAGCGAAAAAAGAGCAGAATAAGTGAAGACAACATGAAATATACAAATGCATAAATAAAGTCGGCTCACAACGAGCTCGACACCAGAGTACAAAATAATATATATCGTCCTCACAACTGGTCTCTAAGTCAATACATAGGTAGTAGATGGAGAGTACTAGATATAACAGTGTATACAACTGGAAAATAAACAGATACCGCACAAAAACCCACCTATCAGCAAAGGGCTCACACGCCAACTGCAGTGGTATCTGTATCAAAAGATGCAAGAAAGCAGCCTGCCGCGACTACTCTGAGGGGCAACCTGCAAGCACTGTGGCACAACGGGAGTGAGTTGCCAACTCGTGAATAGAAAATAACATATAAAGGTAATCACGAGTATGCACGTGCTGCGATACTCTAACCTATGCCAACAGATAAATCTATATGATGAGCTAGATGAGCAATAATCATGCAACAAGTGCGATCAATAACATCTCAATATGATGAGCAAGGTATGCAATAATCGTGCTTAGCAAATTTAATCTAATAACACCTATATAGGATGAGCATGGTATGCAATAATCGTGCATAGCAAGTGTACTCTATCAGGTACCACAGATACAGGATGAGATGTATACCACTGAATGCTGAGCATGGGAATAAATAACATCTACATGGAATGTCGACGTGGAAAATAACCGGTGTCCATCAATACACCCAAATCGCAGTAAAACTCAAGCGCAGTCACTCTAATCGGCCCTCAAATCCTGTAAATCTCATAGATTCGTGAGTGCCGAACATCGGCACTCAAAATATCATAAAATAATCATGTCCAGCATCGACACGCACATCCTCATATATTGGGCTTCGTCAGTCCGGATCGGCCCAAAGGATCCGTCTGCGGAATTGGCCCTCGGCCCCGGCAGTACGGGTTGGCCCGTATCCATCTCTCAGCTCTGGTCAGTATCCTCCGGATGACCGCCAGGTCCAACCAATCACCGGTAGGTAGTCGTCTCTCCGCCGCGCTCACCGTCTAACAATGCGAGTCTTCTTTCCCGGGGTACCATACCGGGTCCACCATGTACCCGCAATCGGTGCCTACCACTCCTCAAATCGGGTATACTCACACAAGCTCTCAGGAACCGAGAAAACTCATGGTGGATGCACTGAAATATCATATCAATAGAAACCGGGTTTTTAAAACAGTGCGTATTTTCTTAAAGTAATACCACGGTTCTCAAATCCAGAAATCCCATAAATCTAAACTCAATACGTAAATCCATGCAATGTGTCATATGGCACTAAGAGTAAAAAGGGAAAACCATTCTTTTTAAAAGAATCCAGTTTTGAAAATATCTCATGCGGTCCCTATTTTCTTGAAATCAAGTCAATATCAACCATGTATGTAACATATGTATGTATGTAGGTATGGATGTGCAAATGGATATATACGCGAATATGAGTGTAGCATTACTATGGATATACAGTGTGCATGTGCGCAAGTATGAAAATATCAATATATGTGTGCACTGGTATGAATAGACAGTATGCATGTGCGCAAGTATGAAGATATCAATATATGTGTGCACTTGTATGAATACACAGTGTGCATGTGCGCAAGTATGAAGATATCAATATATGTGTGCACTGGTATGAATATACCATGTGCATGTGCGTAAGTATGAAGATATCAATATATGTGTGCACTGGTATGAATATACAGTGTGCATGTGCGCAAGTATGAAAATATCAGTATATGTGTGCACTGGTATGAATATATAGTGTGCATGTGCGCAAGTATGAAGATATCAATATATGAAAGTATATGAGAATATGCGAGAAGTCATGACAATCATCAATGATGCGGGAATCAAGACCATATATAATTCGTAGCAATCCTATAGTGAGAGTGTCATGGCAATCACTAACGGTGTGAGTGTAATATGCAAATAGTGCTCGTGTAGCTTGAACCGTTAGTGACATTGCAGTGTTCTATAACTACCATTTCTATACGCAACAAGGAAGGTATGCTACAATAGTACATATCAAAATCTACGACTAAATATCCTATCACGCCCTGACGCTCAACGCCATACGGGCGATTTCCCCGTAGATGTTATATCTACTCACCTGGTCGCGTGCTAAGCGTAGCCGACCATCTGTTTTCCCTTCTTTGCGGCGTCCGACGCACCCACTTGCGAACCTAGAATTTATACAAAGAATCCATATATAAGCAAATATCTCGCAAAAACGCGATATCGAATTCAAACGAGAAACTCGCATCGCGAACTAAACGCACGTGTGTCCGATATGCTGAAACGTGTGTATACGCGTCTAAAACTACCCAGACACGTCGCGACACGCTGGAACACAGAATCCACTCACGTATCACACGTGTGGCGCAAACTAAATGTATTGGAAAAACGATATTTGGTTCCAGATTTTGACTAGGGCACAAAAGTGAAAAGTTGCATTTGCCAAAACACTAGAATATATAGCAGACTCTCCTAGGCAAAACCCCTGCACCCAAGTCTCCTTCCTGGCCGAAATTTATGGGCAGAACGATTTAATTGGCCGCCAGAGTGTGGAATTAGGGGTTCGTGCTTGGTGTGTGTGGTCTTGGTCTAGTTTACATGCCCCAGTTTTCCCAGATTTTATCTGAAATCATCGGTTCAACAGCAAATCACAGAAAGGTCTAATTCTACATTAAAACGTTAAGTTTTTCACTAAATAAAACACTATGGTATTTTAGTGAAATCTGGAGTTAAACTAGGTTTATGTGGCCCTAAAAACACTTAATTAGGGTAGGCTAACCACCAAAAACATCTCTTAGCCAAAAGTCCACACTAATCCCTATTTCTAGCACTAAAACTCACATTTAACACTAATCGAAGCTAATTAACACCTAAGTTTAGCAAGCTAGGAAGTTAAACTCAGAAATTATACCTCACTTGACCTTAGGTGAAAGGAGAAGGAGAAGAAGAGGAAGAGAAGGAGCTGCTGCTTGCTACTGCTGCTGCTGTATATTGCTGCTGCTACTGATGCCTGAAGCTGCTGTTGATGCTGGTGTTGCTGCTGTTGATGCTGGTGCTGCTGCTGTTGCTATTGGTGTTTCTTCTGCTGCTGCTGTTGTGTTGTGTGTGTGAGTGAGAGTGAGAGAGTTGTGAGGAAAAAAGTTAAAAAAAGAAAAGAATGAGAGCTATGCTAGTCAACCCCCCTCTCTCTTCATTAAGTGTAGGCATGGCTCAAGCCATGATGCCATTCTCTCTCTCACTCTCACTGTCTCTCTCTCTCTCACTCTCCAAGTCAACTAAAACAAATTATTTTTCAAATAAAATAAAAAAAAACCAAAACACTTAATAAAAATTTAAATTCGCTTAACAAAATGGTTAGTCCACCGTGGTTGCTAATCATGGTCTAACCTTAATTCAAACCCTAGTTTACATGCACATGTGTGTGCAAGGCTAAATAAATTCTAATAAAATATTCATTAAATTTGATAAAATATTTAAAAATTGATTTGGTAAACTTTTTATTATAAACTATACTTTAGAGTATAATTTGCTACTAATCACATTCTATGGTGTTATATTCTTCCCCCTTAAAGAAATTTGTCCTCGAATTTTAAATATATAGCTACGCGTACCTTCAAAGAGATGAGGGAATTTCTTCCGCAACTCGCCCTCGGCCTCCCAAGTGATCTCTTCGCCATTCAGGCTACGCCAAAGCACCTTCATAGATGGCAAGACCTTCGATCGAAGTTTCTTCACCTGCCGGTCCAATATCACGACTGGATGCTCGGTGAACGAAAAATCACGCTCGAGCTTAACGGTCTGATGCTGAATCATATGCGAAGGGTCATGTAGGTATCTGCGAAGCATCGACACGTGGAATACGGGGTGAACATCTGGGAAGTCGGTTGGAAGAGCCAAACGATATGCTACTGCGCCCACACGCTCGAGGATCTCGAAGGGACCTATGAATCTGGGGCTAAGCTTCCCCTTCTGTCCAAACCTCATCACTCCCTTCATCGGAGAGACCCTCAGAAAAACGTGATCGCCAACTGTGAACTCTAATCTGCGGCAGCGGCTGTCAGCGTACGATTTCTGCCTGCACTGAGCTGTCCTCATCCTATTGCGAATCAGCTGTATCTTCTCGTTCGTCTCATATACGATCTGCGGCCCCAAAATACTGCTCTCACTGAGCTCTGTCCAACAGACAGGCAATCTACATCTCCTCCCATATAAGGCCTCGAAAGGTGCCATCTGAATAGTATCCTGGAAACTATTGTTATAGGAAAACTCCACCAAGGGTAAATGATGATCCCAGCTACCACCAAAGTCTAAAACGCACGCTCGGAGCATGTCCTCGAGAGTCTGAATAGTCCACTCTGACTAACCGTCGGTCCGTGGATGAAATGCTGTGCTGAAACTCAAGCGGGTGCCCAAAGCCTCCTGAAGCTTCTGCCATAGTTGGCTGGTAAACTGGGTGCCTCGGTCGGACACAATACACGTCGGGACTCCATGCAGTCGTATAATCTCGTCGATGTATATCTGGGCATACTGAGCAAATTCGAAAGTCATATTCACCGGCAGGAAGTGAGCCGCTTTCGTCAAACGATCCACGATCACCTAAATGGAGTCATACCCTCGCCTAGTCCTGGGTAGACCCACAACAAAATCCATAGAAATCTGCTCTCATTTCCACTCCGGAATGGGTAACGGCTGTAGCTCTCCCGCTGGCCTCTGGTGCTCGGCCTTGACTTGCTGACAAGTCAGGCATCTCGACACAAAGTCTGTGATGTCCCTCTTCATTCCGTCCTACCAGTAAACATCTCTCATATCATGGTACATCTTGGTGGAACCCGGATGAACACTATACACCGATCGATGTGCCTCGTCAAGAATCTCACACCGCAGTCCCTCAGCATCTGGTATGCACAGTCGAGCACCAAATCGCAGTATCCCCTGATCATCGATCACGAACTCGGAAAATCTGCCCTGCCCAATCTGTGCCAGGATCTCTAAGCAACGGTCATCACTGTACTGTGCCTCATGTATACGGTCAAGCAACTGTGGACGTGCACGAACATGCGCAAGCTGTCCCCCGATCGGCGTGAACTCGAACTGCACTCGGCTGTCGCATAAAATCTGCCAATCTGCCGACGACTGCCTCTGCACTGCGCTCAAACATGATAGACTACCCTCGGTCCTCCGACTCAAAGCATCCGCTACTATATTCGTCTTGCCCGGGTGATACAAGATCTCGCAATCGTAGTCCTTTACTAGTTCCATCCAACGGCGCTGTCTAAGATTCAGGTCTCGCTGCTGAAATATATACTTTAAGCTCTTGTGATCAGTGAATATCTGGCACGACTCGCAGTATAGGTAATGTCGCCAGATCTTGAGGGCAAAGACCACTGCAGCTATCTCCAAATCGTGAGTAGGGTAGTTCTGTTCATGTTCCTTCAACCGCCGTGAAGCATACGCGATCACCCTGTTATGCTGCATCAATACGCACCCTAGCCACACTTGAGAGGCGTAACAATAGACCATAAATCCGCCCGATACCGAAGGCAATGATAACACCGGCGCCGTAGTCAAACAAGTCCGTAGCTGCTGAAAGCTATGCTCGCACTTCTCCGTCCAATCGAAAGAACTCCCTTCCGGGTCAAATCGGTCAAAGGTGCAACAATACGGGAGAAGTCCTGTACAAATTGCCTGGAGTAGCCGGCCAGTCCTAGAAAGCTGCGGATCTCAGTAACTGATGTGGGGCTGGGCCAACACTGAACGGCCTCGATCTTCTTCATGTCCACACATATACCATCACGTGTAATCACGTGACACAAGAAGTCTACGCTGTCAAGACAGAATGCGCACTTGGAGAATTTTACGAATAGCTGGTGCTCCCTCAAAGTCTACAGTGTGATCCGCAGGTGCTTCTCGTGCTCGTCTCGGCTCCGGGAATTCACCAAAATCTCGTCAATGAATACAATGATGAACAAATCAAGATACGGCCGGAAAATACGGTTCATCAAGTCCATAAACGCTGCTGGGGCGTTGGTGAGTCCGAACGACATCACTAAAAACTCATAATGTCCGTAGCGCGTGCGGAAAGCCGTTCTCGGAATATCCTCCTGTCGAACCCGCAACTGATGGTAGCCTGATCGCAAATCGATCCTCGAAAAGTATCCTGCCCCTTGAAGATGGTCGAATAAGTCATCGATGCATGGCAAAGGATACCTGTTCCGCACGGTAACCCTGTTCAGCTGGCGGTAGTCGATACACAAACGCAAACTGCCGTCCTTCTTGTTGACAAACAGGACTGGAGCACCCCAAGGAGACACACTGGGTCGAATAAGTCCCTTATCCAGCAAATCTTGCAACTGACATTTCAACTCACTAAGCTCCGCCAGGGGCATCCGATAAGGCGGTATAGAAATAGGTCCCATGCCGGGAATCAAATCAATGCAAAAGACAATGTCGCGCTCAGGCGGTAGCCAGGGAAGCTCGTCAGGGAAGTCATCAGGGAACTCACAAATAATTGGAACCTAGTCCAACGTAACATCTGTAGCTCTAGTATCACAAACATAGGCTAGGAATCCCTGACATTCATTCCTTAACAGCTGTCCAGCGCAAAGAGAAGAAATCAAACTGTGAGGGGCGGCACAACGGTCCCCCTGCACAATAAAAGCCGACTCGCCGGGAAAACAAAATCTAACTGTCTTCTCGTTGCAGTCCACAGATGCATTGCACGTGGCTAACCAATCCATGCCCAAAGGAACGTTGAAGTCCAACATCTCAAGAAGGATCAAGTCGACAGGCCACTCTCTCTCGCCAATACGGACAACACAGGATTGGAACACGTGCCTAGCAAAAAATACTCGCCTATAGGAGTGGTCACAATAAGCGGCTGATCAAGCAAACCGGACTCTCTACCCAAACTCGGCACGAAGTATGTGGAAACGTACGAATGCGTGGATCCGGGATCAAACAACACGTGTACATCAACAGAACATACTGATAGGGTACCCTAAAGCACTACATTGGACGCCTGCGCGTCCTGATGCGTCAACACAAAAACCCATGCCTGTCCTCCACCTGCGACTGGCGGTCCCCTACTAGCAAATGGCTGTACTCCACCAGCAGCTGACTGTCCTCTGCCTCGGCCACCTCGTCTTCTAGGAATAAACCCTCCGCGACCATGGCCTCTCTGTGCATAAGTCTGACGCGGAACAACATTAGGTACAATAGGCAATGCCCTCTGGGGTGCGGAAGGTGGAAGTGTGACATGTGGTACTGCTGCCTCCCTCCGGCGTATCTCGGTACAAACTCTGACACGGTGATGGGGACTACCATACCCAAAGCATCCACGCGACGACTGCTGACCCTCCTAGGGATAAGAGCTAAACATCTGACTTCGTCCGGAGTCTCTGCCACCAGTACGACGTCTATCATGGCTTCCGAATGGAAGTCTCTGTACTGCTGTATCAGTACGAACCTTCTTCGGCCCTGGAACTACCGAAGTCTCTGCAAGGCGCTCCTCGACTAATAGGGTTGCATCTACAGCTGCTGCATAAGTCTCGCAATGTTGTGCGCTAATCGCGAGGAACAGTGGGGTAAGTAAGCCTCGAACAAATCTCTTGACTCGCATCTCCTCGGTAGCCACTAGGTATAGGGCATAAACAGATAGCTTGGGGAACAACACATCGTACTCTGCCACTGTCATCTCTGGCATCTGGTGTAAGGAATTAAACATGCGCGCTCGGGCATCCCTGACACTCTGGGGAAGGAAATGGGATAGAAATACCGTCACAAACTCGGTCAAGGTCATACGAGAAAGACCTGCTGCTCTGCCCTTTTCTACCGATTCACACCATTTCTGCGCAAGACCTTCTAGGCGAAAGTTCACGAACTCTACCCAGCTCGCCTCTGAGCATCTGAGTGAACGACATATCCAGGCCATCCAATCAATGAAAGACTGTGGGTCCTTGGCAGCATCGGTGCCTGTGAAGACCGGAGGCTTTAGCCTCGTAAACTTTGATAGTGATACTGTAATAACCTCTGTAGCAGTAGGGGCAACTGCCGGCACCGTAGGTACTATCGCGGTCCCTGCAACGGGTGGAACTACCTCTGGTCGCTGTGCTCAAAGTGTCTCAACTAACGACCCTATCATCTGGCGCATCTCCTACATACCGGCCCCTAGTATAGCGATCTGATCTATCGTAGGAGGAACAGTCTGCTCTGGTACAACATGTGTACTGCTCGGGTCAGTCTTCGTCCCAGACGAGTCAACTCGAATCTCGGCTCTCGCGGCCGCTCTCTGTGCCCTCGTAGTCTTTGGCGGCATAATGGCTGAAAAGAAAGTAGGATTCGATAAGGATACAGAAATCGAATCACAAGAATGTATACAATCATGAAGGAATTCCAATCAATAAGTCCTAAAGTCGCTTAGGCCGAGTACCGTGTCGTGAGTATGGCGCGGAACATACGCACGCTACGCCACTCTGCTTCAGCTACCTACTCCATCATACCAGGGTCATCCTACACTCCGAAGGTAAAACCTACGCTCTGATACGAACTTTGTCACGACCCGACGTTCGGCCCATGACCGGCACTTAACCACGTACGTCTACAGGCGTAACGCGACTAAGTAAGCCGAACCCAGAAATCAAAACCATTGAAAAAGTAGTGAGTGTTAAAACTTTTAATGGAAACATTTGTTAAAACATTTGGAAAACCTTAAGTTGTTTAGTAAAATTCTTTAAAGTTCAAGTCATTATCTTAAAAATTTTGGCAGCATTTTCTTTGTAAAAACTAGCCCCGAAACCGGTACAAGACCAGATATACATAAAAATGAGATACAGTAAGAATAAAGCATCCCAACCGGGAGCAATCACGCCCAACGGAGGAAACAATCACTACGATAATAATATACGACGCCGTAACGAAGACAGAGCAGAATAAGTGAAGACAACATGAAATATACAACTGCATAAATAAAGTCGGCTCACAACGAGCTCAACACCTGAGTACAAAATAATATACATCGTCCTCACAACTGGTCTCTAAGTCAATATATAGGTAGTAGATGGTGAGTACTAGATACAATAGTGTATACAACTGGAAAATAAACAGATACCGCATAAAAACCCACCTATCAGCAAAGGGCTCACACGCCAACTGCAGTGGTATCTGTATCAAATGATGCAAGAAAGCAGCCTGCCACGACTACTCTTAGGGGCAACATGCAAGCATTGTGGCACAACGGGGGTGAGTTGCTAACTCGTGAATAGAAGATAACATATAAAGGTAATCGTGAGTATGCACGTGCTGTAATACTCTAACCTATGCCAACAGATAACATCTATATGATGAGCTAGATGAGCAATAATCATGCAACAAGTGCGATCAATAACATCTCAATATGATGAGCAGGGTATGCAATAATCGTGCATAGTAAATGCAATCTAATAACACCTATATATGATGAGCAGGGTATGCAATAATCGTGCATAGCAAGTGTACTCTATCAGGTACCACAAATACAGGATGAGATGTATAACACTGAATGCTGAGTAAGGGAATAAATAACATCAACATGGAATGTCAACAAGGAAAATAACCGGTGTCCATCAATACACCCATATCCCAGTAAAACCCAGACGCCGTCACTCTAATCGGCCCTCAAATCCTGTAAATCTCATAGAATCGTGAGTGCCCAACATCGGCACTCAAAATATCATAAAATAATCGTGTCCAGCATTGACACGCAAATCCTCATATATCGGGCTCCGTCTGTCCGGATCGGCCCATGGGCTCCATCTGCGGAATCGGCCCTCGTCCCCGACAGTACGGGTCGGCCCGTATCCATCTCTCAGCTCTGGTCAGTATCCTCCGGATGACGGCCAGGTCCAACCAATCACCGGTAGGTAGTAGTTCCTCCGCCGGGCACACCGTCTAACAATACGAGCCTTCTTGCCCCGGGATACCATACCGGGTCTACCATGTACCCGTAATCGGTGCCTACCACTCCTCGAATCGGGTATACTCACACAAGCTCTAAGGAACCGAGAAAACTCATGGTGGACGCACTGAAATATCGTATCAAGAGAAACCGGGATTTTAAAACAGTGCGTATTTTCTTAAAATAATACCTTGGTTCTCAAATCCCGATATCCCATAAATCCAAACTCAATACGTAATTCCATGCAATATGTCGTATGACACTAAGAGTAAAAAAGGAAAACCACTCTTTTTAAAAGAATCCAGTTTTGAAAATATCTCATACGGTCCTTATTTTCTTGAAATCAAGTCAATATCATCCATGTATGTAACATATGTATGCATGTAGGTATGGATATGCAAATGGATATATACGCGAATATGAGTGTAGCACTACTATGGATATACAGTGTGCATGTGCGCAAGTATGAAAATAACAGTATATGTGTGCACTGGTATGAATATACAGTGTGCATGTGCGCAAGTATGAAGATATCAATATATGTATGCACTGGTATGAATATACCGTGTGCATGTGCGCAAGTATGAAGATATCAATATATATGTGCACTGGTATGAATATACAGTGTGCATGTGCGCAAGTATGAAGATATTAGTATATGTGTGCACTGGTACGAATATACAGTATGCATGTGTGCAAGTATGAAAATATCAATATATGAAAGTATATGCCAATATGTGACAAGTCACGACAATCATCAATGATGCGGTAATCAAGACGATATATAATTCGTAGCAATCCTACAGTGCGAGTGTCATGGCAATCACTAACGGTGTGAGTATAACATGCAAATAGTGCTCGTGCAGCTTGAACCGTTAGTGACAGTGCAGTGTTCTATAACTACCATTTCTATATGCAACAAGGAAGGTATGCTACAATAGTACATATCAACATCTACGACTAAATATCCTATCACGCCCAGACGCTTAACGCCATACGGGCGATTTCCCCGTAGATGTTAAATCTACTCACCTGGTAGCGTGCTAAGCGTAGCCAACCACCTGTTTTTCCTTCTTTGCGGCGTCCGACGCACCCGCCTGTGAACCTAGAATTTACACAAAGAATCCATATATAAGCAAATATCTCGCAAAAACGCGATATCGAAATCAAACGAGAAACTCGCGTCGCGAACTAAACGCGCGTGTGTCCGATACGCTGAAACGTGTGTATACATATCTAAAACTACCCCGACACGTAGCGACACGCTGGAACATAGAACTCACTCATGTATCATATGTGTCGCGCAAACAAAACGTATTAGAAAAACGATATTTGATTCCAGATTTTGACTCGGGCACAAAAGTGAAAAGTTGCATATGCCAAAACACTAGAATATGCAGCAGACTCTCCTAGGCAAAACCCCAGCACCCAAGTCCCCTACCTGGCCGCAATTTGCGGGCAGAACGATTTAATTGGCGGCTAGAGTGTGGAATTAGGGGTTCGTGGTTGGTGTGTGTGGTCTAGGTCTAGTTTACATGCCCCTGTTTTCCCAGATTTTATCTGAAATCACCGGGTCAACAGCAGATCACAGAAAGGTCTAATTCTACATTAAAACATTAAGTTTTGCACTAAATGAAACCCAATGGTATTTTAGTGAAATCTGGGGTTAAACTAGGTTTATATGGCCCTAGCAACACTTAATTAGGCTAGGCTAACCACCAAAAACATCTCTTAGCCAAAAGTCCACACTAATACCTATTTCTAGCACTAAAACTCACATTTAATACTAATCGAAGCTAATTAACACCTAAGTTTAGCAAGCTAGGAAGTTAAGCTCAGAAATTATACCTCACTTGACCTTAGGTGCAAGGAGAAGGAGAAGAAGTGGAAGAGAAGGAGCTGCTGCTTGCTACTGCTGTTGCTTTATGTTGCTGCTGCTGATGCCTGAAGCTGCTGGTGTTGCTGGTGTTGTTGCTGTTGATGCTGGTGCTGCTGCTGATGCTATTGGTGCTGCTGCTGCTTCTTCAGCTGCTGCTGTTGTGTTGTTGTCTGTGTGAGTGAGAGTGAGAGAGTTGAGAGGAAAAAGAGTTAACAAAAGAAAAGAATGAGAGCCATGCTAGTCAACCCCTCTCTCTCTTCATTAAATGCAGGCATAGCTCAAGCCATGATGCCACTCTCTCTCTCTCTCTCTCTCTCTCTCTCTCTCTCTCTCTCCAAGTCAACTAAAACAAATTATTTTCCAAATAAAATTAAAAAAACAACACAAAACACTTAATAAAAATTTAAATTAGCTTAATAAAATGGTTAGTCCACCATGGTTGCCAATCATGGTCTAATCCTAATTCAAACCCTAGTTTACATGCACATGTGTGAGCAAGGCTAAATAAATTTTAATAAAATATTCATTAAATTTGATAAAATATTTAAAAATCGATTTGGTAAACTTTTTATTAAAAACCATACTTTAGAGTATAATTAGCTACTAATCATATCCTAAGGTGTTACAATCTCCCACATCAAACTCGAGTCTACGACGTCGTCGATCTGCATAAGATTTCTGTCTGCACTGGGCCGCCCTCATTCTGTCTCATATTAGCTGAATCTTTTCCGTAGTCTCCTGTACTATCTGCGGTCCCAAAATGCTACTCTCGCTCAGTTTCGTTCAGCAAACGGGCGATCGACATTTCCTCCCATACAACGCTTCAAAGGGTGTCATCTGGATCATCTCCTGAAAACTGTTGTTGTACGAAAATTCTATCAAAGGAAGGTGACGATCCTAACTACCACTGAAATCAAAGCTGCAAGCATGAAGCATATCCTCAAAAGTCTGAATGGTCCGCTCTGACTGACCATCCTTCTGTGGGTGAAAAGTTGTACTAAAACTCAATCGTGTTCCAAGGGCTGCTTGAAGTTTCTGCCATATCCTGCTAGTAAACTGGGTATCCCTATCTGATACTATGCATGTCGGAACTCCATGTAATCGTACGATCTCATCGATATATATCTAATTATACTGTGCAAACCTATATGTCGTCTTCACCGGAAGAAAGTAAGCTGCCTTTATCAATCTATTTACAATCACTTAAATGGAATCATACCCTCCGCTAGTCCTGGGTAGACCCACAATGAAACCCATGGAAATCTATTCCCATTTCCACTCCGGAATAGGCAAGGCTGTAATTCTTCTGCCGGCCTCTGGTGCTCGGACTTAACTTGCTGACCAGTCAAGCATCTCGAAACAAACTTTGCGACATCCCTCTTCATTCCTTTCCACCAATAAACATCCCTCAAATCATGATACATCTTGGTGGAACCAGGATGAATA
This sequence comes from Agapanthus africanus, assembly GCA_030015575.1. Lineage (NCBI taxonomy): Eukaryota > Viridiplantae > Streptophyta > Magnoliopsida > Asparagales > Amaryllidaceae > Agapanthus > Agapanthus africanus. The sequence goes on from CM057341.1 coordinate 371,646,785, forward strand.
CTGTACGCTGATGGATGAGCCTACTCTAAGATCTCATGTCTCAATCCATCAGAATATGGCATACAAAGACGAGTCCCAAAACGTAATACTCCACGGTCATCCATCATGAACTCCGACTCTCTGCCCTGCCTAACATGATCCATAACCTCCGATATACGAGCATTTGTGGGCTGTGTCTCTCGAATACGATCCAATAACTGAGGACGGTTGCGAACATGTGCTAACTGTCCTCCTGTCGAGGTGAAATCAAACTGTATACAACTATCATATAAAATCTGCCAGTCTGTAGAAGACGATCTCTGCAAGATGCGCACATGAGATAAGCTACCTCCAGTCCTCCGACTCAAAGCATCTGCTACCACATTCGCTTTGCCGGGATGATACAAGATCTCACAATCGTAATCCTTTACGAGTGCCATCCATCTACGCTGCCTTAGATTCAGATGCTTTTGCTGAAAATTATACTTCAAGCTCTTATGATCTGTAAAAATCTGGCACGACTCTCCAAACAAGTAAAGCCTCTAAATCTTCAGTGTGAAAACTCCAGCAGCCTTTTCCAAATCATGAGTCGGGTAGTTCTGCTCGTGCCTCTTCAACTGTCGAGAAGCATAAGATACAACCCTGCCGTGCTGCATCAACACACAGCCTAAATCCACTCGAAAGGCATCACAATACACAACAAAACCATCTGACCCAGAAGGTAAAGATAAGACTGGTGCATACGTCAAGCGAGTCTTCAACTGCTGGAAACTTTGCTCACATGCATCTGTCCAAAGAAAGGGAACCTCCTTCCTAGTCAATCCGATCAACGGTGCAGCGATCCAAGAAAAATCCTCCATTAAGCGTCGGTAATAACCCACCAGACGTAATAAACTCCGAACCTCTGTAACTGACACAGGTCTGGGCCAGTGTTGCACCGCTTCGATCTTCTTTGGGTCCATACGTATCCCATCTCTCGTAACTACGTGACCCACGAAATCCACACTATCTATCCAGAAAGCGCGCTTGGAAAATTTAGTGAACAACTGATACTCCTTCAAGGTCTGCAACGTGATACGCAAATGCTGCTCATGCTCCTCTCGGCTCTGGGAGTAAACAAGAATGTCATCAATGAATATAATAATAAACTGATCAAGGAAGGGCCTGAAGATACAGTTCATCATATCCATGAAAGCTGCTGGGGCGTTGGTGAATCCGAACGAAATCACCAGAAACTCGTAATGCCCATATCGTGTGCGAAGAGCAGTCTTCGGAATGTCATCCTCTGAACCTTCAACTGGTGATATCCTGACCGTAAATCAATCTTTGAGAAGTAGCCAGCTCCCTGCAGCTGATCGAAAAATTCATCGATACGAGATAATGGATACCTATTTCGCACAGTAACTCAATTCAGCTGCCTATAGTCGATGCACGGTCTCATACTACCATTCTTCTTCTTAACAAATAAGACAAGAGCACCCCACGGTGATACACTTGGACGAACAAGTCCTCTATCCAACAACTCTTGCAACGTGCTTTTGAGTTCTTTCAACTCTGTCGGGCTATCCGATAAGGTGGTATAGAAATAGGCCCGGCACCCGGAATCAAGTCGATACAAAACTCAAGATCGCGCTCTTGCAGTAATCCTGGTAATTTAGCAGGAAACAAATCCGGAAATTCTCGTGCGATCGAAACCTGGTCCAACGGGACTTCAATGGCTACTACGTCTCCACTAAAAACCTATGACAACCCTTCCTCAATAGTCATACCACCCATAGAGCAAAAATCATGTTGGCCGGACTTATATTACAGTCTCCCTGCCCAACAAAGATCAGTTCACCTGGACAACGAAATCTAACCGCTTTTCTCCGACAATCTACTACGCATGACAAGCGGCCAACCAATCCATACCAAGAAGTATATCAAACTAACTTATCTAGGAGAATCAAATGCACTAATAAATCTCTATCACCAATACGTACTGAATGTGACCTGAATCTATGTCGAGCTATAAAAGAATCTCCTAGAGGAGTAATCACAACTAGTGGTAATTCTAACAACGAAAACTCTCTCCCCGGAGGAAGTGCAAAGCGCAAAGATACATATGAATGCGTAGAAACAGAATCAATTAGAATATGCGCGTTTAAGTAACATACTGAAAGAATACCTGTTACGACTGCATTGAAAGTCTGGGCATCCTGACGTCCTTCCTTAAAATCTACAATTCCTAGCGAAATTCCCTGGACGTCCACAACTAAAACAAGTAGATGGGGGCTTCTGCTCAATGGAATACGAATTGAACATCTGGCTCTGAGCCCTATCTCGACCAAAACTTGTTGGATATATATGCCCTAGAGGCCTACATTGTATAAATTGCTTGGGATATGTATGTACATGACAGTCTTGCTTGATATGATAGTACGCTATTTGGTTTGACTTTGTCTTAACGTATGATATATTTTACTTGGTATTTATATATATATGTTGATAAAGCCCATAGGGTGTTTGTCTGACTACCGGGGTTGTGATGGCAGTCATACTAGTGAGAGCTGGATAGTCAATAGACACACCCTTAGATGTCCCTGGTTGCAGGAGTATCGAGATTGTGCATCGATACTCCGGAGTAGACTAGTGTATACATATCTAGACCGTGACGAGGGGCGATGGATTGGTCCCGCAACCATTGGTGGTATTCACCTAAGATTGTATACAGATGCTCACTGGGTGTGAGTACACCGGACAGGACTCGCCAAGAACTGACTGGATGGTATTATACCTAACGTCTGATAGCAGTTCTCAGGTGACATGTGTGCAGATAGTCCGTTGACTTAAGGTCATCATTTGTCTCGTGTGAGTTCCCACTGTGCTTTGTTTATTACCCTACCACGGCACAAAGGAGTCGTGCAAACAGGTTTTAGTTGGGCACAGTCCCGAGCCACGTGAAGGCAGTGAGCGACTGTTAGGGATTCGTCTCTCCCGGTATAGGGAGTTGATATCGCACTGTGGTCTGTTGGTCATTACCGTAAGTCCCTGGCCAGGGCTGATTGAGAATTACTGATGGACTGATCAGTAGATTCTCGGGTGGTCTTGAGCCATACCGACACGACTTGTACGGTTATTAGTGGTCTGACGTCCACCACCTCCCTAGACCATACACGCGATATTCTTAGACGAACAGACCGGACTGCACGGATATTGTCACGGACAGGCTCAGTAGGATTTCAGATGGGTTACCTCATCGGCTTTCTTATCGACAACTACCTGGAGACCGTTACGTACAGCTTGTGCCGCTTGCGGTCTGTGGTTAAACCCACTGCCAGCGTAGTAGTTGAGTCTTTAGAGTCCCACACAGAGATTTCCCAAACCCAGGCGAAAAGTAATAGAGGTCGTATGGTTTTACGACAAAGGTTCGGACGCATACGTGTTTGAACGCACGTACGACATTCGGACAGTTTTTACTAGCCAGCTTTGGTTTAAACCAGATTCTAGTATCAGGTTATTGGATTCGTACAGTCTAAAGTTTTTCCGTGTTTTCACGGATGGGAGGGGCTTTCTCGTAATTTTCCGAGAAGCTTCTAGAAGGTGATGACTTGGAGGGAGAGGTGGCATTATCATTTAATGAATTAGTGACTCATTGTGAGTGATTCATCATGTCATTAATGCATCATTAAATGCTTAATGACTCACATGATGAATCACCCACTTGCATTATTGAAACATGATGAATAATCTCATATTATTCATTTTCTTTTAATTCATTATGTTTCATATATCTAGTGAGAAGCTTTTTCATTATTATTATTATTATCATTATCATCTTCTCACTCTCTCTCTTCAAGTTCTCTCTTCTTCACCAAACCCTAATCCTACCCTCATGAGTTGAGAACAAGGATTAAGAAAGACTAATTACTCCAGAACCTATCTCTACATCACCTTAGCTACTCTATTTAGCAACTAGAGAAACTAAGTAACCTCAAATTTAGAGGTTATAGCTTGGATTAGGGTTCTCGGGTGGATCGTCTATCACGGAAGATAGCCGAAGAGGACGTGGAGATCTAAAGAGGCCGTAGATAACATTAAGATGAAGAACTAGAACCGTTTGGTATAATCTCTTAACATAGTAGTTTAGAACTCTATAGCTTTTGTTAAAAATTGTTGAGCAAACGATTCATACGGTTATTCGATGTTTAACCATAGAACAAGAATGTTATTCATATTTCCGCCTCCCCATAAGTATTGGGGTGTTGAACATCGACTTACAGTGGTATCAGAGCCTGGCTAAACAATATTTAACACACTTGCAAATTTGTATGAATTTCGAACGGAAAAACAAACCGTAAAAACCCCGATATCATGTACTTTCTGTCGAATTTTAAATGAGGTCCAAAAATTTTTCAGGGACCTTCAGAATGACCTAAATGAATGTATTAGAACACCCAAGAAAATTGGGCTCATGAATCGGCCATAGCGCCGTGGAACCGCGGCCGATCCCACCGATCCGCCGCGATTCCGCTGCTCTTTGGACGACTCATCAGCCCAAGTTTCTAGTGTTGATTCCTTGTGATATTTGGTGTTTTCTGGTAATTTTTATTTTTGCTCAGGTTTCATATTTACAGAGAAGTATTGGAGCAAAATTAAAAGTGTTTAATCGATCGAAATTATATGGTGTTTTCATGTCTGATTATATCTGTGAAATGTTTTATGTGTTCGTAAACCTCCCCTAACTGCTAGTATGTCTGTTTGCAGGGGGTTGCACATATCTGTGATGTTATATATAACTGTTTGTGTATATAAACTGTATTGGACTGTTGTGGTGATTAGCCGGGTTTTGTGATGGGTTATTGTATTAATTCATTTGATGTAAATGTAATAAGTTGTAATATTATTTTGCGGGGCACATCCAGGTTGCGGTTGTAGCCACCGTTGTATTATTTCTTTTTACTGTTTTTGCTCCTAGGAAAGACCCAAGGGGGGTGCACAAACTACCGGGTATTTTGAAGTGTTGGGGCAGACCGCTTCACTTCTGGTACTTGGCGGGTAGTTTGCCGTACCCGTAGGGGTCTGGGGTGGGAAAATGGCTATTCATCACAACTGTGTAATCCGTCTTTCATTGCTGGCTCAAAAGAAATGCGGATTGCTTGCAAATCCAATATTGTTTATCTGTGATCTGGAATGCCTATTATTGCATCTGACGAATGTACAATATCTATATATGATAGCTATTTAGACGTCGCTTATGTTTTACACCCGCGCTAGCCCAGCCCCCGCTCTGTCGTTAGCTAAGTAACCTAACGGGTGATGACGGGACCCCGTGGCGAATGCGGATGGCATAAGAGGACGTTGTATTTTCGTTGTTATCTGTAATGATAGGTTAATGATGGGACGCATTATTATTAATGCAAAGAAAATAAAACCTAAACCGAATCGTTGGAACAATTTCTAAAAACAACTCGGTTTTCTTGAAAAAGCAAATTTTAAATGCGGAGCTTAAACCACTCCTTTTAAATAAAAGCTATCACTGTTCTTTCGATCATATCAAGTTCATTACGTTAACGGTTTTTGCCAAAAACCAGCCATAACCCTCCGTCGTTTCAGATAGACAGCACATCGTATTCATGTTATGCTTGTTGGCCTACGTCAAGGAATAGTGTATGGTAGCAGTGTGTATGCCTATTTGTTGAATAGATAGATGCATTAGTTTAATACAGACGTACACCTTGTTGGCCTACGTCAAGGGCTTGTACGATGTATTTAAATTGATCAGGATAACGACGGGTAGACTTGACTTGCGTCTTATGACTTGTTGGCCTACGTCAAGGTCTATAAGAGCTTGGGGTAAAAATCACATCGGGAGTTTCAAACATAAAGGAAACTTGCAGATTTAGCTTACCTTCTGGAGTGTGGTGACTAGAGTGGCTTCCATTTAGGGCATCATGCAATGATAGTTGGATCCCGATCCCACTGATGAGTAGGATTACTCTCTGGAATTTCTCTCACTTAACAATCAATGCTATAAACCAAGTAGGTGCCTAGAAAGGTGTTAGAGGGGCTACACCTCCAGGGAAAAGAGGTTCTTTAATTAAGGAACTTCGCGAAAGCGTTGGAAAACCTCTCTCGAAGTACAAACACTAGCCTGGCTGAAAGGTTAAGCAAGAATTGTGACGTGTGACTAAATCCTGACTAGTTCTTCTTTTAGATTTTGAAGAAGGATTTGAGGAAACAGTGGGAGCCATCCTGTTTAGATAAATTAATAACCAATCTAAAGTTGCAAGAGCATATACTGAGTGTTTCTTTTCTCTCTCTCTGGCAGCTACCATGACTGGACTTAAACTATTACTTGAAAAGAATATACTGACCGGGAAGAACTATAAAGATTGGCTAAGGAACGTCAATATTGCGCTGACTTATGACAAAGTTGCATATGTTACCACCGCTGTTCCTCCCCTTATCCCAGGACTAGATTTCTCAGTTGCGGATAAGGAAGTTCGCAAAACCTGGGATCTAGACTGTGAGCGAGCTAAGTGTATCGTGCTGGCGTCCATGAATAATGAACTCCAGAAACAGCACGAGAGTATGGATATTGTATCCATATTCCTCCATTGCAAGGAATTGTATGGTGAACACTCCTGTATCGCGAGGTACGAAACCTCAAGGAAACTCTTCCAGATGAGGTTAGCTCCAGGATCGCCTGTTGGAGAGCACGTCCTCAAAATGATCACCCTCATTGAGGAACTCGCAAACCTGGGATGCGTGCTAGAGAATGATTTGTATATCGACTTGATTTTGCAGTCCCTTCCCCACACCTTCTCTCAGTTCGTGCTGAACTTCAACATGCACGAAATGGAAGCGGATCTTCCAAAGCTCCTCAATATGTTGAGGGTGGCAGAGACCTCCTTGAAAAAGGAGAAGACCTCCGTTCTGTATGTTGGCCAATCATCTTCTTCTAAATCTAAAGCGAAAGCTAAAGGGAAGAAGAAGATGAAAGCCACCAAACCGATGGGTGGGGTCAAGAAGGTGCAGGGAACGAACAAGGCAGGAAGGGTGAAGGCAGAAAAGAACGAGTGCTTCTATTGTCACAAGCAGGGACACTGGAAGAAGGACTGTTTGGCCTTTAAAGCCAAGGACATGAAGCAAGCTGTTGCTTCTGCTTCAGGTGTGTTCGTAATCGAAAATTGTATTTCAGTAAACTCTACTTCATGTGTACTTGATACCGGTTCTGGTTCTCACCTCTGTAATTCTTTACAGGATCTGAGAAATAGTAGAGTACTGGCGGCCGGTGATATGACTCTCCGGATGGACAATGGAATGCATGTAGATGCAGTTGCAATAGGGGAATATCACCTAGGGTTGAATAGTGGACACATTTTAGTATTGTATAGCTGTTTTTGTATTCCCAGTATGTTGTGTAATATTATATTAGTATCTTTGTTGTCTAATAAAGGATATAATTTTGCGCTTGAAAGAAATGTCATGAACATTCTCCTAAATCAAGAACTGATTGGGTTTGGCACACTGGAAAACGGCATATACATACTTAATCAACCTCAAATTTTCAATATTCAAAACACGCGTAAAAGAAAGGCTCCAGATTCGAATCAAGCCTTCCTATGGCATTGTAGACTTGGTCATATAAATGAAACAAGGTTGACTAAGTTACATAAAGATGGATATCTAGATCCGTTTGAATATTCATCATATGCAACTTGTCAATCATGTATCAAAGGAAAAATGACCAAATCTCCGTTCACCGGACACGGACAAAGTGCCACACAACTCTTGGGACTTATACACAGTGATGTATATGGTCCAATGTCTACACATACACGAAGCGGTCACTCCTACTTCATAACTTTTACTGATGACTTCTCTAGGTATGGACATATATTCTTAATGAAACATAAATCCGAGGCCTTTGAGAAGTTTAAGGAGTATAAAAATAAAGTAGATGTTAGTTATATGTATGCCCTAGAGGCCATTACTGTACATACGATGTATATTGTAGTGGATGCTAGGACATATATAGGGAGGACTTTCTTGCTCGACATGATAGTATGCTATCTGGTTGTACTTTATCTTAACATGTACTCTGATTGTCTCTATATTACATGTTGATAAAGCCCTTAGGATATGTACTCGACTACTGGGACTATGATGAGATCATACTAGTGGGGCCACGGTAGTCGACGAGTACATCCTATAACTGTTCCTAGTCGAGGGTGTATCGAGACAGGGCATCGATACACCAGAGTAGACTAGCGTATACGCATCTTGACCCATATGATGGGCGATGGATGATCCCATATCCATCGGTGTTTGACATCAAGGATGGTGTACGGGTGCTCAGTGGAGACTGGGTACACTGGACGGACTCGCCGAGAACTCCCAGATCATATTATACCATACGTCAGATGGCAGTTCTCCGGTGACACTGGTACAGAGTAGTCTGTCGACCCGAGATCGTCATAGAGTCTTGTGTGATTCCCACTGTGCTTTGATTTCCATCATACCACGTCCAAGAGGGCGTGCAAAAAGGTGGCTTTTGGGTACAGTCCCGAATCACATGGAGGCAATGAGCGATAGGAGGGGATTCGTCTCTCCCGGTATAGGGAGTTGATGTTGTGCTGTGTTCGATTGGCTATAACCGGAAATCCCTGGCCAGGGTTGCTGAGATTTACTGGTAAGTGTTATCAGTAGTTTCTCGAACTGTTATAGACCTCAAATCGACACGATTTATCAAGCTACTGGGGTCTGACGTTTACCACCCCTAGACGAGATATACAACATATCAGACGACGAGACCGGACTGTACGGGAGTGTTACTGTTTGGATTCGCAGGAAAATGTACAGGCTTGCTTGTTGATCTTCTAAGCGCTCAATACCTGGGTAGCTGTTAAGGTTAGCTGACCGCTTGCAGCTTGTGGGTGTTTGATATGATCATCACCTACTGCCGGCGTATTGACGATTCTTTAGAGTCCTACACAGAGGTTTCTTGACAAAGGCAAAATGGAGTAGGAGCACATATGTGATATGTGCGGGACCGAGGATAATAAGATATGTGATACCGTATTCTATTCTCGCGATATTTGATATCAGCCGGGTCATCGGATCAAGTGTTGATTCGATGAATCGGTACGGATAAATATTAGTCGGTTATATGCGATATAGCCGGATTGTCGGATCAAGTGTTGATTCGATAATTTAATGTATAATAATATATGTGATATATTAAATTACATTAACTAATATTTGCTCACTAAAAGATTCTTTTTCTCACTCGGATAATACATTGATATATATGCGATATATGTTAATTGTATTATTTTATTTTGTTACGATAAATATTATATATGTGATATATAATATTGTAACATGATATGATAACTAATGCAACTTGTTTAGTGGAGTTTAAACATGATTAGGGTTTGGATTAGGGTTATGCTTTCTAGATGTTTCTAGAAGGTTTTCTTTTTGTCATGATAAAGATATTTACAAGTGACTCATGCTTTAATCCAACCCAAACCCTAACCCTAGTCAATTCTCTACAATGGTTAAGTCAACCATGGTTGCATTATTCTTCATATTAATCCTTTCATATTCATCACAAAAAGAAAATGGATCACTATTCTTCTTCTTCCTTCATTCTTCCATGAAAAACCTTGCTTGATTTTTCAAAAGTGATGAATAAATATGAGAAAAAGATAAATAAAGAGAGCAAAAATCCTACTTCATCATCCTTATCTTCCCTTGCCATTTAGATGAGGGTGTTCACATCATTTCATGAGTGTTAGCTAGTGTTAAAGAAACTTCAAGGTAGATCATCTTAGTATCGAAGATCGGAAGCAAAGGTTGCGTCTTTCTATTCGTGGAACCTCTCGAGAGTCCGGATCCCGATGATCGCAGCGAAGGGACCACAACACGGAGCATATGAAGTGAAGGACCGGATCTACAAAGGTTGTAATCCCTCTCACTTAGTGTTAAAGTGTTTAGCATGCTTGTTTTCGCCTAATCTCTAGTTTAAAGTTCCGTATTCGGGTTGTTCGGCACGGCTAAATTTTTAATCGGGCATGGTTGATGCCTCGTAGACCCTTGTGCGCGTGCCTAGCAACCCTACAGTGGTATCAGAGCCAAGCTAGAGCTTTTGGCGAAGTCTAGACGAAGTTTAAAGTCCGATCGAACCCGGAAAACCCGATAAAACCCACTCTCTGGAAATTTTCTGAAAATTTGGATTTTTGTGAATTAAAAATTGCCAAAAAATTCAGCAGGGAATTCTATGAGTTACTGTGAAGCACGTGTTGATAACTCGACAAACGAGCCGCGGAACCGCCGCCCCACCCTGGGTTTCGCGGCGGATCCGCGGCCATTTTGGTGAGTTACACCACGTGGCTTGCACAGTAATTCTTGTCTTCTGGAAATTTTTATTTTTTTTATTCAACTGTTGAATTATCTGGGTTGTATTGGGGACTTAAAGTTTCGATCGGATATTATAACTTTGTTTAGTTTTGTCCGGATAATTTTTAGAAACTGTTAAAAAGTTCGAACGGATATCAATAACTCACTTTTTCCCCTGTCGGAAAATTTTTCAAAAGTTGGGTTTTTTCTCGTGTTTAAGAACGTTCTAAGTCGTGCAAGTAACGCGGTGGACCCTCTAGAAGACAACAAACCTTTACTCGATTATGTGACCGTCTTGAACTGCCCTTTGAACCTTAGGGTTTGGGGCAGTACAGCGTGCCACATGTGAGGCGTTGGCTTGACCCTTCTACGGCTGGACCATTGGTACTGTAGCATGTGATGGATATTTTTAAACTGATTTCAAGTGTTGAGATATATTGGGGAAATCTTGGGTGTTTGATGATTCGATCGGAAAGTTTAACTTTTTTCTATTTATCTGGAATGTGATACAATAATTGGAATCCACAGGTAGTTATGAGATAACTGTTTTGAATATTATAAACATGGCAGTTTAGTCTCAAATGATCGGTTGCCACGGAATTTTGATGTGATCAAAAGTCCGTCGCTATCACGTAGCGTACGCGGATACTCGCCGGGTAAACTTAATAGACAGCTATGCCCCATAGCCCCGACCAAGTGACTGTAGGAGAACCCCGTCGCCGAAAGCATCCGTTCGGGTGCTCGCGGTAGCGGTGTTCCGCCTTGGTGCACTTCGTCGACGGTATCAGGGGTGCGGCCGTCTACTAAAGTTTGCGACGAGCATTCGATCAGGACGTCGGGAATCTTGTTGAATTGCCCGACTTGATATTGAGAAGAGTTTTCGATAAATGAGACTAAAATGCGGGGTTTATAGTTGTTAGGCATGCGATGTCTAAGGAATTCATTTGGTTAGGCATGCGATGTCTAAAGAGGTTGCGGATTCCAACTGTTGTAGTTTTTCATTTTCTTTTCTGTGACCGTAAGCGTAGTATGTGGTGTATCGCCAGCTTCATTGCTATACATCAACGACAATCGGGATACGCATACTTGCTTACGTTGATGATATGAGATATTATGTGTTGCTGTGATATGTTATATTGGATCGTCGCGTTTTGAATAGCCGGGGTTTTTATGTGAGATGAGAGTTTTTCTTTTTCATTCATGTAAAATTCACTTGTATGTAATATTCTTTTATTGGGGCACTTCCAGGCAGCGGAAGCTGTCACCGTTGTATATTATTTACTTTTCCGCATTAGGTAGACCCAAGGAGGGGAGCATAAGTAACCGGGTTCTAGGGTCCAGTGGGAGACCATCTCGAGGAGTCGAGACCGGGTCTCCTAACCCTAGAATTGGCAGTGTTACTTGCCGCTCTCGTAGGGGTCTAGGGATGTGGGTTTGGCTATTCATCGCGACCGAGGAATCCGTGATTTATACAGGCTCGTATTGAAAACACGGACATCCTAGTATATCCAATATTTCATATATGTTCTTCCGCTGCAATGTTCTGTGATGAGATCATATTACTGCCTGAGACGAATGTTTATATTTTATATATATGAGATATATGTTATATTGCAGATTTCGTTTCAAAAGAGATGCTTGTGAAGCATAATAAAATGGGACTTCATTAATGAGATTAATGAAATAAAAGAAACCTAAGATGTTGTAGAAACTTGTTTATAAAAACTGGTAGCTCTAGTTCTTGCTTTGCATAGCGGTGTTCCTTGTAGAACATCCAGCACCTTATTCGATAAGGAAAGGACCGAGATCCCTTCACCGGGAGTGACTCCTTTAGCAATAACTGGCAGATGCTACAAACTCGGTTTGTCTTTTGATTGCTTCTATAGTTCTTGCTTTGCACAGCGGTATATATGATATATCATGCACCTTATTCGTTGAGGAAAGGGCCGACGATCCCTTCACCGGGAGTGACCCCTTTAGCAAAACTAGAAAAGTCTCAAAAACACTCCATTTAAAATCACTCGATTCTACAACGATATCAAGTTCATTACGCAAAGGGTTTTCTGAAAAACCCGTCGTAGCCCTCCATCATTTCAGATAAGTACTGGTTAGTATTCGTGCTGCGTTTGTTGACCTTAGCCAAGGCGTAGTATACGGTAGCTGATTAGTGCTTATCTGTATAAGCATATGATGCGATTGAGTTAGGATAGTCGTGCGACTTTGTTGACCTTAGCCAAGGGTCGTGCGGGTGGGTTTAATTCAATCGGGAAATGACGGGTTGAACTTGGCTAGCACTTATGATTTGTTGACCTTAGCCAAGGTCATAAGATGCTAGGGGCAAAATATTATTGGGAATTTCAAGTGTTGAAATTTGCAATGAGATTGCATACCTTCGATAAGATAGTTGGATCCCGATACCCGCTGCGAGTAAGAGTTACTCCTGGGAGAGTTTTACACATTACAATTAGCCGATCAAGTAGGTGTCTAGAAAGGTGTCAACGGGGTTACGCCTGTGGGAAAATGAGGTTTACATTAATTAGGTTCGTGCGATAGCACGGGGGACCTCCCTCAAAGTACCGACACTGGCCTGGCTGAAAGATTGGCGAACTTGTAGCGTGTAATTAATCCCGGCTAGTCTTTCCTTTTGGGGTTTGTAGGAAGATTTGACTAAAACAGTGGGAGACATCCTGATTAGATATATTAGATAACCAATCTAATCTTGCAAGAGCATACGCTGAGTGTTTTCTTCTCTCTCTCCAGGTAGCGACCATATCACGCCTTAATCAAGATAATAATACGGATATATTGACCGAACCCGCTTGTTATACTGAGCTGGGGAACGTTGGTCCCGCTCCAACTTATAATTGTTATAGGACAGAGCAGGAAATTGGGGAATACCAGATTTCCCGTGCCGCCCAAACGAAGAAAGTGCATGTTGATGCATCATCTTCGGGTGTGTTCATTACACATAACTGTTTCTCTGTATCCTTTACATCCTGGGTATGTGATACCGGATCAGGATCCTGTATATGTAATCTGTTACATGGGCTACAGAAAGGTAGAGAACTGAGAACGGGTGATAAGTTTCATGAGACAGAAAACGGTGCAAGTGTTGCAGCCAAGTCTGTTGGTCACTATCACCCTGTATTACCAGAATACATTGATTCTGAACAAATGTTATTAGATACCGAACCTGATATACAAAATCATATCAGCCTCTTTATTAGTAAAGAAATGATAAAATTTTGTATAGTTGGAAAATGTTTTGAACATTTCCTATATCAAAAGTTGATCGGTTCAGGCACGTTATCTAAAAGCATTGACGTTCTAAATCAAACTACAGTTCTTGGTATACAGAACACACACAAGAGGAAGAGTTCAGAAATGAATGAATCCTTCTTGAGGCATTGTAGACTAGGTCATATCAATGCGACCCGACTGGCTGAAGTCACATTTAGATGCATATTTAAATTAGTTTGAATTAGCATCTTATGAAACTTGCCGGTCATGTCACAAAGATAAGATGACCACAGCTCTGTTTGTTGGAAACAGAGAAAGTGTTAGTGAACTCTTGGGATTGATACATGCTGATGTATGAAGATCCCCTGTCTACACATGCCAAGACTGGTTCTTTGTACTTCATTACATTCTCTGATGATCTCTCAAGATTCAGACATATGTTCCTGCTGAAACACAAGTCTGAACCTTTTGAGATATTCACAGAATATAAGTTAGAAGTAGAGAACCAAAATACGGGTATAAGTATTATGTCCTTTGATGTGATCGAGGAGGAGAATACTTGAGCACAGAATTCCTGGACTATTCTAAAGGAGAATGAGATTCTCTCAGCATTACTCCTCCGTATACACCACAGCACGTCGGTGTATCGGGGCGGAGCAATAGCACCCTATTAGATATGGTGTGCTCTATGATGAGTACTACTGAGTTTCCTATTTCCTTTTGGGAGTTATGCACTTGAGAAGCTGCATACCTATTGAATAAGGTTCAAATCAAATCAGTTGCCTACCACTTCATATGTGATATAGAAAGGGAAGAGCCCATATCTTAAGCTTGTTAAGATTAGGGGTTGTCCGGCCTATGTCTAAAAGAAAAATCCGGACAAGCTCGAGGCAAGGTCTGTTATGTAGAACTGGAAATGTTCCAGCTATACAAACTGCAGCTGATGATTTGGTAGAACCAAGGGATTCAATAGTTTCCAACGAACCTCAGCCTCTCCGCCGATCTAGTAGGGTTCCAAACCCACCTGAGAGATACTTCGGTTTCTCTATGACAGTGGGAGCGAGGATTGCATCATGAGATGATGACCCAACTAGTTTCGAGTTGGCCATCACGAGTGGGACTCTGTAAGAATGGCTGGATGCTTATCGATCTGAGATGGAATCCTTATACACCAACAAAGTATGGACTTTGGTTGCTTTATCTGAAGGGTTAAATCCCCATCAGGAGCAAGTATATCTTGAGAAGATTACTTGGTGTACATGGAAAAGTTGAGACTTTCAAAGCTATGCTTAAGTCCATCCAGATCCTACTTGCCACGGCTACATACCATGACTACGATATCCGGTGGTTGGGTGTCATGACTGCTTTTCTAAGTGATGTTTTAGAAGAGAACGTCTATAAGTACACAGCCAGAGGGCTTCGTAGACAGTGGGAGCAGCGGAAACGTGTGCAAGATGTTTTATATGATAAAACAGGTATCGTGGAGTTGGAACATCTGTTTTGATGTGGTAGTCAATGACTTCATCAAAATGGTAGATGAACCTTGTATATACAAAAAGGTAGTAGAGAGTATGGTGGTGATCCTCGTAGAGTATGTAGATGACATACTCTTGATAGGGAAGGAGTTTCCTATGCTATGCTCGGTCAATCTCCGCTTATCACAAGGATTCTCCATATAGGATCAAAGTGATACCTCCAAAATCCTGGGTTTTGGATATATGAGATAGATCTAATTGGATATTAGGAAACTCACTAGTTGTAGTGAGATGGTATCAATCGATCCTGAGGAGAATCACTGGAAAGGTTCTAGGGTGATAAGGACGACTGAATGTCAGTCGCAGGCATTGTCTTTACCCTCAGTGGAGGGACGGTATGTTGGAAGAGTTCCAAGCTAGATACCGTGACTTACTAGACAATTAAAGGCAAGATACATCATTACCAAGGATGCTACCAAAGAGGCAGTCTGGATATATATAAGTTCATAAGATGAACTTCGTTCCTACCATTGTGTGACAATGGAGTTGTGGCTTTAGCCAAGGAACTACCGTCCCATCAGAAGTCCAGATATAATTCTTATGCAGTATCACCTGATCATGGAGATGGTTGATCTCCAGGGAGATCGAGGTTAGGAGAGCAGACACAGAGGACGACAGCGCGGATCCATTCACAAAGGCCTTTTTCCCAGTAGAGACTTTTATGGGATGGTTGAGTATGAGATACTTCAACCGCAGCTAATTGTTGGGTATGCGATACCATAACAGATGGCCCTAGTGCAAGTGGGAGATTGTTAGTTATATGTATGCCCTAGAGGCCATTACTGTACATACGATGTATATTGTAGTGGATGCTAGGACATATATAGGGAGGACTTTCTTGCTCGACATGATAGTATGCTATCTGGTTGTACTTTATCTTCACATGTACTCTGATTGTCTCTATATTACATGTTGATAAAGCCCTTAGGATATGTACTCAACTACTGGGACTATGATGAGATCATACTAGTGGGGCCACGGTAGTCGACGAGTACATCCTATAACTGTTCCTAGTCGAGGGTGTATCGAGACAGGGCATCGATACACCAGAGTAGACTAGCGTATACGCATCTTGACCCATATGATGGGCGATGGATGATCCCATATCCATCAGTGTTTGACATCAAGGATGGTGTACGGGTGCTCAGTGGAGACTGGGTACACTGGACGGACTCGCCGAGAACTCCCAGATGGTATTATACCATACGTCAGATGGCAATTCTCCGGTGACACTGGTACAGATCGACCCGAGATCGTCATAGAGTCTTGTGTGATTCCCACTGTGTTTTGATTTCCATCATACCACGTCCAAGAGAGCGTGCAAAAAGGTGGCTTTTGGGTACAGTCCTGAATCACATGGAGGCAATGAGCGATAGGAGGGGATTCGTCTCTCCCGGTATAGGGAGTTGATGTTGTGCTGTGTTCGATTGGCTATAACCGGAAATCCCTGGCCAGGGTTGCTGAGATTTACTGGTAAGTGTTATCAGTAGTTTCTCGAACTGTTATAGACCCAAATCGACACGACTTATCAAGCTACTGGGGTCTGACGTTTACCACCCCTAGGCGAGATATGCAACATATCAGACGACGAGACCGGACTGTACGGGAATGTTCCTGTTTGGATTCGCAGGAGAATGTATAGGCCTGCTTTTTGATCTTCTGAGCGCTCAATACCTGGGTAGCTGTTACGTTTAGCTGACCGCTTGCAGCTTGTGGGTGTTTGATATGATCATCACCTACTGCCGGCGTATTGACGATTCTTTAGAGTCCTACACAGAGGTTTCTTGACTCAGGCAAAACGGAGTAGGAGCACATATGTGATATGTGCGGGACCGAGGATAATACGATATGTGATACCGTATTCTATTCTCGCGATATTTGATTTCAGCCGGGTCATCGGATCAAGTGTTGATTCGATGAATCGGTACGGATAAATATTAGTCGGTTATATGCGATATAGCCGGATTGTCGGATCAAGTGTTGATTCGATAATTTAATGTATAATAATATATGTGATATATTAAATTACATTAACTAATATTTGCTCACTAAAAGATTCTTTTTCTCACTCGGATAATACATTGATATATATGCAATATATGTTAATTGTATTATTTTATTTTGTTACGATAAATATTATATATGTGATATATAATATTGTAACATGATATGATAACTAATGCAACTTGTTTAGTGGAGTTTAAACATGATTAGGGTTTGGATTAGGGTTAAGCTTTCTAGATGTTTCTAGAAGGTTTTCTTTTTGTCATGATAAAGATATTTACAAGTGACTCATGCTTTAACCCAACCCAAACCCTAACCCTAGTCAATTCTCTACAATGGTTAAGTCAACCATGGATGCATTATTCTTCATATTAATCCTTTCATATTCATCACAAAAAGAAAATGGATCACTATTCTTCTTCTTCCTTCATTCTTTCATGAAAAACCTTGCTTGATTTTTCAAAAGTGATGAATAAATATGAGAAAAAGATAAATAAAGAGAGCAAAAATCCTACTTCATCATCCTCATCTTCCCTTGCCATTTAGATGAGGGTGTTCACATCATTTCATGAGTGTTAGCTTGTGTTAAAGAAACTTCAAGGTAGATCGTATTAGTATCGAAGATCGGAAGCAAAGGTTGCGTCTTTCTCTTCGTGGAACCTCTCGAGAGTCCGGATCCCGATGATCGCAGCGAAGGGACCACAACATAGAGCATATGAAGTGAAGGACAGGATCTACAAAGGTTGTAATCCCTCTCACTTAGTGTTAAAGTGTTTAGCATGCTTGTTTTCGCCTAATCTCTAGTTTAAAGTTCCGTATTCGGGTTGTTCGGCACGGCTAAATTTTTAATCGGGCATGGTTGATGCCTAGTAGACCCTTGTGCGCGTGCCTAGCAACCCTACAGTAGAGAAACAAACTGGTAAAAGCATCAAGACACTTCGATCTGATCGAGGTGGAGAATACTTAAGTACCAGTTTTCTTGAATACTTAAAAGAGAATGGAATTCTCTCTCAGCTTACTCCACCATATACACCTCAGCATAATAGTGTATCAGAAAGGAGGAATCGCACGCTATTAGATATGGTGTGTTCAATGATGAGTAGTGCTGAGTTGCCACTTTCCTTCTGGTGATTTGCTCTAGAATCAGCCGCATACCTATTGAATAGAGTTCAAACTAAGTCTGTACCTACCACTCCATATGAAATGTGGTGTGGGAAGAGACCATATCTCAAGTATATCAAGATATGGGGGTGTCCGGTATATGTTAAAAAGCATAATCCGGACAAGCTCATGGCATGATCGGTTTTATGCAAGTTTGTAGGATACCCCAAGCATTCAAGGGGGTACATGGTCTACCACACTGAAGAACAAAAGGCGTTTGTCGCTCGTCACATTGTCTTCTTAGAAAGCGAATTTCTTGCAAAAGAAATAAGTGGGAGCGCGGTAGAACTGGAAGAAATTACAGAACCTCAAACTGCTACCGAGGACTTAGAAGAATCTTAGATTTCAATAGAACATGACGAACCAACGCCACTCCGCAGATCTAGTAGGTTTTCTCATCCTCCTGAAAGATACTACGGTTTTCTTCTTGATGGGGATCGAGAGGATTGCATCATCGATGATGATGAACCTACTAGTTTTCAGCAGGCTATCACGAGTAGCGACTTGGTGAAGTGGCTGGATGCTATGAGATCCGAAATGGAATCCATGTACACCAATAAAGTATGGACTTTAGAAGTTGCTCCTCCTGGGGTAAAACCTGTTGGGTGCAAATGGATCTTCAAAAAGAAGATTGGTACATTTGGACAAGTGGAAACCTACAAAGCTAGACTAGTAGCAAAAGGTTTTCGTCATAGACCAGGATTGGACTATGATGAAACTTTTTCACCAGTAGCTATGCTTAAATCCATTCGGATCATGTTTGCCATTGCTGCCTTCCATGACTATGAAATCTGGCAAATGGATGTAAAAACAGCTTTTCTAAATGGACATTTGGAAGAGAGTGTTTACATGGATCAACCAGAAGGTTTCTTTGACAGTGGGAGCAGCGGAAGAGTGTGCAAATTGCTTAAATCCATTTATGGGTTAAAGCAAGTATCGCGGAGTTGGAACATCTGCTTTGATGAGACAGTCAAGGAATTTGACTTTATCAAAAATATAGATGAACCATGTATTTATAGGAAGATTGTTGAAGGAGCAGTAGTCTTTCTCGTTTTGTACGTCGACGACATACTGCTGATAGGGAATGATATCCCTATACTACAATCAGTAAAGCTCTTCTTGTCACAGAAGTTCTCCATGAAAGACTTGGGAGATGCATCATACATTCTGGGCATTAAGATCTATCGTGATAGATCTAATAGAACATTGGGACTTTCACAGTCCAGGTATATAGACACTATATTAAAGAGATTTAGTATGGAAGATTTCAAGCGCGGCAATATGCTCGCTTATCACAGAATCACCCTCTCCAAAGAGATGTCTCCAAACACTGATGAAGAAAGGGCTCGCATGGGCATTATACCCTACGCTTCGGCGGTAGGATCAATAATGTATGCGATGTTATGTACTAGACCGGATGTAGCTTACGCACTTAGTGTGGTAAGCAGGTATCAGTCTGACCCAGGTGAGAAACATTGGATAGCGGTGAAGAACATTCTCAAGTACCTGAGAAGGACGAAGGAGATGTTCTTGATTTACGGTAATGGGGACCTCCAGGTAGAGGCTTTTACCGACTCCGGCTTCCAAAGTGACAAAGATGATTCTAAATCCATTTTGGGTTTTGTGTTTACCCTCAATGGAGGGGCGGTATGTTGGAAGAGTTCCAAACAAGATACCGTTGCAGACTCAACTATGGAGGCTGAGTATATAGCTGCTAGTGAAGCCGCAAAAGAGGCTGTCTGGATGAGGAAGTTCATTTCTGAACTTCAGGTGGTTCCATCCATTGCCAATCCAATACCTTTGTATTGCGATAACAATGGCGCAGTAGCTTTAGCGAAGGATCCAAGGTCCCATCAGAAATCCAGGCATATCTTAAGGCGTTTTCACCTGATCAGGGAGATCGTGGATTGTCGGGAGATCGAGATACGGAGAGTGGACACAAAAGACAACACGGCAGATCCATTCACCAAGGCCATTCCTCAAGTACAGTTCGAGAGGCTATTTGAGATGTTGGGCATGCGGTACGCTAGCAACTGGATCTGGTAGAGACAGTGGGTACTCATTGCACCAATTATAGGCCTTAGTGCAAGTGGAAGATTGTTGGATATATATGCCCTAGAGGCCTACATTGTATAGGATGCTTAGGATATGTATGTACATGACAGTCTTGCTTGATATGATAGTACGCTATTTGGTTTGAATTTGTCTTAACGTATGATACATTTTACTTGGTATTTATATATATATGTTGATAAAGCCCATAGGGTGTTTGTCTGACTACCGGCGTTGTGATGGCAGTCATACTAGTGGGAGCTGGATAGTCAATAGACACACCCTTAGATGTCCCTGGTCACAGGAGTATCGAGATTGGGCATCGATACTCCGGAGTAGACTAGTGTATACATATCTAGACCCTGACGAGGGGCGATGGATCGGTCCCGCAACCATTGATGGTGTTCACCTAAGATTGTATACAGATGCTCACTGGGTGTGAGTACACCAGACAGGACTCGCCGAGAACTGACTGGATGGTATAATACCTAACGTCATATAGCAGTTCTCAGGTGACATGTGTGCAGATAGTCCGTTGACTTAAGATCATCATTTGTCTCGTGTGAGTTCCCACTGTGCTTTGATTATTACCCTACCACGGCTCAAAAGAGTCGTGCAAACAGGTTTTAGTTGGGCACAGTCCCGAGCCACGTGGAGGCAGTGAGCGACTGTTAGGGATTCGTCTCTCCCGGTATAGGGAGTTGATATCGCACTGTGGTCGGTTGGTCATTACCATAAGTCCCTGGCCAGGGCTGATTGAGAATTACTGATGGACTGATCAGTAGATTCTCGGGTGGTCTTGAGCCATACCGACACGACTTGTACAGTTATTAGGGGTCTGACGTCCACCACCTCCCTAGACCATACATGCGATACTCTTAGACGAACAGACCGGACTGCACGGATATTGTCACGGACAGGCTCAGTAGGATTTCAGATGGGTTACCTCATCGGCTTTCTTATCGACAACTACCTGGGGACCGTTACGTACAGCTAGTGCCGCTTGCGGTCTGTGGTTAAACCCACTGCCAGCGTAGTAGTTGAGTCTTTAGAGTCCCACACAGAGATTTCCCAAACCCAGGCGAAAAGATATAGAGGTCGTATGGTTTTACGACAAAGGTTCGGACGCATACGTGTTTGAACGCACGTACGACATTCGGACAGTTTTTACTAGCCGGCTTTGGTTTAACCCAGATTCTAGAATCAGGTTATTGGATTTGTACAGTCTAAAGTTTTCCCGTGTTTTCACGGATGGGAGGGGCTTTCTCATAATTTTCCGAAAAGCTTCTAGAAGGTGATGACTTGGAGGGAGAGGTGGCATTATTATTTAATGAATTAGTGACTCGTTGTGAGTGATTCATCATGTCATTAATGCATCATTAAATGCTTAATGACTCACATGATGAATCACCCACTTGCATTATTGAAACATGATGAATAATCTCATATTATTCATTTTCTTTTAATTCATTATGTTTCATATATCTAGTGAGAAGCTTTTTCATTATTATTATTATTATCATTATCATCTTCTCACTCTCTCTCTTCAAGTTCTCTCTCCTTCACCAAACTCTAATCCTACCCTCATGAGTTGAGAACAAGGATTAGGAAAGACTAATTACTCCATAACCTATCTCTACATCACCTTAGCTACTCTATTTAGCAACTAGAGAAACTAAGTAACCTCAAGTTTAGAGGTTATAGCTTGGATTAGGGTTCTTGGGTGGATCGTCTATCACGGAAGAAAGCCGAAGAGGACGTGGAGATCCAAAGAGGCCGTAGATAACATTAAGACGAAGGACTAGAACCGTTTGGTATAATCTCTTAACATAGTAGTTTAGAACTCTATAGCTTTTGTTAAAAATTGTTCAGCAAACGATTCATACGGTTATTCGATGTTTAACCATAGAACAAGATTGTTATTCATATTTCCGCCTCCCCATAAGTATTGGGGTGTTGAACATCGACTTACAAAACTGTGGCCTGGAATGAATCTACCTCGACCTCCTCGTCCTCTCAAATTACGACCGTCGCGACCACGGCCTTTATAGGCGTTGATCTGGCATGGAACAACAACATGTGTAGGAGGTAATATGCTAGGAGGAGGTGGTGAATTGACACGTGATACCGATGCCTCACCCTGTCGCCTCATAGGACAACCCCTGATAAAGTGATACGGACACCCACACCCGAAACATCTTTGCACGGGCTACTGAACATATAGGTATGTGTGACTTAACTGGCCCATAAAGAATCACCACGACCTCTACGAATATGTCTAAGAGCTGATGTATTATTACGAATTCGCTTTGGCCTCTGAACAACCGCACGAGGAGTAAGGGTCGATCTCCGTGCTCGACTAATCCCTAACAATGATCTGATCATTCGGCGCATCTCTTGAACACTTGCCTCCATCCTAGCTATACGAACAATATAGGGTGGATCAATTTGTTCATGAGAAATAGGCGTACTGCCCAAATTTGTCCCCGTTTCAGACGAGCCCGCTCTAACCTCATCTCTAACAGCGGTACTCTGAGTCTCCGTAGTCGTTAATGACATAGTGGCTGGAGTAAGAAACTGGATTGATAAGGATATTCCAACCGAATCACAAGATACATGGAATCAAGGAAGAAGTACGAACAATTATTTCCTAAGTTTAGTTAGGCTGAGTATTGGAACGTAAATATGCCACGGAACATACCAACGGTACTGCACTCATCCTAAATCACCTACTCCATCAAACCAAAGGTAATCCTAAGTAACGACTCAAGACGACTTACCTTAACTCACTACTCGATTCCGTAAGATTAATCCTAAGCACTGATACCAAGTTTGTCACGACCCAAAGTTTGGATGTGACCAGCACTTAGATTGTATAATATCTAGAGATATTTACACAACCCGAGTAAGTCGAAAAACCAAGATCAAAATCATTTTTACGGAATTTTTCTATAAATTTAGTTCTTTAATTAAAAATCATAGTTTTATGTAATTAAGATCTTAACAGTAACTTACTAATGAATTCATAATAAAAACAATTATAAAGTGTTAAGTTGGTTGCATCCCTAATTGGGATCAACAATATCAACAGCGGAAATAAATATCCAAGTATATAGGATGTCAATAAGAACCCCAGACATAAATAAAAGAAATATCTTCTAGCATAACAACGATCTCACCTGTCAATTAATATATATATAACCATCTCTCATTCTAGTCATAATAGAAAGTCTGATGGAGATTTTCAAGATCCAAAATACACCAAAAGAGAAGGTTACTACATATGTAACCCACCTATCAAAAGAAGCGATAAAACTGAAAAAGTGGATCTGCACTGCTTCTAATCGTCCACTCTACTCCTGCAAGGAACTGTGGCACAACGGGGGTGAGTTGCCAACTCAGTGAATAAGATTAACATATAACGGCTGATAATGTAAATATGACCACTATAACTAATTTCAATAAGGATAAGTATGATGCATGATAGCATGTGAAAACATGAATTTATACTAGTAATCATATAAATCAAGAAAGAAACCTCATCAATTATTTCCAAATCAAGTTCACCTCTCCAAGTCCAACATCGACACAAATCTTCTGTTTCCTTCAGGCCCCATTCCTCGAACGATCTTGTAATCAATGACACCGGTCAGTATTATCTAGATATCCGCCCTGTTTCAATACTATCTCCGGTATCGAGTATCCTTGCTAGGCTCCCCCGCCTCAAGTGTGGCTATCCTGCCCCTCGGTCTCGACCGGGTCCACCATGTAGCCAACTGTATATCCTCCCTCTCAGTCTGGATAACGTAAAAATCCGCAACTGTATATCTCCCCCACTCGGTCCGGAATAAAAACAATTCACAAAAACGACACATCATGGTGGACGTGACACATAATCATAAAAATCACAGATTTTTCATAATCGTATAGGAAAACTTAAAATCATAAATTCTCAATAATACAAATGTCTCTTATATAAACTAATAATACTGGAATACAAAATATGATGTCATATATACTAATTACTACGAATATTGATACTTCGGGTATGATAAGAATCATTTTTAACAGAATAATTTCTAAGTATGAAGTGATATATTAATATCGACAAGGTGTAGTGTAACATGTAGATATGTGTATGTGCGGCATAACTCGTCGATAATGGTGCAGTGTTCTAACAAATATTAATCCTAGTGGTATATATGTAGATTTAAGAATGCATATGATAAGGTTAACATACAAAAGCAAAAGTTGAATTTAAATCTAACTACGGGCGTATCACGCCATCTTTACAAGATCTCCCGGTAGATATTTAGTCTACTCACAGGAATACGTCGTAATCTATTCAGAAGTTGCCAATCCCTTTTCTTTTCCTTTCCGGCCTCCGAAATTCCTGTTTTTGAGTCTAACATAGAATTTAACTTGCATAAGGAAACGGCTAACTTCGATACGGCGAAATATGGAAATACAAGTTTAACGTACTAACTATACTACGTACAACTAATTTAGACTATCTAAAACCTATACTAACTGAGTTTTAAACCTTCGGTGTTTGCAACAGAAAACTTAAACGCGTTACGAATTTAACGTGTCATATTTTAGAATTTTGATCCCTTTTATGATATTAGTCCCTAGATTCCATATACTGTTAAATTAATTTAAATAAACAATACCAATTATCATAACACCTAAACAGAGACCTACCCCAAACACCCAAAACATCTATCACTTCAAAAAATCCGGCGACGCCGGAATTAGCCTTGGTCTCGCCGGCCAAAATCCGAGCCCCCTTGCTCTTGTACTTATGGTAATTTCTATGTCCTATGTATAAGATTAAGGTACTGTTTGGTTAAGTTAGTTATTATTTAATTGATAGCAGATCTTCCTAGAGAGTATATTTCCCTAAAATACCTACCTTTCCGATATGCGATTTCTAAAATTTTACAATTTACAGAACTAAAACCTACTGAATTATGAATTATACATACTAAGGATGATGGAAAGACTTCCTCCAAGGTACCCAAGTTCTTCACTCCTTGCTTGATGGTGAACTCTTTAGCTCCTAGTTCTTCTTTTCTTTTCTCTTTTCTTTATTTTCTTTTGTGAGTTCAAGTGTTTTCTTTCTTTTTTTGATCTTTTCTGATTTTTATTTGTTTATGTGATCTGAACACAAGGTATATGATAAAGAGAATGAGTGAGGTGTAGGAGGAGGTGTTACTAAGCAACGGTGTGCTTGTTTCATGCAAGGAGGAGGTGTTGTGTATGAAGAGTGCATGCAAGAAGGATATGGCAATGAATTATCTTTCCATTTTGATTTATCTTAATATACAATTCTAAACCAAAACTTATTTAACCTCTTTTCTACTTGCACCCTTAATCAATTCCCATTTGCACAAATTCCTAAACTTTACATAATAATCCCTCACTACCTATGTTATTATATAACACGATTTTTAATTAAAATGAATTTAAATTCACATTAAAACCCTTATAATTTATTTATGTTAGATATTGAAAAAAAATTTAATTTGTTTTACATACTACTTAGGAAAATGTCTTATTTGGTTTTAATAACTTTTTAATTCCACATTTTATTATTTAATTAATTTATTTTATTTATTTCTAAATTTTCAGAATGTTACATGCTGGGAGCCTGCAAGTTGGTTGTGTACCTATTGTCACATAGCAGTTCCCAGGTGACAAGTATACAGGTTAGTCTGTCGACCTGAGATCGTCAATTGTTTCGTGTGAATTCCCACTGTGCTTTGATTACTACACTACCATGGCTCAAAGGAGTCATGCAAACAGGTTTTAGTTGGGTACAGTCTTGAGCCATATGGAGGCAGTGAGCAGATCATCGGGAATTTGTCTCTCCCAGTATTGGGGGTTGATGTCGTGTTGTGCACGGGTGGCCATCACCAGAAATCCTTGGCCAAGGTAGTCGAGAATTATTGATCAAGGATCATTAGTTTCTCAGGTGGTGATGGGTTTCATATCGACACGAAATGTGGCGTTATTAGGGGTCTGACTTTATCCACCCCGTAGACACGATATGCGATACTCTAAGATGAACGAACTGGACTGTACGGATATTGTCACGGGTAGGCTCAGTAGGGGTCACGATGACTTTACTCGTCGACCTTCCTTTCGCTCAATACCTAGGTAGCCGTTACGTACAGCTATTGCCTCTGACATGCTTTTGGTTAAATCCACTGCCAGCGTATTGAAGAGTCTTTAGAGTCCCACACAGAGGGTTTCCCTACTTCAGGTGAAACGATGTAGAGGCTGTATGGTTTTACGTCAGGGTTCGATCATATACGTGCACTTATGCACGTATCATGATTCGGACGGATAATACTAATGGGCTTTGGTTTATGCCGGATTCTGGTATTATATTGTTGGATTATTTTCATCTCTTTATATTCGTATTTTTCGGAATACGGATACGAGTATGTATATACGGATAAGGGCTATTCTTGTAATTTATTACAATATTGTTTCTAAAAGATTACACCTCATTTTAGTTTTAATCATTTTTGCTAAAATGATTAAATGAGGTGGAGGGATGAGTTGTGCTTTTGCATTTATCAAGCATGGTACTTAGTGACTCATAGTAGTGACTCATGGGGTGACTCATTGGGTGGCTCATGGGGTGATTCATTGTGTGACTTATGGTACACTATTCTAGCAAGCTTGATATTTGTTTGGGTTGTGAGATATTTTGGAGACTTGAGATATTTTGGGATGCTTCATAACACTTAGCCATTTTCTTGAGTTGCTTCATGCTTCACACTCTCATTTTTCTTGCTTCTTCTTCCTCTACCTCCACCCTAAAAGTCTCATGTGTTGATAAACCTCGGGTGTTTAGAGACAAATCAATCCATCATTAGACTCTACATCTTCTAGCCTATCTAGTTTAGCGAACTAGACACCCTAGTTACCTCGGCTATAAGGTTGGAGCTCGATTCATAGACTCTCAGGTGGATCATCTTTGATGGAGGGAGACTGGTGACCAAGCTTGATCATGGTGTCCACTAGGAGCTTGGGATGATAGTTTAAGACCAAAGGACATGGATCATTCAGTATAGCCATTCTTAATTCTCTTATGTTTGCAAGCTTAAGGTTTATGGTTCGATTCGTATTATGGGGTTGTTCTAACACCAGTTTTATAAAATTTTTGTTCCGCATTCGATCATGGTAGATAGCCAGGGCGCTGGCATAACCCAACATGGTATCAGAGCCAACCCATAAACCCTTACTAGCTAGTTTGCACAAGGTTAAAATCTCAATTGACAAATCTTTCCGAATCGTATTTTTATATTAGCATGCTTGCTATCGAATTTCAAAGTTGTTCAAAAAAAATTTTGGGTATCTTAAAAATATGTGCAGGCAAAACTAGAGTTAAGAAAAAAATTTGGGCACGTAACTCCAAAATTCTGCCGCGGAACCTAAGCCAAATGACACGTTTTGCCGAGAAACTGCGGTGCTTTTTTGCTACAGTGCCCCATTTTTTTCTGAGGCTCTAGTTCATGGAAATATAATTTTTGGGATATTTGGTTTTGGTCCAGATTTGTTTGAGTGCTGGTTTTGCATTTGGGGGAAAATTTCGAAAAGTTTAGTCCAACGAAATTTTAATTGTCTTTTTTCAGTGCATACATTACTATCTGCGACTGTGAATGTCATTAGAGCGGTATAACTCGTCTAACTGATATATGCTCTTTTATACGGGTTTGCGAACATGACATTCAAGTTGATGTTCTGTGTTGTTCTGAGGTTGCGGTTGGAACGTCGTGGTGGATAACTAGTGGTGCAATGGTAGCAGAGTTCAGATTCATTTATCCATTTAATATTGCAGGACGAGCGTCCGACATACGGACTGTCATCTCTGCCATCTTGTATATTATTTGTTTGGGGCACGACCGGGTTGAGGTCGATGTCACCCTTGTACATATATTTCTTTTCTTTTCTGTTCTAGGATTATCCCACGGTGGAGTACTCAAATAGCCGGGTTCTAGAAGGCAACGAGCCCGCATCTCATGGTGTTGAGACGGATGGGGCTTCATTCTAGAATTGGCGGGCTATTCGCCACACTCGTATGGGGTACAGGTTGACCCATGGAGGAGTGCTCAAGTTACCGGATTCTATGAAGTGCTGGGTGGCCCACTCACTTAGTTAACTGAGGTTGCCTCACTTCTGGGATTGGCAGGTAACATGCCGCGCTCGTAGGGGTCAATATGGAACGTCGGGTCTCATTTGCTGCTCAAATGAAACCCGAGACTCCAGGATTATCCCCCATTCTGTGTCGCTTGCTAAGATTCTGTCATGTTTCTTATATCATGCCTGGGACGAATGTTATATATATTTATATATTTACTAGTAGATGTTGTATATGTTTTGCACCCGTGCTAGTCCAGCCCCCGCTCTGCCGTTAGTTAAGTAACCTAACGAGTGATGACGGGCCCAGTGGCGAATGCGGATGGCATATACGTACATTATATTTTCGTTCCTTTATCTAGTGTGATATGCTTAATTGATGGGACTGCGTTGATTCTGATCAATGCAATGAAAACAAACCTATATGATGTTGTTGGAACCAAGTTTTTGGAAAACAGATATTTCAGATGTTTCCTATTGCTTTACACAGCGATATTCGGTTATGAATATCCAGCACCTCATTCGACGAGGCAAGAGCCTGTAGGGTTCCCTAGCACGGCAACAAGGTTTCGGGAGGCATCGTCCATGCCGTTATCAAAATTTTGCCGTACTAAAGAACCCTAACCCTAGAATCTTAACTAGATATTTAAACGAACAAGCAATGTTAACATCTTAACATCCTAAGTGAATGAGGAATACAACCTTTGTAGACCGGTCCTTCACTTTTAAAGCTCCGTGTAGTAGTCCCTTCGCTCTAAGTAGTAAACTCCCCAACTCTAGTAAGGGTTCACATGAAGAAATGAACAACCTTGCTCGATATCTTCGAGGCCGAAGATGATCTACGTCTAGGAGACTCAAGCTCATGCTACCTCTTCAATAATTGTAGATTAGTGAAGCAAACACCCTAAACTAAATGGCTAATATAGTAGAGGATGATAAAGTAGGAAATGGGATCACTTTAGATTTTATTTTCTCACAATATTTTCTCACCTTGAGAAAAGCTAGTGAGCTTTTTCATTGAGGAAGAAGAAGCTCAAGTCAAGAATGAGAGAATGAACTCATTAGGTGAGAATAACAACCATGGGTGAGTTAGTGTCATACACTAACTCATGTAGAGAATGAACCATGGCTGATCAATAATGGTTAGGTTAATAAATATGTACAAGTAAAACAAAATTAGTGGACTTGGTCAATGGTGCCATAAGCTTCTACAAGCTTCAACCATGTTACTTAATCCCACTAATTATGATTAACTTTAAATAAATAAAACCCTACATTATTTCAAGCATGGTGTGAGTCTCATACACCCATGTATCATGCGGCATCTAGTAGGACACAAAAGATGTACATTAATACATATCACAAATATACCATATGCACACAAGTGAGAAAAAGAAATGTTTAAGTGAGCTAATATTAGTTAATGTAAATTAACATATCACACATATAATTATACATTAAATTATCAAATCAACACTTGATTTAATAATCCGGCTATATCACATACAAATGACTAATATCAAATGTAACAATCTATCAAATCAACACTTGATCCGATAACGCGGCTATATCTCATATAACCAACCGATATCACATATCGCGAGAATAGAATGCGGTATCATATACGCGCATTAATCTCGGTCCCGCACATATCACATATGTGCTCTAACATCGTTACACAAGATCCGGGAAATCTCTGTGTAGGACTCTAATGACTCGTCAATACGCCGGCAGTAGGTGATGATCATATCAAATACTTACAAGCCGCAAGCGATCTGCTAAACGTAACGGCCACTCGGGTATTGAGCGATCATAAGATCAACAAGCAAGCCTGCTCATACTCCTACGAATCCAATCAGTAACACTACCTTACAGTCCGGTCTCTTCGTCAGATATGTCGCATATCGCAGCCTGGGGGTGGTAAAATGTCAGACCCCAATAGCCTGATAAGTCATGCCGATGTAAGGTCCATAATAGTTCGAGAAACTACTGATAACACTTACGAGTAAATCTCAGCAACCCTGGCTAGGGAATTCATGTTATGGCCAATCAAGCATAGCGCAACATCAACTCCTAATACCGGGAGAGACGAATCCCCTCATATCGCTCATTGCCTCCATGTGACTCGGGACTGTACCCAAAAACCATCTTTTTGCACGATCTCATGACCGTAGTATGGTGGAAATCAAAGCACAATGGGAATCACACAAGACTCTATGACGATCTCGGGTCGACAGACTAACCTGTACCAGTGTCACAAGAGAACTGCTATCTGACGATAGGTATAATACCATCTAAGAGTTTTCGGTGAGTCCGTCAGTGTACCCAGTCTCCGCTGAGCACCCGTATACCTTCTCTGATGTCAAACACCAATGGATGTGGGATAATCCATCGTCCATCATATGGGTCAAGAAGCGCATACGCTAGTCTACTCTGGAGTATCGATTCCCTGTCTCGATACTCCCATGACTAGGAATACTTATAGGGTGTACTAGTGGGCTATGCTTGGCCCCACTAGTATGATCTCCGTCATAGTTCTGGTAGTCAAGTACACATCCTAAGGGTTTTATCAACATGTGAGAGTAAGACAATATCACTTATACAAGTCAACATATTAAGGCAAAGTGCAACCAGATAGCATACTATCATGTCGAGCAAGAAAGTCCTCCCTATATATGTCCAAGCATCCACTAAAATATACATCACATGTGCATTAATGGCCTCTAGGGCATACATATAACTAACAATCTCCCACTTGCACTAAGGCCATTTGTTTCAGTATCTCATACTCAACAATTTAGCAGTGGTTGTAGTATCACATACTCAACCATCCTAAAATCTCTCAAATAGTATTTGGGGAAGTAGGCCTTGGTGAGTGGATCCGCCGTGTTAACCTCAAAATTTACTCTCCTTACCTCAATCCCTTAGAGATCAACCATCTCCCTGATCAGGTGATACTACCCTCAGAATATGTCTGGATCGATGATGGGACAGGTGTTCCTAGGCTAAAGCCACAACTCCATTGTAGTGACAATAACAGTTATTGGACGCTCAATGGTAGGAACCTTGTTCATCTCATGAACAAGAAATGTCGAGACAACCACTTTGGTAGCATCATTGGTAGCAATATATTCAGCGTTTATCGTCTAGTATGCCACGGTATTTAGCTTGGAACTCTTCCAATCAATCCTCCCTCCACTGAGGGTAAAGACAATGCTTGTGACTGACTTTCAGCCGACCTTATCACTCTGGAAGCTCGAACCAAGAACATTATTTTAGTGCTTCTTAAGTACTTAAGAATATCATCCACAGTTGTCCAGTGATTCTCCCAAGATACGACTGATTCTTGATCACTACACCTGGTGAGTCATCTACATCTGGTCCGGTACATAACATCGCATACTTTGATAGAGCTTACTGCCGAAGCATAGGTTATCCCTTGCATGCGAGCTCTCTCCAAATCAGTTTTGGAAGACATCTTTTTGGAGAGAGTGATTCCTGAGTAAGTGGACGAACCACCATACTTAGAATCCTCCATACTAAACCCTTTTAGTTTGTTGTTAATGTACCTGGATTTGGGACACTCCAAACATCCACTTAGATCTATCACCATAGATCATGATCCATAATATGTAGTAGGTATCATCCAGATCTTCTTTAGAGAATCCTCGTGATAAGAGGAGCTTGACTGATTGCAGCATAGGAAACCATTTCCTATCAAGAGTATGTCATCTACGTATAATACGTGTAAGACAATCTCACTCTCTAAAACCTTTTTGTATAAATAAGGTTCATCTACCTTTTTGATTGACTGCCACTTCAAAACAGATGTCCCAACTCCGCGATGCCTGCTTTGATCTTGATGGACTTAAGCATAGCTTTGAAAGTCTCAACTTTTCCATCTACACCAAGAATCTTCTTAAGATCCGATTGCTCCTGATGGGTTTTGTTAGTGTATATGCCCTAGAGGCCATTACTGTATCATACTAGTTTGTATATTACTTGATGGAAGCTTGGGATATTCACCTTGTATAAACAATCTTGCTCAATATAGTAGTATGCTACTTGGTTTGTTTCTACTTCAATGTGTACTTGTGTTTATTTCAGTATATCACTTATACGCATTAGTGGAGCCCTTAGGATCTTTGCTTGATTACCAGCGTTGTGATGGCAGTCACACTAGTGGGGGCTGGGTAATCTATAGGCACATCCTTATACAGGTCCCTAGTCGTAGGACTATCGAGACAGGGCATCGATACTCCGGAGTAGACTAGCGTATGCGCTTCTCATCCCAGTGTGGGAGATGGTCTGTCCCACAGCCATCAGTACGTCGTACTGGAGATAGTATGCGGGTGCTCGTTGGGTTACGAGTACACTGGACAGGACTCGTCGGGAACTGACAGGTTGGTATTATACCTATCGTCAGTTATCAGTTCCCAGGTGACATGAGTACAGCTTAGTCCGCTGACTTGACACTGACACTTCGCCTCGAGTGTGTTCCCACTGCACTTTGATCACTACCCTACCACGGCTCAAAGGAGTCGTGCAAACAGGTGGTGGTTGGGTGCAGTCCCGAAGCACTTGGAGGCAGTGACGGTTAGACAGGATTCGTCTCTCCCGGTATTGGGGGTTGACATCGCGCTGTGTCTAGGAGAGCCATTACACGAGTAGTCCCTGGCCAGGGCAAGTGAGATATACTGGTAGGTTTCCAGTGTTATCTCAGGGTGTTTTGGGCTTCACTCCGACACGACTTGTACCGCTATTGGGGGACTGACGTTTTACCGCCCCCTAGGCCCGCCATGCGATGTATCAGACGAACAGACCAGACTGTACGGAGAATGTCACATTCAGACTCAGTAGGAGTTCAGATGGGGTTTCACCTCGTCAGCCTGCTTGTCGGCATCTACCTAGGGACCGTTATGCACAGCTAGTGCCGCTTGCGGTCTGTGGTTAAACCCACTGCCAGCGTAGTGTCGAGTCTTTAGAGTCCCACACAGAGGGTATTCGCCTCTGGGCAAAACAGAGTAGAGGTCGCATGGTTTTGCGACAGGGTTCGTTCTCATCCGCGCACTTGTGCACGTTTGGAGTCCGGACGGATTATACTGGCAGGCTCTGGTTTGAGCCAGATACTGGTATATGTTTTAGGGTTGCTTTTATCTCTTGGTATTCTTGTTCCTCGGAACGAGAATGCAGGTGTGTATGCACAGTTGCTTGAGGCGGAGAATGAGGTTTTTCATTAGGGTTTCGGATCGGGTGCGTATGCACAGTTGACAGTTATCTTTTTCCAAACCCTAATGGATTTATATATTATCTATTAATAATAGTAATTAAATGAGAATTATGTTATGGTTGATTTTTTGTTGACTTGTTGACCTTGGTTGACTTGTTGACCTTGGTTGACTTGTTGAACATTGACCACCATCATGCTTTGAAAGATCCTCCTTGATTCATGCTTACACTTCATTTAAAGAAGCATGATAGTGGTCATTCCAAAATTACCATCAACTATTCTTATTTCAATTATTATCATTTAGATAATGCTTTTCTTTTGCAATATGGTTGCAAGAAAGAAATAATTGAGCTCATTCTATCATAACCTCTCTCTCTCCTCATTTCATCTTCTTCTTCCTCTAGCAAAGAGAAACCTTCTCATGTGTTGAGAATCCTTCTCTTTAGAAAGAAAAGCAAACCCTAATCACTCTCTACTCATTCTAGGATGAAGGTTTAGCAAGCCGGAAACCCTAGTTCACTCAAAGATCGAGGAAGAGCCCAAAGGTCGAACCTTCGAGGTGGATCCATCTTCGACGGGAGAAGGCGACGAAAAGAGAGAACCATCAACCTCTACAAGGTTTAAAGAAGAAGGAGTTCAAGTTTAGGTATAACCATCTTCCATAGTAGCTAAATCTCTTTAGCAAGTATACTAGTTTTAGTTTAGACAACGATCCCGACCTTGTTTAGTCCATGTTGCCTCTTGCGATAAAAAATCGTTTTTTATACCGTTTCCGCCTCCCCGTAAGCACCGGGGGTCGCAATATGGACTTACAGTGGTATCAGAGCCTAACTAAACTTAAACTAGCTTGGTAGCGAAGTGTATGGAAGTTCGGAACCGAAAAATCGCAAAACCGGAAAAACAAAACCCTAAGTTTCTGTTGAATTTTTTTTTGCTCAAAATGAAAAACTTTATATTTGTAAATTCGTCTCAGGGTTTTCTAAGAACACCCACCAAAAACGATAGCATGATTCCTCCAAAGCGCCGCCCTTCCGCGGCCTCACCTCTTCATCTGGCCGCGGAACCGCCGCTGTTTGGTGTCATCTCTGCATCGTTTTTTGTGCAGTGTTCTTATGTGTTGGTTTTGGGATTTTTAAGATATATTATATGTACCCAGATTTTCCAGAACAGAAATTCACTTTTGGGGTCCTATAATTCCGTATTTTTTTCCGAACTTCACTGCACTTTGTCTATGATGGTTATATCTGTGATGTTTGTATGTATTGAACGTCGGCTAATCGCTATAAGTCGATTAGTCGGGGTTATACATGATCTGTAATGTGCTGGAATGTGTATATGAATGTGTTGGACTGTCGCGGGTGAATAGCCGGGGTGGATGTGAGATGAGCTTTTGTTTTTCTTTCATTCATTTGTAAATGTAAATTGATGTAATTATATTATTTGTTTGGCCGCACAACCGGGTCGGGGTTGTAGCCGTCATTGTATAATTCCTTTTTACTGTTTTTGCTCCTAGGATAGACCCATGGTGGGGTGCACAAACTACCGGGAACTTGGCGGGTAGTTTGCCGCACCCGTAGGGGTCTTGGGTGGGGTATTTGCTATTCACCGCGACCGTGTTATCCGCTTTTCGTTTCAGGCTCGAAAGGATTGCGGATTGCTAGTATATCCAATGTATTCATCTGTGATCTGTAATGTCTATCATTGCTTTCTATTTAGGCGTTGTTTATGTTTTACAGCCGCGCTAGCTCAGCCCCCGCTCTGTCGTTAGTTAAGTAACCTAACGAGTGATGACGGGACCCCGTGGCGAATGCGAATGGCATAAGCGTACGTCATATTTTGGTTGTTTTCTGCAATGGTAGGAATTAAATGATGGGACGCATTAAAAGAACTAATGCAAGAATATCACGTATTAAAAGAACTAATGCAAGAAAATAAACCAAGTTTAAGTTGATGGAACACTTTCGAAAAACCACTCGGTTCTTTTCAAAACTAACTTTTAAATGCGGTGCTTGAGCCACTCCTTCTAAAAGCTATCTCGTTCCATCGATTATATCAAGTTCACTACGTTCACGGTTTTACCAAAACCATTCGTAGCCCTCCGTCGTTTCACATAAATAGTCAATAGTATTCAAGCTGTGTTTGTTGGTCAAAGTCAAGGCATAGTGATTGGTAGCTATTGGATATTCATGTGCAGCATAGATAGATGCGTTGATTTGGAACAGCCATACTGCCTTGTTGGCCAAAGTCAAGGGTATGTACGGGTGGATTCAAATTAACCTGGAGAACGACGGGAAGAACTTGACATGTGACTTATGATTTGTTGGCCAAAGTCAAGGTCATAAGAGCATGGGGCAAAAATCCACATCGGGAGTTTCATAAGTACTGAAACTTGCTAGATTTGCATACCATTTGGAGTGTGATAATTATGGTAGGATTCCTTCATTTTCGTCACGCGATGATATTTGGATCCCGATCCTACTGTGAGTATATGCTACTCCTCGGGAAATTTCTCACTAAACGATCAATGCTATAAACCTAGTAGGTGCCTAGAAAGGTGTTAGCGGGGCTACGCCCCCAGGGAAAAGAGGTTCTTAAATTAAGGAACTTCGCGAAAGCGTTGGAAAACCTCCCTCGAAGTACCGACACTGGCCTGGCTGAACGGTTAAGCAAGTATTGTACGGTGGGATTGATCCCGGCTAATTCTTCCTTTGTGGTTTGAGGAGGGATTCGAGAGACAGTGGGAGCCATCCTGTTTAGACAAATTAAAAACCATTCTAAACTTGCAAGAGCATCGTGCTAAGTGTTTCTTCTCTCCCCCTGCAGCGACCAAATCGAAATGACTGGACTTAAGTTACTTCTAGATAAAAACATATTGACAGGGCCAAACTACAAAGATTGGCTCAGGAATGTCAAATTGGCAATCTCTTACGACAAGCTGGGGTATCTTCTTACCACCAAAGCTCCCCCCGTCCCAGGTCCCACCTCCAGCGTCGCGGATAAGGAAATCCGTAAGACTTGGGAGATTGACAGCGCGAAGGCCAGATGCCTCGTACTTGCCTCGATGGACAACGACCATCAGAGGAGGCACGAGAATATGGATTTGGAATCCATATTTCTTCATACAAAAGAACTGTATGGAGAGCAGTCTCGTATCACAAGATACGAAGTGTCGAAGAAGTTATTTTCGACAAAGTTGGCCGTCGGATCATCGGTAGCGGACCACGTGCTTAAGATGATTGGCTACATTGAGGAGCTCGCAGAACTTGGGACCACGTTGGACAGTGAACTTTATACGGATATAATTCTCCAGTCCCTTCCATCCACTTACGCCCAGTTCATACTGAATTTCAACTTGCAAGAAAAGGAAGTTGAACTTTCAGAACTCCTCAACCTGCTGAGGAGCGCAGAGGGCACCCTACAGAAGGGTAGGGATACATCCACTTTGTTTGTAGGAGGATCTTCTTCTTCTAGGTCCAAGGCGAAAGCCAAGGGAAAGAAGAAGAAAGCCCCCGCCAAACCAAGGGGCGGTGTTAGTAAAGTGGGTACGAAGGGAAAGGAAAAGGCAACAAAGATAGCGGGGAAGCTTGTTGGTAAAGAGGAATGCTTCTATTGTCACAAGAGTGGACACTGGAAGAAAGATTGTAGGGCTTGGAAAGCCAGGACACAGGAACTGAAGCAGGTTGCGGCTTCAGCTTCAGGTGTGTATGTTATTGAAAACTGTCTTTCTATAAACTCTACTTCCTGGGTATTGGATACCGGATCAGGATCTCATATCTGTAATTCTTTGCAGGCGTTGAGAAACCGTAGGGTTTTGAAGGCAGGTGACATGACCCTCAGAGTTGCGAACGGAGCTAGCATGGATGCTAAAGCCGTGGGGGACTATCACCTGGGAATGTCAGATGGGCATGTTTTGGTTTTGCGTAATTGCTTTTTGTACCCAACGCAACTTGTAATATCATTTCTGTATCTTTGGTTTCTAAAGAAGGTTATGAATTTGCGTTTGTAAGTAATGTTGTTAACATTCACCTTAATCAAGTTCTGATTGGGTCAGGTACATTGAGCAATGGTATATACGTATTAAACCAACCACAGATTTTCAATGTCCAGAATACACACAAAAGAAAGTCTCCAGATATCAATCAGACTTTCTTATGGCATTGTAGACTGGGTCACATCAATGAGAGAAGGTTGACTAAGTTACATACAGAAGGATATTTGGATCCGTTCGAATATCAATCGTATGCCACTTGTCAATCCTGTCTCAAAGGAAAGATGACAAAGACTCCGTTCACTGGACACGGAGTAAGAGCGAGCGAGCTCTTGGGACTCGTACACAGCGACGTGTGCGGTCCAATGTCTACACATGCGCGAAGCGGTTATTCTTACTTCATTACTTTTATGGATGATTTTTCAAGATACGGTTATGTCTTCTTAATGAAACATAAGTCAGAATCTTTTGAAAAATTCCAGGAATTTAAGAATGAAGTAGAAAAACAAACCGGCAAAAGTATCAAGATTCTAAGATCGGATCGAGGTGGAGAATACTTAAGTGCCGAGTTCCTGAATTATTTAAAAGAGAATGGGATTCTCTCTCAGCTTACTCCTCCATACACTCCGCAACACAACGGTGTATCGGAGAGACGGAACCGAACCCTATTGGATATGGTACGGTCCATGATGAGTAACGCTGAGTTACCGCGATCATTCTGGGGGTATGCGCTAGAATCAGCTGCGTACCTTTTGAACCGAGTTCCTACTAAGACTGTGCCTACTACACCATATGAGATGTGGAGTGGGAAGAGATCCTATCTTAAGCACATTAAGACATGGGGATGTCCAGCTTTTGTTAAAACGCAGCATGCGGACAAGCTCGAGGCACGCTCAGTACAGTGTAAGTTCGTGGGATATCCAAAGAACTCCAAGGGATATTTTTTCTACTGTGAAGAGGAACAAAAAGTTCTTGTTTCTCGTCATGCCTACTTCTTGGAAACTGAGTTTTTGGAAAACCAGATAAGTGGGAGCACAGTAGAACTGGAAGAAATTCCAGAACCACGAGCTATTACTGAAAGCTTAGTGGAACCAGAGGGTTCAAAAGAACAGGACATTCCTACGCCGCTCCGCAGAAGTAGTAGGCAGTCTCATCCGCCCGAGAGATACTACGGTTTTCTCATAGACGGGGATAGAGAGGATTGCATCATAGACTATGATGAGCCTACTAGCTTCCAGCAGGCCGTTCAGAGCGTTGACTCGGTAAAATGGCTGGATGCAATGCGGACCGAAATGGAGTCCATGTACACCAACAAAGTATGGACGTTGGACATTGCTCCAGACGGGGTAAAACCCGTAGGATGCAAGTGGATCTTCAAAAGGAAGATTGGTGTAGATGGACAGGTTGAGACCTATAAAGCTAGACTTGTAGCAAAGGGTTTCCGTCAAAGACCTGGCTTGGACTATGACGAAACCTTTTCTCCAGTGGCTATGCTGAAATCCATTCGGATCCTTCTTGCCATTGCTGCCTTCCACGATTATGAGATTTGGCAGATGGACGTAAAAACCGCTTTTCTAAATGGAAATTTAGAGGAGTGTGTCTATATGGATCAGCCAGAGGGTTTCATTCAGAGTGGGAGCAGCGGAAAGGTGTGCAAGTTGCTTAAGTCCATCTATGGACTAAAGCAGGCATCGCTGAGTTGGAACATCTGTTTTGATGAGATAGTCAGGGAATTTGACTTTATCAAAAATCCAGATGAACCATGCATCTATAGTAGATTTGTAGCGAGAACTGTAGTATTCCTTGTTTTATACGTGGATGACATTCTCTTAATAGGAAATGACATTCCTATGCTACAATCTGTCAAGGGTTTCTTGTCACACAGGTTCTTCATGAAAGACCTGGGTGATGCCTCTTACATCCTGGGGATCCGGATCCATCATGATAGATCCAAGAGGATATTAGGACTTTCACAGTCCAGGTACATCGACACCGTACTGAAAAGATTCAGTATGGATGATTCCAAGCGCGGTAACTTACCGGCTTGTCACGGGATCACCCTCTCTAAAGAGATGTCTCCCAAGACTGATTTGGAGAGGGATCGCATGTCTATTATACCCTACGCTTCTGCGGTAGGCTCTATAATGTATGCGATGTTGTGTACCAGACCGGATGTAGCTTATGCACTGAGTGTAGTAAGCCGGTATCAGTCAAACCCTGGGGAGAAACATTGGATAGCGGTAAAGAACATTCTCAAGTACCTGAGGAGGACTAAGGAGATGTTCTTGGTGTATGGCGGAAAAGACCTCCAGATTGAGGCCTTTGCTGACTCCAGCTTCCAGAGTGACAAGGATGATTCCAAGTCCATGTCGGGTTTTGTCTTTACCCTTAATGGAGGGGCGGTGTGTTGGAAGAGTTCCAAACAGGAAACCGTTGCAGACTCGACTATGGAAGCGGAATACATCGCTGCATCTGATGCCGCAAAAGAAGCTGTCTGGATAAGGAAGTTCTTAAAAGAACTTCAGGTGGTTCCGTCCATTGTTGACCCAGTACCTCTGTATTGCGACAACAACGGGGCTATAGCTTTAGCAAAGGAACCCAGGTCCCATCAGAGATCCAGGCACATCTTGAGGCGGTATCACCTGATCAGGGAGATCGTGGATCGCAAGGAGATCGAGGTTCGGAGGGTTGCTTCAGAAGAGAACACTGCAGATCCATTCACCAAGGCCCTACCCCAGACTCAGTTCGAGCGGCTGATCGAGATGATAGGTCTTCGATACGCCAGTACATGGCCTTAGTGCAAGTGGGAGATTGTTAGTGTATATGCCCTAGAGGCCATTACTGTATCATACTAGTTTGTATATTACTTGATGGAAGCTTGGGATATTCACCTTGTATAAACAATCTTGCTCAATATAGTAGTATGCTACTTGGTTTGTTTCTACTTCAATGTGTACTTGTGTTTATTTCAGTATATCACTTATACGCATTAGTGGAGCCCTTAGGATCTTTGCTTGATTACCAGCGTTGTGATGGCAGTCACACTAGTGGGGGCTGGGTAATCTATAGGCACATCCTTATACAGGTCCCTAGTCGTAGGACTATCGAGACAGGGCATCGATACTCCGGAGTAGACTAGCGTATGCGCTTCTCATCCCAGTGTGGGAGATGGTCTGTCCCACAGCCATCAGTACGTCGTACTGGAGATAGTATGCGGGTGCTCGTTGGGTTACGAGTACACTGGACAGGACTCGTCGGGAACTGACAGGTTGGTATTATACCTATCGTCAGTTATCAGTTCCCAGGTGACATGAGTACAGCTTAGTCCGCTGACTTGACACTGACACTTCGCCTCGAGTGTGTTCCCACTGCACTTTGATCACTACCCTACCACGGCTCAAAAGAGTCGTGCAAACAGGTGGTGGTTGGGTGCAGTCCCGAAGCACTTGGAGGCAGTGACGGTTAGACAGGATTCGTCTCTCCCGGTATTGGGGGTTGACATCGCGCTGTGTCTAGGAGAGCCATTACACGAGTAGTCCCTGGCCAGGGCAAGTGAGATATACTGGTAGGTTTCCAGTGTTATCTCAGGGTGTTTTGGGCTTCACTCCGACACGACTTGTACCGCTATTGGGGGACTGACGTTTTACCGCCCCCTAGGCCCGCCATGTGATGTATCAGACGAACAGACCGGACTGTACGGAGAATGTCACATTCAGACTCAGTAGGAGTTCAGATGGGGTTTCACCTCGTCAGCCTTCTTGTCGGCATCTACCTGGGGACCGTTATGCACAGCTAGTGCCGCTTGCGGTCTGTGGTTAAACCCACTGCCAGCGTAGTGTCGATTCTTTAGAGTCCCACACAGAGGGTATTCGCCTCTGGGCAAAACAGAGTAGAGGTCGCATGGTTTTGCGACAGGGTTCGTTCTCATCCGCGCACTTGTGCACGTTTGGAGTCCGGACGGATTATACTGGCAGGCTCTGGTTTGAGCCAGATACTGGTATATGTTTTAGGGTTGCTTTTATCTCTTGGTATTCTTGTTCCTCGGAACGAGAATGCAGGTGTGTATGCACTGTTGCTTGAGGCGGAGAATGAGGTTTTTCATTAGGGTTTCGGATCGGGTGCGTATGCACAGTTGACAGTTATCTTTTTCCAAACCCTAATGGATTTATATATTATCTATTAATAATAGTAATTAAATGAGAATTATGTTATGGTTGATTTTTTGTTGACTTGTTGACCTTGGTTGACTTGTTGACCATTGACCACCATCATGC
The DNA here is from genome assembly GCA_030015575.1 of Agapanthus africanus. Classification (NCBI taxonomy): domain Eukaryota; kingdom Viridiplantae; phylum Streptophyta; class Magnoliopsida; order Asparagales; family Amaryllidaceae; genus Agapanthus; species Agapanthus africanus. The sequence goes on from CM057341.1 coordinate 371,688,791, forward strand.
TTTGAAAGATCCTCCTTGATTCATGCTTACACTTCATTTAAAGAAGCATGATAGTGGTCATTCCAAAATTACCATCAACTATTCTTATTTCAATTATTATCATTTAGATAATGCTTTTCTTTTGCAATATGGTTGCAAGAAAGAAATAATTGAGCTCATTCTATCATAACCTCTCTCTCTCCTCATTTCATCTTCTTCTTCCTCTAGCAAAGAGAAACCTTCTCATGTGTTGAGAATCCTTCTCTTTAAAAAGAAAAGCAAACCCTAATCACTCTCTACTCATTCTAGGATGAAGGTTTAGCAAGCCGGAAACCCTAGTTCACTCAAAGATCGAGGAAGAGCCCAAAGGTCGAACCTTCGAGGTGGATCCATCTTCGACGGGAGAAGGCGACGAAAAGAGAGAACCATCAACCTCTACAAGGTTTAAAGAAGAAGGAGTTCAAGTTTAGGTATAACCATCTTCCATAGTAGCTAAATCTCTTTAGCAAGTATACTAGTTTTAGTTTAGACAACGATCCCGACCTTGTTTAGTCCATGTTGCCTCTTGCGATAAAAAATCGTTTTTTATACCGTTTCCGCCTCCCCGTAAGCACCGGGGGTCGCAATATGGACTTACAGGTTTTACCCCTTTAGGTGCAACATTCAAAGTCATACTTTATTGGTGTATATGGATTCTATCTTTGAACGCATAGCATCCAGCCTTTACACAGAGTCCCCACTCGTGATGGCCTGCCTGAACCTAGTTGGGCCATCATTTACCATGATGCAATCCTCGCTCCCACTGTCACCGAGAAGACCGTAGTATCTCTCAAGTGGATGAGGAACCCTACCAGATTCGCGGAGTGGCTGAGGTTCGTTATAGACTATTGAATCCTTTGGTTTCACCAAATCATCAGCTGTTAGTTTGTCTAGCTGGAACTCCTTCCAGTTCTACCTCATGAACACTAATTTCTTCACAAGAAATTACTTTTCTAAAATGGTGGCATGCTGAGAAATAAAACACCTTTTGCTCCTCAGTGTGGTAGAAAATATTCCCTTGCAAATGTTTGGGATATCCTAACAAACTTTTACAGAACTGACCTTGCCTCGAGCTTGCCCGGATTTTGCTTTTCAATATAGGCCGGACAACCCTATATCTTAACACGTTTAAGACTTGGTCTTTTCCCATTTCATATCTTATATGTAGTGGTAGGCACTGATTTGGATAGAACCCTAATCAATAGGTATGCAGCTTCTCAAGTGCATATCTCCAAAAAGAAACAGGTAACTCAGTATTACTCATCATAGAGCGCACCATATCTCATATAGTGCGATAACTCCGCACCATATCCTAGAAATCTAAACCATTTGAAAAGGGAGAGAAGGAAAAGTTTAGTTTTAAAGCAAGTGGTTTAACAAAATAAGCCGTAGTATGAATTTTTAAAACCTCAAGTCTTTTCCGAAAATTTCGGCAGAGTTTCCTTTGTAAATACTGGCCCCAAACGGATACAACACATGAACTATATATATAAAGGCATCCCCAAGCGGCAGCTAGCTTTTCGCCAATTGGCGGTCACAACCACACAAGCAATAAAATATACAACGCCGAAGGGCGAGGATCAAAACTCAAAAGGAAACCAAAATCATCAAGAAAACCATAATAATACAAGCACGACTCTAAGGTCGAAAGAATATACAACTGGTCTTCTAGGTCTAATAAATATACAAGTCTGGTTGATGGAGTTTACTAGATACAACTGAAATAATAAAAGTACAATGGTGGTCACGATACGAGTGAACCCACCTACCAAAGCAATCACCTGGAATGAAGCAGTGTGCCAGCAAGCCGCCAAGGAAATCTGTACCGTAAAACCCGCAAGAAACTGTGGCACAACGGGGGGTGAGTTGCCAACTCGTTAGTAGAAAACATCACCGAGCAGAAATCGCATGTATGACTCAATCCTAGGTCATACAAAAATATATATATCCTTAATATATAAACTTGTACCATTTATACATAAGTGTAATATCAAGTGCTCGTGTCAGTGCCTCAGGTAGCAACATAATACATATATGATGTATGAATGAATTAAAATGAAAGAAGAATACATCATGAATGAGAACACTGTTTTCATTATTTAGTGAGATTTCTGTATTTATAAATCGAGATATCATCAATGAAATCAACAGAAAATCAGTGTCTAGCATCGACACAAAATATATATCTCCCTATCTTAATATCTCAGGCTCTGGCAATCCAGACTGGCCTATACTCCGATCGGTATCCTCCGGATATCCATCGAGTCACAACAAAATCACCGGTCGGTAGTGCTCCCCTGCCAGGCTCAACGCCATCATCTGCGAACATCTTGTCTCGGGGTACCACACCGGGTCCACCATACACCCACAGACGGTTCCTCCTCCACCTCAAATCGGGTGTATGATATCGCTCAAGTGCCGAGAAAACTCATGGTGGACATATCTCAAATCGTATCATGAGAAAACCGCAATTTTCTATCATTACAATAATAATAAGTTTATAAAATCCTTGCGGTTTCTCCAAATCCAGAAATCTCATAGAAATCCGAAATCCCAATCTCAAGAGTAAATAACCAAGGAAATAACGGCAATAAGCTACATAATATTGCATGATAAATGAATATATCAATGCATGGGATATCAAGCAAAGAATGCAATAATTAAACTAGCATATAACAGCAAGCGCACTAGTACTATGTCGAAACTATCATCTAGCAATTTAAACAATGAAATAGTGTTTTCTAATGTGTACGTGATATGGCAATTACCGATGATGATGTGTGTGAGCCGGCAAGCAGGTGTACGTAGGGCATAAGCATCATCGGTAATGGTGCTGGTGTCCTGACAGCATGATTTTAATAATAACTAATGAAAACACAAATAAGCATGCGATGCGATGCGAACAGCAAGGATATGCGAAACATGAATAATGACGCGACATATAAGAATATACATATATGTATGAGTTATACAGTTTTGACATTTGAAATAACACGAATAGGGTGTTTAGAAAATAAGGGATACGGTATTTTTAAGAAAAGGTATGCCCTTTGAAATATCCGTAGTATCCCTTGGTCTGTCTTTAAAATACTTCCGATTCGTTAGTTTTTGAAATAGGTATGACTCGAGCCCAGTCTAACATCTATTAAGTAAGCTACAGGACTAAACTAATAGACTAATCGAAAGGGTAAGGAAAACTACCTAAGTCTGAGTTGATATCCATATCTAGTAGTCGGTGATCCCGCTTCAATAGTATCACGTACTATACAATATATCATATGACATCCTCGAGTCAAGATTGCCGATCTATCATCATACTTATATCTCGTACGGTAAATCCATCGTACGGCATCCCAAATCTGGGTACGGATCAAATATCACATTTATCTCATTATTCCTCTGGTATCCTTATCATCATATCCTGAATCAGGGGTACTGATCTAAAGTCTAGTACATTCCAACACACACACACACACACACATATATATATATATATGCGTGTGTATAAAAACACATCGCCTAAAGATCCGCTATAATGTCTTGTCGTATCTCATAATACGAACCAAGTCACATCACCGATCTCGTGGCATCATGCCCAATCACATCGACTCATTTCCAAGTACCATATACTATCCTCATCATCTGTGTATATGTATACATATATATATACACATACTCACATACACATATGCGTGTATGTATATATATATAAATATCCCCATATACGCACCAGTAAAACAAGTGTATGCGTGTGTGTGTCCGTGTGTAACAACTACTCTAGTGTTTCGCGACTAACACTAAACTATAGCATTAACTTCCAAATACGCTTACACTAACCCAAAGTCCTCTAAAGCATTACTAGCTAAGTATACACATCTTATTATAACATATAAATATATAGATATAACACATTTGCATACTGCACTACAAAACTGCGAGGGTGCTATACGCCATCCACCCGACTTCCCCCATAGATATATATCTACTCACCTTGATCCTTGCTTGCTGGAGTCGATGATGCCATTCTCTCCTCGTCGTCTCGAAGTCCACGCGGAAGTACCTACACATATCATACATAGTATCGTAAACCAAAATCGCAGATGAAAACCAAGACGGCACACGAAACACACATAGGTTAGTACTGAAGGGTTCCGGCAGCGCCCCGGCCATCAAAACGCGGCCAAAATGCAGAACAAAAATTTTCTAAACTGGAGCTACCGCTACCCGATTTACGGATTGACCTTAAACCCTAAACTAGCATGCTAACTAAGAGTTAGAATCGTTATACCGAGTTGATCCGTGTCCTTCGGTCTTCATTCCAAGCTTCTAGCGGCTCCTTGATATGGTTTGGTCGCCGGTCTTCCTCCATCTCCGATGATCCACCCGAGGGAAACGGCGCAAGCTCCAACCTCGTCGAACGAGATAACCGACGCTCCAAAGTCGCTAGCGATGGATAGTGGGGGTGTATGAAAATGTCACTACAATTTTCCTCTCTACCCATAAGCTCAATGAGAAACTCAAGAAGAAGATGAAAGAGGTGATGAAGGTTTGGCATAAGCAAGAAAAATGACTAACTCTTTTTTGTGTGAATGAGAGAGTGTGTTATCAAAAATGAAATGGTCCTCATTTTCTTGGAAGTGGCGGGCCCCCTCTCATTCCCACCCAAAAAGATATCATTTTCAATTCCAATTATTGCAATAAACAATGCAAAGCATACTTTGAACCATACCCAAAATCCATGTTCATGCCATGCTTGAAGTCACATCACCTTTTCCACCTCATTAATAAAACAAATGAATTTCCATAAATGGAAAATCATATAAATGAGGTGGCATCTTCTAGAAGCTCTTCCGTATAAAATACGGAATACTTCCCGCTACATGTATCGAAATACATATACGCGTATTCGTACAAAAATACGAATAGCCAAGAGAGAAAATAAGTAGCGAACAATAATACTAGAATACATATGTAAATTATTAAATCAAAACCTGATTTAATAATCTGGCTTAATTCTAAGTCGCTAGTATTATCAACCGTCCGGTTAAAGTCTGCGCATCTTGTGCACATATTTAATCGGACACCTGTATGTATCAACATACCCCATGTATACCATATCGCCTGAACCGTAAAAGCCCTCTGTGTGGGACTCTAAACACTCCTCAATACGTTAGCAGTGGGTTTAACCACAAGCACGTCAGCGGCACTAGCTGTACGTAACGGCTACCCAGGTATTGAGCGAAAGGGAGGCCGATGAACAAACTCATCCTAAACCCCTACTGAGCCTGACAGTGACAATATCCGTACAGTCCGGTCTGTTCGTCTAAGAGTATAGCATATCGAGTCTAGGGGGTAGATAAACTCAGACCCCTAACAACGCGATATTTATTGTCGGCATGTAACCCATCACCTCCTGAGAAACTATCAATCCTGGATCGGTAATCCTCGTCTACCATGACCATGGATTTGTGGTGATGGCCACCCGTACACAATGCGACATCAACCCTCAAAACCGAGAGAGACGAATCCCTGACGATCCGATCACTGCCTCCTTGTGGCTCGGGACTGTACCCAACTAAAACCTGTTTGCACGACTCCTTTGAGCCGTGGTAGGGTAGTAATCAAAGCACAGTGGGAACTCACATAAGATAAATGACGATCTCAGGTCGGTAGACTAACCTGCACACATGTCACCTGGGAACTGCTATCTGAAAATAGGTATAATACCAACTAGCAGGTTCCCGGTGAGTCCGTCCAGTGTACTCATAACCCAATGAGCACCTGTATACTATCTTAGGTGAACAAACTAACACCAATGGCTTGTGAGACCTGACCACCGCCCCTCATCGGGGTCTCGATCAGTATATACTAGTCTACATTGGAATATCGATGCCCGGTCTCGATACTCCTACGACTAGGGACATTTAACGATGCGCTTATAGACCCCAGCTCCCGCATATATGATCGCCATCATAATTCTGGCAGTCAAGCAAGAATCCTATGGGCTCTATCAACATGTACATGATGATAAAGACAAACCAGATAGCATACTATCATCTTGAGTAAGACTGTTTTATCGGTGTAGGTCCTCACTCAATCATCATAATCACAAGTCCGTGACTATGATAATTGCCTTGAGGGCACTATAGCCAACAATCTCCCACTTGCACTTAAGGCCAATTATTGCGATGTCGCATACTCACAGCCCGTGTGATACCGAACACCCAACTTCTCTACTAATCAGTTTCGCAAAACCCATTTGCGAAAATGATTGCGTTCGAGAAATAGCCTCAGTTAGTGGATCCGCTCCAATATTTCTTTTTATATCTCTCTTAATCTCAACTTCGTGGAGAAAACTATCTCTCGAAATGAGCAATACCTGTCTTAGAATTTGTCTGGATATCTGATGGGACCCAGTTCACAAATGAACTCCAAATCCAGCAAATTACTCAGACTGTATCATCCACTGAATTTAATCAGTATCCTGCGCTATGCCTTTTCTCAGTATTCGCTTAGACTACCCTTCCAACATACCGTTCCTCAGAAGAGGGAAAACTATAACTCTGATAGTCACTCTGTCATCCAGGTCACCTGGTATGCTTGAAATGATAACCGTCTCCTGAAGGAGGTTGCCGTTACCATATCCCTAGAACATCCATTTATGTTCATAAACTGCTTCCCAATGTTTCTCCATGATTGGATTGATATATCTGCTTATTGCAGCTAGTGGAAAAACAACATCTGGCGTGGTACATGACATTTCATGATTAACTCAATTGCATAAGCAAGTGATATGTTAATCATGTAGATCCCTTTCCCCTTTAGTCTGTAAGACACCTTTAGAGAGGTTGACTCCATCACCTGCAGGTTCACCACAATGCCAGGAGTCGTCCATTTAATGTCAAAGTACCCAGATTAGGATACTTACCAAATCTAGATCCAAAACCATAGATCTAGTAACCAGAACACCTGATATTACATACATATCCTGTATGGAGAAATAACTTTGTGACAACAATAGTACAACCGATCGTAGTATAGGAATATCTCTTCCTATCAAGTGCCTGTCATCCCAATACCTGGACATCACTCTCTACTACTTTCTTAGCAGATCCATCTCATATTCTGATGAAATCAAAGCCTATGACTGTTACATCAAAAATAGATGATCTATTTCCGCTATACCTACTTTAGTCTATAAATAGACATAAGCTACTTGCCCACTATGCTTCCGCTACTCCGACTGACTACAATAACCCTCTGGCAGAGTCGTATACATGTGCACTTCTAAAGCTAGTTTAAAATGACGGTATACTCATCCTCCTGCCGGTTCTTATAGTCTAGAACAGCAGTAATGGCAGTCTGGGTAAACAAGAACCTCCCTGTCACCATCTCTGAGAAGACCGAAGTACCTCTCGGGTGCCTGAGATTACCCACCAAATCTGCGGAGTGGCTAATGGAACGTCGAAACTAATTGAATTCTTAGGTTCTATTAAATTTTCAGTGATTGTTTGTTGTTCCGGAATCACTTCCAGTTCTACCATAATCCAACTTATGTTTTTCTGAAAAAATCCATTTTACTAAAACTACGGCGAGTTAAGAACAATATAAATATTGATCTTCCTGCTAGTAGAAAGTTATCCCTCGTCAAAGCCCGGGATAACCCACAAACAACCATTACTAAAACGTGCCTTGAGTTTATCCGGATTCTGGTTTTAAGCATCAGCCGGACAACTCCCTATACCTTAACATCGTCAAGATACTGTTAGTGTTATATGCCCTAGAGGCCATTATTGTATAGTACTATTCTGTATATTACATTTTGGAAGCTTGGGATATATATACACGAATTGATGATAGTCTTGCTCGATATAGAAATATGCTACTTGGTTTGTATCTATCTTAATATGTGTATATGTTTCTTTTAACTAATCGCTGATACATATTGATAGTGTAAGTCTACGGTAGCGCCCCGGCCGTCTGTCCGAGACCAAAATGCGGAAAATAAAATTTTTCTAAACTAGAAACTGGCGCTATCGTATACTATAAATTCGGATCGAACCATTAACCTACAACTAGCAACTAGAGAAAGGGTTGGAAAGGTATACCGATCGATCCATGTCCTTCGGTCTTTGGCCACCATCCCAAGCTCCTCGCGGCATCTCCGGTCTCGATCTCCTCGTCGGAAAGGGCACCACATTTTCGACTCTTTTTACGGACTCCCGCTTCATCCGAAGCAACTCGGGTACGAAGTTCGCTAGCCGACGTGTCCAAGGCGATCTAGAGAATGTGTGTGATAATTTTTTCTCTTGCATCCATTGCATATATGGAGGTTGAAGATGAAGCCATCAATGGAGGTTGTGAGCTAGAGGAAGAAGAAGAAGAAGCCTTTCTTTTCTTATGTGTTTCTTATGATGAAATGAGAGAGTGAGAAGTGAGCTACAAAAAAATACAAGACCAAACATTATCATGGCTGCCCTTCTCTCTCATCCTCTCATTTCAACACACAAATCTATCACATAATGTGACATATGCACAATAAAAGAGACCATGAGTCACTAATGAAGTCTATATCACATTAAATGCACAAAATGATGATTTCTAGCTCACAATTTCCATTTGTAAACATTAATCCAAATGTTTACAATAATAAAAAGATACAGCAATATCTAAAGTAAACTCGTGATGGATCACAAGGATACCCCTCACCAGTATATACATACCTGCATCCGCATTCCGACCGAATGCGAATGCGATGAGACTAAAATAATCCAACAAATCTAATACTAGGATCCGGCTTAAAACAAAGCCTACTAATATGATCCGCCCGATCATGATCCGTGCACTACAGCACGTATATGATCGAACCCTGCCATAATACCATATGACCTCTACAACGTTTCGCCCGAAATTTGAGAAACTGTCTGTGGGGGACTCTAAAAACTCGTCAATACTTTGGCTGTGAATTTAACCACTAGCTCGTCAGTGGTACTAGCTATACGTAACGGGCTACCAGGTATTAACCAAAAGGGAGGTCGATGAGCGAACTCATCCGGACACCCTACTGAGCCTGTCAGTGACAATATCCGTACAGTTCGGTCCGTTCGTCAATGAGCATCGCATGGCGGGCCTAGGGGGTTGGTAAAAGTCAGTCTCCAAAAAGCGGTACAAGTCGTGTCGGAGTGTAGCCCAAAACACCATGAGATACTACTGGAATACCTACTAGTAAATCTCCTACCTTGGCCAAGGACTTCGTGCAAAGGCTCTCCCAGACGCAGCGCGATCTCACCCCCAATACCGGGAGAGACGAAACCCCTGCCGATCCGCTCACTACCTCCATATGGCTCAGGACTGTACCCAACTAAAACCTGTTTGCACGACTCCTTTGAGCCGTGGTAGGGTAGTAATCAAAGCACAGTAGGAACTCACACGAGACAAATGACGATCTCAGTTCGATGAACTAACCTGTACACATGTCACCAGGGAACTGCTATCTGACATCAGGTATAATACCAACTAGCATGTTCTCGGCGAGTCCTGTCCGGTGTACTCATAACCCAATGAGCACCTGTATACATCTTAGGTGATCCAACTGACACCAATGGCTTGTTAGACCGGCCACCGCCCCTCGTCGGGGTCTCGACTGTATACACTAGTCTACTAATGGAGTATCGATGCCTAGTCTCGAAACTCCCATGACTAGGGATCTTTTAAGGATGTGCTTATAGACCCAAGCTCCCACGTATATGATAGCCATCATACTGCTGGTAGTCAAGCAAGAATCTTAAGGGCTCTACCAACGTGCAATAGTGACATGTAATGTCACCTAAAGCATGTATACGATGATAATGATAGACCAGATAATATACTATCATCTTGAGTAAGACTGTCCTACCGGCATAGGTCCTTCCTCAATCATTCTAATCACGTGCCTGTGATCCAATAATTGACTCTGAGGGCACTCTATCCAACAATCTACCACTTGCACTCAAGGCTAATTATTGCGATGTCACATACTCACAGCCCGTGTGATACCGAACACCCAACTCCTCTACTGATCAGTTTCACAAAGCCCATTTGCGAAACTATTGCGTTCGAGGAATAGCCTCAGTGAGTGGATCCGCCCTAATATTTCTTTCTATGTCTCTCTTTATCTCAAGTTCGCGGAGAAAGCCATCTCCCGAAATGAGCAATACCTGTCTTAGAATATGTTAGGATATCTGATGGGACCTATTTCATAAATGAACTCAAAATCCAAACTTTATAGACTGTATCGTCAACTGAACCTAATCAGTATCCTGCGCCACACCTCCCTCAGTATCCGCTTGGACAACCTGTCCAAAATACTGCGCGTTGTCAGAGGGAAAACTATAACTCTGACAGTCACTCTGTCATCCAGGTCACCTTGGTGTAAGTCTACGGTAGCGTCCCGGCCGTCAATCCGAGGCCAAACGCGGAACAAAAACTGTCATGCCCCGCTTCCCAAAATACGGAATACGAGGGGTAGACAAGGCCAGCCATGCTCCTACGGTCAAGGAAATGTCCTGCCGTAGTCACACTTCGGCTTCTAGTTTTTCATGGTAAACAGTAACTAATGCGCAGGTAATGAGAAAATGCAGTAACTGAATGAAACAATGTAAAGACTGACCTGAACTAGAATAAACGAATGTAACTCGGAAAGGCAAGTCAAGAAGTCTGTGATGCACTGGTCCAGGCTAAATCTTCTCCTCCCACTGAGCATGCATACTCAGGTCGTCAGAGCGACACAATAGCAAAATAATATATATAAAATCAAGCGACAGTTCTAACAGTGGCAGTAGATATGAATAACAGTAATCGATGACAGCATGAATATGAATGTGCAGCAATCAATGCAGCGGAGCTGTAAAGCAGTAGAACGATATGTCACGTATGTCAATCACAGTAAATAAGGTATATAAATGCCAGTATTCCTATCAGTCTCTAAGTCTCACTGTACAGGTCACTAAGCCTATCGTAAGTCCAAGTGTGAGAATCAACCACTCGCGAGTGTCCTCCACCCAAGGGTGGAACCCAAGGGCAAGGGACCACGGGCCCAGCATGCAACATGTATATCACGGTGTATATCACGTACTCTGTAAATCTCCATATATCTCCCAAAATATATAAGCCGGCATGGGACTCCCGAGATTCTGTTGAACTCACACTTAAACTACCCCACACCCCGTGGTCTACATCAAACGCTAACCATAACCCTAAATACTAATTGATCCGTGACATGTCTGTGCGAGAACTGGAGGCAGGGCCTCCATCAAGCACGTCCCGTCTAATATCTAAGATAAATGGCAGTGTCGGATGCCTTATCTATGACACCCGTGCAAGCGCTTCTATAAGTGTCCCATACCACTTATAGTCACACGTACACGCATCCCACAGACGTCGACAATGCAATAGAATAATAGGGTCACTGATTGTGTACAAGTACGTATCATTTTCACTTAATCACGGGTACACGAACACTGACGCACTTGCCACAATCATCACTAAAATCTAACACTGGGTAAATGCACGACATCACTAGGTTATCACTACAACGTTATGGGTATGATATGATGCGTGAACAGTATAAGCACAATTAAGGTGTCATAACAAACAGTACTCTATCACTTGTACGATTTATCATGAAAAGTACGTATATACTTTAGCGAACTATAAATAGGTAATAATTAGTATGTTCAGTTAGCTATCCATCTAATTTAGTTTCAAGCCAATCGGGTTCCAGGATTAATAGTTATAACCATTTCATTTTAAGCGCTCGCGGCTAGAAATCCAATTTCAGAATCAGAAGTCCGTTTCGCAACGCATTTTGATCCCAGTTGGGATCGGATTTTAGTGACTCTACAGTTGGATAAATTCTAGGGTTTTCAATAAGGTTTTCAACGCAATAGACGGATCTCCAATCTCATCTGAACGTCATAAGATATACAATGTTTAACACTAATATGTCGGTTCTGATTCTGCTGGGACTGTTATGTGTCCCGATCTATTAAATTACAGATTAAATATCAAACGGTAACGAAACAGAGTGAAATCAATTGTGTTGTCTAGCTAACAGATTCACCTACATTAAACAGTGGAGTTCCGCAACCTACGAGTCATGGAAATATTGTGGTACCCAATACGGAACAGAATCCAGCGATTGGAGTCGCTCTGGACTGCAGTCCAGAGTCGCACTCCGATCCAATTATCGTCACAGTTTAAGTATAGGAATATCTGGAAACTAGTATAGGGTTAAATTTTGTCGAGTTGGCTTCGATTTGAGCCCTCGAGCGCATCAATCCAGCATGTATATAATTTATGGTGATTTTTATGGTTTTCAGGTACAGAAAGTATCCAGTTTTACAGGCAAACTTGGGGGTAGTTGTTTTGATCTTTAACAGTCGTATTTTCTAATAAAATTCACATACTAGAATCATAGGCTTACGGGCCAAACTATACAAGTGAGTACCGTCAGTTTAAGCGAGAACTCTTATAGAGAACATGCATCGAACGGTTGAATTAGATAATTTAACGGAAAGTAAAGCATGAAATATATAAACGATTATAATTTTGTAATTAATAATAAGTAGCATGTAGCAAGTGGGGACTTTCCTGGACGCGCACGACAGCAAGGTACAGTACGGGCACGTGACGAGCTAGCCCCGCGACTGGAACGGCTCCGGGTGAGCTCGGGTCTGTTCTCGGCCAGTGGGGGCTCGGGGCGTCGTCGGGGTTTGAGAGAGAGACCAGTGAGAGTGTGAGATAGAGAGTTAGAAAGTTAGAGACAAGCAGAGAGAGGGATGAGGGAAAATCATAGAGAGCACAGTGAGAGATATATATATCAGTGAGAGAGAGAGAAAGAGAATGCTGAGAGGTTAGAGAGAGAACAGAGAGAGTGAGAGAGGGGAAAGGGAGGGAGTTAAACAAAGAGAAAGAGAGATTTAGAGGGAGAGAGGGAGACACCCAGAGAGGGAGAGCAGAGAGAGATGTAGATAGAGAGCTTGAGAGAATTGAGAGAGAGAAACAGAGGAGAGAGAGAGAGGGAAAGCACACAGAGAGAGAGAGAGAGCCAGAGCTAGAGAGCGAGAGGAAGAAACAGAGAGGTGATGACGACGACGTCGACGACGTCGACGATGATGATGACTATGTGGGGAGGTCGACGACGAGACGAGAAGATCACCGGCGTCGGGGCAGGGGACTCGGTGTGCAGGTGAGTGGGTGCAGGGGAGTGGGTGCAGGCGAAGGCGATCGGGGCAGTGGAGGAAGAGAGGAGGAGTGAGCGAGGTAGTGTGGTCGTCGGCGGCGACGAGAGGAGCGGGTGTGAAGAGAGATCGGCCGGGGTCAGCTCGAGATGCGTGCAGGTGTCTCGTGGAGGATGAAGAAGGGAGGAAGAGTGATGAGAGTTGGAGAGATGGGGAGGTGATGGGAGGAGATGACGGTGGAGGTCGGAGCTCCGGTGAGGGGAGCGGAGTGCCAGGGGCGGTTAGTGGGTTCGAGAGAGGGAGGAAGAAGGAAAGAAAGGATGGGAGCGAGTGATTGAGGGTGTAGTGGGTAGAGGGGAGAGGGTCGTGGGGGAAAAACGCGCGCGTCGCGGGTAACGCTCGCGCGAGTGAGGGCGACAGCGGAGGCGAGAAATGCGCTCGCAAGCGGGAGTTAGGGAAAGAGCCGTTGGAGAGGGAGGATGAACAGGAGCGGGTCGGGTCGGGTCGAAGCGAGTGCCGGCTGCTGAGGAGAAGAGTGGGCCGGGCCGAGTTATAAAAAAAGAAAGTAACAAAATAAATAAGATGAGGGGGCCGGCTGAGTTGGGCTGAGCCAGAATAAAATAAAAAGGGAATTTGGTGAAAAATTTTGGAAGTGGGCCACAAGAGAAAATTAAATAGAGAGGAAGGGAAAAAGAAGGGCTTTTAAACTGCGGCTGAGGAAAATTATTAATTTTCTTAAATGAAATTATGGGCTCGGGTTGCCTAAGGCTGAGGAAATAAGGACAATTTGGTGGAAAGAAAAGAGGGCCGGGGTTTGGCTTAGGGATTGGGCTCTTTTAAGTTAGTAAGTGAAAATTTTGTTTAATTAGAAGGGAAATAAGGATTGGGGTTTAACGGTTTTGGGTTTGAGAAAGGGGAGGGGATAAACTAAAATAGGTTGGGAAATTTTAAAATAATCAATAATAATAAATACAAATTATAGGTGAAAAGAAATACCAACATAGGCGTACAAAAAAGGGCTGGGTATTACATCATACCACCCTTACAAAAATTTCGTCCTCGAAATTTAAGACTAAACGATAAGTTGTAAAATCAAAAACGAAAGCTACCATATCATAAACTAATTCATAATGGTTTACTTAAAACGGGTGGATGAAATTTGTGAAGATATATATATATATATGTATACGCAAGAACAACATACAACCGAAAGGATTTAACTAAGTATACGGCAGGAACAACTATAAGGACGAACTATAAGTACACGAGAATATAGATAACAATAACAAACAAAAATAAGCAATGCATGTTCAATAAAATCGAAACCCAAATGTATGCACATCTAAGTATATCAAAAATAGCAAACAGAGATAATCAATATAAGGCTCAACCACTCATAATAGTAAGCATAGGCACAACACTCGAAAATAAAACAGCGACAATAAGATAATGAAAAAATTTTGTCGGTAGGTCAAAACATTTTAGGACGATATATCGATCAGATATTTTTAAAATAACTTAGAAAACTTGTATCGTGAAAATAAGGAACATGGAACAAAAATGTCCGCGGTGTAAGGTTGCGCTACTGAAAATGAGAATAATAATAATGTACTTAAAATACATAAAACGAAGTAATCAATAACACGTACTCTTTGATAAATTCAAGTACTGAAAACTAAATTTTTTGAATAACAGTGTCCCTAAATATAATTAGGGTAATAGGAAGAATACAAATAGGTATAGGGCTAGATAGGGTAAGGATTATAAGGAAGTGTGGCTCAATCAGAAGGTTGAAGCGTGTCGGCTTTAGGCTGAAGATCAAGGAGACTGGGGTGGGGTCAGCACAGAAGGTAATGGTGAGCAACGAAAGGACTACAAGGTAAAAATATGGGGGAGACTAACGATCGGTAAATCCTATGAATCAAGAATTTGAAAAGCTAATGAACTCGATAGTTCATAAGGAAGGTCCTCTTCCCGGAAGGATCTCAAACATGGTACAGACGAAGGATGAATGGTGGCTCATTCTAAGGATCAGGGTGCGGTACTTTCTAATCGAATCGAGGGTGGAAACTATACAATGAGTAGGGGTGGACAGTCAGGAATCTCCGCAGAAAAATAAATGGATATGGGCAATAAACAAGTATCAAGCGAACCAATAATCAAAAGATTTACGAATTCAGAAGATTTTTTTCATTCAAGAAAATTTGAAACAAGGCATTCTCAAAGACGAAAAGTGGCCCTAAACTATACACAGTTTATTTGGCCAGAAAGACAACATCAAAAGAAATTCCGTCAGTCGCGGTTGTGGAGATTCAGTAGGTTGTGGTAGGCTCGCGCACTCAGGTAGGGGCGTCCATTTCCTTATCGCCTCGCGGGGGCCGCCATTGGAGGTTCTTCCACAGCAGGGTCTTGATCTTCCGGCTCTTCTTCCACAGATGGAGCTTCTTCATCGAGGTCCGATTCCATGCGATTCTCTTCTTCTGGATTTTCTTCCACGGGGTTTTCCTCAACTGGATTTTCTTCTACCGGGTCTTCATCGGGATCTTCCTCTATCGGGTCCTCATCTATAGGGTTCTCTTCAGGATCTCCTTCTTCTTCGTCGGAATCAGCTATCAAGTCAAACTCTGGGGCGGCTACTCCTTCGTCCTCTGAATCGTTGTTTCCGAGGTTGACCTGGGGACCGTTGATCTCATCGTCAGAACTCATCAGCATGCGGTCTAAGGAAACGCAAGATTGTGCATCTTCATCCAGGTGCGGTGCTGCTCCAGGGTGGGCCATGGTCTGAAAAGAAAAGTCATGATTAGACAGTGGAATACATCAAGGAAAAAGCTCAAGGTACGAAGTATAGGAAAATATGCGGTGGCAGGAATTGTAAAATCAAGATTTAAAATGTTATGCTACTGAATAGTATGAACAAGGGAAATGACAGGAGAATGATACATATATTACGATTCAAATTTTATTGCATTCAACTAAAAGTTCAGCGGATACAAGGTTTCAAACGGAAAGAAATATTCATAAAAGATGACAACATTATTACTGAAGGTAGGGAAACATGAAAATTCTCCTTCGATTGCCAAAACGCTGCATCATCGTCATGCGAGTTGAATCTGGTGTTGGGTCCGCTTTATCCTCGAAATTTGAACTACGCGGTAATCCTCACTTGGCAGCAGTGGAGAGTGTGGATGAGTCTCCTCCTTTTAGTTCTTTCCTTTCTGGGCTGCCGTTGATGAGATGTTTGTTGGAACCGCAAATCAGACATTTCCCTTAGACGCGGCGACAATCCCTCTAAAAATTTCCTGGTCTCTTAGAATATCCACAGCAAGGGTTCTTCTGATGCTTCTGTTGACGCTTCATCTTCTTCTCCATTCCTCATCCAATAGGGATCCCTTTATGATAGGAGACTCCCACTGGGGTCTGACTCACCTGTCTTCTCAGCCCTTCAGCTAATAAGTCGTTTGTTCGCTCCTGGGCTTCCTTTAGACCTTGCAGTACACTCAGAATCTCAATGGTCTGATTCTGGGGAGCGGATATAGATGAAGAGTCGTTGGAAGACATGATCCTGAGACAACAATTTTGAGAATGATATAAGTCACAAGCTAAAGAATCAGAATATAATATGGATAGGACAAAGATTCAAGAATATCAGAGGTGATGAATTTATTACAAGTGGGGAATCGACTGTATGACTTTAAGCCACTTGAATAGAGTACGGTGGTGCAATTGCAATCACGTAACCTTGCCAAGTCACCCGAAACCATAACGAATGGATAGCTGAACGCACGATGTGAATATGGATCAAGAATGACAAGTTTACAACCTAGACCGAGGAATGTCTTAGATTGCCAAACTATGCACGGAAAAACTGCAATCCCAATCGATGCAAAACCTGGCTCTGATACCAACTAAACCATGTCACGCCCCGCTTCCCAAAATACGGAATACGAGGGGTAGACAAGGCCAGCCATGCTCCTACGGTCAAGGAAATGTCCTGCCGTAGTCACACTTCGGCTTCTAGTTTTTCATGGTAAACAGTAACTAATGCGCAGGTAATGAGAAAATGCAGTAACTGAATGAAACAATGTAAAGACTGACCTGAAGTAGAATAAACGAATGTAACTCGGAAAGGCAAGTCAAGAAGTCTGTGATGCACTGGTCAAGGCTAAATCTTCTCCTCCCACTGAGCAAGCATACTCAGGTCGTCAGAGCGACACAATAGCAAAATAATATATATAAAATCAAGCGACAGTTCTAACAGTGGCAGTAGATATGAATAACAGTAATCGATGACAGCATGAATATGAATGTGCAGCAATCAATGCAGCGGAGCGGTAAAGCAGTAGAACGATATGTCACGCATGTCAATCACAGTAAATAAGGTATATAAATGCCAGTATCCCTATCAGTCTCTAAGTATCACTGTACAGGTCACTAAATCTATCGTCAGTCCAAGTGTGAGAATCAACCACTCGCGAGTGTCCTCCACCCAAGGTTAGAACCCAAGGGCAAGGGACCACGGGCCCAGCATGTAACATGTATATCACGGTGTATATCACGTACCCTGTAAATCTCCATATATCTCCCTAAATATATAAGCTGGCATAGGACTCCCAAGATTCTGTTGAACTCACACTTAAACTACCCTACACCCCGTGGTCTACATCAAACGCTAACCATAACCCTAAATACTAATCGATCCATGACATGTCTGTGCGAGAACTGGAGGCAGGGCCTCCATCAAGCACGTCCTGACTAATATCTAAGATAAATGGCAGTGTCGGATGCCTTATCTATGACACCCGTGCAAGCGCTTCTATAAGTGTCCCATACCAGTTATAGTCACACGTACACGCATCCCACAGACGTCGACAATGCAATAAAATAATAGGGTCACTGATTGTGTACAAGTACGTATCATTTTCACTTAATCACGGGTACACGAACACTGACGCACTTGCCACAATCATCACTAAAATCTAACACTGGGTAAATGCACGATATCACTAGGTTATCACTACAACGTTATGGGTATGATATGATGCGTGAACAGTATAAGCACAATTAAGGTGTCATAACAAACAGTACTCTATCACTAGCACGATTTATCATGAAAAGTACGTATATAGTTTAGCAAACTATAAATAGATAATAATTAGTATGTTCAGTTAGCTATCCATCTAATTTAGTTTCAAGCCAATCGGGTTCCAGGATCAATAGTTATAACCATTTCATTTTAAGCGGTCGCGGCTGGAAATCCAATTTCAGATTCAGAAGTCCGTTTCGCAACGCATTTTGATCCCAGTTGGGATCGGATTTTAGTGACTCTAAAGTTGGATAAATTCTAGGTTTTTCAATAAGGTTTTCAACGCAACAGACGGATCTCCAATCGCATCTGCACGTCATAAGATATACAATGTTTAACACTAATATGTCGGTTCTGATTCTGCTGGGACTGTTATGTGCCCCGATCTATTAAATTACAGATTAAATATTAAACGGTAACGAAACAGAGTGAAATCAATTGTGTTGTCTAGCTAACAGATTCACCTACATTAAACAGCAGAGTTCCGTAACCTACGAGTCATGGAAATATTGTGGTACCCAATACGGAACAGAATCCAGCGATTGGAGTCGCTTTGGACTGCAGTCCAGAGTCGCACTCCGATCCAATTATCGTCACAGTTTAAGTACAGGAATATCTGGAAACTAGTATGGGGTTAAAGTTTGTCGAGTTGGCTTCGATTTGAGCCCTCGAGAGCATCAATCCAGCATGTATATAATTTATGGTGATTTTTATGGTTTTCAGGTACAGAAAGTATCCAGTTTTACAGGCAAACTTGGGGGTAGTTGTTTTGATCTTTAACAGTCGTATTTTCTAATAAAATTCACACACTAGAATCATAGGCTTACGGGCCAAACTATACAAGTGAGTACCGTCAGTTTAAGCGAGAACTCTCATAGAGAACATGCATCGAACGGTTGAATCAGATAATTTAACGGAAAGTAAAGCATGAAATATATAAACGATTATAATTTTGTAATTAATAATAAGTAGCATGTAGCAAGTGGGGACTTGCCTGGACGCGCACGGCAGCGAGGTACAATACGGGCACGTGACGAGCTAGCCCCGCGACTGGAACGGCTCCGGGTGAGCTCGGGTCTATTCTCGGCCAGTGGGGGCTCGGGGCGTCGTCGGGGTTTGAGAGAGAGACCAGTGAGAGTGTGAGATAGAGAGTTAGAAAGTTAGAGACAAGCAGAGAGAGGGATGAGGGAAAATCATAGAGAGCACAGTGAGAGATATATATATCAGTGAGAGAGAGAGAAAGAGAATGCTGAGAGGTTAGAGAGAGAACAGAGAGAGTGAGAGAGGGGAAAGGGAGGGAGTTAAACAAAGAGAAAGAGAGATTTAGAGGGAGAGAGGGAGACACCCAGAGAGGGAGAGCAGAGAGAGATGTAGATAGAGAGCTTGAGAGAATTGAGAGAGAGAAACAGAGGAGAGAGAGAGAGGGAAAGCACACACACAGAGAGAGAGAGCCAGAGCTAGAGAGCGAGAGGAAGAAACAGAGAGGTGATGACGACGACGTCGACGACGTCGACGATGATGATGACTATGCGGGGAGGTCGACGACGGGACGAGAAGATCACCGGCGTCGGGGCAGGGGACTCGGTGTGCAGGTGAGTGGGTCCAGGGGAGTGGGTGCAGGCGAAGGCGCTCGGGGCAGTGGAGGAAGAGAGGAGGAGTGAGCGAGGTAGTGTGGTCGTCGGCGGCGACGAGAGGAGCGGGTGTGCAGGGAGATCGGCCGAGGTCAGCTCGAGGTGCGTGCAGGGGTCTCGTGGAGGATGAAGGAGGGAGGAAGAGTGATGAGAGTTGGAGAGATGGGGAGGTGATGGGAGGAGATGACGGTGGAGGTCGGAGCTCCGGTGAGGGGAGCGGAGTGCCAGGGGAGGTTAGTGGGTTCGAGAGAGGGAGGAAGAAGGAAAGAAAGGAGGGGAGCGAGTGATTGAGGGTGTAGTGGGTTGAGGGGAGAGGGTCGTGGGGGAAAAACGCGCGCGTCGCGGGTAACGCTCGCGCGAGTGAGAGCGACGGCGGAGGCGAGAAATGCGCTCGCGAGGGGGAGTTAGGGAAAGAGCCGTTGGAGAGGGAGGATGAACAGGAGCGGGTCGGGTCGGGTCGAAGCAGGTGAGGGCTGCTGGGGAGAAGAGTGGGCCGGGCCGAGTTATAAAAGAAGAAAGTAACAAAATAAATAAGATGAGGGGGCCGGCTGAGTTGGGCTGGGCCAAAATAAAATAAAAAGGGAATTTGGTGAAAAATTTTGGAAGTGGGCCACAAGAGAAAATTAAATAGAGAGGAAGGGAAAAAGAAGGGCTTTTAAACTGCGGCTGGGGAAAATTATTAATTTTCTTAAATGAAATTATGGGCTCGGGTTGCCTAAGGCTGAGGAAATAAGGACAATTTGGTGGAAAGAACAGAGGGCCGGGGTTTGGCTTAGGGATTGGGCTCTTTTAAGTCAGTAAGTGAAAAATTTGTTTAATTAGAAGGGAAATAAGGATTGGGGTTTAACGGTTTTGGGTTTGAGAAAGGGGAGGAGATAAATTAAAATAGGTTGGGAAATTTTTAAATAATCAATAATAATATATACAAATTATAGGTGAAAAGAAATACCAACATAGGCGTACAAAAAGGGGCTGGGTATTACAAAAACTTTTACACCTGGCACTAACATAGACATTCCCCGTAACGTGCCATTAACGCTAAACTAGCTAACTATAAAAAGAAAGAATGGCTATACCGTTCGATCCGTGTCCTTCGGTCTTTAGCCATCATCCCACGCTCCTCGCGGCATCTCTGATCTTGCTCGATCTCCGGTCTTTTTGTCGGAGTGGCACCACGTCAACGAATCTTTATACGGGCTCCCGCTTCCAATGGAAGCAACTCGGATATGAAGTTTGCTATCCGACATGTCCAAGATTGAAGTAGAGATAGTCTAGAATATTTTGTCTCAAGACACACAAGCCATCGGGTGAAGGGTGAATGAAGTTGCCATGGAATGATATAAGTGAGCTATGAAATTTGCATGGAGGAAATAGAGTTAGCAAAGAATTTGGGCTCGGCCAAATATGGGAAAGCTCTCTGGGAAAAAGTTTGAAGAATTGAGCACAATTTATATATGAAATGAATTGATGCAAGAAATCAATCCATCACATAATATAACATTCAAGTGGGGCCGGCCACCAACATCACACAATGAAGGGGGTTTTGATTAAAAAACAAACCAAGTGGTGACATCAAGCAAGTAATTAAAAAACCCACACCCAAAATGAACAGCCAACACAATAGTGCTCGGCCAAAAACAAGAAACTCATAGTGGAATGAAGGAATGGTCATCAAGTGTGTGTAGAAAAAATAACAACCAAGAAATTAATACCCTCCACCAACAACAGCCACTCCCAGCACACCATATCTGACCATGCTACAAATTAATGTACACTCAAAACCAAGTGAGACCATGTCTTAATAAATGCTCACTGTGGGAAGGAATGACCAAAAGAACGATTAACAAATATAGCCAAAGTCAAAGCTCACAATATTTAAACAAGTTGTTTTAGGTGGAAAACAAACTGGCAACTTCGAGAGTGATCCCGTAACGAATTATAAGATTAACCCTCAACAATAAATGAATACCCGCATTTGTATTCCGTCCGAATACAAATGCAATTAGACAAAAATATTCCTACAATATAATACTAGGATCCGGCTTAAACCAAAGCCCACTAGTATTATCCGTCCGATCATGATCCGTACACAAGTGCATGAATATGATCGAACCCTGCCATATTACCATACGGCCTCTACAACGTTTCGTCCGAACTTGGGAAACTGTCTGTGGGGGACTCTAATGACTTATCAACACACTGGCACTGTGTATAACCACTAGCTCGTCAGAGATACTAGTTTTACGTAACGGTTGCCTATGTATTGAAAGAAGGGGAAGCTGATGAGCGAACTCATCCCGAAACCCTACTGAGCCTGACGGTGACAATATCCGTACAGTCCGGTCCGTTCGTCTAAAGAGTATCGCATATCGAGTCTATGGGGGTGGATAAAGTCAGACCCCTAATAACGCGATAATTGGTGTCGGTATGGAACCCATCACCACCTGAGAAACCGCTGATCTAAATCTGTAATTCTTTACTACCCCGGCAGAGGATTTCTAGTGTTGGCCACTCATGCACTGTGCGACATCAACCCCCAATACTGGAAGAGACGAATCCCCGACGATCCACTCACTGCCTCCATGTGGCTCGGGACTGTCCCCAAATAAAACCATTTTGCACGTCTCCTTTGAGCGTGGTAGGGTAGTAATCAAAGCATAGTGGGAACTCACACGAGACAAATGACGATCTCAGGTCAACAAACTAACCTGTACACAAGTCACCAGGGAACTGCTATCTGACAATAGGTACAATACCAACTAGCATGTTCCCGGCGAATCCGTCCAGTGTACTCATAACCCAATGAGCACCTGTATACTATCTTAGGTGAATAAACTAACACCAATGGCTTGTGAGACCTGGCCACCGTCACTCATCGGGGTCTCGATCAGTATACACTAGTCTACAATTGAGTATCGATGCCCGGTCTCGATACTCCTACGACTAAGGACATTTAAGGATGTGCTTATTGACCCCCACCACCCACGTATATGATCGCCATCATAATGCTGGTAGTCAAGTAAGAATCCTATGGGCTCTATCAACATGTACATGATGATAAAGACAGACCAGATAGCATACTATCATGTCGAGTAAGACTATTTTATCGGTATAGGTCCTCTCTCAATCATCATAATCACCTGCCTGTGAATACGATAATTGCGTTGAGGGCACTATTACCAACAATCTCCCACTTGCACTTAAGGCCAATTATTGTGATGTCGCATACTCACAGCCCGTGTGATACCGAACACCCAACTTCTCTAGTAATCAGTCTCATAAAGCCTGTTTGTGAAACTAATGTGTTCGAGAAATAGCCTCAGTGAGTGGATCCGCTCCAGTATTTCTTTCTGTATCTCTCTATATCGCAACTTCGCGAAGAAAACTATCTCCCGAAATGAGCAATACCTGTCTTAGAATGTGTCTGAAATTTCTGATGGGACCCAGTTCATAAATGAACTCCAAATTCAAAATTCTTAGACCGTATCTTCTACTGAACTCAATCAGTATACTGCGCCATGCCTTCCTCAGTATCCGCTTGGACCACCTGTCCAACATACTGTCCCTCATCAGGGGAAAAACTATAACTCAGACAATCACCCTGTCATCCAGGTCACCTTGGAAGCCTAGAATGATAACCGTCTCCTGAATGAGGCTGCCATTATCAAATCCATAGAACATCCACTTATGCTCATAAACTGCTTCCGAATGTTTCTCCAGGATTGGATTAATATCTCAACTTATTGCATTTAGTGCAAAAACAACATCTGGTGTGGTACTTGACATCTCATGATCGACTAAATTTCCTAAGCAAGTGATATGCCAATCATGCACATACCTGTCCTCTTTTAGTCTGTAAGACACCTTTAAAGAGGGTGACTCCATCACTTGCAGCTACACCACCGTGCTAGGAGTCGTCTAATCTAAAATACCTTTAGAATACTGTCTATGTACCCAGATTGGGAAACTACCCAAATCTAGACCTAAAACCATAGATGTAGTAACCAGAATGCCTGATATAATATCCAAATCCTATGTGGAGAAATCACTGTGTGACAACCACAGTATAACCGATCGTAGTATAGGAATTTTACTTCCTACTTTGTGTATGTCATTTAAATACCAGGACATCACACTCTACTACTTTCTTAATTGATCCATCTCCTATTCTGATGAAGTCAAAAACTATGACTGTCACATCAAAAATAGATGATCTATCCCTGCTATATCTGCTTTAGTCTATAAATAGATATAATCTACTTGTCCACTATGCTTTTGCTGCTCCCACTGACTACAACAACCCTCTGGTAGAGTCATATATACGTACACTTCTAAAACTAGTTTAGAACGACGCTATACTCATCCCCTTGCTGGGTCTCATAGTCTGGAATAGCAGCAGTGGCAAGTCTGGGTAAACAAGAACCTCCCTTTCACCGTCTCTGAGAAGACCGAAGTACCTCTCGGGTGCCTGAGGTTACCCACCAAATCTGTGGAGTGGCTAATGGAATGTCGAATCCAATTTAATTTTTAGGTTCTATTAAATTTTCAGTAATCGTTTGCGGTTCTGGAATCACTTCCAGTTCTACTGTACTCCCACTACTGTTTTCTGAAAAAGTCCATTTTACTAAAACTGTGGCGAGTCAAGAACAATATCACTATTGGTCTTCCAGATGGTAGAATGTTAACCCTCGTCAGAGCCCGGGATAACCCACAAACGGCCATTACTGAAACGTGCCTTGAGTTTGTCCAGATTTTTGTTTTAAGCATCAGCCGGACAACTCCCTATATCTTAACATCGTTAAGATACAAATTGATTCTATATACCATACAGAAATAAAAGCACTAATTTTATTGGAACCAGATTCAAAATCATGCAGCTGTCTTCAGTTCATGTCAACTAAATGGAGATAGGCCGATCAGCATTACTCAACTTAGGAGTGCATCCAATTATGAGTAACCTGAAAGAGAAACAAGTTCTTATAAACCATTACTATCAAATGAATACCAACCACAAGTATCTACATTTTCGACCACCTTGAAGAATCCTGATACTTGCAACACATATTTCTCTATTTTATTCTTGTACATACAACTTCTTAAACTTGGACCTTTTATTTCTACGAAACACTTGTCTAAAACTTGAGAAGTCACAAGTAAACAGAATACAGTACGAGGACTAACCCTTTTGTCCTAATGGACATTTGACAATATACAATACTTTGTATAAGTCCCTTGAGTTGAATAACTCAAACCCTGTGCGTTGTAGGTTGAAAACCGTACCAAGGCGATTTCCTCAAATATCACCAATTACAACGAATTCCGATATAATGAGGATGCTCATCTAATTTCCAATAACTTACTCCCTACTCATTATCTATAAAACCATACAGATGTGAGAATCATTCCTGGTAAATATATACCGTGGAGCAAGGGTCTAATTGGAAAATCAATTTTCAATTAATAATGCACAGTGAAGCTGAAACATGAAAATGTTTCTAAGCGGTATCTGGGTATTCCTAGTAATGCCTCTTCCATTATCAGATCCATGACTGTAACTGTATATTTCGTTGCCATCTCTCCAAATCCCTTTATTTGTCTTTACTGGTTACCTTCTGTACACCTCTTAAGCTAAAATGGTTTTCTTCCTTCCCTACCGTTCGGCACCAGCCTATGGTTTGGAAGAAGACTATCCAATAAGCATAATAGGTGTACTCTCCTAATCTTAGGAGTACTCGCAACCAGAGAGAAGGTAAAAATAAAAGACAACTGAATAAACCATATTCGTATTTCTCCTGAACCAGAATACATCCTCGAAAAAGTTCATTCGAGTTCATATATAACCATACGATGGATTTATCCAATGGAAGTGGATGTTCATAGTGATACGGGGTGTTCTGGAGAAAAGCAAAGGGTAAAAGAAAGAGTGGCAATGATGTATGCAACTTGAACAATCCAAAAGCCAGTGTTTTAAGAAAGTTCGGTTAACTTGGTCACAGAGTCATAGACTAGGGTCGGGCCATAGTCGCTGTCAAAGAGAGAGAGAAAAGAAACACTCAGCGTGCACTCTAGCCTAGATCAGAATGGTTAATCACTTTATCTAATCAGGAAAGCTCCCACTGTAATCTCAAATTCTCCTCCAAACCTGAAAGAAGAATTAGTCGGGATCACCCGAAGAGTAAACAAACTCATCAGTGAGAATTGGGATCCAACTATCATCGCAAGATAACTTGATGGAAGCCACTCAAGTTATCACACTCCAGAAGGTATGCGCATGCCTGGGAAGTTTCCTGTATGTTTGAAACTACCGATGTAATTTTTATCTCATGCTCTTATGACCTTGACGTAGGTTAACAATTCATAAGTCATATGTCAAGTTCTACCCGTCATTATCCAGGTTAATTTTAATCCACCCGTACATACCCTTGATGTAGGCCAACAAGGTAGTACGGCTTTTCCAAACCAACACATCTATCTATGCAACAGAAAAGTAACAAATAGCTACCATACACTATGCCTTGAAGTAGGCTAACAAACATAGTATGAATACTAAGTGCTACCCGTCTGAAATGACGGAGGACTACGAATGCTTTTTGGCGAAAAACCTTTAACGTAATGAACTTGATATCGTTGAAGGAACCGGATACCTTTTATAAAAATATAGCTGTGAAAACCTTTGCTAAAGAGGTCGCTCCCAGTGAAGAGATCTCGGCTCTTTCCTCGTCGAATGAGCTGCAGGATATTCCAAACTGAATACCACGATGCAAAGCAAAAGCGTACGTCTGTAATGTCAGATTTTAAAATTGGTTCCAACAACATCAAATATAGATTTGTTTTATCCTTGCATTGTTAAGAATCAATGCAGTCCCATCAATTAACCACAACAGAAAAGAACGAAAATATAATGTATGTATATGCCATCCGCATTCGCCACTGGGTCCCGTCATCACCCGTTAGGTTACATAACTAACGACAGAGCGGGGACTGGACTAGCGCGGGTGCAAAACATATACAACATCTACTAGTATATATAAATATATATAATAATCGCTCCAGGCATGATAAATGCAACATCACAGAAAAGTAATAAGTATCACAGAACAATACAGATAATCTAGGACCCCCCGGGTTTCATTGAGCCACAAGTGAAACCCGACGTTCCCCTGGTCTTGTGGATAGCCTGTGCAATGAAAACTTAGACCCGTACGAGTGTGGCAATTTACACGCCAAAACCAGAAGCGGGGCAGCCCCCTTCAGCAAAGTGAATGGACCACCCAGCACTTAACGGAATCCGGTAACTTGAGCACCCCTCCATGAGTCAACCTGTACCCCCTCCGAGTGCGGCGAATAGCCCGACAATTCTAGAGTGAAGCCCCTTCCGTCTCAACGCCATGAGATGCGGGCCCGTCGTCCTCTAGAACTCGGCTATCCGTGCACCCTACCGCGGGGTAATCCTAGTATACAAAAGAAAATATGTACAACGGGTACATCGACCTCAACCCGGTCGTGCCCCAAAAGAATAATATACAAACAGGCAGTGACGGCAGTCCACATGTCGGACGCTCGCCCCACAATATCAAATGTATAAGTAAATCCAAACTGCACTACCATTGCACACAAGTTATCCACCACGAGAAATCCGCAACATCACAGCACAACACAAAACATCAAACGTGAATGTCACGTTCGCAAATCCGTCTAAAAGGACTATAGCGATTAGAAAAGATTTACCTATCAAATGACATTCACGGTCACAGATAGAAATGCAAAGCACTGCAAACTAACACATTTAAAATTTCGATCGATAAAACTTCTTGAAGTGTGCCCCAAATACAAATCCAGTACTCAAAATAATCTGGGCCAAAAAATAAAGAATTCCAGAAACCCCAATTCCAAGATAAAGACCCCCAGAAGAAACTTTGTGCATTGAATCTCCATAACGGCGGCGGAACCGCGGCCAATACGTGGGTATGGCCGCGGTTTCGCGGCTTTCCTGAGGGAACAACTTCCCAATTCTCTACAGTGGTGTTACAAAAGCCTGCCTGATTTTCTGACGTGCCCAAAATAATTTTTAGACCAGTTTACAAATTCGACAGAAGCTTAATTTTTGAAATTGCGGTTTCGGAAATTTTGTTCGATCGATATTTTAAATATATTAGAACAAGCTAGTAAGTGTTAATGGCGTCTCTCTGATACCATGTAAGTCTACGGTAGCGCCCCGGCAGTCAATCCGAGGCCAAAGGCAGAACAAAAACTTTTACAACTGGCGCTAACATAGACTTTCCCCGGATCGTGCCATTAACGCTAAACTAGCTAACTGTAAAAAGATAGAATGGCTATACCGATCGATCCGTTTCCTTCGGTCTTTAGCCATCATCCCACGCTTCTCGCGGCATCTCTGATCTTGCTCGATCTCCGGTCTCCTTGTCGGAGTGGCACCACGTCAACGAATATTTATACGGGCTCCCTCTTCCAACGGAAGAAACTCGTACATGAAGTTTGCTAACCGACATGTCCAAGATTGAAGTAGAGATGGTCTAGAATACTTTGTCTCAAGACACCCAAGCCATTGGATGAAGGGTTAATGAAGTTGCCATGGAATGATATAAGTGAGCAATGAAATTTGCATGGAGGAAATAGAGTTGGCAAAGAATTTGGGCTCGGCCAAATGTGGGAAAGCTCTCTAGGAAAAAGTTTGAAGAAGTGAGCACAATTTATATATGAAACGAATTGATGCAAGAAATTAATCCATCACATAATATAACATTCAAGTGGGGCCGGCCACCAACAGCACACAGTGAAGGGGGGTTTGATTAAAAAACAAACCAAGTGGTGACATCAAGCAAGTAATTAAAAAACCCACACCCAAAATGAACAGCCACCATAATAGTGCTCTGCCAAAAACAAGAAACTCACAGTGGAATGAAGGAATGGTCATCAAGTGTGTGTGGAAAAAATAACAACCAATAAATTAATACCCTCCACCAACAACAGCCACTCCCAGCACACCATATCTCACCATGCTACAAATTAATGTACACTCAAAACCAAGTGAGACCATGTCTTAATAAATGCTCACTGTAGGAAGGAATGGCCAAAAGAAAGATTAACAAATATAGCCAAAGTCAAAGCTCACAATATTTAAACAAGTTGTTTGAGGCGGAAAAAGAAACTGGCAACTCCGAGAGTGGTCCCGTAACGAATTACGAGATTAACCCTCAACAGTAAATACATACCAGCATTTGTATTCCGTCCGAATACAAATGCAACGAGACAAAAATATTCCTACAATATAATACTAGGATCCGGTTTAAACCAAAACCCGCTAGTATTATCCGTCCGATCAAGTGCATGAATATGATCGAACCCTAACATATTACCATACGGCCTCTGCAACGTTTCGCCCGAACTTGGAAAACTGTCTGTGGGGGACACTATTGACTCATCAACACACTGGCACTGGGCAGCACACTGGCACTGGGTATAACCACTAGCACGTCAGAGGTACTAGCTATACGTAACGGTTGCCTATGTATTGAAAGAAGGGGAAGCTGATGAGCGAACTCATCCTGAAACCCTACTAAGCTTGACAGTGACAAAATCCGTACAGTCCGGTCCGTTCGTCTAAAGAGTATCGTATATCGAGTCTATGGGGGTGGATAAAGTCAGACCCCTAATAATGCGATAATTCGTGTCGGTATGGAACCCATCACCACCTGAGAAACCACTGATCTAAATCAGTAATTCTCCATTACCCCGGCCGAGGATTTCTAGTGATGGCCACCCGTGCACTGTGCAAAATCAACCCCCAATACCGAGAGAGATGAATCCCCGACGATCCGCTCACTGCCTCCATGTGGTTCGGGACTGTACCCAACTAAAACCGGTTTGCACGTCTCCTTTGAGCGTGGTACGGTAGTAATCAAAGCACAGTGGGAACTCACACGAGACAAATGACGATCTCAAGTCGACAAACTAACCAGTACACATGTCACCAGGGAACTACTATCTGACAATAGGTACAATACCAACTAACATGTTCCAGGCGAGTCCGTCCAGTGTACTCATAACCCAATGAGCACCTATATAGTATCTTCGGTGAACAACTGACACCAATGGCTTGTGAGACCGGCCACCGCCCCTCGTTAGGGTCTAGATAAGTATACACCAGTCTACACTGGAGTATCGATGCCCAGTCTCGGTACTCCTAAGACTAGGGACATTTAAGGATGTGCTTATAGACCCCCAACTCCCACGTATATGATCGCCATCATAATGCTGGTAGTCAAGTAAGAATCCTATGGGCTCTATCAACATGTACATGATGATAAAGACAGACCAGATAGTATACTATCATCTCGAGTAAGACTGTTCCATCGGTATAGGTCCTCTCTCAATCATCATAATCACCTGCCTGTGACTACGATAATTGCCTTGAGTGCACTATAACCAACACTTGGAAGCCTGGAATGATAACCGTCTCCTAAAAGAGGCTGTTGTTATCATATCCCTAGAACATCCACTTATGTTCTAAAACTGCTTCCGAACATTTCTCCAGGATAGGATTAATATCATCTTATTGCATCTAGTGCGAAAACAACGTCTGGTGTGGTACTTGACATCTCATGATCAACTCAATTGCCTAAGCAAGTGATCTGCCAATCATGCGCATCCCTCTCCCCTTTAGTCTGTAAGATACCTTTAGAGAGGGTGACTCCATCACCTGCAGGTACACTACCGTGCCAGGAGTCGTCCATTCTAAAACACCTTTAGAATGGTGTCAAAGTACCCAGATTGGGAAACTGCCCAAATCTTGTTCTAAAACCATAGATGTAGTAACCAGAATATCTGATATAATATCCAAGTCATTTGTGGAAAAACCACTGTGTGACAACCAAAGTATAACCGACCATAGTATAGGAATTTCTCTTCCTACTCTGTGTATGTCGTCCAAATACCAAGACCTCACACCCTACTACCTTCATAACAGATCCGTCCCCTATTCTGATGAAGTCAAACCTAAGACTGTCAGATCAGAAATAGATGATCTATCTCCGCTATACCTGCTTTAGTCCATCAATAGACATAAGCTACTTGTCCATTATGCTTCCGCTGCTCCCACTGACTACAACAACCCTCTGGCAGAGTCATATACATGTGCACTTCTAAAGCTAGTTTAGAACGACGCTATACTCATCCTCCTGCCGGGTCTCATAGCCTGGAACAACAGTAGTATCAAATCTGGTAAACAAGAACCTCCCTGTCACCGTCCTTGAGGCTACCGGAGTACCTCTAGGGTGCCTGAGCTTACCCACCATATCTACGGAGTGGCTAATGGAAAATCAAACCAGATTGAATCTTTAGGTTCATATCAAATTTTCAGTAATCGTTTGCGGTTCTAAAATCACTTCCAGTTCTACCATACTTCCACTACTACTTTCTGAAAAAAATCCATTTTTATCAAAACTGTGCCGAGTCCAGAACAATATCACTATTGATCTTCGAGATGGTAGAAAGTCAACTCTCGTCATAGCCCGGGTCAACCCACAAACAACCATTACAGAAACGTGCCTTGAGTTATCCAGGTCTGGTTTTAAGCATAAGCCGAACAACTCCCCGTACCTTAACATTGTTAAGATATGAACTATTCTATATCTAATATAGAAATAGAGGCACTGATTTAATTGGAACCAGATTCAAATCATGCAGTAGTCTCCAGTTCATGTCAACTAAATGGAGAGAGGCCGATCAGCATTACTCAACTTAGGAGTGCTTCCAATTATGAATAACCTGAAAGAGAAGCAAGTTCTCTATTAACTGAATACCATACACAATGTTGGAGATAGTGCCCTCAAAGTCAATTATTGGATTGCAGGTGCGTGATTGCAATGATTGAGGCATGACCTATACCGATATGACAGTCTTGCTCAAGATGCTAGTATGCTATCTGGTTTGTCTTTATCATCGTATATATGCTTTAGTTCACTATTGCATGATGATAGAGCCCATAGGATTCTTGCTTGACTACCAGCAGTATGATGGCGATCATATACGAGCGAGCTGGGGTCTGTAAGCACATCCTTAAAGTGTCCCTAGTCGTGGGAGTTTCGAGACAGGGCATTGATACTCCAGAGAAGACTAGTGTATACAGTCGAGACCCCGACGAGGGGCGGTGGCCGGTCTCACAAGCCACTGGTATCAGTTTGTTCACCTAAGATGTATACGGGTGCTCATTGGGTTATGAGTACACCGGACAGGACTCGCCGGGAATCTGCTAATTGGTATTATACATATCGTCAGATAGCAATTCCTTGGTGACATGTGTACAGGTTAGTTCATCGACCTGAGATCGTCATTTGTTTCATGTGAGTTCCCACTGTGCTTAGATTACTACCCTACCACGTGTAGGGTTCCTAGGCACCCTAGTGAGGTCTCACAAGGCATCGAACATGCCAATTTAAAAGGAATGGTGCCGAGAAACCCTAGACTACGGATCTTAGGCTAGATGTTTAGGCGAAACGAAAAACTAGTTAAATACTTAACTAGAAGTTAGATGCTATAACCTTTGTAGATCCGGATATCCACCTCCTAAGCTCCACGTGGTCATGCCCTCGCTGTCCATCATGAATCCTCGAC
Source organism: Agapanthus africanus (assembly GCA_030015575.1). Taxonomy (NCBI): domain Eukaryota; kingdom Viridiplantae; phylum Streptophyta; class Magnoliopsida; order Asparagales; family Amaryllidaceae; genus Agapanthus; species Agapanthus africanus. The sequence goes on from CM057341.1 coordinate 371,721,376, forward strand.
TCATTCGTCGACTTCATCGGAAAACGGGCGAGCAAGGTCGTCGGCTTCGCGTCAAAGACGATCTACGTCGAGGTTGCACTAGTTCAAGCTCCGACTTCACCAAGTAGTAAACTTGTGAAGAAAACACCCAAAACCACTTGGCAAGAGGTAGAGGATGAAGAAATAGGAGGTGGGTTCACTTTAGATTTGAATTTCTCTCACTAAAACTCAAGTTGCCATTGATGTAGCAAGCTTGAAGAAGAAGAAGAAGATGAGCTAGTTATGATAAGTCTTATATTAAATGAATAATCAATTCAATACTTATCATAACTTGACTAAGGTTAAGTGTAGAGAATAAACCATGGTGAATTAAGTGGGTTAGGGTTAAGTAAGATGACAAGAATGGTTGCAAAAGTCAAGGGTTCAAGAAGCTTCAACATAAAACAAGAATTGCCACCATTCTCATCTTGAATTTATCCACATAAATAAACAAATAAATGAATAAATAAATATGCAAAACCCTAATTACAAAATAACCATGGTTTAATTCTATTCATTTAACCATATGATCAAGTATCATCAAACATGATACAATAAAGGTGCACAAAAATATATCACATATACAATGTGCAAACCAAGTGAGAAAAATCCGTTTAAAGTGAACCAATACTAGTTAATGCAAAGTAATATATCAAATATATAATTATACATTAAATCATTAAATCAACACTTGATTCAATGATCCGGTCATGTCGCACATGACCGACTAGTATTCAATGTATCGGCTTATCGAATCGATATTCGATTCGATAACTAGGTTATATCGAATATAACCATTCGATACATATATCGCGAGAATGGAATACGGTATCACATACACGCATTATTCTCGGTCCTGCACATATCTCATATGCGCTCCTATTTCGTTTCGCTTGAGCCAGGAAACCTCTGTGTAGGACTCTAAAGACTCGTCAATACGCCGGTAGCAGATGATGATCATATCAAACACCCACAAGCCGCAAGCGGTCTGCTAAACGTAACGGCCACCCGGGCATTGAGCGATCAGAAGATCGACGAGCTAGCCCGCTCACACTCCTGCGAATCCGACCAGTAACACTTACCATACAGTCCGGTCTCTTCGTCTGATATGTCGCATATCAAGTCTAGGGGTGGTAAATGTCAGACCCCAATAACCCGATAAGTCGTGCCGATGTGAGGCTCATAACGGGTCGAGAAACAACTGGTAACACTTACCAGCAAATCTCTGATCAGCCCTGGCCAGGGACTTCCCTGCTACGGCCAATCGAGCACTGCGCAACATCAACCCCCAATACCGGGAGAGACGAAACCCCTCCTATCGCTCATTGCCTCCATGTGACTCGGGACTGTGCCCAAAGACCACCGTTTTGCACGCCCTCATGGACGTGGTAAGGTGGAGATCAAAGCACAGTAGGAATCACACAAGGCTCTATGATGATCTCGGGTCTACAGACTAACCTGTACAAGTGTCACCTGAGAACTGTCATCTGATGTGAGGTATAATACCATCTGGGAGTTCTCGGTTAGTCCGTCCAGTGTACTCAGTCTCCACTGAGCACCCGTATACCATCTCTGATGTCAAACACCAATGGATATGGGATCATCCATCGCCCATCACATGGGTCGAGAAGCGTATACGCTAGTCTACTCTGGTATATCGATGCCCCGTCTCAATACACCCACGACTAGGGACCTTGAAGGATGTACTTATGGACTACCATGTCCCCACTAGTATGATCTGCATCATAGTCCAGGTAGTCAAGTACAAATCCTAAGGGCTTTACCAACATGTAACTAAAAGACAGTATAAAGAGACTAGTGTACATGTTAAGATAAAGAGCAACCAGATAGCATACTATCATGTCGAGCAAGAAAGTCATCTCTATATATGTCCAAGCATCCAATATAATATACATCATCTGTACAATACTGGCCTCTAGGGCATACATACAACTAACAATCTCCCACTTGCACTAGGGCCAGCTGCTGTAGTATCGCATACCGAGCATCCCGAAGAGTCTCTCAAATTGTATCTGGGGAATGGCCTTCGTGAGTGGATCCGCAGTGTTGTCCTTCGTGTCAACCCTCCTGACCTCGATCTCCCGGCGATCAACTATCTCCCGGATCAGGTGATACCGCCTCAGAATATGCTTGGATCGCTGATGGGACCTGGGTTCCTTGGCCAAAGCCACCGCTCCATTGTTATCGCAATACAAAGGTATTGGATGCTCAATGGATGGAACCACACCAAGTTCAGAAATGAACTTCTTGATCCAGACAGCCTCTTTGGCAGCATTGTTGGCAGCGATGTATTCAGCCTCCATCGTCGAGTCTGCCACGGTTTCCTGCTTGGAACTCTTCCAGCTAACCGCCCCTCCGTAAAGGGTAAAGACAAAGCCCGACTGCGACTTAGAGTCGTCCTTATCACTCTGGAAGCTCGAATCGGTAAAGGACTCCACTTGGAGTTCTCCGTTACCATACACCAAGAACATATCTCTAGTCCTTCGCAAGTACTTGAGAATGCTCTTCACAGCTGTCCAGTGACTCTCTCCAGGATCAGCTTGATACCTGCTCACTATACTTAGTGAGTATGCAACATCGGGTCTAGTACATAGCATCGCATACATAATAGAGCCTACTGCCGAAGCATAGGGTATCCCTTGCATGCGAGCTCTCTCCAAATCAGTCTTGGGAGACATCTCTTTGGAGATAATGACTCCAGAGATCGTGGGCAAGTTCCCACGCTTGGACTCTTCCATACTAAACCTCTTTAGTATGGTGTCAATGTACCTGGATTGGGACAATCCCAAAATCCGTTTGGATCTATCTCTATAGATCCTAATTTCCAATATGCAGGAGGCATCACCAAGATCTTTCATTGAGAATCTTTGTGATAAGAAGAGCTTGACCGCTTGCAGCATAGGAATATCATTTCCTATCAAGAGTATGTCGTCCACGTACAATACGAGGAAGACAACCTTACTCTCTGCCACCTTCTTGTAGATACAAGGTTCATCTGGATTTTTGACGAAATCAAACTCTTTGATAACGACGTCAAAGCAGATGTTCCAACTCCGCGATGCTTGCTTTAATCCATAAATGGATTTAAGCAGCTTGCACACCTTCCCGCTGCTCCCACTGTCTACGAAGCCCTCTGGCTGAGTCATGTACACGCACTCTTCTAAATCACCATTTAGAAAGGCGGTCTTAACATCCATTTGCCAGATTTCGTAGTCATGAAAGGCAGCAATGGCAAGCATGATTCGGATGGATTTAAGCATAGCCACTGGAGAAAAGGTTTCGTCATAGTCCACACCTGGTCTTTGACGAAAACCCTTTGCTACAAGTCTAGCTTTGAAAGTCTCCACTTTCCCATCTACACCAAGTTTCTTCTTGAAGATCCATTTGCTCCCAATGGGTTTTACCCCTTCAGGAGCAACTTCCAAAGTCCATACTTTGTTGGTGTACATGGATTCCATCTCGGACCGCATAGCATCCAGCCATTTCACTGAGTCCCTACTCGTGATGGCCTGCTCGAAGCTAGTTGGGTCATCATCCTCCATGATGCAATCTTCGCTCCCACCGTCCATGAGAAAACCGTAGTATCTCTCAGGTTGGCGAGGAACCCTACTAGATCGGCGGAGAGGCTGGGGTTCGTCGGGTACTACTGAATCCTCTGGTTCCACTAAATCTTCAGTTTGAGTTTGTGTAGCCGGAATTTCTTCCAGTTCTACCATATCCCCACTAATTTCTTTTGCAAGAAATTCCTTTTCTAAAAAGGTGGCATGTCGAGAAACAAACACTTTTTGTTCCTCTGTATGGTAGAAAAGATATCCATATGAATATTTGGGATATCCCACAAACTTACATAGAACTGACCGTGCCTCGAGTTTGTCCGGATTTTGCCTTTTGACATAGGCCGGGCAACCCCATATCTTAACTCATTTAAGACATAGTCTCTTCCCACTCCATATCTCATATGGTGTGGTAGGTACAGATTTAGATGGAACTTGATTCAATAGGTATGCTGCTGTTTCCAGCGCATAACCCCAGAAGGAAATAGGCAACTCAGCTGTACTCATCATAGAGCGCACCATATCTAATAGGGTGCGATTTCTCCGTTCAGATACACCGTTGTGCTGTGGTGTTTATGGAGGAGTCAGCTGAGAGAGAATCCTATTCTCTTTTAGGAAGTCCAGGAATTCATTGCTTAAGTATTCCCCTCCTCGATCAGATCGTAGGATTTTAATACTTTTTCCGGTTTGGTTCTCAACTTCTTGTTTATATTCCCTAAATTTCTCAAAAGCTTCTGATTTGTGTTTCATCAGGAACACATACCCGAACTTAGAGAGATCGTCAGTGAATGTAATGAAGTATGAAGAACCATCCCTGGCATGTGTAGACATGGGACCGCATACATCACTATGTATCAGTCCCAAGAGTTCGGTAACTCTTTCTCCGTGTCCCGTAAATGGAGTTTTGGTCATCTTTCCTTTGAGACATGACTGGCAAGTGTCATAAGATGAAAATTCAAACGGATTTAAATATCCATCCTTATGCAACTTAGCCAGTCGTGTCGCATTGATGTGACCCAGTCTACAATGCCACAAGAAGGATTCGTTCAGTTCAGAACTCTTCCTCTTGTGTGTGTTTGTTATGCTCAGAACTGTTGATTGGTTTAGAACATAAATGCCATTGCACAACGTGCCTGATCCAACCAACTTTTGGTTATGGAAAATGTTCATAACATTATCCTGTAATACAAAATTATATCCCTTTTTACTTAATAAAGAAACCGATATAATGTTGCATATCAGGTTCGGCATGTAATAGCATTCGTTCAGAACCAATGTATTACCAGTTGGTAATACAAGGTGATATTCCCCGACAGTCTTAGCTGCAACAATTGCACCATTTCCGACTCTAATGTCTTTATCACCTTCTCCAAGTTCTCTACCTTTCATAAGCCCATGTAACTGATTACATATATGGGGTCCTGACCCGGTATCTAATACCCAGGACGTAGAGCAAATGGAGAAACAGTTCTCTGTAACGAACACACCCGAAGAAAATGCATCAACATGTACTTTCTTCATTCGGGTGGCATGGGAATCCTGGTATTTCCCTATTTCCTGTTCATTCCTATAACTCTTATAAGATAGAACGGAACCAACGTTCCCCAGCACAGTATAACATGCGGGTTCGGTCAATACATCCATATTATTATCTTTATTAAGGCATGAAATGGTCGCTACCGGGAGAGAGAGAGAAGAAAACACTTTAGCGTATGCTCGTGCAAGATCAGATTGGTTATTATCTTATCTAATCAGGATGGCTCCCACTGCTTTTTATCAAATCTTCCTTCAAACCCTAAAAGGAAAGACTAGCCGGGATTAATTACACACTACAAGTTCGCCAATCTTTCAGGCAGGCCAGTGTCGGTACTTTGAGGGAGGTCCCCCGTGCTTTCGCACGAACCTAATTACTGTAAACCTCGTTTTCCCAGAGGCGTAACCTCGTTAACACCTTTCTAGACACCTACTTGATCGGCTAATTGTAATGTGTAAAACTCTCCCAGGAGTAACTCTTACTCGCAGTGGGTGTCGGGATCCAACTATCTCATAGAAGGTATGCAATCTCATCGCAAATTTCAACACTTGAAATTCCCGATAATATTTTGCCCCTAGTGTCCTATGACCTTGACAAAGGCCAACAAATCACAGGATGCTAGTCAAGTTCAACCCGTCATTTCTTGATTGAATCAAACCCACCCGCACGACCCTTGACAAAGGCCAACAAGGTCGTACGACTACCCTGAAACAATCTGCATCATATGCATAAGCAGATAATCACTATTTAGCTACCGCACACTACGCCTTGACAAAGGCCAGCAAACGCGGCACGAATACTAAACAGTTCTTATCTGAAATGACGGAGGGCTACGACAGGTTTTTCTGAAAACCTATTGCGTAATGAACTTGATATCGTTGTAGAATCAAATGGAGTTTTGAAATGGAGTGATTTTGAGGCTTTTCCAGTTTTGCTAAAGGGGTCACTCCCGGTGAAGGGATCGTCGGCCCTTTCCTCGTCGAATGAGGTGCGGGATATATCATATATATCACTGTGCAAAGCAAAAACTATAAAAGCAATCAAAAACAAACCGAGTATGTAGCATCTGCCAGTTATTGCTAAAGGAGTCACTCCCGGTGAAGGGATCTCGGTCCTTTCCTCATCGAATAAGGTGCAGGGTATATCATATATACCGCTATGCAAAGCAAGAACTGTAGCTACCTGTTTTATTTTAAAATTTGATTCCACAACATCTTAGGTTTCTTTCTTTCATTAATCACATTAATGAAGTCCCATCATTTAAATACCTAAACATCACAGATAGATATGACGTACACTTATGCCATCCGCATTCGTCTCGATGTCCCCTCGTGCACCGTTAGGTTAGGTAACTAACGACAGAGCAGGGCAGGGCTAGCGCGGGTGTAAAACATAAGTAACGTCTATATAATATATCATATATACTATATACTATATCCATCACAGAACATCACATGATCACATCACAGATATCGCAGCAGAAGAAACATATGAAACATTGGATATACTAGGACGTCCGTGTTTTCAATACGAGCCAGTATAAAACACGGATTCCACGGTCGTGATGAATAGCCAATCCCACACCCCTAGACCCCTACGAGAGCGGCAAGCAACCCTGCCAATTCTAGGGTTAGGAGACCCGGACTCGACTCCTCGAGTTGGTCTCCCACTGGACCCCAGAACCCGGTTACTTGTGCTCCCCTCCTTGGGTCTATCCTAATGCGGAAAAGTAAATAATATACAAAAGGTGACAACTTCCGCTACCTGGAAGTGCCCCAAATAAAAGAATATTATATACAAGTTTTTACATGAATGAAAAAGAAAAACACTCATCTCACATAAAAACCCCCGGCTATTCGAACACGACGATCCAATATAACATATCCAGCAACACATAACATCACATTCATCAACGTAAGTAAGTATGCATACCCCAATTGTCGTTGACGTATAGCAACGAAACCGGCGATATGAACATACTACACTTACGGTCACAGAAAAGAAAGTGTAAAACTATAACAGTTGGAATCCGCAACCTCTTTAGACATCGCATGCCTAACAGATATAAATCCCGCATTTTAGTCTCATTATCGAAAACTCTTTTCAATATCATATGGGACTAAATTGCTAGATTTATAACGATCAATCAGTTATCTCATAACTACTTGTGAATTCCAATTATTGTATCACATTCCAGATAAACAGAAAATGTTAAACTTTTCGATCGAACAGTCGAATACCCAAGTTTTCCCGATACAGCTCAAGACATGAAATAAGTCTAGCAACATTCAGTTCGTGCCTCAGTACCAACGGTCCAGCCGTAGAAGGGTCAAGCCAACGCCTCACATGTGGCACGCCGTACTGCCCCAAACCCGAAGGTTCAAAGGGTAGTTCAAGACGGTCACATAATCGAGTTAAGGTTTGTTGTCTTCTAGAGGGTCCATCGCTTTACTTGCACTACTTAGAACGTCGTTAAACTACGGAAAAATCCAACACTTGGAAATTTCCCGATAGGGGAAAAATTGGGTATTTATATCCGGTCGAACTTTTTAACATATTCAAAAAATTATCCGGAAATACACAAAAGACGAAATTTGATAATCCGATCGAAATACCGAATCCCCAAAACAACCCCAGAAAATTCAACTCTTGAATGAATATTAAAAATTCCCAGAAGACTCAGCATTACAAAACATGAATTACTGTGCAAGCCACGTGGTGTAACTCAACACAGTGGCCGCGGAACCGCCGCGCATGCCATGGTTCGGGCCGCGGTTCCGCGCCTCTGTAGTCGAGTTACTAACACGTGCTTCACAGTAACTTATACAATTACCTGCTGAATTTTTTGGTAATTTTTAATCTGGAAAAATCCACGTTTTCAGAAAAATTACAGAGAGCATGTTTGTGATCGGGTTTCGGGTTCGTTCGGACTTCAAATTCCGTCTAGACTTCGCCTAAGGCTCTAACCTGGCTCTGATACCACTGTAGGGTTCCTAGGCACCCTAGTGAGGTCTCACAAGGCATCGAACATGCCAATTTAAAAGGAATGGTGCCGAGAAACCCTAGACTACGGATCTTAGACTAGATGTTTAGGCGAAACGAAAAACTAGTTAACTACTTAACTAGAAGTTAGATGCTACAACCTTTGTAGATCCGGATATCCACCTCCTTAGCTCCACGTGGTTATGCCCTCACTGTCCATCATGAATCCTCGACTCATTCGTCGGCTTCATCGGAAAACGGGCGAGCAAGGTCGTCGGCTTCGTGTCAAAGACGATCCACGTCGAGGTTGCACTAGTTCAAGCTCCGACTTCACCAAGTAGTGAAACTTGTGAAGAAAACACCCAAAACCACTTGGCAAGAGGTAGAGGATGAAGAAATAGGAGGTGGGTTCACTTTAGATTTGGATTTCTCTCACTAAAACTCAAGTTGCCATTGATGTAGCAAGCTTGAAGAAGAAGAAGAAGATGAGCTAGTTATGATATGTCTTATATTAAATGAATAATCAATTCAATACTTATCATAACTTGACTAAGGTTAAGTGTAGAGAATAAACCATGGTGAATTAAGTGGGTTAGGGTTAAGTAAGATGACAAGAATGGTTGCAAAAGTCAAGGGTTCAAGAAGCTTCAACATAAAACAAGAATTGCCACCATTCTCATCTTGAATTTATCCACATAAATAAACAAATAAATGAATAAATAAATATGCAAAACCCTAATTACAAAATAACCATGGTTTAATTCTATTCATTTAACCATATGATCAAGTATCATCAAACATGATACAATAAAGGTGCACAAAAATATATCACATATACAATGTGCAAACCAAGTGAGAAAAATCCGTTTAAAGTGAACCAATACTAGTTAATGCAAAGTAATATATCAAATATATAATTATACATTAAATCATTAAATCAACACTTGATTCAATGATCCGGTCATGTCGCACATGACCGACTAGTATTCAATGTATCGGCTTATCGAATCGATATTCGATTCGATAACTAGGTTATATCGAATATAACCATTCGATACATATATCGCGAGAATGGAATACGGTATAACATACACGCATTATTCTCGGTCCTGCACATATCTCATATGCGCTCCTATTTCGTTTCGCTTGAGCCAGGAAACCTCTGTGTAGGACTCTAAAGACTCGTCAATACGCCGGTAGCAGATGATGATCATATCAAACACCCACAAGCCGCAAGCGGTCTGCTAAACGTAACGGCCACCCGGGTATTGAGCGATCAGAAGATCGACGAGCTAGCCCGCTCACACTCCTGCGAATCCGACCAGTAACACTTACCGTACAGTCCGGTCTCTTCGTCTGATATGTCGCATATCAAGTCTAGGGGTGGTAAATGTCAGACCCCAATAACCCGATAAGTCATGCCGATGTGAGGCTCATAACGGGTCGAGAAACTACTGGTAACACTTACCAGCAAATCTCTGATCAGCCCTGGCCAGGGACTTCCCTGCTACGGCCAATCGAGCACTGCGCAACATCAACCCCCAATACCGGGAGAGACGAAACCCCTCCTATCGCTCATTGCCTCCATGTGACTCGGGACTGTGCCCAAAGACCACCGTTTTGCACGCCCTCATGGACGTGGTAAGGTGGAGATCAAAGCACAGTGGGAATCATACAAGACTCTATGACGATCTCGGGTCTACAGACTAACCTGTACAAGTGTCACCTGAGAACTGCCATCTGATGTGAGGTATAATACCATCTGGGAGTTCTCGGTGAGTCCGTCCAGTGTACTCAGTCTCCACTGAGCACCCGTATACCATCTCTGATGTCAAACACCAATGGATATGGGATCATCCATCGCCCATCACATGGGTCGAGAAGCGTATACGCTAGTCTACTCTGGTATATCGATGCCCCGTCTCGATACACCCACGACTAGGGACCTTGAAGGATGTACTTATGGACTACCATGTCCCCACTAGTATGATCTGCATCATAGTCCAGGTAGTCAAGTACAAATCCTAAGGGCTTTACCAACATGTAACTATAAGACATTATAAAGAGACTAGTGTACATGTTAAGATAAAGAGCAACCAGATAGCATACTATCATGTCGAGCAAGAAAGTCATCTCTATATATGTCCAAGCATCCAATATAATATACATCATCTGTACAATACTGGCCTCTAGGGCATACATACAACTAACACCACGCTCAAAGGAGTTGTGCAAACAGGTTTTAGTTGGGTACAGTCCCGAGCCACATTGGGGGCAAGTGAGCGGATCGTCGGGGATTCGTCTCTCCCGGTATTGGGGGTTGATGTCGCGCAGTGCACGGGTAGCCATCACTAAGAATCCTCAGCCGAGGTAGTGGAGAATTACTGATTTGGATCAGCAGTTTCTCAGATGGTGATGGGCTTCATGCCGACACGATTTATCGCGTTATTAGGGGTCTGACTTTATCCACCTCCCTAGACTCGATATGCGATACTCTTTAGACGAATGGACCGGACTGTATATACATTGTCACTGTCAGGCTCAGTAGGGTTTATGAATGAGTTCGCTCATCAGCTTCCCTTCCAATCAATACATAGGCAAACGTTACGTACAGCTCGTATCTCTAAAGTGCTAGTGGTTATACCCAGTGCCGGTGTGTTGATGAGTCATTAGAGTCCCCCATAGGCACTTTCCCAAGTTCGGGCGAAACGTTGTAGTGGCCGTATGGTGATATGGCAAGGTTCGGAAAAAGCACGTGCGTTTTCGCACGTGTCGTTTTTCGGGCAGATAATACTGGTAGGCTTTGGTTTAAGCCGGAACCCAGTATTATACTGTGTAGATATAATATCTTTGTCTCAGTTGCAGTTGTATTCTGTCGTAATACAAATGCGGGTATGTTTATACTGATACGGGGTTATCCTGAAATTCGTTTCAGGATCACTTTTGGAAGTTGCCAGTTTCCAGTTTTCTATCAGCCGTATTTAACAGTCGGTTAAATGCGGATTTATCTTTTCTTGATGAGGTGAGTCAGTGTTCTAGATGGTTCTAGAGAGGGTGACAAGGCTTGTGAGTCATTAAGTCATTAATGGTGCTTTTAATGACAAGGTGACTAGATTAATTATGATTGGTTTGCATTGATTGTGTTCATACTAGGATTGTATGACTCATTCTTTGTGTTTAGGTTATGATAAGTTTCATATCCTTGTGGTCACTACTTGAAGCTCCTACACTCACCCTCTCCTTGCTATAAGTGGCCGGCCTCCCCCCTCCCTTGGCTCATGGTTGTTGTTCACTAGAAAAAAGATTATGATAGATTCGGATTCATGAAAATTAGATAGCCTCTTTCTCATTTCACCGGATCTAAAAGGCAACTTCCATAAACCGTTCGTCCATAGACTTGGACGTAACGAGACAAAGTGTTCTACTCATTCTCTACTTCATCTTGGTCGTCTCTTTTAGCAAACTTGACGATCGAGTTGTCTCGGTTCAGAGGCGAGTGCCCGTTTAAAGATTCGTCGACGTGGTGCCACCTGGACGATAAGACTGGAGATCGAGGGGATCGAAGCAGCCGCAACAAAGCGTGGGATGATGGTTGAAGACCGAAGGACTCGGATCATTCGGTATAACGTTTCTACCCACTTTGTAGTTTGTTAGTTTAGCTTTAATGGCAGATCCGGGTTACGGTACACGATAGCGCCAGTTGTAAAAAGTTTTTGTTCCGCATTTGGTATCTGTTAGACGGTCGGGACGCTACCGTGGACTTACAGTGATATCAGAGCCTCACCATTAAGCTTTACTAACTTGTGCTAACACGTTTAAAATATCGATCGAACGGATTTCGCAAAACTACAATTTTCTGTTCAAGGTTTCTGTCGATTTTAAATCAGGTCTAAAAATTATTTGACCTATCACAGAAAACTAAGCAGGCAATTCTAAGCAAACTGGTGAAATTTGGTCACGTGATCCCACAGAACGGCCGCGGATCCTCGGCCCAAATCAGGGTTTGGCCGCTGATCCGCCTCGCTTATGTGGGAACAGTGCCCCAAATTTTTCCAGTGAGTTTAACATTGAAAATTGTGGTTTTTGGTATATTTTTTTGGCCCAAATTTTGTTACTGTACACCAGATGTACGTGGGGCCCACTTCGGGAAATTTAGTCGATCGAAATTTTAAACTTGTTAGTATGCAGTATTTACATTATATCTGCGACCGGGAATGTCATTTGATCGGTAAACCGCGTTTGACTGCTATAGTTCTTTTAGACGGGTTTGCGAACGTGACATTCGCGTTGATGTTCTGTGTTATGCTGTGATGTTGCGGACATGTCGTGGTAGATAGCAGTGTGCAATGGTAGTGCAGTTTGGATTTATTTGTACATTTGATATTGCGGGGCGAGCGTCCAACATGTAGACTGCCGTCACTGCCTGTTGTATAATATTCCTTTGGGGCACGACCAGGTTGAGGTCGACGTACCCGTTGTATATTTTTCATTTCTGTACTATGTTTATCCCGCGAAGGAGTGCACGGATAGCCGGGTTTTTGAGGGCAATGGGTCCGTATCTCATGGCTTTGAGAGGCAAAGGGACCTTGCTCTATAATCGGCAGACTATTCGCCGCACTAGTAGGGGGTACAGGTTGACCCAAGGAGGGGTGCTCAATTTACCGGATTCCGTGAAGTGCCGGGTGTTCCATTCACTATGCTGTGGGGGACTACCTCGCTTCAGGTTTTGGCGGGTAACTTGCCGCACCCGTAGGGGTCTAGGTTTCATTGCACAGGCTATCCACACGACCAGGGGAACGTCAGGTTTCAGCAGCTTCTCTGTGAAACCCGGGGATCCCAGTTTATCTGTATTGTTCTTGTAAGTGCACGGCGGTGCCCCAGCCGTCATGTAACACTTTGGATTTCCGTTTGAATGTCTTTCGTGATAATTAGTGATCGTACGTGTTATTATATGTGTTCCTAGGATTATTAGTCATATTTAGTAGTGTTTGCATATTGGGAATTTTCTTGTTCTAGTGCACACTTGCACACTTAGACATTTTTGAGACTTAGGACTTTGGTAACATGTTAACCATTCTTGTGTTGCATGGTTGTTAATTTCCCTACCATTTTAAGCTAAACAAAACCCCATTTTATAATTCAAATTCTATTAAACAAATGAGGCATGGGGGGTAGGTAAAAAGCTTTATTTTTGACCCATTTTTCCCTCTCTTCTCTCTCTCTTTCCCACTCCAGAATTCTGGAGAATTTCCAGCAGCAAACCCTCCATTTTCCTCCATATTCTCTTCTCTTTTCATTCCCCTTTGATACATACACAAAACCCTATACTTATCAACTCATTTTCTTCACAAAACCATGGAAAAGTGAGGTTTTTGAGGTGTTCAAATGCAAATCTGCACACTTGAGGGAAAAGCTTGTTAGTTATATGTATGCCCTAGAGGCCATTACTGTACATAGGATGCATATTGTAGTAGATGCTGGGACATATATAGGGAGGACTTTCTTGCTCGACATGATAGTATGCTATCTGGTTGCTCTTTACCTTAACGTGTATACTGATTGTCTCTCTGTTAAATGTTGGTAAAGCCCTTAGGATGTGTACTTGACTACCTGGACTATGATGCGGATCATACTAGTGGGGACATGGTAGTCCATAAGTACATCCTTCAAGGTCCCTAGTCGTGGGTGTATCGAGACGGGGCATTAATATACCAGAGTAGACTAGCATATACCTTCTCGACCCATACAGATGGGCGATGGATGATCCCATATCCATTGGTGTTTGACATCAGAGATGATATACGGGTGCTCAGTGGAGACTGGGTACACTGGACGGACTCGCCGAGAACTCCCAGATGGTATTATACCTTACGTCAGATGGCAGTTCTCTGGTGACACTGGTACAGAGTAGTCTGTTGACCCGAGATCGTCATAGAGTCTTGTGTGGTTCCCACTGTGCTTTGATTTCCATCTTACCACGTCCAAGAGGGCGTGCAAAACGGTAGTTTTTGGGTACAGTCCTGAGTCACATGGAGGCAATGAGCGATAGGAGGGGATTCGTCTCTCCCGGTATAGGGGGTTGATGTTGCGCTGTGTTCGATTGGCTATAACCAGAAATCCCTGGCCAGGGTTGCTGAGATTTACTGGTAAGTGTTACCAGTAGTTTCTTTAATTGTTATAGACTGTAGGGTTCCTAGGCACCCTAATGAGTTCTCGCAAGGCATCAACCATGCCAATTTCAAAAAATCTAGGTGCCGAGAAACCCTAGACTACGGATCGTTAAACCCGACTACGGAACGTTGGCTAGAAATCTAGGCGAAAAGGCTAACTAGTTAACACTTAACTAAGAGATACGGAAATACAACCTTTGTAGATCCGTTTGTCCACCTCCATAGCTCCATGAAGATGTCATCTCCGCTGTACAAATCCGATCTTGGACTCTCGGGTTCGCTTCATCGGAGAATAGGCGGGCTAGGTCATCGACGACGTGCCGAAGATGATCTACGTCGAAGCATCACTAGATCAAGCTCCACCTTCACCGAGCCATGAAAACTTGTGAAGGAAACACACTCTACTACTTGGCAAGAGGTAGAGGATGAAGAAATAGGAAGTGGGTTCAATTTAGAATTGGATTTCTCACTCTTTATCATCAATCACCATTGATGACCTCAAGGTTTTCTTCTTGAGTTCAAGGAAGAAGAAGAAGAAATGATATGATAAGTTGAATAAAAAAGAAAAGAATAATCCATTCTTATCATAACATAACCCAAGTTAAGTGTAGAGAATTGACCAAGGTTAAAGAATGGTTAGGGTTAAGGAGATGAGACAAAAATGGTGACTTAATGAAAGCTTCATGAAGCTTCATGTTGAAAACAAAACTAGCCACCATTTTTCACTTCTTTTCCTTTTCTCATTTATCTTTTAAATGCAAATGAAAAGATAAATGAATGAATAAAAGAAAACCCTAATCATTTACTTAACCTAGGTTTAATTCATTACACTCAACAAAAAAGATATGTATCATCAAACATGATACAATCAAGTGCACAAAAATCATATCGCATATGCAATGCGCACACCCGAGTGAGAAAATCCATTTAAAGTGAACCAATACTAGTTAATGCAAAGTAATATATCAAATATATAATTATACATTAAATCATTAAATCAACACTTGATTTAACGATCCGGTCATATCGCATATAACCGACCAGTATCCTATGTATCGGCTTATCGAATCAACCTTTGATTCGATAACTAGGGTATATCGCATATAACCTAATCGATACATTCATCGCGAGAATGGAATACGGTATCACATACACGCATTATTCTCGGTCCCGCATATATCCCATATGCGCTCCTATTTCGTTTCGCTTGAGCCAGGAAACCTCTGTGTAGGACTCTAAAGACTCGTCAATACGCCGGCAGCGGATGATGATCATATCAAACATCCACAAGCCGCAAGCGGTCTGCTAAACGTAACGGCCACCCGGGTATTGAGCGATCTGAAGATCGACGAGCAAGCCCGCTCACACTCCAGTGAATCCGACCAGTAACACTACCGTACAGTCCGGTCTGATCGTCTGATATGTCGCATATCTCGCCTAGGGGTGGTAAACGTCAGACCCCAATAGCTCGATAAGTCGTGTCGATATGAGGTCTATAACAATTCGAGAAACTACTGGTAACACTTACCAGTAAATCTCAGCAACCCTGGCCAGGGATTTCCTGTTATAGCCAATCGAACACAGCGCAACATCAACCCCCTATACCGGGAGAGACGAATCCCCTCCTATCGCTCATTGCCTCCATGTGACTCGGGAATGTACCCAAAAACCACCGTTTTGCACGCCCTCTTGGACGTGGTAAGATGGAAATCAAAGCACAGTGGGAACCACACAAGACTCTATGACGATCTCGGGTCAACAGACTACTCTGTACCAGTGTCATCAGAGAACTGCCATCTGACGTGAGGTATAATACCATCTGGGAGTTCTCGGCGAGTCCGTCCAGTGTACCCAGTCTCTACTGAGCACCAGTATATCATCTCTGATGTCAAACACCAATGGATATGGGATCATCCATCGCCCATCTGTATGGGTCGAGAAGGTATACGCTAGTCTACTCTGGTATATCGATGCCCCATCTCGATATACCCACGACTAGGGACTTTGAAGGATGTACATATGGACTACCATGTCCCCACTAGTATGATCCGCATCATAGTCCAGGTAGTCAAGTACATATCCTAAGGGCTTTACCAACATGTAACAGAGAGACAATCAGTGTACACGTTAAGGTAAAGTTCAACCAGATAGCATACTATCATGTCGAGCAAGAAAGTCCTCCCTATATATTTCCCAGCATCCACTACAATATACATCTTATGTACAGTAATGGCCTCTAGGGCATACATATAACTAACAATCTCCCACTTGCACTAGGGCCATCTGTAGCAGTGGTTGTAGTATCTCATACTCAACCATCCCATAAAAGTCTCTCTCTGGGAAAAGGCCTTTGTGAGTGGATCCGCTGTGTTGTCCTCTAAGTCAACTCTCCTTACCTCGATCCCCTGGAGATCAACCATCTCCATGATCAGGTGATACTGCCTTAGAATATGTCTGGATCACTGATGGGACATGCGTTCCTTGGCATAAGCCACAACTCCATTGTCACACAATGGGAGGAACTTAGTTCATCTCATGAACCAATATACATCCAAACAGCCTCTTTAGTAGCATCTTAAGTAGCGATGTATCCTGCCTTTATCGTCTAGTATGTCACGGTATCTATGTTGGAACTCTTCCAACATACCGTCCCTTTACTGTGGGTAAAGACAATGCCTGCGACTGACATTCAGTCGTCTTTATTACCCTGGAACCCTTCCAGTGATTCTCCCAAGGATCGATTGATACCATCTCACTACAACTAGTGAGAATCCTAACATCCAATTAGATCTATCTCATAGATCCAAAATCCAGGATTTAGTAGGTATCACTTTGATCCTATATGGAGAATCCTAGTGATAAGCGGAGATTGATCGAGCGTAGCATAGGAAACTCTTTTCCTATCAAGAGTATGTCATCCACGTACTCTACGAGGATCGTCACCATACTCCCTATTACCTTCTTGTTTATACAAGGTTCATCTACCATTTTGATGATGTCAACTTCTTTGACTAATCCATCAAAACAGATGTTCCAACTCCGCGATGCCTGCTTTATCCTATAAAGCATCTTGCACACGTTTCCGCTACTCCCACTGTCTACGAGGCCCTCTGGTTGTGTACTTATAGACGCACTTTTCTAAAACATCATTTAGAAAAGCAGTCATGACACCCAACCACCAGATATCGTAGTCATGGTATGTAGCCGTGGCAAGTAGGATCTGGATGGACTTAAGCATAGATCCTTAGAAAAAGTTTCATCATGATCCACACCTGGTCAATGATGCAAACCTTTAACAAGTCTAGCTTTGAAAGTCGTAACCTTTCCATGTACACCAAGTAATCTTCTCAAGATATACTTGCTCCTGATGGGGATTTAACCCTTCAGATATAGCAACCAAAGTCCATACTTTGTTGGTGTATAAGGATTCCATCTCAGATCACTAAACATCCAGCCATTCTTACAGAGTCCCACTCCTGATGGCCAGCTCGAAGCTAGTTGGGTCATCATCTCATGATGCAATTCTCGCTCCCACTGTCATAGAGAAATCGAAGTATCTCTCAGGTGGGTGAGGAACCCTACTAGATCGGCGGAGAGGCTAAGGTTCGTTGGAATCTACTGAATCCTTTGGTTCTCCCAAATCATCTGCTATTGTTTGTATAGCTGGAACCTTTCCAGTTGTACATAACAGATCTTGCTTCGAGCTTGTCCGGATTTTGCTTTTCAGACATAGGCTGGACAACCCCAAATCTTAACTGACTTAAGAGATGGGCTCTTCCCTTTCCATATCACATATGAAGTGGTAGGCAACTGATTTGATTGGAACCTATTCAATAGGTATGCATCTTCTCAAGTGCATAACTCCCTAAAGGAATTAGGTAACTCAGTAGTACTCATCATAGAGCACACCTTATCATATAGGGTGTGATTGCTCCGCCCCGATATACCATCATGCTATGGTGTATACGGAGGAGTAATGCTGAGAGAGAATCTCATTCTCCTTTAGAATAATCCAGGATTTCCGTGCTCAAGTATTCTCCTCCTTGATCTCATCATAGGACATAATACTTATATCCGTATTGGTTCTCTACTTCTAACTTATATTCTGTGAATATCTCAAAAGGTTCGGACTTGTGTTTCAACAGGAACATATGTCTGAATCTCAAGAGATTATCAGAGAATGTAATGAAGTAGAAAGAACCGGTCTTGGCAAGTGTAGACGGGGGACCTACATACATCAACATGTATCATCCCAAGAGTTCACTAACTCTTTCTCTGTTTCCAGTAAACAGAGCTGTGGTCATCTTATCTTTGTGACATGACTGGCGAGTTTCACAAGATGTAAATTCAAACTAATTTAAATATGCATCTTTATGTAACTCCAGCTAGTCGGGTCGCATTGATATGACCTAGTCTACAATGCCTCAAGAAGGATTCGTTCATTTCTGAACTCTTCCTCTTGTGTGTGTTCTGTATATTAAGAACTGTAGTTTGATTTAGAACATTAATGCTTTTAGATAACGTGACTGAACAGATCAACTTTTGATATAGGAAATGTTCAAAACATTATCCAACAATACAAAATTATATCCTTTCTTTACTAATAAAGAGATAGATATGATTTTGTATATCAGGTTCGGTATCTAATAACATTCGTTCAGAATCAATGTATTCTAGTAATACAGGGTGACAGTGATCAACAGACTTGGCTGCAATACTTGCCCCGTTTTCTGTCTCATGAAACTTATCACCCGTTCTCAGTTCTCTACCTTTCTGTAGCCCTATGTAATAGATTACATATCTGGGATCCTGATTTGGTATCACATACCCAGGACGTAAAGGATACTGAGAAACAGTTCTACATAATGAACACACCCGAAGATGATGCATCAGCATGCACTCTCTTCGTTTGGGCGGCTCGGGAATTCTGGTAATCCCCTATTTCCTGCTCTGTCTTATAACAATTATAAGTTGGAGCGGGACCAACGTTCCCCAGCTCAGTATAACAAGCGGGTTCGGTCAAAAATCCGTATTATTATCTTGATTAAGGCGTGATATGGTCGCTACCAGGAGAGAGAGAGAAGAAAACATTCAGCGTGCGCTCTAGCAAGAACAGATTGGTTATTATTTTATCTAATCAGGATGGCTCCCACTGCTTTTTATCAAATCTTCCTTCAAACCCAAAAAGGAAAGGCTAGCCGGGATTGATTACACACTACATGTTCGCCAATCTTTCAGCCAGGCCAGTGTCGGTACTTTGAGGGAGGTCCCCCGTGCTTTCGCACGAACCTAATTAATGTAAACCTCATTTTCCCAGAGGCGTAACCCCATTGACACCTTTCTAGACACCTACTTGATCGGCTAATTGTAATGTATAAAACTCTCCCAGGAGTAACTCTTACTCGCAGCGGGTATCGGGATCCAACTATCTCATAGAAGGTATGCAATCTCATTGCAAATTTCAACACTTGAAATTCCCGATAATATTTTGCCCCTAGCTCGCTATGACCTTGACGGAGGCCAAACAACCCATAGTCCGCTAGTCAAGTTCAACCCGTCATTTCCTGATTGAATTAAACCCACCCGCACGACCCTTGACGGAGGCCAAACAACGCCGTACGAATACCCTAATCCAATCGCATCATATGCTAGCCGATAAGCACTAGTTAGCTACCGTACACTACGCCTTGACGGAGGCCAAACAACCGCAGCACGAATACTAACTAGTACGTATCTGAAATGACGGAGGGCTACGACAGGTTTTTTCTGAAAACCTATTGCGTAATGAACTTGATATCGTTATAGAATCAAATAATTTTAAAATGGAGCGCTTTTGAGGCTTTTCTAGTTTTGCTAAAGGAGTCACTCCCGGTGAAGGGATCGTCGGTCCTTTTCTCGTCGAATGAGGTGCGGGATATATCACATATATCACTGTGCAAAGCAAAAACTCTTAAAAGCAATCAAAAGACAAACCGAGTTTGTAGCATCTGCCAGTTATTGCTAAAGGAATCACTCCCGGTGAAGGGATCTCGGTCCTTTCCTCATCGAATAAGGTGCAGGATATATCACATATACCGCTGTGCAAAGCAAGAACTGTAGCTACCTGCTTTATTTTTGAAATTCGATTCTACAACATCTTAGGTTTCTTTTATTTCATTAATCACATTAATGAAGTCCCATCATTTATGTACCTAAACATCACAGATAAATACGACGTACACTTATGCCATCCGCATTCGCCTCGATGTCCCCTCGTGCACCGTTAGGTTAGGTAACTAACGACAGAGCGGGGCAGGGCTAGCGCGGGTGTAAAACATAAGTAACGTCTATATAATATATCATATATACTATATATAGTATCCATCACAGAACATATCACATGATCACATCACAGATATAGCAGCAGAAGAAACATATGAAATATTGGATATACTAGGACGTCCGTGTTTTCAATACGAGCCAGTATAAAACACGGATTCCATGGTCGTGATGAATAGCCAAACCCACACCCCTAGACCCCTACGAGAGCGGCAAGCAACCCTACCAATTCTAGAGTTAGGAGACCCGGACTCGACTCCTCGAGTTGGTCTCCCACTGGACTCCAGAACCCGGTTACTTGTGCTCCCCTCCGTGGGTCTATCCTAGTGCGGAAAAGTAAATAATATACAAAAGGTGACAACTTCCGCAACCTGGAAGTGCCCCAATAAAAGAATATTACATACAAGTTTTTACATGAATGAAAATGAAAAACACTCATCTCACATAAAAAAACCCCCGGCTATTCAAACACGACGATCCAATATAACATATCCAGCAACACATAACATCACATGTCATCAACATAAGTAAATATGCGCATCCCAATTGTCGTTGACATATAGCAACGAAACCGGCGATATCACATATTACACTTACGGTCACATAAAAGAAAGTGTAAAACTACAACAGTTGGAATCCGTAACCACCTCAGACATCGCATGCCTGACCAAATGAATTACTTAGACATCGCATGCCTAACAATTATAAACCCCGCATTTTAGTCTCTTTATCGAAAACACTTTTCAATATCAAGTCGGGCAATTCAACAAGATTCCCGACATCCTGATCGAATGCTCGTCGCAAACTTTAGTAGGCGGCAGCACCCCTAATACCGTCGACGAAGTGCACCAAGGCGGAACACCGCTACCGCGAGCACCCGGACGGATGCTTTCGGCAACGGGGTTCTCCTACAGTCACTTGGTCGGGGCTATGGAGCGAGGCTGTCTATTAAGTTTACCCGGCGAGTATCCGTGTATGCTACGTGATTGCGACGGACTTTTGATCACATCAAAATTCCGTGGCAACCGATCAAGTGAGACTAAACTGCTATGTTTATAATATTCATTCCGTTATCTCATAACAATTTGTGAATTCCAATTATTGTATCACATTCCGGATAAACAAAAAATGCTAAACTTTTCGATCGAACAATCGAACACCCAAGTTTTCCCGATACAATCCAACACATGAAATAAGTCTAACAACATTCAGTTCGTGCCTCAGTACCAACGGTCCAGCCGTAGAAGGGTCAAGCCAACGCCTCACATGTGGCACGCCGTACTGCCCCAAACCCGAAGGTTCAAAGGGCAGTTCAAGACGGTCACATAATCGAGTTAAGGTTTGTTGTCTTCTAGAGGGACCGTCGCGTTACTTGCACTACTTAGAACGTCGTTAAACTACGGAAAAATCCAACTCTTGGAAATTTCCCGACAGGGCAAAAATTGGGTATTTATATCCGGTCGAACTTTTTAACATATTCTAAAATTTATCCGGAAAGCCAAATAGACAAAATTTGATACCCCGATCGAAACACCAAATCCCCAAAACAACTCCAGAAAATTCAACTCTTGAATAAATTTTAAAAATACCCAGAAAATCTAGCATAATATAATAGGAGTTACTGTGCAAACAATGTACGATGACGTCATCATTCCGCCGCGGAACCGCCGCAGAAGGCAGGCTTCTGCCGCGGTTCCGCCGCGGTTTGTACTGTTCATCAGTAAATTTTTGCGTCGTAATCCTTAAAATTCCATGCTGAATTTTTTAAGCATTTTTAATCTGTAAAAATCCACGTTTTCAGAAAAAGTACAGAGAGCAATTTGTATTGGGGTTTTCGGGTTCGTTCGGAATTCAAACGTCGTCTAGATTTCTTCTAAGGCTCTAGCTAGGCTCTGATACCACTGTAGGGTTCCTAGGCACCCTAATGAGTTCTCGCAAGGCATCAACCATGCCAATTTCAAAAAATCTAGGTGCCGAGAAACCCTAGACTACGGATCGTTAAACCCGACTACGGATCGTTGGCTAGAAATCTAGGCGAAAAGGCTAACTAGTTAACCCTTAACTAAGAGATACGGAAATACAATGTCACGTCCCGAAAGTACGGAACATGACCGGCACTTAAACTACGAAACGTCTCAAGGCGTACGTAATCTAAGTAAACCGAAAACCCAGAAATCCGAACCAAGAAAAGAAGTAGAGTGAAGGAAAACCAATTTAAAACAAGTAGTTTTAATAGCATAAGCAGAATTATGCGGTTTTTAAGAACATCAAAATTTACTGAAAATTTCGGCAGAGTCTCCTTTGTAAATACTGGCCCCAAACAGGATACAACATGAATAGTATACGAAATCAATAAAAAGGCATCCCCAAGCGGGAGCTAGCTCTTCGTCAATCGACGGTCACAACCACACAAGCAATATAATATACAACGCCGAAAGGCGAGGATCAAAACTCAAAAGGAAACTCAAAACCACCAGAAATATAACGAGCGACTCTAAGGTCGAAAGAATAACCAACACTGGTCTCTATCTCAAAATACATGTTTGGTTGATGGAATTTACTAGATACAACGGAATAATATTATACAAGGTAATATGATGGGTACGATACAAGAAAAACCCACCTACTAGCAAGTCACCCGAATGAAACTGAGCCCGCAAAGCCGTAATGAAACTTGTACGGCAAACCTGCAAGAAACTGGGGCACAACGGGGGTGAGTTGCCAACTCGTGAATAGAAAAATATCTACGCACAGAAATCGCATAAATAACGCAATCCTAGATCAATGATCATAATATATCCTCAAAAATGTATATAACACGTAGCCTATAACAAGGCTAGGGTAAATATCTAACCCGAGTGTAATCTCATGTGCCCGTGTCAGTGACTCAGGTAGCAATATATCATATGGATGATGTATGAATGCATAAAACAGAATGCATGTACTGAATAAAACCGGTTTCATAAATCAATGAGATTTCTGTATTTTAAAAGAAATGAGGTACCATATATGAAATCAGCATAAAACAGTGCCCAGCATCGACACAAAACAAGTGTCCAAATACCTCGATATCTCTGTGTCACAATCTAGGTACCTCAAGTCTCAATATCTAGGGCGCCGTCAGTCCAGACCGGCCCCTACCATCCATCTCAAGACCACGACGGTATCCTCCGGATATCCGACCCGTCGGGTAATATCACCGGTAGGTAGTGCTCCCCTGCCAGGCTCACATCGTCATCATCACGCGCTTCTTATCCCGGGGTACCTTACCGGGTCCACCATGTACCCGAAACGGTTCATCCGTCTTCTCGAATTGGGTCTCGAAATCCATCAGCAAACTCATGGTGGACGACTCATACATCATGGGAAAACCGCACTTTTTATTTTAAAAGAGGAAAAAGGTTTATTTATGTTTTTGCGGTTTTCCTCCAAATACAGAAAATCTCATGGAAATCCGAATCCAAAACCTCAATAACACGTAAAATGGTGAATATATGCATGAAAATCCATGAATGCGGCATAACAATGAATAACAGTATGCATGAAGTAGCAGGTAATAACTACAATGTCTAAACTAATATATAAGGCAAGTACACTAATATCATGTCTAACTATTAGCTAACAGGCTATGTCAAGCAATAATATTTTCTAAGGTGTACGTGACATGGCAATTACCGATGAAGATGTGTGTGAGCCGGCAAATAAGTGTACGTGGTACATACGCATCATCGGTAATGGTGCTGGTGTCCTAACAGCATGATATCGATAATGGAGTATGAAACATAAAATAAGCATGCGATGCGAAGCGGACCACAAAAGAAGAGTGAGAGCTGAAAACTAGACGCAACTATAACTAATCTGCATTAATCTAATATAAGTCCTACAAATGGTGCCTTTTGAAATAACACGAATCATGGGGTTTTGAAAATAGGGGCTACGGTGTTTTTATGAAAAGATAAGTCTTTTGAAATATCCGTAGGATCCCTTGGGCTGTCTTTTAAAATACCCACGATTCGTTAGTTTTTGAAATAGGTAAGAATCGAATCTAATCTAACAATTAAACTAAACTAAAGGGCTAAGCTAACCAGCTGGACTACAGGTAAGGAAACCGCCTAACATCTGAGTCGATGTATATACATACCTGTATATATATTAGTCGGTGATCCCGCCTCAATAATATCATATCCGATACCATATCTATAATCAGGCATCCCAAGTCAAGAGTGCGGATCAATCATCAATATATAGCTCGTACGTAAATCCGTCGTACGGCATCCCCAAATCTGGGTACGGGTCAAAGTCACATCAATCACACTATTCATTTGGTATCTTCTTTATCAAATATCATGATTCGGAATAATGTCCTACGTCTAGTACAATATTGATGCCATCTTTGTATGCATGCGGGTGTAAGAATTACTACGTCAGAAGACCCGCTAAAACATCATATCGTATCTCAATACGAACCAAATCACATCACCGATCTCCTGGCCTCAAGCCCAATCTCACCGACTCATCTCAAATTCCAAATACTATCCTCAAATCCAGTATATGAACACATAGTCCCATACCCATGTGAACACATAAATATATATTCCCATACACGCACATATGAAATAAGGAATGTATGCAAGTATGTATATGTGTGTATGTGTAAGTGTAGTGCACCCACTACCTAAGGTTTCGTAACCATGCACCAATCCAACACCAATGTCCATCTAAAATCATCAATAATAAATCCTAACAACATATCATAAATTGTTGGTGTGTATACGCATCCGTATACATCATCACGGACTGCGGGGGTGCTATACGCCATCCACCCGACTTCTCCCTGTAGAAATAAATCTACTCACCTAATCCTCGCCAGCCGGTGCCGATGTCGCCACGCGCTTGCTTGTCGTCTCGAAGTCCACATGGGGGTACCTACATATCATAACGCACCATATCGCAATAAAACTAAATTCGAAATTGAAACGGCATACGAAAATCAAATCGGCACGCGTATCACGCATAGGTCCAAACCCATCGCCTACGCATACAAGAATAGTCAAACCAACCCTTGATGTCGATGTACAAACGTCAAACCACCGAGAAAAATCCAATCACACTCATTTGAACATTCACGAACACTAATTTTAATATGAACTAGGTTAAAACTCACAAAAACCCCAATTTCACTTAAAAAGTCATTTTTCCGAAAATCTAGCAAGCACAATTCGCCGTTTTTGTACAAAACATGATGTTTAAATGAATGTAGCGGCCAATATACTTATTAAATATCTTAAATAAGTCATAGAAACAATTTCCGGAATTTAATCTCATTAAATTCCAAAAACCCTAATATTCTAATTTACAAAATACCCTTTTTAACAATTTCATAGCAAAAATGCACAAACTACAATTTAGGTTGGATTTCCATGAACTAAAGTGTTAAACTACACTTAATAAAGTTAATAATATGATAAAAACCCTAACCATATTTTTAATCTCATATTTCGAATTAAATCAAAAAAACTAGTTTGCAACAAAAAGCTTAATTTGGACATTTTTCAAGTAACAACTTGTAATTAACAGCTAGATTAGTTTTCTACAAAACTAAATATGTTAATCCACCTCACTAAACCATACACAATCAAACACAACTCATTTCCACAACAAAACCTAACTTGAAATCTTTAATCATGCAATTAAACTCACATAACCCAAATTAACACTTAATTAACTTAGCTTTAAGAAATTAAGTAACAAACTAAGCAAAAAGTTTAGAATTATACCCAAAAACATTTGAAGATCCACAAGCATCCATGGCCCTCCAAAATGCTCTCTTTTCACAAGGATCCATGCTATACGGCCTAAGCTAAAATGGGTAGGAGTCGGATTTGGGTTTTGGGATTTTTTTTGATGGATTTTGGGGCAATTTTTGATGAAGTTTTCAAGAGAAAAGAGAAGGGAAATGGGGGGGGGGGGGCTGTTGCTGCAGTAGGAGAGGGGAGGGCTGCTGGAATTGGAGTGGGAGAGGAGAGAGAGGGAGGTAGAGAAAGTGGGGGAAGAAGTCAAAGTCAATTCAAGGTCAAAGGTCCACCTCATTTCTCCATTTTCTTTTCTTTTCTTTCATTTCTTTCCTTTGAAATTCAAGTGGGGAAAATAAATGGGGGCTGCTGAATTCTTCAAGGGGAGAAGTAAATGGGAGTGTGTGGATGTGGGTACGGGTGTGGGGTTATGAAAAATGATAAATACAATACCCCAAACATCCATTTACGCTAAAAAAAAGCCTTTTTTCTTCAATAATTTCTAAACCATTTTGGCAAATGATTTCGTTCCAAAAACCACATGATAAAATTTTATTTAATGTTTTATGATGCACAAAATTTATTTCAACTCATTCCAATTTGTAATTTTCGCTAATTAAATGTATTAGTGACGGCTTAAATAATAATAAAATAATATTTTTTTCAAAAAATTTGAAATTTCACCAGCGGCTCAATAAACACCAAATAATAGCAATTACATAGCTAGAATATGTATATTTAATTTTTATAATAAGATATTTATATTTTGACATTTTACAGAAAACCCCCTTATTTTACCGATTTTTCGAAATTTCACCGAAACGATTTTCAAAACGTTACATACAACCTTTGTAGATCCGTTTGTCCACCTCCATAGCTCCAAACCAACGCATCTATCTATGCTGCATAAAAGTAACAAATAGCTACCATACACTATGCCTTGACTAAGGCCAACAAACATAGAATGAATACTAAGTGCTACCCATCTGAAATGACGGAGGGCTACGAATGGTGTTTGGTGAAAAACTTTTAACGTAATGAACTTGATATGGTTGAAGGAACCGGATGGCTTTTTCTAAAAATATAGTGGCGAAAATCTTTGCTAGAGAGGTCACTCCCGGTGAAGGGATCACGGCTCTTTCCCCGTAGAATGAGGTGCAAAATATTCCAATTGAATACCAGGATGCAAAGAAAAAAGTAATCGACTATAGTGAAGTTATTACCCTGACGCAAACTTCTATCCAAGGGGTCACTCCCGGTGAAGGGATCTCGGCCCTTGCCTCGTCGACTGAGGGGCTGGATATTCATAACTGAATACCACTGTGCAAAACAAAAGAGAACGTCCTAGCGATAACAGCTTTATTTTGAAAAATGTTCCAACAACATCAGAATAGGTTTGTTTAGCTTGCATTGATCTGAATCAATACAGTCCCATCAATTAATCATACCATAAAAGAACGAAAATACGATATACGTATATACCATCCGCATTCGCCACTGGGTCCCGTCATCACCCGTTAGGTTACTTAACTAACAACCGAGTGGGGACTGGACTAGCGCGGGTGTAAAACATATACAACATCTATTAGTATATATATCAATATATAATATTCGCTCAAGGCATGATAAAATGCAACATCACAGAAATGTAATAAGCATCACAGAACAATACAGATAATCTGGGATCCCCGGGTTTCATAGAGCCGCTACTGAAACCCGACATTCCCATGGTTGTGTGGATAGCCTGTGCAATGAAATCCTAGACCCGTACGGGCGCGGGAAGTTACCCGCCAAAACCTGAAGCGAGGCAGCCCCCTTCAGAAACGTGACTGGACCACCCAGCACTTCACGGAATCCGGTAACTTGGGCACCCCTCCTTGGGTCAACCTGTACCCCCTACGAGTGCGGCGAATAGCCCACCAATTCTAGAGTGAAGCCCCTTCCGTCTCAAAGCCATGAGATGTGGGCCCGTTGCCCTCTAGAACCCAGCTATCCGTACACCCCACCGCAGGGTAATCCTAGTATAGAAAGTAAAATATATACAACGGGTACATCGACCTCAGTCCGGTCGTGCCCCAAAAGAATAATATACAAACAGGCAGTGACGGCAGTCCACATGTCGGACGCTCGCCCCTCAATATCAAATGTACAAATACAACCAAACTGTACTAACATTGCATCCAGGCTATCTATCATGACAAATCCACAAGATCACAGCACAACACAGAACATCAACGTGAATGTCATGTTCGCAAATCCGTCTAAAAGAACTATAGCAATTAGACAGGATTTACCGATCAAATGACATTCACGGCCGTAGATATAATGTAAATACTGTGAACTAACATGTTTAAAATTTTCGATCGACAAAATTTCCCGAAGTGGGCCCCAAGCACAACTGCAGCACTCAAATAAATCTTGGCCCAAACAGAATATACCAAAAACCCCAATTCCAACACAGAGAACAATGTACAAAATTTGGTGCACAGAAGAGACAAACTGGCGGCGGAACCGTGGCCAAAGCATGGGTAAGGCCGCGGTTCCGCGGCGGAAGAGTAACCGCATGCAACCGAATTTTTACAGAATTCTTAGAATCGCCTACACGTATTTCTGCAACACTCAAAATAATTTTTCGAGCACAAACGAAAATCGACAAAAACTGCATCTTTGAAATTGTGGTTTTTGGAAATTTCGTTCGATCGAGTTCTAAACACGTTAGAGCAAGTTAGAAAAGGTTAATGGCGTGGCACTGATACCATATAAGTCTACGGTAGCGCCCCGGCCGTCTGTCCAAGACCAAAATGCGGAAACAAAAACTTTTCTTTAACTAGAAACCGGCGCTATCATATACTTTTTCCTCGGATCGGACCATTAACCTACTACTAGCTAACTGGAGAAAGGGTAGAAAGCTATACTGAGCGATCCGTGTCCTTCGGTCTTCGGCTACCATCCCAAGCTCCTCGCGGCATCTCCGGTCTCGATCTCCTCGTCGGAAAGGGCACCACATCACCGAGTCTTTTTACGGGCTCCCACATCTGAACCGAGGCAACTCGGACACGAAGTGTGCTAGCCGACGTGTCCAAGGTGTTGTAGAGAATATTTGTGATCACTTTGTCTCTTGCATCCATGACTTGGATGGAGGTTTAAGGTGTTGCCAGTAATGGAGAATGTAAGCTAAAGGAAGAAGAAGAAGAGGAGAAGGCTTTTTCTTCTTTTCTTTACTTGTGTTGGAATAATAAGAGTGAGAGAGAGTATAGAATAATATGAGAGCTCACCCATGACCTTGGCTACCCTTCTCTCTCCTCTCTCATCATTTCAACCCAAAAACATCATATAATGTGACATTAACACATAAAAAGAGACCATGAGTCACTAATGTGTCCATGTTACATTTAAGGAATGTCATGATGAAATCTAGCTCACAATTTCTATTATCCAAACATTAATCCAAATGTTTGGTCCAACAAAAAAGATCCAGCAACATCTACAGTAAACTCGTGACGGATCACAAGGATACCCCTCACCTGTATATACATACCTGCATCCGCATTCTGACAGAATGCGAATGCGATGAGACTAAAGTAATCCAACAAATCTAATACTAGGATCCGGCTTAAACCAAAGCCCCCTAGTATGATCCGTCCGATCATGATCCGTGCAATACCGCACGTATAAGATTGAACCCTTTCATATATCATACAGCCTCTACAACATTTCGCCCGAAACTTGAGAAACTGTCTGTGGGGGACTCTAAAGACTCGTCAATACTTTTGCTGTGGATCTAACCACTAACACGTCAGAGGTATTAGTCGTACGTAACGGGATACCAAGTATTGACCAAAAGAGAGGTCGATGAGCGAACTCATCCTGACACCCTACTGAGCCTGTCAGTGACAATATCCGTACAGTCCGGTCCGTTCGTTTATGAGCATCGCATGGCGGGCGTAGGGGGTTGGTAAAAGTTAGACCCCCAAAAGCAGTTCAAGTCGTGTCGGAGTGTAGCCCAGAACACCCTGAGATACTACTGCAGTACCTACCAGTAAATCTCCTGCCTTGGCTAAGGACTTCATGTAATGGCTCTCCTAGACACAGCGCGACCTCACCCCCAATACCGGGAGAGACGAACCCCTACCGATCCACTCACTGCCTCCATGTGGCTCGGGACGGTACCCAACTAAAACCTATTTGCATGACTCCTTTGAGCCGTGGTAGGGTAGTAATAAAAGCACAGTGGGAACTCACACGAAACAAATGATGATCTCAGGTCGATGAACTAACCTGTACACATGTCACCAGGGAACTGCTATCTGACGTCAGGTATAATACCAACTAGCATGTTCCCGGCGAGTCCTGTCTGGTGTACTCATAACCCAATGAGCAATTGTATACATCTTAGGTGAACCAACTGACACCAATGGCTTGTGAGACCGGCCACTGCCCCTCGTCGGGGTCTCGACTGTATACACTAGTTTACTCCGGAGTATCGATACCCTGTCTCGAAAACTCCTACGACTAGGGACCACTTTAAGGATGTGCTTATAGACCCCAGCTCGCACGTATATGATCGCCATTATACTGCTGGCCGTCAAGCAAGAATCCTATGGGCTCTATCAATGTGTAATAGCGAACTATAAGGTCACCTAAAGCAGTACACGATGACAGAGATAAACCAGATAGCATACTATCATCTTGAGTAAAACTGTCGTACCAGTATAGGTCCTCCCTCAATCTTTGCAATCACGTGCCTGTGATCGAATAATTGACTCTTAGGACACTATATCCAACAGTTCGGAATGCCATTACACAAAGTCCCTGGCCAGGGCAAGTGAGATTTACTGGTAGGTACTTCAGTAGTTTCTCAGGGTGTTTTGGACAGTACTCCGACATGACTTATACCGCTATTAGGGGTCTGACGCTTGCCGCCCCCAAGACCCGATATTCGACACTCTTAGACGAACAGACCGGAATGTACGGAGATTGCCACAGAAAGACTCAGTTGGGGGTACGGATGAGTTTCCTCGTCGACCTTCTTATCGATGGATACCTGGGTAGCCGTTACGTACAGCTAGTGCCGCTGATGCGCTTGTGGTTAAACCCACTGCCAGAGTACTGTAGAGTCTTTAGAGTCCCACACAGAGAGTTTCCCGGCTTCAGGAGAAACGTGTAGAGGTCGTATGGTTTTACGACAGGGTTCAAACACATACGTATACTTGTGCACTTATGATGTTCGGACAGACATTACCAGTGGGCTTTGGTTTAAGCCAGATCCTGGTATTTGGATCAGTTCATTTCACTGTATTCGTATTTTTCGGAATACGAATATGGGTATGTGCGCATACGGATGAGAGGGGTATTGTTGTCATTTAGGCAAGATTAATAGATGGAACAAATGAGATGGAAGCTTATGGTATTTTGTTGAAAAAGGGATTAGGGTTTTTATGTTGACTACCTTGACTTATTGACCTTGTTGACTAAGATATTTGTTTGTGATATTTGCTTGATCTTTTGAGATGGTTCTAGACTTGACAGAGTTAAAAACCCTTGACTTTTACCACACATATAATCCCTTTGCATTATTGTATCAGATACTTTTCCATCACAAAAAAAAAAAGAAAAACTTTAAGCTTCCATCATCTTCTTCAAGCTCTCTCTTCTCTCAAAGCAAACCCTAACCATTCCATGTGTTGGAAACTATAGGGTTTAGTGAGATAACTTGATCCTTATCACTCTCTACACAACCTAGGGCACTTAGTCTAGCAAACCAAGTTACCTAGTTGCTTCAAGTTAGAAGCAAAGCTCGAAATCGGAACTCTCGGGTGGATGGTCTACGATTCGGAGAAGACGACGAGGAAGTGGATTCCGTTCTCACGATAAGGAGCTCATCACTTGGAGAGGACAGCAAGGAAGTGAAGGACAGCGGGATCTTGAGTTATATATCGCACACATAGTAGATACAACCTCAAAGTTGTAGGGTTCCTAGGAACACTAATGAGGTCTCACAAGGCATCAATCATGCCAATTTCAAACTTTACAAGTGCCGAGAAACCCTAATACGGATCGTTAACTAGAATTTTAGGCGAAAAACGAAAACTAGTAAACAACTTTACTAAGAAGTGAACGGAAATACAACCTTTGTAGATCCGGTCCTCCACCTCCATAGCTCCATGATGAAGTCCCCTCGCTGCGACCATCGAATCCCGGGCTCTAGCGTCGGCTTCATCGGAGAAAAGGGCGGGCTTGGTCGTCGACTTCGATGCCGAAGATGATCTACGTCAAGGCAACACAAGATCAAGCTCCCACTTCACCAAGTCATGAAACTTGTGAAGAAAACACCCTATACTACTTGGCAAGTGGTAGAGGATGAAGAAATAGGAAGTGGGTTCACTTTAGAATTGGATTTCTCACTCTTTTTGTCAAGGCACCATTGTTGGGAGCAAGCTTCTTCATCTTGAAAAAGAAGAAGAAGAAGAAGATAATATGATAAGTTCTTTTAAAATAGAAAATAAAATGAATACTTATCATATACTAACCATGGCCAAGTGTAGAGAGTAAACTAGGGTTAGGTGAATGGTTAGGTCAAGGGAATCAAACAAAAATGGTCAAACTTTCAACTCTTCATGAAGCTTCATGAAAGAAACAAAGAAAGCCACCATTTCTATTTATCTTCTCCATAATAAATAAACAAAATAAATAAATGAATAAGTAAACAAAACCCTAACCATTCATATAACCATGGTTTAATCTTTACACAAACTCAAGTTAGCATGTATCATCAAACATGATACAATCAAGTGCACACAAAAATATATCACATATACAATGTGCACATCAAGTGAGAAAATCCTTTTAAAGTGAATCAATAATAGTTAATACAAAGTAATATATCAAATATATAATTATACATTAAATCATTAAATCAACACTTGATTCAATTATCCGGTCATCTCGCATATAACCGACTAGTATCCAATGTATTGGCTTATCAAATCAATCCCCGATTCGATAACTAGGTTATATTGCATACAACCATTCGACACATCCATCGCGAGAATGGAATACGGTATCACATACACGCATTATTCTCGGTCCCGCACATATCTCATATGCGCTCCTATTTCGTTTCGCTTGAGCCAGGAAACCTCTGTGTAGGACTCTAAAGACTCATCAATACGCCGGCAGCAGGTGATGATCAAATCAAACACCCACAAGCCGCAAGCGGTCTGCTAAACGTAACGGCCACCCGGGTATTGATCGATCAGAAGATCGACGAGCAAGCCCGCTCATACTCCTGTGAATCAAACCAGTAACACTTACCGTACAGTCCGGTCTGTTCGTCTGATATATCGCATATCTCGCCTAGGGGTGGAAAACGTCAGACCCCAATAGCTCGATAAGTCGTGTCGATATGAGGTCTATAACAGTTCGAGAAACTACTGGTAACACTTACCAGTAAATCTCAGCAACCCTGGCAAGGGATTTCCGGTTATAGCCAATCGAACACAGCGCAACATCAACTCCCTATACCGGGAGAGACGAATCCCCTCCTATCGCTCATTGCCTCCATATGATTCGGGACTGTACCCAAAAACCACCGTTTTGCAAGCCCTCTTGGACGTGGTAAGTTGGAAATCAAAGCACAGTGGGAATCGCACAAGACTCTATGACGATCTCGGGTCAACAGGCTACTCTGTACCAGTGTGACCAGAGAACTGCCATCTGACGTAAGGTATAATACCATCTGGGAGTTCTCGGCGAGTCCGTCCAGTATACCCAGTCTCTACTGAGCACCCGTATATCATCTCTGATGTCAAATACCAATGGATATGGGATCATCCATCGCCCATCTATATGGGTCGAGAAGGTATACGCTAGTCTACTCTAGTATATCGATGCCCCGTCTCGATACACCCACGACTAGGGACCTTGAAGGATGCACTTATGGACTACCATGTCCCCACTAGTATGATCCGCATCATAGTCCAGGTAGTCAAGTACACATCCTAAGGGCTTTACCAACATGTAACAGAAAGACAAACAGTGTACACGTTAAGGTAAAGAGTAACCAGATAGCATACTGTCATATCGAGCAAGAAAGTCATCCCTATATATGTCCACGCATCCACTACAATATACATCCTATGTATAATAATGGCCTCTAGGGCATACATATAACTAACAATCTCCCACTTGCACTAGGGTCATCTGATAGCAGTGGTTGTAGTATCTCATACTCAACCATCCCATAAAAGTCTCTCTCTGGGAAAAGGCCTTTGTGAGTGGATCCGCCGTGTTGTCCTCTGAGTCTACTCTCCTAACCTCGATCTCCTTGGAGATCAACCATCTCCATGATCAGGTGATGCTGCCTCAGAATATGTCTGGATCACTAATGGGACGGACGTTCCTTGGCATAAGCCACAACTCCATTGTCACACAATGGGAGGAACTAAGTTCATCTCATGAACAAATATACATCCAGATTGCCTCTTTGGTAGCATCTTAAGTAGCGATATATCCAGCCTTTATCGTCTAGTTTGCCACGGTATCTTGCTTGGAACTCTTCCAACATACCGTCTCTTTACTGAGGGTAAAGACAATGCCTGTGACTGACATTCAGTCGTCCTTATCACCCGGGAACCTTTCCAGTGATTCTTCCCAGGATCAATTGATACCATCTCACTATAACTAGTGAGTCTCCTAACATCCAATTAGATCTATCTCATGGATCCAAAATCCCGGATTTAGGAGGTATCACTTTGATCCTATATGGAGAATCATTGTGATAAGCGGAGATTGATCGAGCGTAGCATAGGAAACTCCTTCCCTATCAAGAGTATGTCATCCACGTACTCTACGAGGATCACCACCATACTCCCTACTACCCTTTTGTATATACAAGGTTCATCTACCCTTTTGATGAAGTCAAACTATTTGACTACCACATCAAAATAGATGTTCCAACTCCGCGATGCCTGCTTTATCCTATAAAGCATCTTGTACACGTTTCCGCTTCTCCCACTGTTTACGAAGCCCTCTGGCTGTGTACTTATAAACGCCCTTTTCTTAAACATCATTTAGAAAAGCTGTCATGACACCCAACCACCAGATATTGTAGTCATGGTATGTAGCCGTGGCAAGTAGGATCCGGATGGACTTAAGCATAGGCACTGGAAAAGGTTTCATCATTATCCACGCCTGGTCGATGACGAAAACCTTGAACATGTCTAGCTTTGAAAGTCTCAACTTTTCCATCTACACCAAGTAATCTTCTCAAGATATACTTGCTCCTGATGGGGATTTAACCCTTCAGATATTGCAACCAAAGTCTATACTTTGTTGGTGTATAAGGATTCCATCTCAGATCGATAAACATCCAGCCATTCTTACAGAGTCTCACTCCTGATGGCCAGCTCGAAACTAGTTGGGTCATCATCTCATGATGCAATCCTCGCTCCCACTGTCATAGAGAAACCGAAGTAACTCTCAGGTGGGTGAGGAACCCTACTAGATCGGCGGAGAGGCCGAGGTCCGTTGGTTAATATTGAATTCTTTGGTTCTACCAAATCATCTGCTGCAGTTTGTATAGCTGGAACATTTCCAGTTGTACATAACAGACCTTGCCTCGAGCTTGTCCGGATAATGCTTTTAGACATAGCCCGGACAACCCTAAATCTTAACTAACTTAAGATATGGGCTCTTCCCTTTCTATATCACATATGAAGTGGTAGGCAACTGATTTGATTTGAACCCTTTTCAATAGGTATGCAGCTTCTCAAGTGCATAACTCCCAAAAGGAAATAGGTAACTCAGTAGTACTCATCATAGAGCACACCTTATCATATAGGGTGTGATTGCTCCGCCCCGATACACCAACGTGCTATGGTGTATTCGGAGGAGTAATGCTGAGAGAGAATCTCATTCTCCTTTAGAAAAGTCCAAGAATTCCGTGCTCAAGTATTCTCCTCCTTGATCTCATCAAAGGACATAATACTTATACCCGTATTTTGGTTCTCTACTTCTAACTTATATTCTGTGAATACCTCAAAAGGTTCTGACTTGCGTTTCAACAGGAACATATGTCTGAATCTTGAGAGATCATCAGAGAATGTAATGAAGTACAAAGAACTAGTCTTGGCATGTGTAGACAGGGGACCTTTATACATCAACATGTATCATCCCAAGAGTTCACTAACTCTTTCTCTGTTTCCATTAAACGGAGCTATGGTCATGTTATCTTTGTGACATGACTGGCAAGTTTCACAAGATGTAAATTCAAACTGATTTAAATATGCATCTACATGTAACTTCAGCTAGTCGGGTCGCATTGATATGACCTGGTCTACAATACCTTAAGAAGGATTCTTTCATTTCTGAACTCTTCCTCTTGTGTGTGTTCCGAATACTAAGAACTGTAGTTTGATTTAGAACATCAATGCTTTTAGATAACGTGCCTGAGCCGATCAAATTTTGATATAGGAAATGTTCAAAACATTATCCAACAATACAAAATTTTACCGTTTCTTTACTAATAAAGAGACATATATGATTTTGTATATCAGGTTCGGTATCTAATAACATTCGTTCAGAATCAATGTATTGGTAATACAGGGTGACAGTGACCAACAGACTTGGCTGCAACACTTGCCCCGTTTTCTGTCTCATGAAACGTATCACCCGTTCTCAGTTCTTTACCTATCTGTAGCCCATGTAACATATTACATATGCGGGATCCTGATCCGGTATCTCATATCCAGGACGTAAAGAATGCTGAAAAACAATTCTGTATAATGAACACACCAGAAGATGATGCATCAGTATGCACTTTCTTTGTTTGGGCTGTAAGACTACGCTAGCGCCCCGGCCGTCTACTGACGCCAAATGCGGAACAAAAACTTTTTAACTGGCGCTATCGTATACTATAACCCGGATCTGCCATTATTGCTAAACTAACAAACTGTAAAGAGTGTAGAAAGGTTATACCGAACGATCCGAGTCCTTCGTTCTTTAACCATCATCCCACGCTCTGTTGCGGCTGCTCCGATCTCGTCGATCTCCGATCTGCTCGTCCAGGTGGCACCACGTCAACGATTCTTTAAACGGGCTCCCGCCTCTGACTCGAGGCAACTCGGTCGTCAAGTTTGCTAAAAGAGACGACCAAGATTGATGTAGAGAATGAGTAGAAGACTTTGTCTCGTTCCGTCCAAAGCTATGAACGAACGGTTAATGAAGTTGCCACTCGAATCGGGTGATGGAATGAAATGAGCTGTGAAATTCCATACACCCCAAAATCTATCATAATCTTTTTACCGGATGAAAATTCAAGTGAGAGCGAGTGGAGGGGGCCGGCCATATATAGGGAGGAAGGGGGGTGAGTGTAGGAGGAGGGAGGTGACCACAAGAAAATATCATGTGTGAACACAAATAAATATCTAGTGTGAACACACAGTGTGAACACAAAGAAAGCAACCAATGAAACAAAAACACCTCACTGCTTCTAGAACCTTCTACAAGCATCCACACTCATCTCAAGAAAAGATAAACCCGTCTTTAACCGAATGTTAAAAGACGGCTGATAGAAAACTGAAAACTGGCAACTTCCAAAAGTGATCCCGAAACGAATTTCAGGATAACCCCGTAACTGTATAAATATACCCGCATTTGTATTACGACCGAATACAAATGCAACTGAGACAAAGATATTATTTCTACTCAATACAATACTCGGATTCGGCTTAAACCAAAGCCGATCAGTACCATCTGCCCGAAAAATAACACGTGCGTAAACGCACGTGCATTTTCCGAACCCTGCCATAAAACCATACGGCCTCTACAACGTTTCGCCCGAACTTGGGAAACTGTCTGTGGGGGACTCTAATGACTCGTCAGTACCCTGGCAGTGGGTTTAACTACAAACCGTCAGCGGCACTAGCAATGCGTAACGGCTGCCCATGGACTGATCTCAAGGGAGGCCGATGAGCGAACTCATCCGAAAACCCTACTGAGCCTAACAGTAATAATGTATCTACAGTCCGGTCCTTTCGTCTATGAGTATCGCATATCTGCCTTGGGGGCTAGTAACGTCAGAACCCCAATAGCAATATAAGTCATGTCGGAGTGTAGCCCAATAACACCCTGAGATACTACTGGAGTACCTAACAGTAAATCTCCTGCCACGGCCGTGGGCTATGTGTAATGGCTCTCCTAGACACAACACGATCTCGCCCCCAATACCGGAAGAGACGAATCCCCTGCCGATCCGCTCACGTGCCTCCATATGGCTCGGGACTGTACCAAAAAACTACCTGTTTGCACGACTCCTTTGAGCCGTGGTAGGGTAGAAATCAAAGCACAGTGGGAACTCACACGAGACAAATGACGACCTCAGGTCGATGAACTAACCTGTACACATGTCACCAGGAAACTGCTTTCTGACGATATGTATAATACCAACTAGCAGATTCCCGGCGAGTCCTGTCCGGTGTACTCATAACCCAATGAGCACCTGTATACATCTTAAGTGATCCAACTGACACCAGTGGCTTGTGAGACCGGCCACCGCCCCTCGTCTGGGTCTCAACTTTATACACTAGTCTACTCCGGAGTATCGATGCCCTGTCTCGAAACTCCCACGACTAGGGACCACAATTAAGGATATGCGTATAAACTACCCAACTCTCACGTATATGATCGCCATCATACAGTTGGTAGTAAAGCAAGATCATAAGGGCTCTATCAAAGTGTAACATGTAATCATTCACCTGAACATGTACACGACTGATAAAGGCAAACCAGATAGCATACTATCATCTCGAGTAAGACTGTC
This sequence comes from Agapanthus africanus, assembly GCA_030015575.1. Taxonomy (NCBI): domain Eukaryota; kingdom Viridiplantae; phylum Streptophyta; class Magnoliopsida; order Asparagales; family Amaryllidaceae; genus Agapanthus; species Agapanthus africanus. The sequence continues at coordinate 371,760,585 of CM057341.1, forward strand.
CTACCGGTATAGGTCCTCCGCAGTCATTGCAATCACGTACCTGCGATCCAATAATTGACTATGAGGGCACTATCTCCAACAATCTCCCACTTGCACTCAAGGCTAATTATTGCGATGTCGACTACTCACAGCCCGTGTGAAACCGAACATCTAACTCCTCAACTAATCAGTTTCACAAAACCCGTTTGTAAAACTTTTGTGTTCGAGAAATAGCCTCAGTGAGTGGATCCGCCTAGATGTTTCTTTCTATATCTCTCTTAATCTCAAGTTCGCGGAGAAAGCCATCTCCCGAATTGAGTAATACCTGTCTTAGAATATGTCTGGATGTCTGATGGGACCTAGTTCATAAATGAACTCCAAATCCAAACTTCTTAGACTGTATCGATCACTGAACCTAATCAGTATCCTGCACCAAGCCACCCACAGTATCCTCTTGGACCACCTGTCCATAATACTGTCCCTCGTCAGAGGGAAAACTAAAACTCTGACAATCACTCTGTCATCCACGTCACCTTTGAAGCCTGGAATGATAATCATCTCCCGAAGGAGGCTACCGTCATCAAATCCGTAGAACATGTACTTATGTTCAAAAACTGCTTCCTTATGTTTCTCCAGGATTGGATTAATACAAACTTATCGCATCAAGTGCAAAAACAATATCTGGTGTGGTACTTGACATCTCATGATTGACTCAGTTGCCTAAGCAAGTGATCTGTCAATCATGCCCATCCCTCTCCCCTTTAGTCTGTAAGACACCTTTAGAGAGGCTGACTCCATCACTTGCAGGTACACCACCATGCTAGGAGTCATCTATTCTAAAAACCATTAGAATACTGTCAAAGTACCCACATTGGGAAACTACCCAAATCCAGATCTAAAACCATAGATCCAGAAACCAGAATGTCAAATATTATATCCATATCCTGTCTGGAGAAACAACTGTGTGACGACCACAGTACAACCGATCGTAGTATAGGAATTTTACTTCCTACTCTGTGTATGTCATCCAAATACCATGACATCACACCCTACTACCTTCTTAACAGATCCATCCCCTATTCTAATTGAATTCAAACCTATGACTGTCATATCAAAAATAGATGATCTATCTCCACTATAACTGCTCAAGTCTATAAATAGACATAAGTATCTTGCCCACTATGCTTCCGCTACTCCCACTGACTACGACAACCCTCCTACCGGGTCTCATAGCCTGGAACAACAGTAGTGTCAAGTCTGGGTAAACAAGAACCTCCCTATCACCATCCTTGAGGCTACCGGAGTACCTCTCGGGTGTCTGAGGTTACCTACCATATTTGCGGAGTGGCTAATGGAATGTCAAACCTGATTGAATATATAGGTCCTATTAAATTTTCCGTAATCGTTCGCGGTTCTGGAATCACTTCCAGTTCTACCATACTCCCACTACTGTTTTCTGAAAAAATCCACTTTACTAAAACTGTGGCGAGTTAAGAACAATATCACTATTGATCTTCGAAATGGTAGAATATCAACCCTTGTCATAACCAGGGTCAACCCACAATCAGCCATTACAGAAACGTGCCCTGTGTTATCTAGAGTCTGGTTTTAAGCATAAGCTGGACAACTCCCCGTACCTTAACATCTTTTAAGGTACGAACTATTCTATATCCAATATACAAACTTTGGCACTTATTTAATTGGAACCAGATTCAAATCATGCAACTGTCTCCAGTGCATATCAACTTAACGGAAAGAGGCTAATCAGCATTACTCAACTTAGAAATCCATCCAATTATGAGCAACCTGTAAGAGAAACACGTTTCTCAAAGCTATTACTATCATCTGAATACCAATCACAAGAATCTACATCTTCGATCTCTTTGAAGAATCTCGATACTTGTAATACCTGGTTCTCTACTTTATTCTTATACCCACAACTTCTCAAAACTTAAACCTTGTATTTCTACGAAACACTTGTCTAAATACTAGAGAAGTTATAAGTAAACAGAATATAGTATGAGGACCTACCCTTTTGTCCTAATGGACACTTGGACAACATACAATATTCTGTATAAGTCCGCTGAGTTTGAACAACTCAAAACCTGTGCGTCATAGGTTGGAAACTGTACCCTGGCGATTTCCTCAAATATCACCAATTACAACGAATTCCGATGTAATGAGGATAATTACCTAATTCCCAATAACTTACTCCCACTCATCATCTGTAAAACCATACAGATATGAGAATGAAACCTGGTGAATACACACCCTGGAGTAAGTATCTAATCGGGAAAACTGTTTTCCATTAACAATGCACTGAAACATGAAAATATTTCGTTGGGGTATCCTGGTATTCATAGTAATGTCTCTTCCATAATCCAATTCATGACTTTAACCGTATATTTTATTGCCATCTCTCCAAATCCCTTTATTTGTCTTTAGTCGTTACCTTCTGTACACCATCGTTAGGCTAAATGGTTTTCTTCCTTCCCTACCGTTCGGCACCAGCCTGTGGTTTGGAAGAAGACTATCCAGTAAGCATAATAGGTGTACCGTCCTAAACCAAGGAGTACTCGCATCTTGAGAGAAGGTGATGATAAAAAACAACTGAATAATACTTTATTCTTTTAAAGGTGAAATAGGAGTGGCGACGATGTACGCGGTTTGGTCGTAAATGATATCAGTCGCAATTTACTTTGCCCTCTTTCTAATCCCTTTATTTTATCTTTACATATTACATTCTGCACACCCTACTTAGGTTAATTGGTTTTCTTCATTCCCTACCTTTCGGCACCTGCCTATGGTTTGGAATAAGACTATCCAATAAGCGTAATAGGTCTACTCTCGTAAACTAAGGAGCCCTCACAACCTGAGAGAAGGTGATAATAAAAGACAACTGAATAAACCAATTCTATTTCTCCTGAACCTGGATCCATCCTCGAAGAAGTCCCTTCGAGTTCGTATATAACCATACGATGAATCTATCCAATGGAAGTGGATGTCCGTAGTAATACGGGTGTTCTGAGAAATGCAAAGGGTAGAAGAAGGAGTGGCAATGACTTATGCAACTCGGACAATCCAAAAGCCAGTATTTTAAGAAGGTTCGGTCAACTTGGTCACTGAGTCATAGTCTAGGGTCGGTCAAAGATCGCTGCCAAAAAGAGAGAGAAAAGAAACACTCTGCGTGCACTCTAACCTAGATCAGAATGGTTATCACTTTATCTAATCCGGAAAACTCCCACTGTTCTGTCAAATTCTCCTCTAAACCTAAAAGAAGAATCAATCGGGATCACCCGAAGAGTAAACCAACTCATCAGTGGGAATCGGGATCCAACTCTCATCGCATGATAACTTGATGGAATGCATCCACGTTACTCATACTCCAGAAGGTATGCGCATACTTGGCAAGTTTCAGTTTCTTTAGAAACTCCCGATATGATTTTTGCCCCATGCTCTTATGACCTTGGCTTTGGTCAAAATGTCATAAGTCACATGCCAAGTTCTACCCGTCACTATCTTGTCAATTTGAACCCACCCGCACATGCCCCTGACTTTGGCCAATCGGTAGAATGACTATCCTAAACCAACTCATCTATCTATGCAACAAATGAATACCAAGCAGCTACCAAACACTATGCCTTAACTTTGGCTAAAATGCATAGCTTGAATACTACTGAATACCCAAAAGAAATGACGGAGGCTTATTCATACCAGAATACTGCATTTTAAATCGCCCATTCTTACGCTCGTTTGGTTATAGGGAGGTGCTTTTAGTCAGTGTTTGCTACATATTTGCAGAATACAGGTTCTCGGCTCTGAACAGTGAAATTCATGGAAAAGTACGTCAAATTCCGGATTACTGCCAACACAGATAAAACACGGGTCTCCGCTCTCTATCCGTATGTTGCCACACACCAGTTTAAGGAACAAAATGGCAAATCGATGTCATTTTCGTGCACAAAGCTCAATGTCAACACAAGATCCAACATATCCACGCGGAGCTCGAGGAAATCTTGGCAAAAGATCCACATCACATCACCTTTTGATCTACTGAAATTCTGGAAGAAATGGGAAGAGTTTCTGAGAAAAAATCATATACCACACTGAAGAGTACTAAAAACTAGGGAAAACCACCAAATTTCATGGCCTAACTCCACTAAACGGCCGCGGTTCTGCGGCATAAGCACGCTTAGGCCGCGGAACCGCGGCCGTTTAGTCTCCTCTCGTTGTAGTTTTTCAGGGGCATTTGGTATTTTCTTGTAGGGGCAGATTCTTGCCCTAGGATTCCAGTTCCCCTCCTATAAATACCCCAGAACTGAGCCAAATCAATGGGTGAATTTCTTTACCCTCTTTTAGTGTAGTTTTGTTCTTCTTCTTCTTCTTCTTCTTCATCTTTCCTCCATGAAAATGTAGTGAGAGCATTGAGTGGATGTTAAATGAAAATGAGAGTTTTTGTATCATTCTTGTTTGTTTAGCTTCCCCTTGAGATTCTTGCTTTCTCTTGATCTTTCAACCTCTTCATTGAGCTTGAAAGTTTAAGGGTTTGTTATTGATCTCAAGGGTTGTATCTTCTTATGGAATTAGTGTTTCATTTCACATGAGTTCTTTACCCTTCTCTTGATCTTGCAACCTCTTGATTGAGCTTGCAAGTTTAAGGGTTGGCTATTGATCCCATGCTTGTCTTGAGTTCTAGTTTCTAGTTCTTTTTATTGCTTATTTCTTTCTTGCTTTTTATTACCTTGCTTTTCTTTCTTGCACTTTAAATTCCATACCCTTACTTACTTGTAATCTTTTCTTTTCTTTATTCTTTTTGTTCTCTCTTTTTGGTTCTTTTTGTGAATGATTGTAATTATCATTGTTAAGAATAAATACGGTATTGTAAGTTAATGTTTCTTTGCTCATTTCCTTTTCCCGTTATTTTCCATTGAACTCCGCCCAAACGTTACGCAAGCGCTTCGTTAGGCACCCTACCCTACCAAGGTAACGGTGATTCCTAACCGCGACCGGTTGCGTTCGGTTTGGCCGGAGGCGAAAGCAAGAGATAAGAACGGAAGGACAAGGGTAAATAAGCCGGATTCCACGAATACCGTGCTTAAATCCCCTAATCCACGTTGTTGCCGATTGCTCTAGCTTCAATTGGTCAAGACTCGGCTCAAAGGTTTTGAGTACGGATTTCTTTAGCTTACAATTTCGTATCTTTTTCTTAACAAGTTCATACTTGCATATAAAACACATAGGTTAGTTTGAACAAACACATACAAATTCTTTATTGACTCGTCTAAAACTCGAACGGACATACAACCATCTCCCTGTGGATCGACCGGTGCTCAACCGGCTAGCTGCATAGCGACACCGTCCTGATCACGGTTATACTTTAGAACTTTGAACATCCGACACGCCAAAAGCATGCGATCAAATGGCGTCGTTACCGGGGAGACGGTAGCGTATTTTCTTTCTTGTTATTCGGGCTAACATTCTTTTTATATATATTTATAAAAAAAAATTTGTTATTTTTGATCATTTTTGTGAGCAAGTCTGCAGATTTTTGCGGATTTGCAAACGGCGATTGTAGGGAGCAAAATGTACGTTCAAGGCTAAGGTGATTGCAAAGTACAGTGCCAAAAATCCGGGTAGTTTGACCCTAGCAAGCGAACTTTTCAAGCTTACCGGATTTGATTCAACGGGGGTTTCCTAACCCAAAAATTAACGGTACGTATTTTACTAACACCTTCTTCTCAAATCCGACGCATCCAATATACTATTCTTTGCAAGATTCTTTGCAAGTTCGCTAGCAAACGCTAAAAATTGACTAACCCGTATTTGTTGCAGTGCCGTGCTTAAACTAAAAAACGATTGTTTGATTCTTTATAGAATTGTTATTGAATTGTGCATTGCATACATTAATACGGACTTAAGGGCAAGCGAACCCCACAATATACGGTAAAGGATTTCATCACCTTTTCCGTGGCCCACAAATCACGAACTTGAATATAACGTTTACCCGCACAAACTTTAAAAGAAACTAGACTTTAAGCCTTAAGGACTTCGTGCTCACTAGGAGAAGTTAACTGTGTTTAGAATCTCGCTTAACGGTATATTGTTTACGGGGTGTCTAGGAAAGTGTTAACGGCGAAACCGCCAAAATAGAAAGGGTTATTTAATTAAGGAACTTCGCGAAAGCGTTGGAAAACCTCCCCTTATCTCTGCACTTACCTGGCCTCGTGATCAGTGTATCTTGAGCCCGTTTCTCGACACAGTTTTACTTCGACAATCATGTTCTGGAGCAGGTCTAGTTGACCTAGGTGAACCCTAGAACGATTAGGTGTGGGGTATTTTTGTGTCGTGATTGTTTTTGTCCATATTCTTTTTTGTGTGTATATTTCATTCTTTTGTTAATATCTAAAAAAAATTAAAAAAAATCACATTTCCCCCCTCCTTTTCTCTGCCTTTCTTTCTTTCTCTCTTCATATCATGGGTACCCCACCTCGCAAAACTCTTGCCGAACTTTGGTACCCACAATCAGACATTACTTCTTACGGTTCTTGCTTTGGCCGAACGTCAAACGATCCCTCCATGCCCAAAATCTCTTTGAAAGATCGGATAGACGCGTCTAGGACAAACACTTGCCTTCCGCAATCCCCTTTGTATCAACCTTTTCAAGCTCCCCTACCCTCTTATGTTGATACCCCTTTTGCAAGTCGTCTTTTATCCATCGCTGAACATATTGAACAATCCTGTAGCCGATCTTTCACTCCTTTCACCACTACAGATTCTTGGGATCAACAATTCAATTTACCTTCTTATCCAAATGTTGATCCTGCTCCTGTCCATCCATTCAATTCCTACCAGTCCTACCCGACTTTTGCACCTTCCCTAGACATTGCTTCTGAACCGCCATTTGGGAGTTTTCAGTATCCAAACAACTTTGAATCTTTTACTGAAATCCCTTCACAAACCATGTCTAGTCTGGAACAGTCTTTGGAAGACTTTAGGGTAGCGTCGTACCAACAGATGATGGATTTGAATGCGTCCATGGCCGCCCTCATACAACCTAGTGACCCAGTAGCTAGTTTTCAACTAGCTCCAAATTTTCCAATGTATGAAGAGGCGGTAGGACAGATTGAGAATTTGAGTGGAAAGAGTGAGCTGTACCCCCTTCCGAATCAAGCCTACCCGTTTCAACTTGCATCCCACACTCCGATTTTGAATGTCTATCTAGTGTTCCAAACGATTCATTGATTAAAGATAGAACAGATAATGAGTTGTGTGACTTTGTAGTGTTTGATTTGCCCGATTGTGAAGGATCCCTTTCGAGTGAAACCACACCCAATCCTTTTGACCTCTACACCTCCACTCTAGAACCTGAATTGATTAATATCCATGCTTTTGTTGAGGTGTCTGGGAATATTAATTTTCACTTGATTGAGGATATTGACGCCGGGAATATTTTGGATGATGAACCTGTAGATTTGGCAGAGTTTTTCTCTCCAATTCATCATCCCGAGTCATTAACTGTTTTTCCCGAACCCCATATGCGTCTTGATTTTGATGAAATTTGCATGGATAAGCTGAATTTTGAGGAAACTTTTGAGGATATTTTTGAGGATGAACCAGTTTTAATTGATGAGTCGGATTTTCCAATTCATCATGTTCCTTTCATTGACTGTGTACACCCTCCGGAACCTTTAACCGATAACCTTCCTCAATCACCTACCTCCATCCTTTCCATCGTTCCGACCTTGCAAGAAACCGTATCACTTTCATTTCGTATGTCTGGTTTACCAAGTTCGGCTTACCCATGGTTTCTTATGAATGTTGAGGGATTTGACCCCATTTCTCGACGGGTTAATAGATTAGAACAATCGCTTTTTACACATCGGTCATCACAAATTGTGCTAATCTATTCACTCCATTTCCACCCTCAAGTTCGTATTCCACTTCCTTCTCCCTTCCGCCATTCTTCTTCTCATATACCTAGACCGTATCCCGCTTCTATCTCCATACGTTCTCGCGTATTCTCCATTTCTTTCCTCTTCACCTTCTTTCACCAACCCGCTTCTTACAGAGATAGAATTTTTGAATGGTTGGTTTTAACTTTTGGCCTTTGTAAGGCCTTGTATAGCTTGATACTATTCTCTTTCCCCCCTAATCCTGAACTTCAACGCTTAACAGTGGAAACACTGTTTTACTTAAGTTTGGGGGACTCCTTTTTTGTATATATTTTTTTGTTTTACCTTTTGTTCTGTATATAATTTGTTTTTAGGGAGCGCCGACAATTTTGACCCTCTTGGTGTAGCCTGACAGTGAGGGCACTGTCAAGTTTAAGTTTGGGGGTGTGCTCGGTAAGCTTTCTTCCTTCGCATTCATTTGTATATTTTGCATTTGCATACTTTATTAAAAACCCACAAAAATTGAAAATTTTCCAAAAAATATAAAAACTTTGTCGTCAAGTTAGCTAATAGGGTAACTTAGATTTTTATTCTGAAAGTTTAATTGATATGTTAGAAATAACTAAATTCTAGACTTAGGAATTGAAAATCCTTAAAATAACCCCCATTCTGTCCAACTTTGGTAAGTATACGTCCTTACAGTTTTTTGAGTTCAGTTCTTGAGTTAAGTCGAGATGAAGGGAAAGTATTGAAGCTTTACTGGAGGATAAGTCTGAAAAATAGTTTCTTTTCTTGAGTTCAAATTTAGAAAGTATATACCCTACAAACTGCACTTACACGCACCTTGAAACTTGGGATAGTAGAGGATACCTAGAAATACACTTGCCTGAAAGCCTAGTATGAAAGAAAAAACCGTATTTAAAGCTAAACACCAAAAGAGCATGTTGAAAAATATATCCGGACTTGAAAAATAAAAAGAAAAAGAAAAAGAAAAAAAAATAGAATAAAGTCAAGACCTGGAAACTGCTATTTACGCTTTAAAGTTCACACATTTAGTAATCGGTCGTTAGTGCCTCAAGAAGCATTAATAGTCGCATGAAAGGTGTGTGAGCAAATCCGTCCATCCTTAATGAAAAGAAGTAGTATTAGGTATTAGGGCAAGGGTATTATAGTTTGAATTGAATTCTTGAGTGTAGGGGTGCAAATACACACACACGTAGGGGTATACAATCGATGTTTGGATAAAAGATAGAAATAAAGAATAAGACTTGTGTTTTCTGTAAAGTTGATAAAAATCCCTGATTTGAGGCCGCACTTTAGAAGGAAAACTCAGGAGATCCAAAGTTAAATAGATAGGAGGTGTGAAAAATAAGGGTTGGATATTTCTAACTTAGGATGATAGAATTTCTAACGTAAATACTAAACTGTAGGAGTAGAATCGACGTTAACTTATGACACTAGCTTGACGGGATTTTGTGGGTGTAATCCGCTGAAAACCCTCAGGAGACAACACTCCTCCTACTAGGGACACCTAGAGATTTAACGGCTTGTTGCACGTGCTCAGTGCAATCGCGTTCCCTGCGAAAGTGCGGTTAGGACTTTTTTGTGAATAATTGGTTTTGCTCGGGACGAGCAAAAGTTAAGTTTGGGGGTATTTGTTCATACCAGAATACTGCATTTTAAATCGCCCATTCTTATGCTCATTTGGTCATAGGGAGGTCCTTTTAGTCAGTGTTTGCTACATATTTGCAGAATACAGGTTCTAGGCTCTGAACAGTGAAATTCATGGAAAAGTATGTCAAATTCCGGATTACTGCTAACACAGATAAAACACGGGTCTCCGCTCTCTATCCGTATGTTGCCACACACCAGTTTAAGGAACAAAATGGCAAATCGATGTCATTTTCGTGCACAAAGCTCAATGTCAACACAAGATCCAACATATCTACGCGTAGCTCGAGGAAATCTTGGCAAAAGATCCACATCACATCACCTTTTGATCTACTGAAATTCTGGAAGAAATGGGAAGAGTTTCTGAGAAAAAGTCATATACCACACTAAAGACTACTAAAACCTAGGGAAAACCACCAAATTTCATGGCCTAACTCCACTAAACGGCCGTGGTTCCACGGCATAAGCACGCTTAGGCCGCGGAACCACGACCATTTAGTCTCCTCTCGTTGTCGTTTTTCAGGCATGTTGGTATTTTCTTGTAGGGGCAGATTCTTGCCTTAGGTTTCCAGTTCCCCTCCTATAAATACCCCAGAACTGAGCCAAACCAAAGGGTGAATTTCTTTACCCTCTTTTAGTGTAGTTTTGTGCTTCTTCTTCTTCTTCTTCTCCATCTTTCCTCCATGAAAATGTAGTGAGAGCATTGAGTGGATGTTAAATGAAGATGAGAGTTTTTGTATCATTCTTGTTTGTTTAGCTTCCCCTTGAGATTCTTGCTTTCTCTTGATCTTTCAACCTCTTCATTGAGCTTGAAAGTTTAAGGGTTTGTTATTGATCTCAAGGGTTGTATCTTCTTATGGAATTAGTGCTTCATTTCACATGAGTTCTTTAGCCTTCTCTTGATCTTGCAACCTCTTGATTGAGCTTGCAAGTTTATGGGTTGGCTATTGATCCCATGCTTGTCTTGAGTTTTAGTTTCTAGTTCTTTTTATTGCTTATTTCTTTCTTGCTTTTTATTACCTTGCTTTTCTTTCTTGCACTTTAAATTCCATACCCTTACTTACTTGTAATCTTTTATTTATTCTTTTTGTTCTCTCTTTTTGGTTCTTTTTGTGAATGATTGTAATTATCATTGTTAAAAATAAATACGGTATTGTAAGTTAATGTTTCTTTGCTCATTTTCTTTTCCCGTTATTTTCCATTGAACTCCGCCCAAACGTTACGCAAGCGCTTCGTTAGGCACCCTACCCTACCAAGGTAACGGTGATTCCTAACCGCGACCGGTTGCGTTCGGTTTGGCCGGAGGCGAAAGCAAGAGACAAGAACGGAAGGACAAGGGTAAATAAGCCGGATTCCATGAATACCGTGCTTAAATCCCCTAATCCACGTTGTTGCCGATTGCTCTAGCTTCAATTGGTCAAGACTCGGCTCAAAGGTTTTGAGTACGGATTTCTTTAGCTTACAATTTCATATCTTTTTCTTAACAACTTCATACTTGCATATAAAACACATAGGTTAGTTTGAACAAACACATACAAATTCTTTATTGACTCGTCTAAAACTCGAACGGACATACAACCATCTCCCTGTGGATCGACCCGTGCTCAACCAGCTAGCTGCATAGCGACACCGTCCTGATCACGGTTATACTTTAGAACTTTGAACATCCGACACGCCAAAAGCGTGCGATCAGGGCTACGGCTGGTTTTTGGCGAAAAACCTTTAACGTAGTGAACTTGATATCGCCGAAGGAACCTGATAGCTTTTTAAAAAAATATAGTGGCGAAAACCTTTGCTAAAGAGGTCATTCCCGGTGAAGGGATCTCGGCTCTTTCCTCGTGGAATGAGGCGCAGGATATTCCACTGAATACCGCTATGCAAAGCAACATGTAATCGACTATAGTGAAGTTATTACCCTGACGCAAACTTCTGCCCAAGGGGTCAGTCCCGGTGAAGGGATATCTGCCTTTGCCCCGTCGAATGAGGTGCAGGATATTCCACTGAATACCGCTATGCAAAACAAAAGGAAACGTCTTTGCAATAACACTTTTTAAATTTGTTCCAACAACTGCAAACAGGTTTGCTTTACTTTGCATTGATCAGAATCAACGCAGTCCCATCAATCAATCACACCAGAAAAGAACGAAAATAAAATGTATGTATGTGCCATCCGCATTCGTCACTGGGTCCCGTCATCACCCGTTAGGTTACTTAACTAACGACAGAGCGGGGACTGGACTAGCGCGGGTGTAAAACATATACAATATCTAATAGTATATATACCAATATACAATAATCGCTCCAGGCGTGATAATATGCAACATTACAGAAAAGTAATAAGCATCACAGAACAATACAGATAATCTGGGATCCCCGAGTTTCACAGAGCCGCTGCTGAAACCCGACGTTCCCCTGGTCGTGTGGATAGCCTGTGCAATGAAACCTAGACCCCTACGGGTGCGGCAAGTTACCCGCCAAAACCTGAAGCGAGGCAGCCCCTTACAGCAAAGTGAATGGACCACCCTACACTCCACGGAATCCGGTAGCTTGAGCACCCCTCCTTGGGTCAACCTGTACCCCTACGAGTGCGGCGAATAGTCTGCCAATTCTAGAGTGAGGCCCCTCTGCCTCTCAAAGCCATGAGATGCGGACCCGTTGCCCCCAGAACCCGGCTATTCGTGCACTCCGTGGCGGGGCAAAACCTAGTACAGTAATGAAAAATAGCACAACAGGTACATCGACCACAACCTGGTCGTGCCCCAAAAGAATATTATACAACAGGCAGTGACAGCAGTCCACATGTTGGACGCTCGCCCCGCAATATCAAATGTACAAATAAATCCAACTGCACTACCATTGCACACTGCTATCCACCACGACAAATCCGCAACATCACAGCACAACACAGAACATCAACGCGAATGTCACGTTCGCAAACCCGTCTAAAAGAACTATAGCAATCAGACACGGTTTACCGATCAAATGACATTCCTGGTCGGAGATATAATGTAAGCACTGTAAACTAACGTGTTTAAATTTCGATCGACTAAATATCACGAAGTGGGCCCCACGAACAACTGGTGAACAGTAACAAAATCTGGGCCCAAAAGATATATACCAAAAACCCAAATTCCAACAGAGAAGACACTATGCAAATTTGGTGCACTGATTCAATAGAACGGCCGCGGATGCGCGGCCAAACCATGGGTTTGGCCGCGATTCCGCGGCAGTTTGGTGGAATCACGTGCTCTAATTTGGTCGGTGTGCTTCTAAAACCCTGCACAACTTTCTGTGATATGTAGAATAATTTTAGGACATCATTTAAAATCTACAGAAACTGTGAAATTGTAAAATGCGGTTTTTTTTTGATTTCCGGTTCGATCGATATTTTAAACACGTTAGCACAAGTTAGTATAGCAAAATGGTGAGGCTCTGATACCACTGTAAGTCTACGGTAGCGCCCCGGCCGTCTACAGACGCCAAATGCGGAACAAAAACTTTTTAACTGGCGCTATCGTATACTATAACCCGGATCTGCCATTATTGCTAAACTAACAAACTGTAAAGAGTGTAGAAAGGTTATACCGAACGATCCGAGTCCTTCGTTCTTTAACCATCATCCCACGCTCCGTTGCGGCTACTCCGATCTCGTCGATCTCTGATCTGCTCGTCCAGGTGGCACCATGTCAACGATTCTTTAAACGGGCTCCCGCCTCTGACTCGAGGCAACTCGGTCGTCAAGTTTGCTAAAAGAGACGACCAAGATTGATTTAGAGAATGAGTAGAAGACTTTTTCTCGTTCCGTCCAAAGCTATGGACGAACGGTTACTGAAGTTGCTACTCGAATCGGGTGATGGAATGAAATGAGCTGTGAAATTCCATACACCCCAAAATCTATCATAATCTTTTTACCGAATGAAAATTCAAGTGAGAGAGAGAGAGGAGGGGGTCGGCCATATATAGGGAGGTGGAGGGGTGAGTGTAGGAGGAGGGCGGTGATCACAAGAAAATATCATGTGTGAACACAAATAAATATCTAGTGTGAACACACAGTGTGAACACAAAGAAAGCAACCAATTAAATAAAAACACCTCACTGCTTCTAGAACCTTCTACAAGTATCCACACTCATCTCAAGAAAAGATAAACCCGTCATTAACCGAATGTTAAAAGACGGCTGATAGAAAACTGAAAACTGGCAACTTCCAAAAGTGATCCCGAAACGAATTTCAGGATAACCCCGTAACTGTATAAATATACCCGCATTTGTATTACGACCGAATACAAATGCAACTGAGAGAAAGATATTATTTCTACTCAATATAATACTCGGATCCGGCTTAAACCAAAGCCGACCAGTACCATCTGCCCGAAAAATAACACGTGCATAAACGCACGTGCATTTTCCGAACCCTGCCATAAAACTATACGGCCTCTACAACGTTTCGCCCGAACTTGGGAAACTGTCTGTGGGGGACTCTAATGACTCGTCAGTACCCTGGCAGTGGGTTTAACTACAAACCGTCAGCGGCACTAGCAATGCGTAACGGCTGCCCATGGACCGACCTTAAGGGAGGCCGATGAGCGAACTCATCCGGAAACCCTACTGAGCCTAACAGTGGCAATGTACATACAGTCCGGTCAGTTCGTCTATGAGTATCGCATATCTGCCTAGGGGGCTAGTAACGTCAGACCCCCAATAGTAGTATAAGTCGTCTCGGAGTGTAGCCCAATAACACCCTGAGATACTACTGGAGTACCTACCAGTAAATCTCCTGCCATGGCCGTGGGCTATGTGTAATGGCTCTCCTAGACATAGCACGATCTCGCTCCCAATACCGGGAGAGACGAATCCCCTGCCGATCCGCTCACGTGCCTCCATATGGCTCGGGACTGTACCCAAAAACTACCTGTTTGCACGACTCCTTTGAGCCGTGGTAGGGTAGAAATCAAAGCACAGTGGGAACTCACACGAGACAAATGACGACCTCAGGTCGATTAACTAACCTGTACACATGTCACCAGGGAACTGCTATCTGACGATATGTATAATACTAACTAGCAGATTCCCGGCGAGTCCTGTCCGGTGTACTCATAACCCAATGAGCACCTGTATACATCTTCGGTGATCCAACTGACACCAGTGGCTTGTGAGACCGGCCACCGCCCCTCGTTGGGGTCTCGACTTTATACACTAGTCTACTCCGGAGTATCGATGCCCTGTCTCGAAACTCCCACGACTAGGGACCACAATTAAGGATATGCGTATAAACTACCCAACTCTCACGTATATGATCGCCATCATACAGTTGGTAGTAAAGCAAGATCCTAAGGGCTCTATCAAAGTGGAACATGTAATCATTCACCTGAACATGTACACGACTGATAAAGGCAAACCAGATAGCATACTATCATCTCGAGTAAGACTGTCCTACCGGTATAGGTCCTCCGCAATCATTGCAATCACATACCTGCGATCCAATAATTGACTATGAGGGCACAATCTCCAACATGGGCGGCACGGGAATTCTGGTAATCCCCAATTTCCTGCTCTGTCTTATAACAATTACAAGTTGGAGCGGGACCAACGTTCCCCAGATCAGTATAACAAGCGGGTTCGGTCAATAATCCGTATTATTATCTTGATTAAGGCGTGATATGGTCGCTACCTGGAGAGAGAGAGAAGAAAACACTCAGCGTGCGCTCTTACAAGATCAGATTGGTTATTATTTTATCTAATCAGGATGGCTCCCACTGTTTTTATCAAATCAACCTTCAAACCCTAAAAGAAAAGACTGGCCAGGATTAATTACACACTACAAGTTCGCCAATCTTCCAGCCAGGCCAGTGTCGGTACTTTGAGGGAGGTCCCCCGTGCTTTCGCACGAACCTAATTAATGTAAACCTCGTTTTCTCAGAGGCGTAACCTCGTTAACACCTTTCTAGACACCTACTTGATCGGCTAATTGTAATGTGTAAAACTCTCCCAGGAGTAACTCTTACTCGCAGCGGGTATCGGGATCCAACTATCTCATAGAAGGTATGCAATCTCATTGCAAATTTGAACACTTGAAATTCCCGATAATATTTTGCCCCTAGCAGCTATATGACCTTAACATAGTCAACAAATCATAAGTGCTAGTCAAGTTCAACCCGTCATTTCCCGATTGAATTAAACCCACCCGCACGACCCTTAACATAGTCAACAAAGTCGTACGACTACCTTAATCCAATCGCATCATATGCTTATACAGATAAGCACTAATTAGCTACCGCACACTACGCCTTAACATAGTCAACAAACGTAGCACGAATACTAACTAGTACTTATCTGAAATGACGGAGGGCTACGACAGGTTTTTCTGAAAACCTATTGCGTAATGAACTTGATATCGTTGTAGAATCAAATGAATTTTGAAATGGAGTGTTTTTGAGGCTTTTCTAGTTTTGCTAAAGAGGTCACTCCCGGTGAAGGGATCGTCGGCCCTTTTCTCGTGGAATGAGGTGCGGGATATATCATATATATCACTGTGCAAAGCAGAAACTATAGAAGAAATCAAAAGACAAACCTAGGGTTGTAGCAACTGCCAGTTATTGCTAAAGGGGTCACTCCCGGTGAAGGGATCGTCGACCCTTTCCTCATCGAATAAGGTGCAGGATATATCATATATACCGCTGTGCAAAGAAAGAACTGTAGCTACCTGTTTTATTTTTGAGAGTCGATTCTACAACATCTTTAGGTTTCTTTTATTTTCATTAATCACATTAATGAAGTCCCATCATTTAAATACCTAAACATCACAGATAAATACGACGTATACTTATGCCATCCGCATTCGCCCCGATGTCCCCTCGTGCACCGTTAGGTTAGGTAACTAACGGCAGAGCGGGGCAGGGCTAGCGCGGGTGTAAAACATAAGTAACGTATATATAATATATCATATATACTATATACAGTATTTGTCGCAGAACATATCAAATGATCACATCACAGATATCGCAGCAGAAGAATCATATGAAATATTGGATATACTAGGACGTCCGTGTTTTCAATACGAGCCAGTATAAAACACGGATTCCACGGTCGCGATGAATAGCCAAACCCACACCCCTAGACCCCTACGAGAGCGGCAAGCAACCCTACCAATTCTAGAGTTAGGAGACCTGGACTCGACTCCTCGAGTTGGTCTCCCACTGGACTCCAGAACCCGGTTACTTGTGCCCTCCTCCTTGGGTCTATCCTTGTGTGGAAAAGTAAATAATATACAAAAGGTGACATCTTCCGCAACCTGGAAGTGCCCCAATAAAAGAATATTACATACAAGTTTTTACATGAATGAAAATGAAAAACACTCATCTCACATAAAAACCCCCGGCTATTCAAACACGACGATCCAATATAACATATCCAGCAACACATAACATCACATGTCATCAACGTAAGTAAACATGCGCATCCCAATTGTCGTTGACATATAGCAACGAAACCGGCGATATCACATATTACACTTACGGTCACAGAAAAGAAAGTGTAAAACTACAACAGTTGGAATCCGCAACCTCCTTAGACATCGCATGCCTAACCAAATGAATTCTTTAGACATCGCATGCCTAACTATTATAAACCCAGCATTTTAGTCTCTTTATCGAAAACACTTTTCAATATCAAGTCGGGCAATTCAACAGGATTCCCGACATCCTGATCGAATGCTCGTTGCAAACTTTAGTAGGCGGCCGCACCCTCGATACCGTCGACGAAGTGCACCAAGGAGGAACACCGCTGCCGCGAGCACCCAAACGGATGATTTCGGCGACGGAGTTCTCCTACAGTCACTTGGTCGGGGCTATGGGGCGTAGCTGTCTATTAAGTTTACCGGTGAGTATCCGCGTACGCTACGTGATTGCGACGGAGTTTTGATCACATCAAAATTCCGTGGCAACCGATCAAGTGAGACTAAACTGCTATGTTTATAACATTCATTCAGTTATCTCATAATCACTTGTGGATTCCAAATATTGTATCACATTCCAGATAAACAGAAAATGTTAAACTTTCCGATCGAACAGTCAAATACCCAAGTTTTTCCGAAACAGCTCAACACATGAAATAAGTTTAAAAACATCCAGTTCATGCCTCAGTACCAACGGTCCAGCCGTAGAAGGGTCAAGCCAACGCCTCACATGTGGCACGCCGTACTGCCCCAAACCCTAAGGTTCAAAGGGCAGTTCAAGACGGTCACATAATCGAGTTAAGATTTGTTGTCTTCTAGAGGGACCATCGCATTACTTGCACTACTTAGAACGTCGTTAAACTACGGAAAAATCCAAAAATTGAAACTTTCCCAGCAGGGGAAAAAGTGGGTATTTATATTCGATCGAACCTTTTAACATATTCTAAAATTATCTGGAAAAGCACACAGACAAAATTAGACGATCCGATCGAAACACCGAGTCCCCAATACAACCCAGAAAACTCAACCCTTGAGTTCAGATTAAAAATTCCCAAGAAAACTAGTACTACAAAATAAGAATTACAGTGTAAAATTCTTTCAACAAGGAGACCTTTCGGCCGCGGAACCGCCGCACAAGCCATGCTTGTGCCGCGGAACCACGGCGGTTTGATGGATTTAGGCCATCGAATTTCACAGTAACTCTTACAATCTCCTTCTGAATTTTCTGCATATTTTTAATCCTCAAAAATCCCCGATTTCAAAAAATGTACAGAGAGCATATTTGTGTTAGGATTTCGGTTCGATCGGACTTCTAACTCCGTCTTCGCATCGCCTAAGGCTCTAGCAAGGCTCTGATACCACTGTAGGGTTCCTGGGCACACTAATGAGGTCTCACAAGGCATCAATCATGCCAATTTCAAACTTTACAAGTGCCGAGAAACCCTAATACGGATCGTTAACTAGAATTTTAGGCGAAAAACGAAAACTAGTAAACAACTTTACTAAGAAGTGAACGGAAATACAACCTTTGTAGATCCGGTCCTCCACCTCCATAGTTCCATGATGAAGTCCCCTCACTGCGATCATCGGATACCGGGCTCTAGCGTCGGCTTCATCGGAGAAAAGGGCGGGCTAGGTTGTCGACTTCGATGCCAAAGATGATCTACGTCGAGGCAACACAAGATTAAGCTCCCACTTCACCAAGTCATGAAACTTGTGAAGAAAACACCCTATACTACTTGGCAAGTGGTAGAGGATGAAGAAATAGGAAGTGGGTTCACTTTAGAATTGGATTTCTCACTCTTTTTGTCAAGGCACCATTGTTGGTAGCAAGCTTCTTCATCTTGAAGAAGAAGAAGAAGAAGAAGATAATATGATAAGTTCTTTTAAAATAGAAAATAAAATGAATACTTATCATATACTAACCATGGTCAAGTGTAGAGAGTAAACTAGGGTTAGGTGAATGGTTAGGTCAAGGGAAGCAAACAAAAATGGTCAAACTTTCAACTCTTCATGAAGCTTCATGAAAGAAACAAAGAAAGCCACCATTTCTATTTATCTTCTCCATAATAAATAAACAAAATAAATAAATGAATAAGTAAACAAAACCCTAACCATGGTTTAATCTTTACACAAACTCAAGTTACAATGTATCATCAAACATGATACAATCAAGTGCACACAAAAATATATCACATATACAATGTGCACATCAAGTGAGAAAATCCTTTTAAAGTGAACCAATACTAGTTAATGCAAAGTAATATATCAAATATATAATTATACATTAAATCATTAAATCAACACTTGATTCAATGATCCAGTCATCTCGCATATAACCGACTAGTATCAAATGTATCGGCTTATCGAATCAATCCTCGATTCGATAACTAGGTTATATCGCATACAACCATTCGACACATTCAACGCGAGAATGGAATACGGTATCACATACACGCATTATTCTCGGTCCCGCATATATCTCATATGCACTCCTATTTCGTTTCGCTTGAGCCAGGAAACCTCTGTGTAGGACTCTAAAGACACGTCAATATGCCGGCAGCAGGTGATGATCATATCAAACACCCACAAGCCGCAAGCGGTCTGCTAAACGTAACGGCCACCCGGGTATTGATCGATCAGATGATCGACGAGCAAGCCCGCTCATACTCCTGTGAATACAACTAGTAACACTTACCGTACAGTCCGGTCTGTTCGTCTGATATGTCGCATATCTCGCCTAGGGGTGGTAAACGTCAGACCCCAATAGCTCGATAAGTCGTGTCGATATGAGGTCTATAACAGTTCGAGAAACTACTGGTAACACTTACCAGTAAATCTCAGCAACCCTGGCCAGGGATTTCCGGTTATAGCCAATCGAACACAGCGCAACATCAACTCCCTATACCGGGAGAGACGAATCCCCTCCTATCTGTAACGTTTTGAAAATCGTTTCGGTGGAATTTCGAAAAAACGGTAAAATAAAGGGGTTTTCTGTAAAAAGTCAAAATACAAATATCTTATTATAAAAATTAAATATATATATTCTAGATATGTAATTGCTATTATTTGGTGTTTATTGAGCCGCTGGTGAAATTTCAAATTTTCTAAAAAAAATATTATTTTATTATTATTTTAAGCCGTCACTAATTCATTTAATTAGGGAAAATTACAAATTGGAATGAGTTGAAACAAATTTTGTGCATCATAAAACATTAAATAAAAATTTATCATGTGGTTTTTGGAATGAAATCATTTGCCAAAACGGTTTAGAAATTATTGAAGAAAAAAGGTTTTTTTTTAGCGTAAATGGATGTTTGGGGTATTGTATTTATCATTTTTCACTACCCCACACCCGTATCCACACCCACACACACCCATTTCCTCTACCCCTTTTCTGAATTCAGCAGCCCCCCCACTCATCTCCCAACTTAAAAGTCAAAACAAACAAAGAAAAGAAAAGGAAAAATAAAGGAAAAGATGTTAAGTGTTGACTTGAAGTATGGCTTTCTTTGACCCTTTCATTCAACACCTCTCTCTCTCTCTCCTCATCCCCCCCATTTTGGCCGAAACTTACCTCCCCCCACTGCAGCAGCTTTCCCCCCTCTTCTCCCTCTCATATCATCACAAAAAAAATCCACAAAATGCTTCAAAATTAACACAAAATCAAAGCTAAATTCAAATCCAACAATTACCCATTATTCTTTAGCCCATCTAGCATGGATTTTGGGGCATAGAAGCTAATTTGGGAGGCTATGATGCATGTTAATCTACAAGTCTTGGAGGTATAATCTTATCTAGTGGTTAATTTGTTGGTATTGTTTTCATAAGCTAAGTAGTTAAATGTTAACTTGGGTTCTAATTTCAAGTGGAAATTATTAAGTGAGGGTTTGGAAAATTCTAGATTAGGGTTGTGAATTTAAGTTGGGGTTCTTGTAATTGATCATGGGATAATTGAATAGTTAACATGTTGTTGTTATGCCAAAACTAATCTAGTTGGTAGTTATACTTTTGTTAAATTCAAATTTGTATTAATTATGTAATTTGCAAACTAGGTTTTAGGAAATACATATAAAATTGAGATTTAAAATGTAATTAAGATTTTGATGACTTTATTACCATTTTAATTTGTTGTTTAGCGACTTTGATCGTGCAAAACCATGCTTAATTGCTAAATTGTGAATTTTACCTTGAAAAGTGTTAAAATCGATATTTGTTGCAAACTTGAAATTTGAGTTAATGCTAATTCGTGAGATTAAAAATATGGAGGTGATTTGTATGACCTAATTATGATATTAAGTGAGCATTTTGGTCATTAGAATCGTCAAAATATTTAGTTTGGGTAAAACATCAAGTTTTGAACCGAAATGGGAATTTATGCTAACTAGGTTTTTGGAAAATAAAACGAATTGTTTAATTTTATGGTTTTGATGAACTAAACCCTATTTCTTATATAATTAGTGAGTTTTGAAATCATGATTGATGTGTTTGGATTTTTCTCGATGGTTTGGCGTTTGTACGCCGACATCGAGGGTTTTGGGGTTGATTTATAAGGGCAACCATAGGTTTTGACCTATGTGGGATTCGTGAGTCGTTTTGGTCATTAGTCGGATTTTAATGCAATACGGTGAATTATAATATGTAGGTACCCCATGCGGACTTTGAGACGACAAGCAAGCGCGTGGCGACGTCGGCACCGGTGAGCGAGGACCAGGTGAGTAGATCTATATCTACGGGGAGAAGTCGGGTGGATGGCGTATAGCACCCCCGCAGTCCGTAATTAGTACTATGTAGTATATTTTTATGTGTGATAGTTAGTGTGTTATGGTTAGTTAGGGGTAGAAATAACCAGCGTAGTTCCTAGTTGCGAACCATAGGATAGATTTGCACCCACACGCATACACTTGTGTGTTTCTTATACTTGCACGGTGTTTGATGATATGGGATGACTTTGGAGTTGAGTCGATGATGTGGGCTTTGTGCCGCGAGATCGGTGATTTGATATGATTCGTATTTGGGATACGAAATGTGATTCTTGCGGGTTCGGGATGTGTGTTTACCCCCGCATTCATACTTTGTAGATGAAATCAGTTGTACTAGATTTAGATCAGTACCCCAGATTATGATATGATAAGTGATATCTGAAATGTGATGAGATAGTGTGATATTGAACCGTGCCCAGCTTTTGGGATGCCGTACGACGATTTACCGTACGAGCCTATATTGATGATAGATCCGCGCTCATGACTCGAGGATGTCAGATGATATACTGTATCGTACGCGATACTATTGAGGCGGGATCACCGACTTATATATATTTATATATCGACTCAGATGTTAGGCGGTTTCCTTACCTGTAGTTCAGCATGTTAGTTCGGCTGTATAGTTTAATGTAGTTGTTAGATTAGATTAGACTTCTGACCTATTTCAAAAACTAACGAATCGTGGGCCTTTTTTTTTAAAGACAGCTTAAGGGAATCTACGGATATTTCAAAAACGACGTATCTTTTCATAAAAACACCGTAGCCCCTATTTTCAAAACCCCACGATTCGTGTTATTTCAAAAGGCACTATTTGTAGGACTTATATTAGATTATTGCAGATTAGTTATTGTTGTGTCTAGTATTCAGCTCCCGCACATTATTGTTGTTCGCTCTGCCTCGCATATTTATTTTGCTGCACATTCCATTATTGATATCATGCTAATAGGACACCAGCACCATTATCGATGATGCGTATGTACCACGTACACTTACTTGCCGGCTCACACACATCTTCATCGGTAATTGCCATGTCACGTACACCTTAGAAAATATATTATTGCTTGACATAGCCTATTAGCGAATAGTTTAGACATTGTAGTTATTACCTGCTATTTCATGCATACTGTTATTCATTGTTATGCCGCATTCATGGATTCTCATGCATATATTCACTATTTTGCATGCTATTGAGGTTTGGATTTGGATTTCTATGAGATTTTCTGGATTTGGAGGAAAACCGCAAAAACACAAATAAACATATTCTCTCTTTTAAAATAAAAAAAGTGCGGTTTTCCCATAATGTATGAGTCGTCCACCATGAGTTTGCTGATGGATTTGGAAACCCGATTCGAGGAGACGGATGAACCGTTTCGGGTACATGGTGGACCCGGTGCGGTACCCCGGGGCAAGAGGAATGTGGTGATGACGTTGAGCCTGGCAGGGGAGTACTACCTACCGGTGATTTTACCCGACGCGTCGGATATCCGGAGGATACCGTCGTGGTCTTGAGATGGATGGTAGGGGCCGGTCCGGACTGATGGCGCCCTAGATATTGAGATTGAGACATTGATATTTCGAGACAGTGAGATTTATGTTTTGTGTCGATGCTAGACACGGTTGATACTGATTTCATTTATGATACCTCACTTTAAAGGTATAAAAATCTCACTAATTTATGAAAACAGTTTCTTCATTTACATGTATTCTGTTTTCATGCATTCATACCTCACTCATATGATATATTGCTACCTGAGGTACTGACACAGGCACATGAAATTATACTCAGGTTAGATATTACCCTAGTCATTATTATAGGCTGCCTGTTATACTTATTTTGAGGATATATTATGATCATTGACCTAGGATTGCGTTATTTATGCGATTTCTGTGCGTAGATGTTTTTCTATTCACGAGTTGGCAACTCACCCCCGTTGTGCCCCAGTTTCTTGCAGATTTGCCGTACAGGTTTCTTTACGGCTTGCGGGCTCAGTTTCATCCGGGTGATTTGCTAGTAGGTGGGTTTACTTGTATCATACCCCCATTATATACTTTGTATATCATTATTCTGTTGTATCTAGAAGTTCCATCAACCAAACATGTATTTATTGAGTTAGAGACCAGTGTTGTTTATTCTTTCGACCTTAGAGTCGCTCGTTATATTTCTGGTGGTTTTGAGTTCCTTTTGAGTTTTGATCCTCGCCGTTAGCGTTGTATATTATATTGCTTGTGTGGTTGTGACCGTCGTTTGACGAAGAGCTAGCTCCCGCTTGGGGATGCCTTTTTTCTTGATTTCGTATACTATTCATGTTGTATCTCGTTTGGGGGCCAGTATTTTACAAAGGAGACTCTGCCGAAATTTTCAGTAAAATTTTGATGTTCTTAAAAACCGTATAATTCGGCTTATGCTATTAAAACTACTTGTTTTAAATTGGTTTTCCTTCACTCTACTACTCTTCTTGGTTTGGATTTCTGGGTTTTCGGCTTACTTAGAATACGTACGCCTTGAGACGTTCGTAGTTTAAGTGCCGGTCATGTTCCGTACTTTCGGGTCGTGACAAAGTTGGTATCAGAGCGTTAGGTTTTAACCTTCGGAGCGTAGGATGACCCTTGGTTGATGGAATAGGTAACTAAAGTAGAGTGACGTACCGTTGGTATGTTCCGCGGCATATTTACGACACGCCACTCCACTTATGAAGCCTTAGGATGTACATTTCCTTGTTCAGTATTATATTCCTTCCTGATCTAGCCTCGTCGGTACCAGTTTGGTTTTGCTGCTACGGTTACCGGCAGGGAGTGCTACGGCTAGAGTTGCGGTCAGCACAAGCTCGTCACGAACGAGGACTGACCAGGACGAAATTCCGGCGACACACGATTGCAGAGATGTGTCTTCTTACTGTGTTTCCGCGCCACGAGCGTTTGGCGGATCACCTTTATGAGGGTACTCGGATGTGCTGATCGACATTAGAGGATTGAGCTAATGATAGAGGCCAGCCAGATCTTGATGACCGTAGGTGTGTTGCCTATTCATGATGATTGAGGCACCGTTCAGCGTGCAGACGAGTGAGCCCGTTATTGCTGCGAACGACGAGATATCGCCCCAGATGTTGGAGCTATTGCAGTACGAGTTGTACTAAGAGATGATTGAAGATCGCTAATCACCGAGGATGAATGACTAGGACATGTGGTTCGTTCGCTACCCCGATGCGAGGTCATTAGATAGATTGATTCCAGCTAGAGACGACTTCACACGGAGACGTTGGGAGTCGACAGAGACGATCGAATGTCAGAAACCTACTATTCCAAGTTTAAAGTATTCGGAAAGACATGCAGGCAATTCTATGGTCCCCCTAGAAGAATGAAACCCTAACTCGACTTAATGACCGTATGAAAGCCTTTGAACCTTAGGGTTTGCGGCAGTTCTGCGGCGCCATTAGTGAGGCTTGGGTTTGCCCTTCTACGGCTGGACCACCGATGCTGTGGTATGTACCCGATACTATTAAACTGTGCCCAAGATGTTGAGCTCTTGGGGGATTATGAGGTTTTGACGACTCGATCGGATGGCTCGACTCAATTCGGATGCTAGGTGGTGAGATACAATTCTTGGGAGACTCCCGATACGAGGATAGCCGTTGGAGCTCAGTCCATGCAACCGCGACAAGACGAGTCCAAAGCAGACGACATTAGAGAAAAGTGGAGTAAGAGGTTCGCACCAAATCTAGATGAGGTGACGTTCCACTCCGCCGACATCAGAGATGCGATGCGCATGCCGAGGCAGAGTACTGGATATACCTTCCAGAAGGAGTCGCGATGGGTATGCAGCCGTTACAGAGCAAGATGCAGATATAGGAAAGGACAATGACTAACGGACAGTTGGCAGAGACAAGACATGGAAGAGACCGTGAGCAGGATTCCTTCCAGGACACTGCTGCAATGATACTCGCACCCAGGATCAGATGTGTCACGTACATTCAGAGAGCCAGAGGCCGACGCCAGTGATATGCTGTCTTACGAGTGGTCGCGATGATTGACCAAGAGATGACCAGAGGAGTGCCAGAACGGAATCGTCCTCGTTAGCACACCTGACAGGGCCGACGAGCCGATGGACCGAAAGATTGGTAATTCACAGTGAAAACTTTGACCCAGGAGTGGTCATGGTTACGCACCCCAGCAGGACAGAGTTCATGATCATCGACGAGACGTCCCACTAGTGACCGCGACAGTTGGCCGAGATTCTTAGAGGATGCGCTGGAGCGGTACTATTCCGCCATTATTGATTCCGATGTTTTGGGTGATTTATTCATATGATTTGATTTTGATGATTGAGG
Organism: Agapanthus africanus; assembly: GCA_030015575.1. NCBI lineage: Eukaryota > Viridiplantae > Streptophyta > Magnoliopsida > Asparagales > Amaryllidaceae > Agapanthus > Agapanthus africanus. The sequence goes on from CM057341.1 coordinate 371,786,665, forward strand.
ATTTACGATCTTTGCATAATGTTGCACTTGATATCGTTTTCGTGCTTGGGTTTCACATGTTTGTGATTTTACGGTTTTAGACATTTGAGTTGATTTTGTGCATATGCACGCACACGATTTGGTTCCTGCACTCTGTATAGTTTATATATGCTTGCAGTGCAGTGATACGCCTTTTGTGCACTTAGATGCACTGGACTTTGATTTCGATTGTGATACTCGATATTTGTTTTGTGCACCTTGTGCACCTGAGTGATTTTGCGCACGTTCGGCGCTTGATATTGGATTTCATGATTTCGTGCACGATGGATGCACCTGATTTAGATTTTCGCGCATGTTGAGCGCATGTCTTGAGATGCGATTTTGGTGCACACCAGATGCACTAAATCGAGATTTTTTCGTGCATGTCAGATGCACCTGATTTTGCTGTCAGGCACACCCGTTGCCTACGACAGATGTTTCGTGCACACCCGATGCACTTAGATGTTGTTTCTGTGCGCATGTATGGCACATTCATGGATTTTGATTTCCGTGCGCACCAGACGCACGTAGTATTCATGTGCATATTTTGGGATTGATTTCTTATAGAGCAGTACGTTTTTATGATATTGCTATGTGTTTTCGTACTGGGCAGGACTAGTCAGAGGACAGTACCTGAATACATTTTGCATGCATTGATAGTTATTGAAGGGATTTCCAAAAAGCGAGCTATAGCCTCAGTATTTACCTACGTGTCTGATATGACACGAAATGTTTAAAACAAGGAGACCCTTCTAAATTGTTTCCAAAACGGCGGAACGTACATTTCAAACAAAAGTATATATGTATATAGTTATTTTCTTATGGTAGACGTCCGCCACTGTGCAGTGTTATACGCGTTGCACAGCGACTTAAAGGGATTTGGCATGCATTTCCTTCAGATACTTATAGATATAGATTCGATATTTACATTTATAGTTTCGAGTTATATCATATTGGTTTTGATTTGGATTTGGCATTGATGTCCTCTCCACGACTCCGATGATCGCGGGATGCTTGGAGGAGCTTTGATTTGAGTTATATACTCATTTTTCAAGCGCATGCGCTGCGCTACGATTTGTTTTATGTATTTACAATTTCGGAGCCCCGACGACTTGATGGGTTTTCTTAGATATTTTAGTATTTGGGGGAGTTTGAATTTAAATTCGGGGACCGAATTTCTTTAATGGGGGAAGATTGTAACGTTTTGAAAATCGTTTCGGTGGAATTTCGAAAAAACGATAAAATAAGGGGGTTTTCTTTAAAAACTCAAAATACAAATATCTTATTATAAAAATTAAATATATATATTCTAGATATGTAATTGCTATTATTTGGTGTTTATTGAGCCGCTGGTGAAATTTCAAATTTTCTGAAAAAAATATTATTTTATTATTATTTTAAGCCGTCACTAATACATTTAATTAGGGAAAATTACAAATTGGAATGAGTTGAAACAAATTTTGTGCATCATAAAACATTAAATAAAAATTTATCATGTAGTTTTTGGAACGAAATCATTTGCCAAAACGGTTTAGAAATTATTGAAGAAAAAAGGCTTTTTTTTAGCGTAAATGGATGTTTGGGGTATTGTATTTATCATTTTTCACCACCCCACACCCGTACCCACACCCACACACACCCATTTCCTCTACCCCTTTTCTGAATTCAGCAGCCCCCCCACTCATCTCCCCACTTAAAAGTCAAAACAAACAAAGAAAAGAAAAGGAAAAATAAAGGAAAAGATGTTAAGTGTTGACTTGAAGTATGGCTTTCTTTGACCCTTTCATTCAACACCTCTCTCTCTCTCTCCTCATCCCCCCCATTTTGGCCGAAACTTACCTCCCCCCACTGCAGCAGCTTTCCCCCCTCTTCTTCCTCTCATATCATCACAAAAAAATCCACAAAATGCTTCAAAATTAACACAAAATCAAAGCTAAATTCAAATCCAACACTTACCCATTATTCTTTAGCCCATCTAGCATGGATTTTGGGGCATAGAAGCTAATTTGAGAGGCTATGATGCATGTTAATCTACAAGTCTTGGAGGTATAATCTTATCTAGTGGTTAATTTGTTGGTATTGTTTTCATAAGCTAAGTAGTTAAATGTTAACTTGGGTTCTAATTTCAAGTGGAAATTATTAAGTGAGGGTTTGGAAAATTCTAGATTAGGGTTGTGAATTTAAGTTGGGGTTCTTGTAATTGATCATGGGATAATTGAATAGTTAACATGTTGTTGTTATGCCAAAACTAATCTAGTTGGTAGTTATACTTTTGTTAAATTCAAATTTGTATTAATTATGTAATTTGCAAACTAGGTTTTAGGAAATACATATAAAATTGTGATTTAAAATGTAATTAAGATTTTGATGACTTTATTACCATTTTAATTTGTTGTTTAGCGACTTTGATCGTGCAAAACCATGCTTAATTGCTAAATTGTGAATTTTACCTTGAAAAGTGTTAAAATCGATATTTGTTGCAAACTTGAAATTTGAGTTAATGCTAATTCGTGAGATTAAAAATATGGAGGTGATTTGTATGACCTAATTATGATATTAAGTGAGCATTTTGGTCATTAGAATCGTCAAAATATTTAGTTTGGGTAAAACATCAAGTTTTGAACCGAAATGGGAATTTATGCTAACTAGGTTTTTGGAAAATAAAACGAATTGTTTAATTTTATGGTTTTGATGAACTAAACCCTATTTCTTATATAATTAGTGAGTTTTGAAATCACGATTGATGTGTTTGGATTTTTCTCGATGGTTTGGCGTTTGTACACCGACATCGAGGGTTTTGGGGTTGATTTATAAGGGCAACCATAGGTTTTGACCTATGTGGGATTCGTGAGTCGTTTTGGTCATGAGTCGGATTTTAATACAATACGGTGAATTATGATATGTAGGTACCCCATGCGGACTTTGAGACGACAAGCAAGCGCGTGGCGACGTCGGCACCGGTGAGCGAGGACCAGGTGAGTAGATCTATATCTACGGGGAGAAGTCGGGTGGATGGCGTATAGCACCCCCGCAGTCCGTAATTAGTACTATGTAGTATATTTTTATGTGTGATAGTTAGTGTGTTATGGTTAGTTAGGGGTAGAAATAACCAGCGTAGTTCCTAGTTGCGAACCATAGGATAGATTTGCACCCACACGCATACACTTGTGTGTTTCTTATACTTGCACGGTGTTTGATGATATGGGATGACTTTGGAGTTGAGTCGATGATGTGGGCTTTGTGCCGCGAGATCGGTGATTTGATATGATTCGTATTTGGGATACGAAATGTGATTCTTGCGGGTTCGGGATATGTGTTTACCCCCGCATTCATACTTTGTAGATGAAATCAGTTGTACTAGACTTAGATCAGTACCCCAGATTATGATATGATAAGTGATATCTGAAATGTGATGAGATAGTGTGATATTGAACCGTACCCCGCTTTTGGGATGCCGTACGACGATTTACCGTACGAGCCTATATTGATGATAGATCCGCGCTCATGACTCGAGGATGTCAGATGATATACTGTATCGTACGCGATACTATTGAGGCGGGATCACCGACTTATATATATTTATATATCGACTCAGATGTTAGGCGGTTTCCTTACCTGTAGTTCAGCTTGTTAGTTCGGCCGTATAGTTTAATGTAGTTGTTAGATTAGATTAAACTTCTGACCTATTTCAAAAACTAACGAATCATGGGCATTTTTTTTTAAAGACAGCTTAAGGGAATCTACGGATATTTCAAAAACGACGTATCTTTTCATAAAAACACCGTAGCCCCTATTTTCAAAACCCCACGATTCGTGTTATTTCAAAAGGCACTATTTGTAGGACTTATATTAGATTATTGCAGATTAGTTATCGTTGTGTCTAGTATTCAGCTCCCGCACATTATTGTTGTTCGCTCTGCCTCGCATATTTATTTTGCTGCATATTCCATTATTGATATCATGCTGATAGGACACCAGCACCATTACCGATGATGCGTATGTACCACGTACACTTACTTGCCGGCTCACACACATCTTCATCGGTAATTGCCATGTCACGTACACCTTAGAAAATATATTATTGCTTGACATAGCCTATTAGCGAATAGTTTAGACATTGTAGTTATTACCTGCTATTTCATGCATACTGTTATTCATTGTTATGCCGCATTCATGGATTCTCATGCATATATTCACTATTTTGCATGCTATTGAGGTTTGGATTTGGATTTCTATGAGATTTTCTGGATTTGGAGGAAAACCGCAAAAACACAAATAAACATATTCTCTCTTTTAAAATAAAAAAGTGCGGTTTTCCCATGATGTATGAGTCGTCCACCATGAGTTTGCTGATGGATTTGGAAACCCGATTCGAGGAGACGGATGAACCGTTTCGGGTACATGGTGGACCCGGTGCGGTACCCCGGGGCAAGAGGAATGTGGTGATGACGTTGAGCCTGGCAGGGGAGTACTACCTACCGGTGATTTTACCCGACGCGTCGGATATCCGGAGGATACCGTCGTGGTCTTGAGATGGATGGTAGGGGCCGGTCCGGACTGACGGCGCCCTAGATATTGAGATTGAGACATTGATATTTCGAGACAGTGAGATTTATGTTTTGTGTCGATGCTAGACACGGTTGATACTGATTTCATTTATGATACCTCAATTTAAAGGTATAAAAATCTCACTAATTTATGAAAACAGTTTTTCATTTACATGTATTCTGTTTTCATGCATTCATACCTCACTCATATGATATATTGCTACCTGAGGCACTGACACAGGCACATGAAATTATACTCAGGTTAGATATTACCCTAGTCATTGTTATAGGCTGCCTGTTATAATTATTTTGAGGATATATTATGATCATTGACCTAGGATTGCATTATTTATGCGATTTCTGTGCGTAGATGTTTTTCTATTCACGAGTTGGCAACTCACCCCCGTTGTGCCCCAGTTTCTTGAAGATTTGCCGTACAGGTTTCTTTACGGCTTGCGGGCTCAGTTTCATCCGGGTGATTTGCTAGTAGGTGGGTTTACTTGTATCATACCCCCATTATATACTTTGTATATCATTATTCTGTTGTATCTAGAAGTTCCATCAACCAAACATGTATTTATTGAGTTAGAGACCAGTGTTTTTTATTCTTTCGACCTTAGAGTCGCTCGTTATATTTCTGGTGGTTTTGAGTTCCTTTTGAGTTTTGATCCTCGCCGTTGGCGTTGTATATTATATTGCTTGTGTGGTTGTGACCGTCGTTTGACGAAGAGCTAGCTCCCGCTTGGGGATGCCTTTTTTTCTTGATTTCGTATACTATTCATGTTGTATCCCGTTTGGGGGCCAGTATTTTACAAAGGAGACTCTGCCGAAATTTTCAGTAAAATTTTGATGTTCTTAAAAACCGCATAATTCGTCTTATGCTATTAAAACTACTTGTTTTAAATTGGTTTTCCTTCAGTCTACTACTCTTCTTGTTTTGGATTTCTGGGTTTTCGGTTTACTTAGAATACGTACGCCTTGAGACGTTCGTAGTTTAAGTGCCGGTCATGTTCCGTACTTTCGGGTCGTGACACTATCGCTCATTGCCTCCATGTGATTCGGGACTGTACCCAAAAACCACCGTTTTGCAAGCCCTCTTGGACGTGGTAAGGTGGAAATCAAAGCACAGTGGGAATCATACAAGACTCTATGACGATCTCGGGTCAACAGACTACTCTGTACCAGTGTCACTAGAGAACTGCCATCTGACGTAAGGTATAATACCATTTGGGAGTTCTCGGCGAGTCCGTCCAGTATACCCAGTCTCTACTGAGCACCCGTATATCATCTCTGATGTCAAACACCAATGGATATGGGATCGTCCATCGCCCATCTATATGGGTCGAGAAGGTATACGCTAGTCTACTCTGGTATATCGATGCCCCGTCTCGATACACCCACGACTAGGGACCTTGAAGGATGCACTTATGGACTACCATGTCCCCACTAGTATGATCCGCATCATAGTCCAGGTACTCAAGTACACATCCTAAGGGCTTTACCAACATGTAAAAGAGAGACAAACAGTGTACACTTTAAGGTAAAGAGTAACCAGATAGCATACTATCATATCGAGCAAGAAAGTCATCCCTATATATATCCAAGCATCCACTACAATATACATCCTATGTATAATAATGGTCTCTAGGGCATACATATAACTAACAAAAGTTATATCGTTAGTTAGAGTTTAGAAACGATTCTAATGTCTAGTCAATGTTACGAAGCCAATAAAAATCGTTTTTTGCTTATTCCGCCTCCCTGCGAACACGTGGGGTGCGTGGAATCGACTTACAGTGGTATCAGAGCCAACTAAAGCATAACTAACAGATTAAACGATAACTAAATCTACGAAACAGAAATATCCCGTAAACATTGAAACCTAGATTCTAGTTTCTGTTGATTTTTCCGAGCCACTGAAAAATTATTCAAACGACTGTAGAGTGTTCCTTTCACTGTTAAAAGTTCATGCACCAAAAACGAGGAAAATCCATATATTTCTGGCCGGCCACCAACCCCAAATTTCCGGCCACCCCGATTTTATAGTTTGGGTTTGCTTCGTAGTTTTGGGTGTGGGTTTGTTGCTAGGATCTAGGGTTTCAGGAGTTGTTTATTTTTGCCATTTTTGCATATGCTGTTTATTATTCTCTGTGGCAATTAGGGATGCTTCGAAGTCGCGGTTTGATATCTTTTAATGTTTCTGTGTTTGATAAAGGTGTTCGTAAACTTCTTCTAATTTCTATATGTCGGTTAGTTGGGGGTTGCACATTTCTGTAATGTTTGATTGTGAATATGGACTTATTGGATTGTCGTGAATGGATAGCCGGGGATGTGAGGTGTTTTATTCTTTCATTCAAATGTAATTTGTAAATGGTTGTAATATTTTTTCGCGGGGCACATCCGGGTTGAGGTTGTAGCTACCATTGTATTATTTCATTTACTGTTTATTGCTCCTAGGATAGACCCAAGGTGGGGTGCACAAACTACCGGGTACTTTGAAGTGTTTAGTGGCCTACTCACGTGTTGAGGGAGACTACTTCACTTCGGGTACTTGGCGGGTAGTTTGCCGTACCCGTAGCGATCTAAGGTGGGGTTGGCTATTCATCACAACTGTGTAATCCGCTTTTCATTACAGGCTCAAAGAAAATGCGGATTGTTTGTATATCCAATATGTTCATCTGTGATCTGGAATGCCAATTATTGCGTCTGACAAATGTATATATCTATATATGATATCTAGTAGGCGTTGCTTATGTTTTGCATTCGCTCTAGTCCAGCCCCCACTCTGTCGTTAGTTAAGTAACCTAACGGGTGATGACGGGGCCTAGTGGCGAATGCGGATGGCATAAGCGTACGTCATATTTTCGTTGTTTTCTGCAATGGTAGGATTAATTGATGGGACGCATTATATTAATGCAAAGAAAACAAACCGAAGTTGAATCGTTGGAACAATTTCAAAACCACTCTGTTTTTTCAAAACAGCAAAACATTTAAAATACGGAGCTTAAACCACTCCTTTTAAAAGCTATCAGGTTCCTTCGATTATATCAAGTTCACACGTTCACGGTTTCGCCAAAACCATTCGTAGCCCTCCGTCATTTCAGTTAAATATTCAGTAGTATTCAAGCTATGTATTTTGACCTTCACCAAGGCATAGTGATATTAGTTGTATGTATGCCCTAGAGGCCAGTATTGTACAGATGATGTATATTATATTGGATGCTTGGACATATATAGAGATAACTTTCTTGCTCGATATGATAGTATGCTATCTAGTTACTCTTTATCTTAACATGTACACTAGTCTCTCTATACTGTCTGATAGTTACATGTTGGTAAAGCCCTTAGGATGTGTACTTGACTACCTGGACTATGATGCAGATCATACTAGTGGGGACATGGTAGTCCATAGGTACATCCTTCAAAGTCCCTAGTCGTGGGTATATCGAGACAGGGCATCGATATACCAGTGTAGACTAGCGTATACGCTTCTCGACCCATGAGATGGGCGATGGATGATCCCATATCCATTGGTGTTTGACATCAGAGATGGTATACGGGTGCTCAGTGGAGACTGGGTACACTGGATGGACTCGCCGAGAACTCCCAGATGGTATTATACCTCACGTCAGATGGCAGTTCTTAGGTGACACTTGTGCAGGTTAGTCTGTAGACCCGAGATCGTCATAGAGTCTTGTATGATTCCCACTATGCTTTGATCTCCACCTTACCACATCCATGAGGGCGTGCAAAACGGTGGTCTTTGGGTACAGTCCCGAGTCACATGGAGGCAAGAGCGATAGGAGGGGTTTCGTCTCTCCCGGTATTGGGGGTTGATGTTGCGCAGTGCTCGATTGGCCGTAACAGGGAAGTCCCTGGCCAGGGCTGATCAGAGATTTGCTGGTAAGTGTTACCAGTAGTTTCTCGACCCGTTATGAGCCTCACATCGGCACGACTTATCGGTTATTGGGGTCTGACGTTTACCACCCCTAGACTTGATATGCGACGTGTCAGACGAACAGACCGGACTGTACGGTAAGTGTTACTGGTTGGATTCACAGGAGTGTGAGTGGGCTAGCTCATCGATCTTCTGATCGCTCAATACCCGGATGGCCGTTACGTTTAGCAGACCGCTTGCGGCTTGTGGGTGCTTGATATGATCATCATCTGCTACCGGCGTATTGACGAGTCTTTAGAGTCCTACACAGAGGTTTCCTGGCTCAAGCGAAACGAAATAGGAGCGCATATGAGATATGTGCAGGACCGAGAATAATGCGTGTATGTGATACCGCATTTCATTCTCGCGATATATGTTTCGATTGGTTATATTCGATATGACCTAGTTATCGAATCATTAATTCGATAAATCGATACATTGGATTCTAGTCGGTTATGTGCGACATGACCGGATCATTGAATCAAATGTTGATTTAATGATTTAATGTATAATTATATATTTGATATATTGCATTGCATTAACTAGTATTGGTTCACTTTAAATGGATTTTCTCACTTGATGTGCAAGTTGTATATGTGATATACTTTTGTGCACATATTTGTATCATGTTTGATGATGCTTGCTCATTAGGTTAAGTATATAGAATTAAACCTAGGTTAAGAAAGTGATTAGGGTTTTTATTTATCCATTCTTTTATTTATTCATTTTTGGAAAAAGAATGAGATAAGAATACAAAATGGTTGCTTTCATTCTTGAACATTGTTGAAGCTTCATGAAGCTTTGACTTTGTGACCATTTTGTCTTCATACTAAACCCTAACCATTCTTCTAACCTTAGTCAATTCTCTACACTTAACTATGGTTCACATTATGATAAGTTTGGTTTTTCTTTTCATTTTAAAATAACTTATCATATTCTTTCTTCTTCATCATCATCTTCTTCTTCAAGAAAAGCTTGATGCCATTAATGGCAACTTGAGCAAAAGTGAGTGAAATCCAATTCTAAAGTGAACCCACCTCCTATTTCTTCACCCTCTACCTCTTGCCAAGTTGTTTTGGGTGTTTTCTTCACAAGTTTCACAACTTGGTGAAGTTGGAGCTTGAACTTGTTCAACCTCGACGTAGATCATCTTCGGCACGAAGCCGACGACCTATTTCGCTCATTCCTTTTGATGAAGCCGATGCGAGAGTCCGTGATCCGACTAGGACAGCGAGAGAACGTCTACGTGGAGCTAAGGAAGTGGATAACTGGATCTACAAAGGTTGTAGCCTCTCTCCTTTAGTTAAAGTGTTAACTAGATTCGTATTTCGCCTATAATTCTAGCCGACGATTCGTATTAGGGTTTCTCGGCACCAATAAAATTTGAAATTGGCATGGTTGATGCCTTGTGAGACCTCTTGAGAGTGCCCAGGAACCTTACAGTGGTATTAGAGACTAGCTAGAGCCTTAGGCGAAGTCCAGACGGAGTTTGAAGTCCGATCGAACCGAAACCCTAAAATCAATATTGCTCTCTGGACTTTTTCTAAAAACAGGGATTTTTCAGAATTAAAAATTCGCAGAAAATAGAGCAGGAAATCATAAGGGTTACTGCAGAAAACGAAACCCTAAATCCACTGTAGCGCCGCGGAACCGCGGCAATAGCCTCCTATTGCGGCGGTTCCGCGGCCGTTTGTACTGAATAGGGATTCGTTTTGATGCAGTAATGCCCGTATCTGTTTCCTCTATTCTCTGGGAAGTTTTAATCTGCTTTCAAGAGTTGAATTTTCTGGGATTGTTTTGGGGATTCGGTATTTCGATCGGAGTATCAGATTTTGTCTATGTGGCTTTCCGGATAAATTTTAGAATATGTTAAAAAGTTCGACCGGATATAAATACCCAATTTTTCCCCTGTCGGGAAATTTCCAAGTGTTGGATTTTTCCGTAGTTTAACGACGTTCTAAGTAGTGCAAGTAACGCGATGGACCCTCTAGAAGACAACAAACCTTAACTCGATTATGTGACCGTCTTGAACTGCCCTTTGAACCTTCGGGTTTGGGGCAGTACGGCGTGCCACATGTGAGGCGTTGGCTTGACCCTTCTACGGCTGGACCGTTGGTACTGAGGCACGAACTGAATGTTGTTAGACTTATTTCATGTGTTGAGCTGTATCGGGAAAACTTGGGTATTCGACTGTTCGATCGGAAAGTTTAACATTTTCTATTTATCCGAAATGGGATACAATAATTGGAATTCACAAACAGTTATGAGATAACTGAATGAACGTTATAAATCTAGCGGTTTAGTCTCACTTCATATTGAAAAGAGTTTTCGATAAAGGGAATAAAATGCGGGGTTTGTAACTGTTAGGCATGTGATGTCTAAGTATTTCATTTGTTTAGGCATGTGATGTCTAAAGAGATTGCGGATTCCAACTTTTGTAGTTTTACACTTTCTTTTCTGTGATCGTAAGTGTAATATGTGATATCGCCGGTTTCGTTGCTATATGTCAACGACAATTGGGATGCGCATATTTACTTACGTTGATGACATGTGATGTTATGTGTTGCTGGATATGTCATATTGGATTGTCGTGTTTGAATAGCCGGGGGTTTTTATGTGAGATGAGTGTTTTTCATTTTCATTCATGTAAAAACTTGTATGTAATATTCTTTTATTTGGGGCACTTCCAGGTAGCGGAAGATGTCACCTTTTGTATATTGTTTACTTTCCGCATTAGGATAGACCCAAGGAGGGGAGCACAAGTAACCGGGTTCTAGGGTCTAGTGGGAGACCAACTCGAGGAGTCGAGTCCGGGTCTCCTAACCTTAGAATTGGCAGGGTTGCTTGCCGCTCTCGCAGGGGTCTATGGGTGTGGGATTGGCTATTCATCACGACCGTGGAATCCGTGTTTTATACTGGCTCGTATTGAAAACACGGACGTCCTAATATATCCAATATTTCATATGTTTCTTCTGCTGCGATATCTGTGATGTGATCATGTGATGTTCTGTGATGGATACAGTATATAGTATATATGATATATTATATAGACGTTACTTATGTTTTGCACCCGCACTAGCCCTGCCCTGCTCTGTCGTTAGTTACATAACCTAACGGTGCACGAGGGGACATCCAGGCGAATGCGGATGGCATAAGTGTACGTCGTATTTATCTGTGATGTTTAGGTATTTAAATGATGGGACTTTATTAATGTGATTAATGAAAGAAAAGAAACCTAAGATGTTGTAGAATCAAATTTTAAACAAAACAGGTAGCTACAGTTCTTGCTTTGCATAGCGGTATATGTGATATATTCAGCACCTTATTCGATGAGGAAAGGACCGAGATCCCTTCACCGGGAGTGACTCCTTTAGCAATAACTGGAAGATGCTACACACTCGGTTTGCTTTTGACTGCTTCTATAGTTTCTGCTTTGCATAGTGATATATATGATATATCCTGCACCTCATTCGACGAGGAAAGGGCCGACGATCCCTTCACCGGGAGTGACCCCTTTAGCAAAACTAGAAAAGCCTCAAAATCACTCCATTTCAAAACTTCATTTGATTCTACAACGATATCAAGTTCATTACGCTCATGGTTTTTTCTGAAAGAACCCGCGTAGCCCTCCGTCATTTCAGATAGATATTATTTAGTATTCGTGCTATGTTTGTTGACTTAGTCAAGGCATAGTGTATGGTAGCTAAATTATGTTTATCTGTAACAACATGAGATGTGATTGGATTAGAGCATTCGCACGGCCTTGTTGACTCAGTCAAGGGTCGTACGGGTGGGTTTAATTCAATCGGGAAATGTACGGGTTGAACTTGACTTGCGATTTATGGTTTGTTGACTTAGTCAAGGTCATAGATCGCTAGGGGCAAAAGAATTATCGGGAATCTCAAGTGTTGAAATTTGCAATGAGATTGCATACCTTCTATGAGATAGTTGGATCCCGATACCCACTGCGAGTAAGAGTTACTCCTGGGAGAGTTTTACACATTACAATTAGCCGATCAAGTAGGTGTCTAGAAAGGTGTTAACGAGGTTACGCCTCTGGGAAAACGAGGTTTACATTAATTAGGTTCGTGCGAAAGCACGGGGGACCTCCCTCAAAGTACCGACACTGGCCTGGCTGAAAGATTGGCGAACTTGTAGTGTGTAATTAATCCCAGCTAGTCTTTCCTTTTAGGGTTTGAAGGAAGATTTGATAAAAACCAGTGGGAGCCATCCTGATTAGATAAGATAATAACCAATCTGATCTTGCACGAGCAAACGCTAAAGTGTTTTCTTCTCTCTCTCTCCAAGTAGCGACCATTTCATGCCCTAATGAAGATAATAATATGGATGTATTGACCGAACCCGCATGTTATACTGTGCAGGGGAACGTTGGACCCGTTCTATCTTATAAATGTTATAAGACTGAACAGGAAACAGAAGAATATCTAGATTCTCACGCCGCCCAAACGGAGAACGTGCATGATGATGCACCTTCTTCGGGTGTGTTTGTTATTGAGAACTGTTTCTCAGTTCACCCTACGTCCTGGGTATTAGATACCGGATCAGGATCCCATATATGTAAGCAGTTACATGGGCTACGAAAAGGTAGAGAACTGGGAAAAGATGATCATTCCGTTCAAGTAGGGAATGGGGCAAATGTTGCAGCCAAAATAGTTGGCATATATCACCTGGTATTACCAAATGGTGATACACTAGTCCTGAATGAGTGCTATTATATACCGAACATGATGTGCAACATTATATCAGTTTCTTTATTAAGTAAAGAAGGATATAATTTTGTAGTAAAGGATAATGTTATGAACATATTCCTAGATCAAAAGTTGATTGCATCAGGCTCGTTACATAATGGCATATTCATTCTCAATCAAAATACAGTCTTCAATATACAAAACACACACAAGAGGAAAAGCTCAGAAATGAACGAATCCTTCTTGTGGCACTGTAGACTTGGCCATATCAATGAGACACGACTGGCTAAGTTGCATAAGAATGGATATTTGAATTCATTCGAATTATCATCTTATGACACTTGCCATTCATGTCTCAAAGGAAAAATGACCAAAACTCCGTTTACGGGACACGGAGAAAGAGTTACTGAACTCTTAGGACTGTTGCATAGTGATGTATGCGGTCCTATGTCTACACATGCCAGAAATGGTTCTTCCTACTTCATTACATTCACTGACGATCTCTCTAGATACGGGCATGTATTCCTGTTGAAACACAAGTCTGAAGCTTTTGAGAAATTCAAAGAATATAAGCACGAGGTAGAGAACCAAACGGGCAAAAGTATTAAGATTCTTCGATCTGATCGAGGAGGTGAATACTTAAGCAGTGAATTCCTGGATTATCTAAAAGAGAATGGGATTATCTCTCAGCTTACTCCTCCTTATACACCACAGCACAACGGTGTATCGAAGCGAAGGAATCGCACCCTATTAGATATGGTGCGTTCAATGATGAGCAATGCTGAGTTACCTATTTCCTTTTGGGGTTATGCGCTTGAGACAGCCATATACCTATTGAATCTGGTTCCGTCTAAATCTGTACCTACCACACCATATGAGATATGGAGTGGGAAGAGACCATATTTTAAACGAATTAAGATATGGGGTTGTCCGGCCTATGTCAAAAAGCAAAATCCGGACAAACTCGAGGCACGATCAGTCCTTCGTAAGATATTTTAAACGAATTAAGATATGGGGTTGTCCGGCCTATGTCAAAAAGCAAAATCCGGACAAACTCGAGGCACGATCAGTCCTTCGTAAGTTTGTGGGATATCCTAAGAATTCTCAAGGATATTGTTTCTACCAAGCTGAGGAACAAAGAGTGTTTGTTGCTCAACATGCCACCTTTTTGGAAAGGGAATTTCTTGCAAAAGAAATTAATGGCAAAGAGGTAGAGCTGGAAGAGGTTCCAGCACCACAAACTGCAACTAATGATTTAGTAGAACCAGAGGATTCAGTGGTGCCTGACGTACCCCAGCCTCTCCGCCGATCTAGTAGGGTTTCTCCACCACCTGAGAGATACTATGGTTTTCTCATTGATGGTGGCAGTGAGGATTGCATCATGGAGGATGATGACCCAACTAGCTTCGAGCAGGCCATCACGAGTGGGAACTCAGTGAAATGGCTGGATGCTATGCGGTCCGAGATGGAATCCATGTACACCAACAAAGTATGGACTTTGGAAGTTGCTCCTGAAGGGGTAAAACCCATTGGGAGCAAGTGGATCTTCAAGAAGAAACTTGGTGTAGATGGGAAAGTGGAGACTTTCAAAGCTAGACTTGTAGCAAAGGGTTTTCGTCAAAGACCAGGTGTGGACTGTGACGAAACCTTTTCTCCAGTGGCTATGCTTAAATCCATCCGGATCATGCTTGCCATCGCTGCATATCATGATTACGAAATCTGGCAAATGGATGTTCAGACCGCCTTTCTAAATGGTGATTTAGAAGAGTGCGTGTACATGACTCAGCCAAAGGGCTTCGTAGACAGTGGGAGCAGCGGGAAGGTGTGCAAGCTGCTTAAATCCATTTATGGATTAAAGCAAGCATCGTGGAGTTGGAACATCTGCTTTGACGTCGTTATCAAAGAGTTTGATTTCGTCAAAAATCCAGATGAACCTTGTATCTACAAGAAGGTGGCAGAGAGTAAGCTTGTCTTCCTCGTATTGTACGTGGACGACATACTCTTGATAGGAAATGATATTCCTATGCTGCAATCGGTCAAGCTCTTCTTATCACAAAGATTCTCAATGAAAGATCTTGGTGATGCCTCCTGCATATTGGGAATCAGGATCTATAGAGATAGATCCAAACGGATATTGGGATTGTCCCAATCCAGGTACATTGACACCATAATAAAGAGGTTTAGTATGGAAGAATCCAAGCGTGGGAACTTGCCCACGATCTCTGGAGTCACTCTCTCCAAAGAGATGTCTCCCAAGACTGATTTGGAGAGAGCTCGCATGCAAGGGATACCCTATGCTTCGGCAGTAGGCTCTATCATGTATGCGATGCTATGTACCATACCCGATGTAGCATACTCACTAAGTGTAGTGAGCAGGTATCAAGCTGATCCTGGAGAGAGTCACTGGACAGCTGTGAAGAGCATTCTCAAGTACTTAAAAAGGACTAAAGAGATGCTCTTGGTGTATGGTAACGGAGAACTCCAAGTGGAGTCCTTTACCGATTCGAGCTTCCAGAGTGATAAGGACGACTCTAAGTCGCAGTCGGGCTTTGTCTTTACCCTTTACGGAGGGGCGGTTAGCTGGAAGAGTTCCAAGCAGGAAACCATGGCAGACTCGACGATGGAGGCTGAATACATCGCTGCCAACGATGCTGCCAAAGAGGCTGTCTGGATCAAGAAGTTCATTACTGAACTTGGAGTGGTTCAATCCATTGAGCATCCAATACCTTTGTATTGTGATAAAAATGGAGCGGTGGCTTTGGCCAAGGAACCCAGGTCCCATCAGCGGTCCAGGCATATTCTGAGGCGGTATCACCTGATCCGGGAGATAGTTGATCGCCGGGAGATCAAGGTCAGGAGGGTTGACACGAAGAACAACACGGCGGATCCACTCACGAAGGCCATTCCCCAGATATAGTTTGAGAGACTCTTCGGGATGCTCGGTATGCGATACTACAGCAGCTGGCCCTAGCGCAAGTAGGAGATTGTTAGTTGTATGTATGCCCTAGAGGCCAGTATTGTACAAATGATGTATATTATATTGGATGCTTGGACATATATAGAGATGAATTTCTTGCTCGATATGATAGTATGCTATCTGGTTACTCTTTATCTTAACATGTACACTAGTCTCTCTATACTGTCTGATAGTTACATGTTGGTAAAGCCCTTAGGATGTGTACTTGACTACCTGGACTATGATGCAGATCATACTAGTGGGGACATGGTAGTCCATAGGTACATCCTTCAAAGTCCCTAGTCATGGGTATATCGAGACAGGGCATCGATATACCAGTGTAGACTAGCGTATACGCTTCTCGACCCATGAGATGGGCGATGGATGATCCCATATCCATTGGTGTTTGACATCAGAGATGGTATACGGGTGCTCAGTGGAGACTAGGTACATTGGACGGACTCGCCGAGAACTCCCAGATGGTATTATACCTCACGTCAGATGGCAGTTCTTAGGTGACACTTGTGCAGGTTAGTCTGTAGACCCGAGATCGTCATAGAGTCTTGTGTGATTCCCACTGTGCTTTGATCTCCACCTTACCACATCCATGAGGGCGTGCAAAACGGTGGTCTTTGGGTACAGTCCCGAGTCACATGGAGGCAATGAGCGATAGGAGGGGTTTCGTCTCTCCCGGTATTGGGGTTTGATGTTGCGCAGTGCTCGATTGGCCGTAACAGGGAAGTCCCTGGCCAGGGCTGATCAGAGATTTGCTGGTAAGTGTTACCAGTAGTTTCTCGACCCGTTATGAGCCTCACATCGGCACGACTTATCGGTTATTGGGGTCTGACGTTTACCACCCCTAGACTTGATATGCGACGTATCAGACGAACAGACCGGACTGTACGGTAAGTGTTACTGGTTGGATTCACAGGAGTGTGAGCGGGCTAGCTCATCGATCTTCTGATCGCTCAATACCCGGATGGCCGTTACGTTTAGCAGACCGCTTGCGGCTTGTGGGTGCTTGATATGATCATCATCTGCTACCGGCGTATTGACGAGTCTTTAGAATCCTACACAGAGGTTTCCTGGCTCAAGCGAAACGAAATAGGAGCGCATATGAGATATGTGCAGGACCGAGAATAATGCGTGTATGTGATACCGCATTTCATTCTCGCGATATATGTTTCGATTGGTTATATTCGATATGACCTAGTTATCGAATCATTGATTCGATAAATCGATACATTGGATTCTAGTCGGTTATGTGCGACATGACCGGATCATTGAATCAAATGTTGATTTAATGATTTAATGTATAATTATATATTTGATATATTGCATTGCATTAACTAGTATTGGTTCACTTTAAATGGATTTTCTCACTTGATGTGCAAGTTGTATATATGATATACTTTTGTGCACATGTTTGTATCATGTTTGATGATGCTTGCTCATTTGGTTAAGTGTATAGAATTAAACCTAGGTTAAGAAAGTGATTAGGGTTTTTATTTATCCATTCTTTTATTTATTCATTTTTGGAAAAAGAATAGGATAAGAATACAAAATGGTTGCTTTCATTCTTGAACATTGTTGAAGCTTCATGAAGCTTTGACTTTGTGACCATTTTGTCTTCACACTAAACCCTAACCATTCTTCTAACCTTAGTCAATTCTCTACACTTAACTATGGTTCACATTATGATAAGTTTGGTTTTTCTTTTCATTTTAAAATAACTTATCATATTCTTTCTTCTTCATCATCATCTTCTTCTTCAAGAAAAGCTTGATGCCATTAATGGCAACTTGAGCAAAAGTGAGTGAAATCCAATTCTAAAGTGAACCCACCTCCTATTTCTTTACCCTCTACCTCTTGCCAAGTTGTTTTGGGTGTTTTCTTCACAAGTTTCACAACTTGGTGAAGTTAGAGCTTGAACTTGTTCAACCTCGACGTAGATCATCTTCGGCACGAAGCCGACGATCTATTTCGCTCATTCCTTTTGATGAAGCTGATGCGAGAGTCCGAGATCCGACTAGGACAGCGAGAGGACGTCTACGTGGAGCTAAGGAAGTGGATAACCGGATGTACAAAGGTTGTAGCCTCTCTCCTTTAGTTAAAGTGTTAACTAGATTCGTATTTCTCCTAGAATTCTAGCCGACGATCCGTATTAGGGTTTCTCGGCACCAATAAAATTTGAAATTGGCATGGTTGATGCCTTGTGAGACCTCTTGAGAGTGCCCAGGTACCTTACAAGTGATTGGTAGCTGCCGAATATTTATCTGTTGCATAGATAGATGCATTGGTTTGGGACAGTCGTACTGCTATTTTGTCCTTCGTCAAGGGTATGTACGGGTGGGTTCAAATTAACCTGGATAATGACGGGTAGAACTTGACATGTGACTTATGATATGTTGGCCTTCGTCGAGGTCATAAGAGCATAGGGCAAAAATCCACATCGGGAGTTTCTAAAGAAACTGAAACTTGCTAGTGTTGCATACCATTTGGAGTGTGATAATTTTGGTAGGATTCCTTAAATTTTATCACATAATGATATTTAGATCACGATGCTACTGTGAGTATATGCTACTCCTCGAGAAATTTTCTCACTTAACGATCAATGCTATAAACCAAGTAGGTGTCTAGAACAGTGTTAGCGGGGCTACGCCTCCAGGGAAAAGAGGTTATTTAATTAAGGAACTTCGCGAAAGCGTCGTAAAACCTCCCTCGAAGTACCAACACTAGCCTGGCTGAACGGTTGAGCAAGTATTGTACGGTGAGATTAATCCTGACTAATTCTTCTTTTCTGGTTTGAGGAAGGATTCGAGAAACAGTGGGAGCCATCCTGTTTAGATAAACTAAAAACCAATCTAAAGTTGCAAGAGCATCATGCTAAAGTGTTTCTTCTCTCTCTCCTATTTGCAGCAACCACACAACATGACGGGCCTTAAGTTATTGTTAGATAAAAATATATTGACAGGGCCAAATTACAATGATTGGTTCAGGAATGTCAAGATGACTATTACTAATGACAAATTGGGCTATCTTCTTACCACTAAAGCCCCTGTCAAACCAGGTCCAGAATCCAGTGTCGCGGATATGGAAATCTGTAAGAACTGGGAAATAGACAGTGAGAAGGCTAAGTGCCTCGTGCTAGCCTGTATGGACAACGAGCACCAAAGGCGGCACGAGAATATGGATCTCGAATCCAAATTCCTCCATACCAAAGATTTATATGGAGAGCAATCTCGTATCGTAAGATACGAGACCATAAAGAAACTTTTCAGGCGAGGTTGGCCGTCGGATCATCAGTTAGGGAACACGTTCTTAAGATGATCCGTTATATCGAAGAGCTCACGGACCTGGGGACCACATTAGAGAATGAGCTATACACTGACTTGATTCTCCAGTCCCTCCCTTCGACCTACGCCCAGTTTATCCTGAATTTCAACATGCAAGGAAAAGAAGTTGAACTTCCGGAACTCCTCAACATGTTGAGCAGTGCAGAAGGCACCCTGCAGAAAGTCAGGGAAACACCCGCTTTGTCTGTTTGAGGAACTTCCTCTTCAAGGTCCAAGGCGAAAGCCAAAAGAAAGAAGAAGAAGGCCCCCACCAAACTAAGGGGCAGTATTAGTAAGGTGGAAGCTAAGGAAAAAGCAAAGGTAGCGGGACAGATTGTGGGAAAGGAAGAATGCTTTTATTGTCATAAGAAAGGACATTGGAAGAAAGATTGCAGGGCTTGGAAGGCCAAGAACCAGGACCCGAAGCAAGTTGTGGTATCGGCTTCAGGTGTATATGTTATTAAAAACTGTCTGTCTGTCAACTTTACTTCCTGGGTATTAGATACCGGATCAGGATCTCATATCTGTAATTCTTTGCAGGCACTGAGAAGCCGTAGGGTTTTGAAGGCAGGTGATGTAACCCTCAGAGTTGCAAACGGAGCAAGCATGGATGCTGAGTCCGTGGGGGACTATCATTTCGGATTGACAGATGGACATGTTTTAGTTTTGCGCAACTGTTATTTTGTACCCAGTTCGACTTGTAATATCATATCTGAATTTTTAATATCTAAAGAAGGTTATGATTTTGCATTTGTAAGCAATGTTGTAAACATTCACCTTAATCATGTTTTGATTGGGTCAGGTACATTAAGCAACGGTATATACATATTAAACCAACCACAGATTTTCAATATCCAGAATACACACAAAAGAAAGTCTCCAGAATTAAATCACGCTTTCTTATAGCCTTTTAGACTGGGTTACATAAATGAGACAAGGTTAACTAAGTTACATAAAGAAAGATATTTGGATCCGTTCGAATATCATTCTTATGCAACTTGGCAATCATGTCTCAAAGGAAAGATGACAAAGACTCCGTTCACTGGACACAGAGTAAGAGCAAGTGAGCTCTTGGGACTCGTACACAGCGACGTGTGTGGTCCAATGTCTATACATGCAAGGAGTGGTTTTTCCTATTTCATTACTTTTACGGATGATTTCACTAGGTATGGACATGTCTTCTTAATGAAGCAGAAGCATAAATCCGAGGCCCTTGAGAAAATCCAGGAGTATAAGAATGAAGTAGAAAAACAAACCGGCAAAAGTATCAAGACACTGAGATCTGATCGAGGTGGTGAATACTTAAGTGATGAGTTCCTGGATTACCTAAAAGAGAATGGAATTCTCTCTTAGCTTACTCCTCCATACACTCCACAACACAACGGTGTATCGGAGAGACGGAACCGAACCCTATTGGATATAGTACGTTCCATGATGAGTAACGCTGAGTTACCGTGATCATTCTGGGGCTATGAGCTAGAATCAACTGCATATCTTTTAAACAAGGTTCCAACCAGAACTGTGCCTACCATACCATATCAGATGTGGAGTGGGAAGAAACCCTATCTTCAATATCTGAAGATATGGGGATGTCCAGCTTTTGTCAAAAAGCAGCATGCAGACAAACTCGAGGCACGTTCATTACTGTGTAAGTTTGTGGGATACCCAAAGAACTCCATGGGGTATCTTTTCTATTACGCAGAGGAATAAAAGGTTTTTGTTTCTCGTCATGCCCACTTTCTAGAGCATCAGTTCTTAGAAAAAGAAGTAAGTAGGAGCGCAATAGAACTGGAAGAAATTCCAGAACCACAAGCTATTACTGAAAGCTTTGTGGAACAAGATGTTTCAAAAGAACAGGACATTCCTGCACCGCTCTGTAGGACTAGTAGGCTATCTCATCCACTAGAGAGATACTACGATTTTCTCATAGACGAGAATCGAGAGGATTGCACCATGGAAGATGATGAGCCTACTAGCTTCCAGCAAGCCATTCAGAGCAGTGACTCAGTAAAATGGCTGGATGCAATATAGACCGAGATGGAGTCCATGTACATCAACAAAGTATGGACTTTGGACATTTCTCCAGAGGGGATAATGTTAGTTATATGTATGCCCTAGAGGCCATTACTGTACATAGGATGTATATTGTAGTGGATGCTGGGATATATATAGGGAGGACTTTCTTGCTCGACATGATAGTATGCTATCTGGTTGATCTTTACCTTAACGTGTATACTGATTGTCTCTCTGTTACATGTTGGTAAAGCCCTTAGGACGTGTACTTGACTACCTGGACTATGATGCGGATCATACTAGTGGGGACAAGGTAGTCTATAAGTACATCCTTCAAAGTCCCTAGTCGTGGGTGTATCGAGACGGGGCATCGATATACCAGAGTAGACTAGCGTATACCTTCTCGACCCATACAGATGGGCGATGGATGATCCCATATCCATTGGTGTTTGACATCAGAGATGATATACGGGTGCTCAGTGGAGACTGGGTACACTGGGCGGACTCGCCGAGAACTCCCAGATGGTATTATACCTTACGTCAGATGGCAGTTCTCTGGTGACACTGGTACAGAGTAGTCTGTGGACCCGAGATCGTCATAGAGTCTTGTGTGGTTCCCACTGTGCTTTGATTTCCATCTTACCACGTCCAAGAGGGCGTGCAAAATGGTGGTTTTTGGGTACAGTCCCGAATCACATGGAGGCAATGAGCGATAGGAGAGGATTCGTCTCTCCCGGTATAGGGAGTTGATGTTGCGCTGTGTTCGATTGGCTATAACCGGAAATCCCTGGCCAGGGTTGCTGAGATTTACTGGTAAGTGTTACCAGTAGTTTCTCGAACTGTTATAGACCTCATATCGACACGACTTATCGAGCTATTGGGGTCTGACGTTTACCACCCCTAGGCGAGATATGCGACATATCAGACGATCAGACCGGACTGTACGGTAAGTGTTACTTATTGGATTCACAGGAGTATGAGCGGGCTTGCTCGTCGATCTTCTGATCGCTCAATACCCGGGTGGCCGTTACGTTTAGCAGACCGCTTGCGGCTTGTGTGTGTTTGATATGATCGTCACCTGCTGCCGGCGTATTGACGAGTCTTTAGAGTCCTACACAGGGGTTTCCTGGCTCAAGCAAAACGAAATAGGAGCGCATATGAGATATGTGCGGGACCGAGAATCATGCGTGTATGTGATACCGTATTTCATTCTCGCGATGAATGTGTCGAATGGTTGTATGCGATATAACCTAGTTATCGAATCAAGGATTGATTCGATAAGCCGATACATAGGATACTAGTCGGTTATATGAGATATGACCGGATCGTTAAATCAAGTGTTGATTTAATGATTTTATGTATAATTATATATTTGATATATTGCTTTGCATTAACTAGTATTGGTTCACTTTAAATGGATTTTCTCACTTGATGTGCAACTTGTATATGTGATATACTTTTGTGCACATGTTTGTATCATGTTTGATGATGCATGCTAACTTGTGTTTTGTGTAAAGATTAAACCATGATTATGTAATGGTTAGGGTTTTCTTTTTCTTAATCATTTATTTATATATTTATTTGGAAAAGATTATGAAGAGAATGGTGGCTTTCTTTGTTTCTAGTTGAAGCTTCATGAAGCTTTGACTTTGTAACCATTTTGTCTTCATGCTTAACCCTAACCATTCTAAGTAACCATGGTCTATTCTCTACACTCAACTAAGGTTAGTATATGATAAGTATTTCATTTATTTTTCTAAATGGAAGAACACTTATCATAATATTCATCTTCTTCTTCATCTTCTTCAATGAAGAAAGCTTGACTTCATTAATGGTGGCTTGATGAAATGAGTGAGAAATCCAATTCTAAAGTGAACCCACTTCCTATTTCTTCATCCTCTACCTCTTGCCAAGTAGTATAGGGTGTTTCCTTCACAAGTTTCATGACTTGGTGAAGTGGGAGCTTGATCTAGTGTTGCCTCGACGTAGATCATCTTCGGCATCGAAGCCGACGACCAAGCCCGCCCATTTCTCCGATGAAGCCAATGCTAGAGTCCGGGATGCGATTTGTACAGCGAGGGGACTTCATCACGGAGCTATGGAGGTGGAGAACCGGATCTACAAAGGTTGTATTTCCGTTCACTTAGTTAAGTTGTTAATTAGTTTCCTTTATCGCCTAAAATTCTAGTTAACGATCCGTATTAGAGTTTCTCGGCACTTGTAAAATTTAAAATTGGCATGGTTGATTCCTTGTAAGACCTCATTAGTGTGCCTAGGAACCCTACAGTGGTATCAGAGCCTAGCTAGAGCCTTAGGCGATGCGTAGACGGAGTTTGAAGTCCGATCGAACCGAAATCCGATTTCCAAAATGCTCTCTGGACTTTTTCAAAAAACTGGGTTTTTTCCAGATTAAAAATTCTTAAAAAATTCAGCCGGAAATTATTAGAATTACGATGCAAAATTTATCGAGTGATGCTGCTACAGTGCGGCGGAACCGCGGTGGAAGCTTGGCTTCTGCGGCGGTTCCGCGGCCTATATATGTGATCACTGTTTAATTTTTGCACAGTAACTCCTATTTTTTGGTTCTGGATTTTCTGGGATTTTTTAATATTTATTCAGGAGTTGAATATTCCAGGGTGTTTTGGAGCTTAGTTGATTCGATCGGATTATCAGACTTTGTCTATGTGGCTTTCCGGATATATTGAATATGTTAGAAAGTTCGACCGGATATAAACACCCACTTTTTCCCCTGTCGGGAAATTTCCAAGTGTTGGATCTTTCCGTGGTTTAAAGACGTTCTAAGTAGTGCAAGTAACGCGATGGACCCTCTAGAAGACAACAAACCTTAACTCGATTATGTGACCGTCTTAAACTGCTTTTTGAACCTTCGGGTTTGGTGCAGTACGGCGTGCCACATATGAGGCGTTGGCTTGACCCTTCTACGGCTGGACCGTTGGTACTGAGGCATGAACTGGTTGTTTTTAAACTTATTTCATGTGTTGATCTGTATCGGGAAAACTTGGGTGTTTGGATGTTCGATCGGAAAGTTTAACATTTTCTATTTATCCGGAATGTGATACAATAATTGGAATTCACAAGTAGTTATGAGATGACCGAATGAATTTTATAAACATAGCAGTTTAGTCTCACTTGATCAGTTGCCACGGAATTTTGATGTGATCAAAAGTCCGTCGCAATCACGTAGCGTACGCGGATACTCGCCGGGTAAACTTAATAGACAGCCTCACCCCATAGCCCCGACCAAGTGACTGTAGGAGAACCCCGTCGCCGAAAGCATCCGTCCGGGTGCTCGCGGTAGCGGTGTTCCGCCTTGGTGCACTTCGTCGACGGTATCAGGGGTGCAGCCGTCTATTAAAGTTTGCGACGAGCATTCGATCAGAATGTCGGGAATCTTGTTGAATTGCCCGACTTGATATTGAAAAGTGTTTTCGATAATAAGACTAAAATGCGGGGTTTATAATTGTTAGGCATGCGATGTCTAAGTAATTCATTTGATTAGGCATGCGATGTCTATGTAGGTTGCGGATTCCAACTATTGTAGTTTTACACTTTCTTTTATGTGACCGTAAGTGTAATATGTGATATCGCCGGTTTTGTTGCTATATGTCAACGACAATTGGGATGGGCATATTTACTTACTTTGATGACATGTGATGTTATGTGTTGCTGGATATGTTATATTGGATCGTCGTGTTTGAATAGCCGGGAGTTTTTATGTGAGATGAGTGTTTTTCATTTTCATTCATGTAAAAACTTGTATGTAATATTCTTTTATTGGGACACTTCCAGGTTGCGGAAGATATCACCCTTTGTATATTATTTACTTTTCCGCACTAGGATAGACCCAAGGAGGAGGGCACAAGTAACCGGGTTCTGGAGTCCAGTGGGAGACCAACTCGAGGTGTCGAGTCCGGGTCTCCTAACTCTAGAATTGGTAGGGTTGCTTGCCGCTCTCGTAGGGGTCTAGGGGTGTGGGTTTGGCTATTCATCACGACCGTGGAATCCGTGTTTTATACTGGCTCGTATTGAAAACACGGACGTCCTAGTATATCCAATATTTCATATGATTCTTCTGCTGCGATATCTGTGATGTGATCATGTGATATGTTCTGTGATAGATACAGTATATAGTATATATGATATATTATATAGGCGTTACTTATGTTTTACACCCGCACTTGCCCTGCCCCGCTCTGCCGTTAGTCACCTAACCTAACGGTGCACGAGGGGACATCGAGGCGAATGCGGATGGCATAAGTGTACGTCGTATTTATCTGTGATGTTTAGGTAACTTAAATGATGGGACTTCATTAATGAGATTAATGAAAGTAAAAAGAAACCTAAAGATGTTGTCGAATCGAATTTCAAAATAAAAATGGTAGCTACAGTTCTTGGTTTGCACAGCGGTATATATGATATATCCTGCACCTTATTCGATGAGGAAAGGACCGAGATCCCTTCACCGGGAGTGACTCCTTTAGCAATAACTGGTAGATGCTACACACTCGGTTTGTCTTTTTGATTGCTTTTAAGAGTTTTTGCTTTGCACAGTGTTATATATGATATATCCCACACCTCATTCGACGAGGAAAGGGCCGACGATCCCTTCACCGGGAGTGACCCCTTTAGCAAAACTGGAAAAGCCTCAAAAACACTCCATTTCAAAATTCATTCGATCCTACAACGATATCAAGTTCATTACGCAATAGGTTTTCATAAAAAACCTGTCGTAGCCCTCCGTCATTTCAGATAAGTACTAGTTAGTATTCGTGCTGCGGTAGTTTGGCATTCGTCAAGACGTAGTGTACGGTAGCTAACTAGTATTTATCTGCTTATGCATATGATGCAGATTGGATTAGGGTATTCGTACGGCGTTGTTTGGCATTCGTTAAGGGTCGTGCGGGTCGGTTTAATTCAATCAAGAAATGTACGGGTTGAACTTGACTAGTGGACTATGGGTTGTTTGGCATTTGTCAAGGTCATAGAACACTAGAGGCAAAATATTATCGGGAATTTCAAGTGTTGAAATTTGCAATGAGATTGCATACCTTCTATGAGATAGTTGGATCCCAATATCCGCTGTGAGTAATTGTTACTCCTGGGATAGTTTTACACATTACAATTAGCCAATCAAGTAGGTGTCTAGAAAGGTGTTAATGAGGTTACGCCTCTAGGAAAACGAGGTTTACATTAATTAGGTTCGTGCGAAAGCACGGGGGACCTCCCTCAAAGTACCGACACTAGCCTGGCTGAAAGATTGGCGAACTTGTAGTTAGTAATTAATCCCGGCTAGTCTTTCCTTTTAGGGTTTGAAGGAAGATTTGATAAAAAGCAGTGGGAGCCATCCTGATTAGATAAAATAAAAACCGATCTATTCTTGCAAGAGCGCACGCTGAGTGTTTTCTTCTCTCTCTCTCCAGGTGGCGACCATATCACGCCTTAATCAAGATAATAATACGGATTATTGACCGAACCCGATTGTTATACTGAGCTGGGGAATGTTGGTCCAGCTCCAAGTTATAATTGTTATAAGACAGAGCAGGAAATTGGGGAATACCAGATTTCCCGTGCCGCCCAAACGAAGAGAGTGCATGCTGATGCATCATCTTCGGGTATGTTCATTACAAAGAACTGTTTCTCAGTGTCCTTTACGTCCTGGGTATATGATACCAGATCAGGATCCCATATATGTAATTTGTTACATGGGCTACAGATAGGCAAAAAACTGAGAACGGGTGATAAGTTTCATGAGGCAGAAAACGGGGCAAGAGTTGCAGCCAAGTCTGTTGGTCACTGTCACCCTGTATTACAAATACATTGATTCTGAACGAATGTTATTAGATACCGAACCTGATATACAAAATCATATCAGTCTCTTTATTAGTAAAGAAATGATAAAATTTTGTATTGTTGGATAATGTTTTGAACATTTCCTATATCAAAAGTTGATCGGTTCAAGCACGCTATCTAAAAGCATTAATGTTCTAAATCAAAATACAGTTCTTTAGTATACTGAACACACAAAAGAGGAAGAGTTCAGAAATGAACGAATTCTTCTTGAGGCATTGTAGACTAGGTCATATCAATGCGACCCGACTAGCTGAAGTTACATGTAGATGCATATTTAAATCAGTTTGAATTTACATCTTATGAAACTTGCCAGTCATGTCACATAGATAAGATGACCATAGCTCTGTTTATTGGAAACAGAGAAAGAGTTAGTGAACTC
Source organism: Agapanthus africanus (assembly GCA_030015575.1). Lineage (NCBI taxonomy): Eukaryota > Viridiplantae > Streptophyta > Magnoliopsida > Asparagales > Amaryllidaceae > Agapanthus > Agapanthus africanus. Next base: position 371,814,430 of record CM057341.1, read on the forward strand.
TTGGGATGATACATGTTGATGTATGTAAGGTCCCCTGTCTACATATACCAAGACCGGTTCTTTTTACTTCATTACATTCTCTGATGATCTTTCGAGATTCAGACCTATGTTCCTGTTGAAACACAAGTCCGAACCTTTTGAGATATTCACAGAATATAAGTTAGAAGTAGAAAACCAAAACGGGTAAAAGTATTATGTCCTTTGATGTAATCAAGGAGGAGAATACTTGTATATGGAATTCCTGGACTATTCTAAAGGAGAATGAGATCCTTTCTCAGCATTACTCCTCCGTATACACCATAGCATGATGGTATATCGGGGCGGAGCAATCACACCCTATATGATAAGGTGTGCTCTATGATGAGTACTACTGAGTTACCTATTTCCTTTTTGGGAGTTATGCACTTGAGAAGCTGTATACCTATTGAATAAGTTCAAATCAAATCAGTTGCCTACCACTTAATATTTGATATGATAAGGGAAGAGCCCATCTCTTAAGTTAGTTAAGATTTGGGGTTGTCCAGCCTATGCTTAAAAACAAAATCCGGACAAGCTCGAGGCAAGGTCTGTTATGTAGAACTGGAAAGGTTCCAGCTATACAAAACTGCAGCTGATGATTTGACAGAACCAAAGGATTCAATAGTTACCAACGAACCTCAGCCTCTCCGCCGATCTAGTAGGGTTCCTCACCCACCTGAGAGATACTTCGGTTTCTCTATGACAGTGGGAGCGAGGATTGCATCATGAAATGATGACCCAACTAGTTTCGAGCTGGCCATCTAGAGTAAGGACTCTGAAAGAATGGCTGGATGCTTAGCGATCTGTGATGGAATCCATGTACACCAACAAAGTATGGACTTAGGTAGCTATATCTGAAGGGTTAAATCCCCATCAGGAGCAAGTATATCTTGAGAAGATTACCCGGTGTAGATGGAAAAGTTGAGGCTTTCAAAGCTAGACTTGTTAAAGCTTTTCGTCATCGACCAGGCGTGGATAATGATAAAACCTTTTCAAATGGCTATGCTTAAGTCCATCCAGATCTTACTTGCCACGGCTACATACCATGACTACGATATCTGGCGGTTGGGTGCCATGACTGCTTTTCTAAGATGATGTTTTAGAAGAGAACGTCTATAAGTACACAGCCAGAGGGCTTCGTAGACAGTGGGAGCAGCGGAAACGTGCACAAGATGGTTTATAGGTTAAAGCAGGTATCGCGGAGTTGGAACATCTGTTTTGATGTGTTAGTCAAAGAGTTTGACATCATCAAAATGGTAGATGAACCTTATATATACAAAAAGGTAGTAGGGAGTATGGTGATGATCCTCGTAGAGTACGTGGATGACATACTCTTGATAGGGAAGGAGTTTCCTATGCTACGCTCGGTCAATCTCCGCTTATCACAATGATTCTCCATAAAGGATCAAAGTGATACCTCCTAAATCCTGGGTTTGGATCTATGAGATAGATCTAATTGGATGTTAGGATTCTCACTAGTTGTAGTGAGTTGGTATCAATCGATCCTGGGGAGAATCACTGGAAGAGTTCCAGGGTGATAAGGACGACTGAAAGTCAGTCGCAGGCATTGTCTTTACCCTCAGTAAAGGGATGGTATGTTGGAAGAGTTCCAAGCTAGATACCGTGGCATACTAGACGATAAAGGCTTGATACATCGCTACTTAAGATGCTACCAAAGAGGCAGTCTGGATGTATATTTGTTCATGAGATGAACTTAGTTCCTCCCATTGTGTAACAATAGAATTGTGGCTTATGCCAAGGAAGGTCCGTCCCGTCAGTGATCCAGACATATTCTAAGGCAGTATCACCTGATCATGGAGATGGTTGATCTCCAGGGTGATCGAGGTTAGGAGAACAGACTCAGAGGACAACACAGCGGATCCACTCACAAAGGCCATTTCCCAGAGAGAGACTTTTATGGGATGGTTGAGTATGAGATACTACAACCACTGCTATCAGATGGCCCTAGTGCAAGTGGGAGATTGTTAGCTATATGTATGCCCTAGAGGCCATTACTGTACATAGGATGTATATTGTAGTGGATGCTGGGACATATATAGGGAGGACTTTCTTGCTCGACATGATAGTATGCTATCTGGTTGATCTTTACCTTAACGTGTATACTGATTGTCTCTCTGTTACATGTTGGTAAATCCATTAGGACGTGTACTTGACTACCTGGACTATGATGCGGATCATACTAGTGGGGACAAGGTAGTCTATAAGTACATCCTTCAAAGTCCCTAGTCGTGGGTGTATCGAGACGGAGCATCGATATACCATAGTAGACTAGCGTATTCCTTCTCGACCCATACAGATGGGCGATGGATGATCCCATATCCATTGGTGTTAGACATCAGAGATGATATACGGGTGCTCAGTGGAGACTGGGTACACTGGACGGACTCGCCGAGAACTCCCAGATGGTATTATACCTTACGTCAGATGGCAGTTCTCTGGTGACACTGGTACAGAGTAGTCTGTTGACCCGAGATCGTCATAGAGTCTTGTGTGGTTCCCACTGTGCTTTGATTTCCATCTTACCACATCCAAGAGGGCGTGCAAAATGGTGGTTTTTGGCTACAGTCCCGAATCACATGGAGGCAATGAGCGATAGGAGGGGATTCGTTTCTCCCGGTATAGGGAGTTGATGTTGCGCTGTGTTCGATTGGCTATAACCGAAAATCCCTGGCCAGGGTTGCTGAGATTTACTGGTAAGTGTTACCAGTAGTTTCTCGAACTGTTATAGACCTCATATCGACACGACTTATCGAGCTATTGGGGTCTGACGTTTAACACCCTTAGGCGAGATATGCGACATATCAGACGATCAGACCGGACTGTACGGTAAGTGTTACTGGTTGGATTCACAGGAGTATGAGCGGGCTTGCTCGTCGATCTTCTGATCGCTCAATACCCGAGTGGCCGTTACATTTAGCAGACCGCTTGCGGCTTGTGGGTGTTTGATATGATCGTCACCTACTGTCGGCGTATTGACGAGTCTTTAGAGTCCTACACAGGGGTTTCCTGGCTCAAGCAAAATGAAATAGGAGCGCATATGAGATATGTGCGGGACCGAGAATCATGCGTGTATGTGATACCGTATTTCATTCTCGCGATGAATGTGTCGAATGGTTGTATGCGATATAACCTAGTTATCGAATCAAGGATTGATTCGATAAGCCGATACATAGGATACTAGTCGGTTATATGCGATATGACCGGATCGTTAAATCAAGTGTTGATTTAATGATTTAATGTATAATTATATATTTGATATATTGCTTTGCATTAACTAGTATTGGTTCACTTTAAATGGATTTTCTCACTTGATGTGCAACTTGTATATGTGATATACTTTTGTGCACATGTTTGTATCATGTTTGATGATGCATGCTAACTTGTGTTTTGTGTAAAGATTAAACCATGATTATGTAATGGTTAGGGTTTTATTTTTCTTAATCATTTATTCATTTGGAAAAGATTATGAAGAGAATGGTGGCTTTCTTTGTTTCTAGTTGAAGCTTCATGAAGCTTTGACTTTGTAACCATTTTGTCTTCATGCTTAACCCTAACCATTCTTAGTAACCATGGTCTATTCTCTACACTCAAATAAGGTTAGTATATGATAAGTATTTCATTTATTTTTCTAAATGGAAGAACACTTATCATAATATTCATCTTCTTCTTCATCTTCTTCAATGAAGAAAGCTTGACTTCATCAATGGTGACTTGATGAAATGAGTGAGAAATCCAATTCTAAAGTGAACCCACTTCCTATTTCTTCATCCTCTGCCTCTTGCCAAGTAGTATAGGGTGTTTCCTTCACAAGTTTCATGACTTGGTGAAGTGGGAGCTTGATCTAGTGTTGCCTCGACGTAGATCATCTTCGGCATCGAAGCCGACGACCCAGCCCGCCCATTTCTCCGATGAAGCCGATGCTAGAGTCCGGGATGCGATTTGTACAGCGAGGGGACTTCATCATGGAGCTATGGAGGTGGAGAACCGGATCTACAAAGGTTGTATTTCCGTTCACTTAGTTAAGTTGTTAACTAGTTTCCTTTATCGCCTAAAATTCTAGTTAACGATCCGTATTAGAGTTTCTCGGCACTTGTAAAATTTAAAATTGGCATGGTTGATGCCTTGTAAGACCTCATTAGTGTGCCTAGGAACCCTAGAGATAAAACCCATAGGCTGCAAATGGATCTTCAGAAAGAAGATTGGTGTAGATGGGCAGGTTGAAACCTGTAAGGCTAGACTTGTTGCAAAGGGTTTTCGTCAAAGTCCTGGTTTGGACTATGACGAAACCTTTTCTCCAGTGGCTATGCTCAAATCCATTCGGATCCTTCTTGCCATTGCTGCCTTCCACCATTATGAGATTTGGCAGATGGACGTACAGACCGCTTTTCTAAATGGAAATTTAGAGGAGTGCGTCTATATGGACCAGCCAGAGGGTTTCATTCAGAGTGGGAGCAGCGGGAAAGTGTGAAAATTGCTTAAGTCCATCTATGGACTAAAGCAGGCATCGCGGAGTTGGAACATCTGTTTTGATGAGACAGTTAAAGAATTTGACTTTATCAAAAATCCAGATGAGCCATGCATTTATAGTAAGATTGTAGCACGAACTGTTGTATTCCTTGTCTTATACGTGGATGACATTCTCTTGATAAGAAATGACATTTCTATGCTACAATCTGTCAAAGGGTTCTTGTCACACAGGTTCTCCAAGAAAGACCTGGGTGATGCCTCTTACATTCTGGGGATCCAGATCTATCATGACAGATCTAAGAGGATATTGGGACTTTCACAGTCAAGGTACATCGACACCATACCGAAAAGATTCAGTATGGAAGATTCAAAGCGCGGTAATCTACCGGCTTGTCACGGAATCACCCTCTCCAAAGAGATGTCTCCCAAGACTGATTTGGAAAGGGATCGCATGTCTATTATACCCTACGCATCTATGGTAGGCTCTATAATGTATGCGATGTTGTGTACCAGGCCAGATGTATTATGCACTGAGTGTGGTAAGCCGGTATCAGTCAAACCCTGGGGAGAAGCACTGGATAGCGGTAAAGAACATTCTCAAGTACCTGAGAAGGACTAAGGAGATGTTCTTGGTTTATGGTGGAAAGGACCTCCAGATTGAGGCCTTTGCTGACTCCAGCTTCCAAAGTGACAAGGATGACTCTAAGTCTATGTCGGGTTATATGTTTACCCTCAACGAAGGGGCGGTATGTTGGAAGAGCTCCAAACAAGAAACTGTTCCTGACTCGACGATGGAAGCGGAGTATATCGCAGCTTCAGATGCCACAAAAGAAGCTGTCTGGATGAGGAAGTTCATAACAGAACTTCAGGTGGTTCCATCCATTGTTGATCCAATATCTTTGTATTGTGTCAAGAATAGGGCTATAGCTTTAGCAAAGGAACCCGGGTCCCATCAGAAGTCCAGACACATCTTGAAGCGGTATCACCTGATCAGGAAGATCATGGATCGCCGGGAGATCGAGGTTCGGAGGGTTACTACAGAGGACAACACTGCAGATCGATTCACAAAGGCCATCCCTCAGACGCAGTTCGAGAGGCTATTCGAGATGATAGGTCTGCAATATGCCAGCACATAGCCTTAGTTCAAGTAGGAGATTGTTAGTGTTATATGCCCCAGAGGCCATTATTGTATATTACTTTTGGGAGGTTGGGATATATATACATGGATTGATGACAGTCTTGTTCGATATAGTATTATGCTACTTGGTTTGTATCTATCTTAATATGTGTATATGTTTCTTCTAACTTATCGCTGATACATATTGATAGAGCCCTTAGGATCTTTGCTTGACTACCAGCGTTGTGATGGCAGTCACACTAGTGGGGGCTGGGTAGTCTATAAGCACATCCTTTTACAGGTCCCCAGTCATAGGATTATCGAGACAGGGCATCGATACTCCAGAGTAGACAAGTGTATACGCTTCTTTTCCCAGGAGGGGAGATGGTCTGTCCAACAGCCATCAGTACGACGTATTGGAGATAGTATACAGGCGCTCATTGGGTTATGAGTTACACTGGAGGGACTCGTGGGGAACTGCTGGTTGGTAATATAACTATCGTCAGGTAGCAGTTCCCAGGTGACATGAGTACAGCTTAGTCCGTCGACTTGACACTTGTTCATACCAGAATATTGCATTTTATACCGCCCATTCTTATGTTCGTTTGTTTATAGGTAGGTGCTTTTAATCCGTGTTTGCTACATATTTACAGATTACAGGTTTCCAGTACAAATATTGCAAATCAACACAAAATCTCCACAGTTACGTCAAAATACAGAACATCTGTCACGACAGATAAAAGCCGGGTTTCAGTCATCCGCATCCGTCTAGTACCGCTTACTAGTTCAAAAGGGCAGGACGAAAACAGTCGTCATTTCTGGTCAAGCGTGGGGCCCACTGAAGATATTCAAATATGCGTGGGGCCCACTGAAGATATTCAAAGATGTGTGGGACCCGAGGGAGATAAATTCAAATATGTTGAAAAGTGAAGCCATCATTGTTGACTTCTGGAACCTGAAGCAATCGTAGAAGAACATTAAAATTCTGTACATATTTACCAGAAGAAAACAGCAACACCAAACCAACAGAGAAAAATCACACCCTAACTCCTCTAGATGGCCGCGCATGCGCGGCCAATAAGGGGTATTGGCCGCGGATGCGCGGCCAGTTAGGCTCCGCAATTGGTGGGATTTTGGGGGTTGGTGGCACATGGTATTTGGGCACACAATATTGCCCTAGGGTTTCAGAACTCCTCCTATAAATACCCCAGTTACAACCAGAGCATGATATAGAGAGAAGAGGATAGAAGTTAGTGTTATTTTCTTGTTTTCTTAGTTTAGCTTCTTCTTCTTCATAGTTCCTCCATACAAAATTGTAGTGAGAGCTTTTTGAGTGGAAGATCAATGAAGATAAGGGTTTTTCTTATCTTGTGTTTTTATTTCTTGTCTTGTAATTTTATTATCTTGTATTGTAATTTTAATTCTTGTTGTTAACTAGTTGTTGTTATTTCCTTGCTTGTTCTCTTTTCTTTTCTTCTCTTATCCGTATTTTCAAGCGATGATACTTGTCGGAGTTCCTTGCTAAGGTGAGGACCCAAGAGTTAGCTTGCTTCACTTGTAAAACCGTATTTTCCTCTTTTCCTCCTTCTTGTTTTGTTTTCTTTTCTTTTATCATGTGTGAATAGTTTTCCTCTTGTTAAGGCTAAGGAAGGTGGTATGAGGGACGGAGAAATCCCTTGTGCTTCTCTTCGCCAAACATCTTGAAACGAACCCCGACCAAACAAACGCAACCCCCTCACTTAGGCGCGCTATACGTGACATATAGTCATGACCTAAGTCGAGAAGTCCTTTAAGCGCGCTACAACGTGACATGTAGTTGCGACTTATTTGGATACATGGTTGCGGGTGTTTGGCCGAGGGTTGGAAATAAGCATATTTAGCGGACGGACAAGGGGCACTGGGAATGGATTTAACATTGGAAAGCTTGCTTAAACTCGCAAATCACATTCCTATGTCCTCTTAATCCCCGCTACTTTCGATTATCCCAACACCGTCTTAAGAATGGCAAAAGACAAGCACAAGACTAATCCTAACTCTACTAACCAACCTTAACCTTAACAAACTAACTTGAACATAAATACAAACACATAAGTTAGTTCAAACAAACATATACACAATTCTTTATTGACTAGTCTAAGACAAGAAGGTAAAATACCACCATCTCCCTGTGGACCGACCCGTGCTCAACCGGCTAGCTGTATAGCGACACCGTCCTGATCGCGGTTACACTTTAATTCTTTGAACATCCGACACGCCAAAAGCGTGCGATCAACACTGCTGCTTCGCCTCGAGTGTGTTCCTACTGTTCTTAGATTACTACCCTACCACGGCTCTGCTGAGTCGTGCAAACAGGTAGTAGTTGGGTGCAGTCCCGAAGCGCTAGGAGGCAGTGGTGGTTAGATAGGATTCGTCACTCCCGGTATTGGGGGTTGATGTCGCGCTGTGTTCGGAATGCCATTAGACAAAGTCCCTGGCCAGGGCAAGTTAGATTTACTGGTAGGTAATTCAGTAGTTTCTCAAGTTGTTTTGGACAGTACTCCAACACGACTTATACCGCTATTAACGGTCTGACGCTTGCCGCCCACCTAGGCCCGATATGCGACACTCTTAGACGAACAGACCGGATTCTACGGAGATTGCCCCAGACAGACTCAGTTGGGGTACGGATGAGTTTCCTCGTCGACCTTCTCATCGACAGATACCTGGGTAGCTGTTACGTACAGCTAGTGCCGCTGATGCACTTGTGGTTAAACCCACTGCCAGACTACTGTCGAGTCTTTAGAGTCCCACACAGAGAGTTTCCCGGCTTCAAGCGAAACGTGTAGAGGGCGTATGGTTTTACGATAGGGTTCGAACACATACGTGTACTTGTGCGCTTATGATGTTCGGATAGACATTACAAGTAGGCTTTGGTTTAAGACAGATCCTGGTATTTGGATCAGTTCGTCTTACTGTATTTGTATTTCTCGGAATATGAATACGGGTATGTGCGCATACGGATGAGAGGGGTATTCTTGTAATTTAGACAAGATTAATAGATGGAAGAAATAAGATGGAAGCTTATGGTATTTTGTTGAAAAAGGAATTAGGGTTTTTATGTTGACTACCTTGACTTATTGACCTTGTTGACTAAGATATTTGTTTGTGATATTTGCTTGATCTTTTGAGATGGTTCTAGACTTGAAAGAGTTAAAAACCCTTGACTTTTACCATACATATAATCCCTTTGCATTATCGTATCAGATACTTTTCCTTTACAAAAGAAAAAGAAAAACCTTAAGCTTCCATCATCTTCTTCAAGCTCTCTCACCTCTCAAAGCAAACCCTAACGATTCCATGTGTTGGAAACCATAGGGTTTAGTGAGATAACTTGATCCTTATCACTCTCTACACAACCTAGGGCACTTAGTCTAGCAAACCAAGTTACTTAGTTGCTTCAAGTTAGAAGCAAAGCTCGAAATCGGAACTCTTGGGTGGATCGTCTATGATTCGGAGAAGACGACGAGGAGGTGGATTCCGTTCTCACGGCAAGGAGCTCATCACTTAGAGAGGACAGCAAGGAAGTGAAGGACAGCGGGATCTTGAGGTATATATCGTACACATAGTAGATACAACCTCAAAGTTATACCGTTAGTTAGGGTTTAGAAACGATGCTAATGTCTAGTCGATGTTACGAAGCCGATAAAATCATTTTTTGTTTATTCCGCCTCCCCGCGAACACGTGGGTTGCTTGGCATCGACTTACAGATACAAATTGATTCTATATATATCTGATATAGAAACAAAAGCACTAATTTGATTAGAACCAGATTCAAAATCATGCAGCTGTCTCCAGTGGATATCAACCAAATGGAAAGAGGACAATCGGCATTACTCATCTAGGAGTGCATCCACATATGAGTAACGCGAAAGAGAAGCAAGTTCTCAAAACCATTACTATCAGCGGAATACCAAACACAAGTATCTACATCTTCGACTTCATCGAAGAATCCTGATACTTCCAACAAATGGTTCTCTACTTCATTCTTATACCTATAACTTCTCAATATCTGGACTTTGCATTTCAACGAAATACTTGTCAAGAACTGGAGAAGTCACAAGTAAACAGAATATAGTACAAGTATCAACCCCATTGTCATAATCGACACAGGACAATATACAATACTTTGTACAAGTCCACTGAGTTCAATAACTCAAACCCTATGCATCGTAGGTTGAAAAACTGTACTATGGTTAAGAAGAATTACACCGCTGTTGAATGCACCTTATCTAATCACCAACTGATATAGGTAAATGTCATAGACACAATATCAAGAAGTTATATCTCACTTTATAAAATAAATGTACAGATATATCAGTTTGAAATTGGTGCATAACAACGGATATTCAAAACCAAATATTTGCCATCCGGCAAAATCCAGATGATTTCCTCAAATATTACCAATTACAACGAATTCCGATATAATGAGAATCTAATCACCCAATTCCCAATATCTTACTCCCACTCACCATCCGTAATAACATGCATATGTGAGAAACTGATCTGGTAAAAACATATCCTGGAGTTAGATTCCAATTGGGAAAACGGTTTTCAATTAACATCGCACAGTGAAACTGAAACATGAAAATGTTTTAAAAGGGGATAACTGGTATTCCTAGTAACGCCTCTTCCATTATCCTGAATCATGGCAGTAACCATATACTTACCTGCCCTCACTACAATCCCTTTAATATGTCTTTACTTATTACCTTCTGTACACCTCCTTTACGCTAATTGGTTTTCTTCATTCCCTACCCTTCGGCACCAGCCTAAGGTTTTGAAGAAGACAATCCAATAAGCGCAATAGGTGTATTCTCCTAATCCTAGGAGCCCTTGCAACCTGAGAGAAGGTAAAGAGAAAAGACATCTGAATAATCCTATTCAATTTCTCCTGAACCAGAATCCATCCTCGAAAAAGTTCCTTCGAGTTCGTATGTAACTATACGATGGGTTTATCCAATGGAAGTGGATATTCGTAGTGATACGAGGTGTTCTGAAGAAAACAAAAGTGGATGTAGGAGTGGCAGGGGTATATACGGTTTTTGTCGTGTATGATGGTGATTGCAATTTCCTTTGCCATTATTCTAATCCCTTTATATGCCTTTACTTATTACCATCTGACACCACAGTTAAGCTTGTTGGTTTTCTGTAGGGTTCCTAGGCACACTAATGAGGTCTCACAAGGCATCAACCATGCCAATTTCAAATTTTACAAGAGCCGAGAAACCCTAATACGGATCGTTAACTAGATTTTAGGCGAAACATGCAACTAGTTAACAACTTAACTATATGATAAACGGAAATACAACCTTTGTAGATCCGGCTCTCCGCTTCCTTAGCTCCACGTAGACGTCCCTCCGCTGTACAAATCGGATCTTGGACTCTAGTGTCGGCTCCATCGGAGAAATGGGCGGGCTAGGTCATCGACTACGATGCCAAAGATGATCTACGTCGAGGCATCACAAGATCAAGCTCCAACTTCACCAAGTCAAGAAACTTATGAAGAAAACACCCTATACTACTTGGCAAGTGGTAGAGGATGAAGAAATAGGAAGTGGGTTCACTTTAGAATTGGATTTCTCACTCTTTTCATCAAATCACCATTGATGGAAGCAAGGTTTTCTTCTTGAAGAAGAAGAACAAGAAGATGATTATTATGATAAGTAGTTTATAAAATAGAAAATAAAATCATTCTTATCATAACATCAACCATGGTTAGGTGTAGAGAATTAACTAAGGTTAGGTGGAATGGTTAGGGTTAGGAGAAGAAGACAAGAATGGTTGCTTTGGTCAAAGTTGCATGAAGCTTCAAGAAGCTTCATGTAAGAAAGCAACCATTTTGTTTTCTTTTCTCATTTTTGTTTAATCCAAAACAAAAAGTCAAATGAATGAATAAATAAATAAAAACCCTAACCAATTACTTAACCAAGGTTTAATTCTTTACACAAACCCTAGCAATCATGTATCATCAAACATGATACAATCAAGTGCACAAAAATATATCACATATACAATGTGCACATTCTGTGAGAAAATCCTTTTAAAGTGAACCAATACTAGTTAATGCAAAGTAACATATCAATTATATAATTATGCATTAAATCATTAAATCAACACTTGATTTAACGATCTGGTCATATCATATATAACCGACTAATATCCAATGTATCGGCTTATCGAATCAATCCTCGATTCGATAACTAGGTTATATCGCATACAACCAATCGATACATTTATCGCGAGAATAGAATACGGTATCACATACACGCATTATTCTCGGTCCCGCACATATCTCATATGCGCTCCTATTTCGTTTCGCTTGAGCCAGGAAACCTCTGTGTAGGGGTCTAAAGACTCGTCAATACGCCGGCAGCAGGTGATGATCATATCAAACACCCACAAGCCGCAAGCGGTCTGCTAAACGTAACGGCCACCCGGGTATTGAGCGATCAGAAGATCGACGAGCAAGCCGGCTCATACTCCTGTGAATCCAACCATTAACACTTACCGTACAGTCCGGTCTCGTCGTCTGATATGTCGCATATCTCGCCTAGGGGTGGTAAACGTCAGACCCCAATAGCTCGATAAGTCATGTCAATATGAGGTCTATAACAGTTCAAGAAACTACTGATAACACTTACCAGTAAATCTCAGCAACCCTGGCCAGGGATTTCCGGTTATAGCCAATCGAACACAGCGCAATATCAACTCCCTATACCGGGAGAGACGAATCCCCTCCTATCGCTTGCTGCCTCCATGTGATTCGGGACTGTACCCAAAAACCACCATTTTGCACGCCCTCTTGGACGTGGTAAGGTGGAAATCAAAGCACAGTGGGAACCACACAAGACTCTATGACGATCTCGGGTCAACAGACTACTCTGTACCAGTGTCACCAGAGAACTGCCATCTGACGTAAGGTATAATACCATCTGGGAGTTCTCGGCGAGTCCGTCCAGTGTACCCAGTCTCTACTGAGCACCCGTATATCATCTCTGATGTCAAACACCAATGGATATGGATCATCCATCGCCCATCTATATGGGTCGAGAAGCTACACGCTAGTCTACTCTGGTATATCGATGCCCCGTCTCGATACACCCACGACTAGGGACCTTGAAGGATGTACTTATGGACTACCATGTCCCCACTAGTATGATCCGCATCATAGTCCAGGTAGTCAAGTACACATCCTAAGGGCTTTACCAACATGTAACAGAGAGACAATCAATGTACACGTTAAGGTAAAGAGTAACCAGATAGCATAATATCATGTCGAGCAAGAATGTCCTCCCTATATATGTCCCAGCATCCACTACAATATACATCCAATGCACAGTAATGGCCTCTAGGGCATACATATAACTAACAATCTCCCACTTGCACTAGGGCCATCTGATAGCAGTGGTTGTAGTATCTCCTACTCAACCATCCCATAAAAGTCTCTCTCTGGGAAAAGGCCTTTGTGAGTGGATCCGCCGTGTTGTCCTCTGAGTCTACTCTCCTAACCTCGATCTCCTTGGAGATCAACCATCTCCATGATCAGGAGATACTGCCTTAGAATATATCTGGATCATTGATGGGACGGACGTTCCTTGGCATATGCCACAACTCCATTGTCACACAATGGGAGGAACTAAGTTCATCTCATGAACAAATATACACCCAGACAGCCACTTTTGATAGCATCTTAAGTAGCGATGTATCCAGCCTTTTATCGTCTAGTATGCCACGGTATCTAGCTTGGAACTCTTCCAACATACCGTCCCTTTACTGAGGGTAAAGACAATGCCTGCGACTGATTTTCAGTCGTCCTTATCACCCTGGAACCCTTCCAGTGATTCTCCCCAGGATCGGTTGATACCATCTCACTACAACTAGTGAGAATCATAACATCCAATTAGATCTATCTCATAGATCCAAAACCCAGACTTTAGGAGGTATCACTTTGATCCTAAATGGAGAATCATTGTGATAAGCGGAGATTGATCGAGCGTAGCATAGGAAACTCTTTCCCTATCAAGAGTATGTTATCCACGTACTCTACGAGGATCACCACCATACTCCCTACTACCTTTTTGTATATACAAGTTTCATCTACCATTTTGATGAAGTCAAACTATTTGACTACTACATCAAAACAGATGTTCTAACTCCGCGATGCCTGCTTTATCACATAAACCATCTTGCACACGTTTCCGCTGCTCCCACTGTCTACGAAGCCCTCTGACTGTGTACTTATAGACGCCCTCTTGTAAAAGAGCATTTAGAAAAGCAGTCATGGCACCCAACCGCCAGATAACGTAGTCATGGTATGTAGCCATGGCAAGTAGGATCTGAATGGACTTAAGCATAGCTCCTTAGAAAAAGTTTCATCATGATCCATACCTGGTTAATGATGCAAACCTTTAACAAGTCTACCTTTGAAAGTCTCAACTTTTCCATACACACCAAGTAATCTTCTCAAGATATACTTGCTCCTGATGGGGATTTAACCCTTCAGATAAAGCAACTAAAGTCCATACTTTGTTGGTGTATAAGGATTCCATCTCAGATCACAAAGCATACAGCCATTCTTACAGAGTCCCACTCCTGATGGCCAGCTCGAAACTAGTTGGGTCATCATCTCATGATGCAATCCTCGCTCCCACTGTCATAGAGAAACCGAAATATCTCTCAGGTGGGTGAGGAACCCTACTAGATCGGCGGAGAGGCTGAGGTTCGTTGGAATCTACTGAATCCTTTGGTTCTACCAAATCATCTGCTGTTGTTTGTATAGCTGGAACCTTTCCAGTTTTACATAACAGACCTTGCCTCGAGCTTGTCCGGACAACCCCAAATCTTAACCAACTTAAGATATGGGCTTTTCCCTTTCCATATCACATATGAAGCGGTAGGCAACTGATTTGATTGGAACCCAATTCAATTGGTATACAGCTTCTCAAGTGCATAACTCCCAAAAGGAAATAGAAAACTCAGTAGTACTCATCATAGAGCACACCATATCACATAGGGTGCTTTTGCTCCGCCCCGATATACCATCGTGCTATGGTGTATACGGAGGAGTAATGCTGAGAGAGAGTTTCATTCTCCTTTAGAATAATCCAGGATTTCCATGCTTAAGTATTCTCCTCCTCGATCTCATCAAAGGACATAATACTTATACCCGTGTTTTGGTTTTCTACTTCTAAATCATATTCTGTGAATATCTCAAAAGGTTCGGACTTGTGTTTCAATAGGAACATATGTCTGAATCTTGAGAGATTATCAGAGAATGTAACGAAGTACAAAGAACCAGTCCTGGCATATGTAGACAGGGGACCTTACATACATCATCATGTATCAGTCCCAAGAGTTCACTAACTCTTTCTCTGTTTCCAGTAAACAGAGCTATGGTCATCTTATCTCTGTGACATGACTGGCAAGTTTCACAAGATGTAAATTCAAACAGATTTAAATATGCATCTATGTGCAACTTAGCTAGTCGGGTCGCATTGATATGACCTAGTCTATAATACCTCAAGAAAGATCCGTTCATTTCTGAACTCTTCCTCTTGTGTGTGTTCCGTATACTAAGAACTGTAGTTTGATTTAGAACATCAATGCTTTTAGATAACGTGCCTGAACCGATCAACTTTTGATATAGGAAATGTTCAAAACATTATCCAACAATACAAAATTTTATCATTTCTTTAATAATAAAGAGACTGATATGATTTTGTATATCAGGTTCGGTATCTAATAACATTCGTTCAGAATCAATGTATTGGTAATACAGGGTGACAGTGACCAACAGACTTGGCTGCAACACTTGCCTCGTTTTCTGTCTCATGAAACTTATCACCCGTTCTCAGTTTTTCTACCTTTTTCAGCCCTATGTAACAGATTACATATCTGGGATCCTGATCCGGTATCATATACCCAGGATGCGGAGGATACTGAGAAACAGTTCTTTGTAATGAACACACCCGAAGGAGATGCATCATATGCACTTTCTTCGTTTGGGCGGCATAGGAATTCTGGTATTCCCCTATTTCCTGCTCTGTCTTATAACAATTATAAGTTGGAGCGGGACCAACGTTCCCCAGCTCAGTATAACAAGTGGGTTCGGTCAATATTCCGTATTATTATCTTGATTAAGGCGTGATATGGTCGCTACCTGGAGAGAGAGAGAAGAAAACACTCAGCGTGCGCTCTTGCAAGAATAGATTGGTTATTATTTTATCTAATCAGGATGGCTCCCACTGTTTTTATCAAATCTTCCTTCAAACCCTAAAAGGAAAGACTAGCCGGGATTAATTACACACTACAAGTTCGCCAATCTTTCAGCCAGGCTAGTGTCGGTACTTTGAGGGAGGTCCCCCGTTCTTTCGCACGAACCTAATTAATGTAAACCTCGTTTTCCCAGAGGCGTAACCCCGTTGACACCTTTCTAGACACCTACTTGATCGGCTAATTGTAATGTGTAAAACTCTCCCAGGAGCAACAATTACTCGCAGCGGGTATCGGGATCCAACTATCTCATAGAAGGTATGCAATCTCATTGCAAATTTCAACACTTGAAATTCCCGATAATATTTTGCCCCTAGCGTCCTATGACCTTGACGGAGGTCAACGAACCATAGGCTACTAGTCAAGTTCAACCCGTCATTTCTTGATCGAATTAAACCCACCCGCACGACTCTTGACGGAGGTCAACAAGGCCGCACGACTACCCTAATCCAATCTGCATCATATGCATAAGCAGATAAATACTAGTTAGCTACCGCACACTACTTCTTGACGGAGGTCAACAAACGTAGCACGAATACTAAGTAGGACTTATCTGAAATGACGGAGGGCTCCGACAGGTTTTTTTGAAAACCTATTGCGTAATGAACTTGATATCGTTGTTGAATCAAATGATTTTGAAATGGAGTGTTTTTTATGATTTTCTAGTTTTGCTAAAGGGGTCACTCCCGGTGAAGGGATCGTCGGCCCTTTCCTCGTCGAATGAGGTGCGGGATATATCATATATATCACTGTGCAAAGCAAAAACTCTTAAAAGAAATCAAAAGACAAACCGAGTGTGTAGCATCTGCCAGTTATTGCTAAAGGAGTCACTCCCGGTGAAGGGATCTCGGTCCTTTCCTTATCGAATAAGGAGCAGGATATATCATATATACCACTGTGCAAAGCAGGAACTGTAGCTACCCTTTTTCTTTTGAAATTCGATTCTACAACATCTTTAGGTTTCTTTTATTTCATTAATCTCATTAATGAAGTCCCATCATTTAAGTACCTAAACATCACAGATAAATACGACGTACACTTATGCCATCCGCATTGGCCTCGATGTCCTCTCGTGCACCGTTAGGTTAGGTAACTAATGGCAGAGCGGGGCAGGGCTAGCGCGGGTGTAAAACATAAGTAACGTCTATATAATATATCATATATACTATATAAAGTATCCATCACAGAACATATCACATGATCACATCACAGATATCGCAGCAGAAGAATCATATGAAATATTGGATATACTAGGACGTCCGTGTTTTCAATACGAGCCAGTATAAAACACGGATTCTACGGTCGCGATGAATAGCCAAACCCACACCCCTAGACCCCTACGAGAGCGGCAAGCAACCCTACCAATTCTAGAGTTAGGAGACCCGGACTCGACTCCTCGAGTTGGTCTCCCACTGGACTCCAGAACCCGGTTACTTGTGCCCCCCTCCTTGGGTCTATCCTAGTGCGGAAAAGTAAATAATATACAAACGGCGACATCTTCCGCAACCTGGAAGTGCCCTAATAAAAGAATATTACATACAAGTTTTTACATGAATGAAAATGAAAGACACTCATCTCATATAAAAACCCCCGGCTATTCAAACATGATGATCCAATATAACATATCCAGCAACACATAACTGTTGGAGATAGTGCCCTCAGAGTCAATTATTGGATCACAGGCACGTGATTGCAATGATTGAGGGAGGACCTATCCCGGTAGAACAGTCTTACTCGAGATGATAGTATGCTATCAGGTTTACCTTTATCATCGTGTACTGCTTTAGGTGACATGACATGTCACTATTGCACGTTGATAGAGCCCCTGGGATTCTTGCTTGACTACCGGCAGTATGAGGGCGATCATATACGTGGGAGCTGGGGTCTACAAGCACATCCTTAAAAGGTCCCTAGTCGTGGGAGTTTCGAGATAGGGCATCGATACTCCAGAGTAGACTAGTGTATACAGTTGAGACCCCGACGAGGGGCGGTGGCCGGTCTCACAAGCCACTGGTGTCAGTTGGATCACCTAAGATGTATACAGGTGCTCATTGGGTTATGAGTACACCGGACAGGACTCGCCGGGAACATGCTAGTTGGTCTTATACCTGACGTCAGATAGCAGTTCCCAGGTGACATGTGTACAGGTTAGTTCATCGACCTGGGGATCGTCATTTGTCTCGTGTGAGTTCCCACTGTGCTTTGATTACTACCCTACCACGGCTCAAAGGAGTCGTGCAAACAGGTTTTAGTTGGGTACAGTCCCGAGCCACATGGAGGCAGTGAGCGGATCTTCGGGGGTTTCGTCTCTCCCGGTATTGGGGGTGAGGTCGCGCTGTGTCTAGGAGAGCCATTACACGAAGTCCTTGGCCAAGGCAGGAGATTTACTGGTAGGTATTCCAGTAGTATCTCAGGGTGTTCTGGGCTACACTCCGACACGACTTGTACCGCTTTTGGGGGTCTGACTTTTACCAACCCCCTAGGCCCGCCATGCGATGCTCATAGACGAACGGACCGGACTGTACGGATATTGTCACTGACAGGCTCAGTAGGGTGTCAGGATGAGTTCGCTCATCGACGTCCCTTTTAGTCAATAGCTGGTGGCCCGTCACGTATTGGCTTATATCTCTGACGTGCTAGTGGTTAAATCCACAGCCATAGTATTGACGAGTCTTTAGAGTCTACCACACTTTCAGTTACTCAGGTTTCGGGCGAAACGCTGTAGAGGCCGTATGGAGATATGGCACGGTCCGATCAGATACGTGCGGTATTGCACGGATCAGGATCGGACGGTTTGTACTAGTAGCCGTATAGGTATATGGCAGGGTTCGATCAGATACGTGCGGTATTGCACGGATCAGGATCGAACGGATATTACTAGCCGGCTTTGGTTTAAGCCGGTCCTAGTTTAGTACAGTGTAGATTTTGTCTCTTTGCATTTGTATCCGGACGGAATACAGATGCGGGTGTATATGCACAGTATCGGGGTTTTCCTGTAATTTATTACGGGACCAGTTTTCTGGAGTTGCCAGTTTGGATTCCGTTCCGGCCGGTTTTCCTTTGTTCTTTCCCGGCCGGACTTTTCCGATGGAGGGGGTAATTTGCAGTTTTGCAAATTATTTTTGTGGAGGGGTTTTCTTGCATAATGGATTGATTATGATAGCTTTCTTTTCTTTGCACCATGACTTGCTTTGACTTGTGATTTGATGATGGTATGGTTTGATTAAAGTGAAGCATGCTTGTTTGTTTTTATGTCCCTTGATGTGGTCACCCCTTCTTCACTCCTACACTCACCTCCCTTCATCATACATATCCATTCTTTTCCCTCCACCATTTTTGCACTTAGAATGGCCGGCCACTAATGGAGGAGGAGAGGAAAAATGAGAGATTCATTTTGTGCTTCATTTTGATCATCTCATTTGGCTTGCAAAATTGGTAGCTTCTTTTCCCTCCAAAGTTCAATCTTCATTCCTCCATCCAAAGGCAACAAACCCCAAAGAGACAAGTAGCCTCTACACTACACTTTCTACAGCTAATCTTGGACGCGTCGATTCGCCAGCTTCGCGCCCGAGTTGCCTCGGTATTGAGGTGGGAGCCCGTAAAAGCTACAGGCGATGTGGTGCCCTTTCCGACGAGGAGGAGACGGACGGAGATCCCGCGAGGAGATCGGAGTGGAGATGAAGACCGGAGGACTCGGATCAGTCGGTACAACATTTCTACACTCTTTTCTGTTTGTTAGTTTAGCAATAATGGCAGATCCGGGTTAAAGTATACGATAGCGCCAAGTTAAAAAGTTTTATTCCGCAATTGGCGTCTGTAGACAGCCGGGGCGCTAACGTAGACTTACAGTGGTATCAGAGCCTCACCATTTTGCTATGCTAACTTGTGCTAACGCGTTTAAAACTTCGATCCGACCGGAAATCGAAAACTGCAAAAATCCAAGCCGACAGTTTCTGTTGTTTTTAAACGGTCTCAAAAATTATTTCTGGATGTCTTAAAAATCAGAGCAGGAACTTCTAAGAGTGTCGACAAAATTTGGGGTCGTGATCCCTCGAAGCCGCCGCGGAAGCGCGGCCACGTGGGGAGTACGTGCTCCCAAATTTTGTCAGGTTGTTCTCACTGGGATTTTGGGGTTTTTGAAATATATCGTTTTTGCCCAGATTTTGTTACTGTTCACCAGTAAGACGTGGGGCCCACTTCTTGATATTTTGTCGATCGAAATTTAAACACGTTAGTTTCACAGTATTTACATTATATCTGCGACCGTGAATGTCACTCGATCGGCAAATCCGGTCTAACTGCTATAGTCCGGTTAGACGGATTTGCGAACGTGACTTTCACGTTGATGTTCTATGTATTTGCTGTGATGTTGCGGATCGGTCGTGGGGGATAGCCTGGATGCAATGCTAGTACTGTGTTGTTGTATTATGTACATTTGATTTTGCGGGGCGAGCGTCCGACATGCGGACTGCCGTCACTGCCTGATTGTATTATTCTTTTGGGGCACGACCTGGTTGCGGTCGATGTACCCGGTGTATGTATATTTTACTTTCTGTACTAGGGTTACCCCGCGAAGGGGTGCACGGATAGCCGGGTTCTGGAAGGCAACAAGCCCGCATCTCATGGCATTGAGACGGAGGGGGCTTCAGTCTGGAATTGGCGGGCTATTCGCCGCACTCGTAGGGGGTACAGGATGACCCAGGAGGGGTGCCCAAGTTACCGGATTCCGTGAAGTGCTGGGTGGTCCATTCACGGCGCTGGAGGGGGCTGCCTCGCTTCAGGTTTTGGCGGGTGACTTGCCGCGCCCGTAGGGGTCTAGGATTTCATTGCACAGGCTATCCACACGACCAGGGGAACGTCGGGTTTCAGTAGTGGCTCTATGAAACCCGGGGATCCCAGATATCTGTATTGTTTCTGTGATGCTGTACATTCTCTGTGATGTTGCATTTTATTCACGCCTTGAGCGAAATACTATATATTGGTATATATATTAGTTGATGTTGTATATGTTTTTCATCCGCGCTAGTCCAGTCCCCGCTCTGCCATTAGTTAGCTAACCTAACGGGTGATGACGGGACCCAGTGGCGAATGCGGATGGCATATACGTACGTCAGTATATTTTCGTTCTTTATGGTGTGATCAATTGATGGGACTGCGTTGATTCGGATCAATGCAAGTTAAACAAACCTATTCTGATGTTGTTGGAACACTTTTCAAAAAGCTGTTATTGCAAGGACGTTCACTTTTGTTTTGCATCGTGGTATTCATTTGGAATATCCTGCTCCTCAGTCGACGAGGCAAGGGCCGAGATCCCTTCACCGGGAGTGACCCCTTGGACAGAAGTTTGCGTCAGGGCATTAACTTCACTATAGCCGATTACTTTTGCTTTGCATCGTGGTATTCAGTTGGAATATCCTGCACCTCATTCTACGGGGAAAGAGCCGAGATCCCTTCACCGGGAGTGACCTCTTTAATAAAGGTTTTCGTCACTATATTTTCTAAAAAGCTATCCGTTCCTTCAATGATATCAAGTTCATTACGTTAACGGTTTTCGCCAGAAACCATTCGTAGCCCTCCGTCGTTTCATATGGGTAGCCAATAGTATTCAAGCTGTGTTTGTTGGCTAAAGTCAAGGCACAGTGTTTGGTAGCTGTTGGCTATTCATATGCAGCATAGATAGATGCGTTGGTTTGGAACAGTCGTACTGCCTTGTTGGCCAAAGTCAAGGGTATGTACGGGTGGATTCAAATTAACCTGGAGAATGACGGGCAGAACTTGACATGTGACTTATGATTTGTTGGCCAAAGTCAAGGTCATAAGAGCATGGGGTAAAAATCCACATCGGGAGTTTCAAAAGAACTGAAACTTGCCAGATATGCGCATACCTTCTGGAGTGTGATGATGTGAGCGGATTACGTCACGTTATCATGCGATGAGAGTTGGATCCCGATTCCCACTGATGAGTTGGTTTACTCCTCGGGTGTTCCCGACTAATTCTTCTTTAAGGTTTGGAGGAGAATTTGAGGTACAGTGGGAGGTTTCCAGATTAGATAAATTGGTAACCATTCTGATCTTGGTTAGAGTGCACGCTGAGTGTTTCTTTTCTCTCTCTCTGGTAGCGACCATTGACCCGACCCTAAGACTTTGACTCAGTGACCAAGTTGACCGAACCTTCTTAAACACCGGCTTTTGGATTGTCAGAGTTGCAAACCTCATTGCCACTCCTACTTTTACCCTTTTCTCCAGAACACCCCGCATTACTGCGAACGTCCACTTCCATTGGACAAAACCATCGTATGGTTAGATACGAACTCGAAAGAATTTATTCGAGGATGGTTTCCGGTTCTGGAGAAAACGGATAGGATTATTCAGTTGTCTTTTCCTTTTACCCTCTCTCAGGTTACGAGTACTCCTTGGTTTAGGGGTAGTACACCTATTACGCAAATTGGATTGTCTTCTTCCAAACCTTAGGCTGGTGCCGACCGGTAGGGAATGAAGAAAACCAATTAGCATAACGATGGTGTGCAGAAGGTATTAAGTTCAGACAAAGCAAGGGATTAGTAAGAGGGCAAAGTAAATTGCAACAGATATTCACGACCAAACCAAATATTTCGTTACCACTCCCACATCACCTTTGTATTTCTCCAGGACACTCCGTATCACTACGAAGATCCACAGTTTATTTGGATACTCCATCGTATGGTTATATACGAACTCGAATGGAACTTGTTCCAGTTCGGGGATGGATTCTGGTTCAGGAGAAATAGGAATGAGGTTTATTCGGTTGTCTTTTATCTTCACCTTCTCTCGCATTGCGAGTGCTCCTAGGGTTAGGACAGTACACCCATTATGCTTATTGGATAGTCTTCTTCCAAACCATAGGCTGGTGCCGAACGGTAGGGAAGGAAGAAAACCAATTGGCCTAAAGGGGTGTGCAGGAGGTAATGACTAAAGACATATAAAGGGATTTGGAGAGATGGCAAAGAATAATGCGGTTATAGTTGTGAATCTGGATAATGGTAGAGGCATTACTAGGAATACCAGGATACCCCATCGAAACATTTCAATGTTTCAGTTCACTGTGTACTGTTAAAAGAAAACTGATTTCCCGATTAGACACTTGCTCCAGGGTATGTATTTACCAGGTATGATTGTCACATCTGTATGGTTTTACAGATGATGAGTGGGAGTAAGTTATTGGGAATTGGGTGATCATCCTCATTATATCGGGATTCGTTGTAATCGGTGATATTTGAGGAGATCACCTGGGCTGTTTGCCGGTCGGCAAATATTTGGTTTTGAATATCCGTTTTTATGCGCCAATTTCAAATTGATATATCTGTACGTCTATTTTCATAGAGTGAGATGTACTTTTTGAAATTGTGTCGATGACATTTACCTATATCAGTGGATGGTTAGGTAAGGAGCATTAAACAGCGGTGTAATTCTTCTTAACCATAAGTACAGTTTTCAACCTACGACACACAGTGAAAGAGTTGTAAGACTCAGCGGACTTATACAGAGTATTGTATGTTGTCCAGTGTCCATTAAGACAGAGGGGTTGGTCCTCATACTATATTCTGTTTACTTTTAACTTCTCTAGTTCTTAGACATGTGTTTCGTAGAAACACAGGGTCTAAGTTTTGAGGAGTTATAGGTATTTGAATAGAGTAGAGAACCAGGTGTTGCAAGTATCGGGATTCTTCAAAGTAATCGAAGATGTAGATACTTGTGTATGGTATTCAGTTGATAGTAATGATAAAGAGAAATTGCTTCTCTTTTCAGGTTACTTATAATTGGAAGCATTCCTAAGTTGAGTAACGCTGATCGGCCTCTCTCCATTTTGTTGACATGCACTGGAGATAGATGCATGATTTGAATCTGGTTCGATTAAATCAGTGCCTCTGGTTCTATATTGGATATAGTACAGTTCATATCTTAACATAGTTAAGGTACGGGGAGTTGTCCAGCTTATGATTAAAACCAGACTCTGGATAACTCAAGGCACGTTTCTGTAATGGCTGTTTGTGGGTTGACCCAGGCTACGACGAGGGTTGATTTTCTACCATCTGGAAGATCAATAGTGATATTGTTCTTAACTCGCCACATTTTAAAAGAAATGGTTATTTTTCAGAAAACAGTAGTGGGAGTATGGTAGAACTGGAAGCGATTCCAGAACCGCATACGATTACTGAAGATTTGATAAGGAACCTAAAGATTCAATCTGATTTGACATTCCATTGGCCACTCCGCAGATAAGGTGGGTAACTTCAGGCACCCGAGAGGTACTACGGTAGCCTCAAGGACGGTGACAGGGAAGTTCTTGTTTACCCACAATTGCCATTGCTGTTGTTCCAGACTGCGAGACCCGGCAGGAGGATGAGTATAGCGTCGTTCTAAACTAGCTTTAGAAGTGCACGTCTATATGACTCTGCCAGAGGGTTGTCGTAGTCGGTGGGAGCAGCGGAAGCATTGGTGGACAGGTTGTTTATGTCTATTTATAGACTAGAGCAGAAGTAGCGGAGATAGATCATCTATTTCTGACGTGACAGTCATGGGTTTGACTTTGTCAGAATAGGGGATGGATCTGTTGAGAAGGTAGTAGGGTGTGATATCCTGGTATTTGGATGATATACACAGAGTAGGAAAGGAAACTCCTACACTACGATCGGTTATACTTTGGTCGTCACACAGTTGTTTCTCCACAAAAGAATTGGATTTTATATCAGACATACTGGTTACTAGATCTATGGTCTTAGATCTAGATTTGGGTGGTTTCCCAATCAGGGTACTTGACAGCATTCTAAGAGTATTTAGGATGGACGACTCCTGGCACGGTAGTGTACCTGCAGGTAATGGAGTCACCCTCTCCAAAGGTGTCTTACAGACTAAAAGGGAGAGGGACGTGCATGATTGGCAGATCACTTGCTAAGCCAATTGAGTCAATCGTGAGATGTCAAGTACCACACCAGATGTTGTTCTTGCACTAGATGCAATAAGTTGATATTGTTCCAATCCTGGAGAAACAGTCGGAAGCAGTTTTAGAACATAAGTGGACGTTCTAGGGATATAATAACGACAGCCTCATTTGGGAGACAGTTATCATTCCAGGCTTCCAAGGTGACATGGACGACAAGGAGGTTGTCAGAGTTACAGTTTTCCTTCTGACGAGGGGCAGTATTTTGGACAGGTGGTCCAAGGCAATACTGAGGGAGGCATGGCGCAGGATACTGATTAAGTTCAGTTGACGATACAGTCTAAGAAGTTTGGATTTGGAGTTCATTTATGAACTCGGTCCCATCAGACATCCAGACACTCTAAGACAGGTATTGCTCATTTCGGGAGATGGCATTCTCCGCGAACTTGAGATATAGAGAGATATAGAAAGAAACTTCAGAGCGGATCCACTCACTGAGGCTATTCCTCGAACGCAATAGTTTCGCAAACAGGTTTTGTGCGACTGACTAGTAGAGGAGTTAGGTGTTCGGTATCACACGGGCTGTGAGTATGCGACATCGCAATAATTAGCCTTGAGTGCAAGTGGGAGATTGTTGGAGATAGTGCCCTCAGAGTCAATTATTGGATCACAGGCACGTGATTGCAATGATTGAGGGAGGACCTATCCCGGTAGAACAGTCTTACTCGAGATGATAGTATGCCATCAGGTTTACCTTTATCATCGTGTACTGCTTTAGGTGACATGACATGTCACTATTGCACGTTGATAGAGCCCCTGGGATTCTTGCTTGACTACCGGCAGTATGAGGGCGATCATATACGTGGGAGCTGGGGTCTACAAGCACATCCTTAAAAGGTCCCTAGTCGTGGGAGTTTCGAGATAGGGCATCGATACTCCAGAGTAGACTAGTGTATACAGTCGAGACCCCGACGAGGGGCGGTGGCCGGTCTCACAAGCCACTGGTGTCAGTTGGATCACCTAAGATGTATACAGGTGCTCATTGGGTTATGAGTACACCGGACAGGACTCGCCGGGAACATGCTAGTTGGTCTTATACCTGACGTCAGATAGCAGTTCCCAGGTGACATGTGTACAGGTTAGTTCATCGACCTGGGGATCGTCATTTGTCTCGTGTGAGTTCCCACTGTGCTTTGATTACTACCCTACC
This sequence comes from Agapanthus africanus, assembly GCA_030015575.1. Lineage (NCBI taxonomy): Eukaryota > Viridiplantae > Streptophyta > Magnoliopsida > Asparagales > Amaryllidaceae > Agapanthus > Agapanthus africanus. The sequence continues at coordinate 371,840,492 of CM057341.1, forward strand.
AAGGCTCAAAGGAGTCGTGCAAACAGGTTTTAGTTGGGTACAGTCCCGAGCCACATGGAGGCAGTGAGCGGATCTTCGGGGGTTTCGTCTCTCCCGGTATTGGGGGTGAGGTCGCGCTGTGTCTAGGAGAGCCATTACATGAAGTCCTTGGCCAAGGCAGGAGATTTACTGGTAGGTATTCCAGTAGTATCTCAGGGTGTTCTGGGCTACACTCCGACACGACTTGTACCGCTTTTGGGGGTCTGACTTTTACCAACCCCCTAGGCCCGCCATGCGATGCTCATAGACGAACGGACCGGACTGTACGGATATTGTCACTGACAGGCTCAGTAGGGTGTCAGGATGAGTTCGCTCATCGACGTCCCTTTTAGTCAATAGCTGGTGGCCCGTCACGTATTGGCTTATACCTCTGACGTGCTAGTGGTTAAATCCACAGCCATAGTATTGACGAGTCTTTAGAGTCTACCACACTTTCAGTTACTCAGGTTTCGGGCGAAACGCTGTAGAGGCCGTATGGAGATATGGCACGGTCTGATCAGATACGTGCGGTATTGCACGGATCAGGATCGGACGGTTTGTACTAGTAGCCGTATAGGTATATGGCAGGGTTCGATCAGATACGTGCGGTATTGCACGGATCAGGATCGAACGGATATTACTAGCCGGCTTTGGTTTAAGCCGGTCCTAGTTTAGTACAGTGTAGATTTTGTCTCTTTGCATTTGTATCCGGACGGAATACAGATGCGGGTGTATATGCACAGTATCGGGTTTTTCCTGTAATTTATTACGGGACCAGTTTTCTGGAGTTGCCAGTTTGCATTCCGTTCCGGCCGGTTTTCCTTTGTTCTTTCCCGGCCGGACTTTTCCGATGGAGGGGGTAATTTGCAGTTTTGCAAATTATTTTTGTGGAGGGGTTTTCTTGCATAATGGATTGATTATGATAGCTTTCTTTTCTTTGCACCATGACTTGCTTTGACTTGTGATTTGATGAGGGTATGGTTTGATTAAAGTGAAGCATGCTTGTTTGTTTTTATGTCCCTTGATGTGGTCACCCCTTCTTCACTCCTACACTCACCTCCCTTCATCATACATATCCATTCTTTTCCCTCCACCATTTTTGCACTTAGAATGGCCGGCCACTAATGGATGAGGAGAGGAAAAATGAGAGATTCATTTTGTGCTTCATTTTGATCATCTCATTTGGCTTGCAAAATTGGTAGCTTCTTTTCCCTCCAAAGTTCAATCTTCATTCCTCCATCCAAAGGCAACAAACCCCAAAGAGACAAGTAGCCTCTACACTACACTTTCTACAGCTAATCTTGGACGCGTCGATTCGCCAGCTTCGCGCCCGAGTTGCCTCGGTATTGAGGTGGGAGCCCGTAAAAGCTACAGGCGATGTGGTGCCCTTTCCGACGAGGAGGAGACGGACGGAGATCCCGCGAGGAGATCGGAGTGGAGATGAAGACCGGAGGACTCGGATCAGTCGGTACAACATTTCTACACTCTTTTCTGTTTGTTAGTTTAGCAATAATGGCAGATCCGGGTTAAAGTATACGATAGCGCCAAGTTAAAAAGTTTTATTCCGCAATTGGCGTCTGTAGACAGCCGGGGCGCTAACGTAGACTTACAATAACATCACATGTCATCAACGTAAGTAAATATGTCCATCCCAATTGTCGTTGACATATAGCAACGAAACCGGCGATATCACATATTACACTTACGGTCAGAGAAAAGAAAGTGTAAAACTACAACAGTTGGAATCCGCAACCTACATAGACATCGCATGCCTAATCAAATGAATTCCTTAGACATCGCATGCCTAACCATTATAAACCCCGCATTTTAGTCTCATTATCAAAAACACTTTTCAATATCAAGTCGGGCAATTCAACAAGATTCCCGACATCCTGATCGAATGCTCGTCGCAAACTTTAGTAGGCGGCCGCATCCCCGACGCCGTCGACGAAGCGCACCAAGGCGGAACACCGCTGCCGCGAGCACCCGAACGGATGCTTTAGGCGACGGGGTTCTCCTACAGTCACTTGGTCGGGGCTATAGAGCGAGGCTGTCTATTAAGTTTACCCGGCGAGTATCCGCGTACGCTACGTGATTGCGACGGACTTTTGATCACATCAAAATTCTGTGGCAACCGATCAAGTGAGACTGAGCTGCTATGTTTATAACATTCATTCAGTTATCTCATAACTTATTGTGAATTCCAATTATTGTATCATATTCCGAATAAGATAGAAAATGTTAAACTTTCCGATCGAACAATCGATCACCCAATTTTTCCCGAAACCGTTCAACACATGAAATAAGTTCAAAGACATTCACTTCATGCCTCAGTACCAACGGTCCAGCCGTAGAAGGGTCAAGCCAACGCCTCACACGTGGCACGCCGTACTGCCCCAAACCCTAAGGTTCAAAGGGCAGTTCAAGATGGTCACATAATCGAGTTAAGGTTTGTTGTCTTCTAGAGGGACCATCGTGTTAGTTGCACTACTTAGAACGTCCTTAAACCACAGAAACATCCAACACTTGGAAATTTTCCGGCAGGGGCAAAAGTGGGTATTTATATCCAGTCGAACTTTTTAACATATTCTAAAATATCCGGAAAGCCACATAGACAAAGTCTGATAATCCGATCGAATCATCTAAGCTCGAAAACACCCTAGAAAACTCAACTCTTAAGTTCAAATTAAAAATTCCCAGAAAACTCAGCACCTGAAAACATGAATTACTGTGCAAAATTTATAAAATAATGTGAAAAAATGGCCGCGGAATCGCCGCACAAGCCATGCTTGTGCCGCGGTTCCGCCGCTCTTTAGATGGATCTTTGGGTAATTTTTTACACCGTAATTCTTAGAATTCCCTGCTGAATTTTTTAAGCATTTTTAATCTGGAAAAAACCCAGTTTTTGAAAAAAGTCCAGAGAGCATTTTGGAATTAGGGTTTCGGTTCGATCGGACATCAAACTCTGTCTACGCATCGCCTAAGGCTCTAGCTAGGCTCTGATACCACTGTAGGGTTCCTAGGCACACTAATGAGGTCTCACAAGGCATCAACCATGCCAATTTCAAATTTTATAAGTGCCGAGAAACCCTAATACGGATCGTTAACTAGATTTTAGGCGAAACATGCAACTAGTTAACAACTTAACTATATGATAAACGGAAATACAACCTTTGTAGATCCGGCTCTCCGCTTCCTTAGCTCCACGTAGACGTCCCTCCGCTGTACAAATCGGATCTTGGACTCTAGTGTCGGCTCCATCGGAGAAATGGGCGGGCTAGGTCATCGACTACGATGCCAAAGATGATCTACGTCGAGGCATCACAAGATCAAGCTCCAATTTCACCAAGTCATGAAACTTGTGAAGAAAACACCCTATAGTACTTGGCAAGTGGTAGAGGATGAAGATATAGGAAGTGGGTTCACTTTAGAATTGGATTTCTCACTCTTTTCATCAAATCACCATTGATGGAAGCAAGGTTTTCTTCTTGAAGAAGAAGAACAAGAAGATGATTATTATGATAAGTAGTTTATAAAATAGAAAATAAAATCATTCTTATCATAATATCAACCATGGTTAGGTGTAGAGAATTAACTAAGGTTAGGTGGAATGGTTAGGGTTAGGAGAAGAAGACAAGAATGGTTGCTTTGGTCAAAGTTGCATGAAGCTTGAAGAAGCTTCATGTAAGAAAGCAACCATTTTGTTTTCTTTTCTCATTTTTGTTTAATCCAAAACAAAAAGACAAATGAATGAATAAATAAATAAAAACCCTAACCATTTACTTAACCAAGGTTTAATTCTTTACACAAACCCTAGCAATCATGTATCATCATACATGATACAATTAAGTGCACAAAAATATATCACATATACAATGTGCACATTCTGTGAGAAAATCCTTTTAAAGTGAACCAATACTAGTTAATGAAAAGTAACATATCAAATATATAATTATGCATGAAATCATTAAATCAACACTTGATTTAACGATCCGGTCATATCGCATAAAACCGACTAATATCCAATGTATCGGCTTATCGAATCAATCCTCGATTCGATAACTAGGTTATATAGCATACAACCAATCGATACATTTATCGCGAGAATAGAATACGGTATCACATACATGCATTATTCTCGGTCCCGCACATATCTTATATGCGCTCCTATTTCGTTTCGCTTGAGCCAGAAATCATCTGTGTAGGACTCTAAAGACTCGTCAATACGCCGGCAGCAGGTGATGGTCATATCAAACACCCACAAGCCGCAAGCGGTCTGCTAAACGTAACGGCCACCCGGGTATTGAGCGATCAGAAGATCGACGAGCAAGCCCGCTCATACTCCTGTGAATCCAACCATTAACACTTACCGTACAGTCCGGTCTCGTCGTCTGATATGTCGCATATCTCGCCTAGGGGTGGTAAACGTCAGACCCCAATAGCTCGATAAGTCGTGTCGATATGAGGTTTATAACAGTTCGAGAAACTACTGATAACACTTACCAGTAAATCTCAGCAACCCTGGTCAGGGATTTCCAGTTATAGCCAATCGAACACAGCGCAACATCAACTCCCTATACCGGGAGAGACGAATCCCCTCCTATCGCTCACTGCCTCCATGTGATTCGGGACTGTATCCAAAAACCACCATTTTGCATGCCCTCTTGGACGTGGTAAGGTGGAAATCAAAGCACAGTGGGAACCACACAAGACTCTATGACGATCTCGGGTCAACAGACTACTCTGTACCAGTGTCACCAGAGAACTGCCATCTGACGTAAGGTATAATACCATCTGGGAGTTCTCGGCGAGTCCGTCCAGTGTACCCAGTCTCTACTGAGCACCGTATATCATCTCTGATGTCAAACACCAATGGATATGGGATCATCTATCGCCCATCTATATGGGTCGAGAAGCTACACGCTAGTCTACTCTGGTATATCGATGCCCCGTGTCGATACACCCACGATTAGGGACCTTGAAGGATGTACTTATGGACTACCATGTCCCCACTAGTATGATCCGCATCATAGTCCAGGTAGCCAAGTACACATCCTAAGGGCTTTACCAACATGTAACAGAGAGACAATCAATGCACACGTTAAGGTAAAGAGTAACCAGATAGCATACTATTATGTCGAGCAAGAAAGTCCTCCCTATATATGTCCCAGCATCCACTACAATATACATCCAATGCACAGTAATGACCTCTAGGGCATACATATAACTAACATTTTCTTCCTACCTTACCGTTGTAAGTCTACGGTAGCGCCCTGGCCGTCGATCTGAGGCCAAAATGCGGAAACGAAAACTTTTTCAAAACTTGAAATCGGCGCTATCACAGACTTTAATCCCGGATCGAACCATTAACCTATAACTGGCTAACAAGAGAAGGGTTAGAAAAGCTATACCGACGGATCCGTGTCCTTCGGTCTTTGGCCACCAACCCAAGCTCCTCGCGGCATCTCCGATCTCCGGTCTCCTCGTCGGAAAGGGCGCCACATCTTCGAATCCTTTTACGGGCTCCCGCTTCATCCGAAGCAACTCGAACACGAAGTTTGCTAGCCGACATGTCCAAGGTGAAGTAGAGAATGTGTGTGACAACTTTGTCTTAAGCATCCATTGATTCTCAACGCATGAGAGTGTATGGATGGAGGTTGAAGATGAAGCCATGGTGGAAATAGTGAGCTAGGGGAAAAAGAAGAAGAAGAGGTTCTTTTTCTTTTGTGTTGTGTTGTATGATGAGAATGAGAGTGAGCTAGAGAATCAAAATACAAAGCCCATTTGCGAAACTATTGCGTTCGAGGAATAGCCTCAGTGAGTGGATCCGCCTTGATATTTCTTTCTACGTCTCTCTTAATCTCAAGTTCGTGGAGAAAGCCATCTCCCGAATTGAGCAATACCTGTCTTAGAATATGTTTGGATATCTGATTGGACCTAGTTCATAAATGAATTCCAAATCCAAACTTCTTCGACTGTATCGTCAACTGAACTTAATCAGTATCCTGCGCCACACTTCCCTCAGTATCCGCTTGGACCACCTGTCCAAAATACTACCCCTCATCAGAGAGAAAACTATAACTCTTACAGCCACTCTATCATCCAGGCCACCTTGGAAGCCTGGAATGATAACCGTCTCCTAAAAGAGGCTGTTATTATCATATCCCTAGAACATCCACTTATGTTCTAAAACTGCTTCCAAACATTTCTCCAGGATAGGATTAATATCAACTTATTGCATCTAGTGCAAAAACAACATCTGGTGTGGTACTTGACATCTCATGATTGACTCAATTGCCTAAGCAAGTGATCTGCCAATCATGCACATCCCTCTCCCTTTTAGTCTGTAAGACAGCTTTAGAGAGGGTGACTCCATCACCTGCAGATACACTACCGTGCCAGCAGTCGTCCATTCTAAAACACCTTTACAATGTTGTCTAAGTACCCAGATTGGGAAACTACCCAAATCTAGATCTAAAACCATAGATCTAGTAACCAGAGTGTCTGATATTATATCTATATCCTATGTGGAGAAACCACTGTGACAACCAAAGTACAACCGATCGTAGTATAGGATTTTCACTTCCCACTATGTATATGTCATCCATGTACCAAGACATCACACCCTACTATCTTTTTAACAGATCCATCCCCTATTCTGATGAAGTCAAACCTATGACTGTCACATCAGAAATAGATGATGTATCTCCGCTATATCTGCTTTAGTCGAAAAATATACATAAGCTACTTGTCCACTATGCTTCCACTGCTTCCACTGACTACGACAACCCTCTAGCAGAGTCATATACACGTACACTTCTAAAGATGGTTTAGAACGACGCTATACTCATCCTCCTGCCGGGTCTCACAGTCTGGAACAACAGCAATGGCAAGTCTGGGTAAACAAGAACCTCCTTGTCACCGTCATTGAGCATACCGAAGTACCTCTCGAGTGCCTGAGGTTACCCATCATATCTGCGGAGTGGCCAATGAAATGTCAAACCAGATTGAATCTTTAGGACCTATTAAATTTTCAGTAATCGTTTGCGGTTCTGGAATCACTTCCAGTTCTACCATACTCCCACTGCTGTTTTCTGAAAAAATCCATTTTTATTAAAACTGTGGCGAGTCAAGAACAATATCACTATTGATCTTCCAGATGGTAGAAAGTCAACCCTCGTCATAGCCTGGGCCAACCCACAAACTGCCATTACAGAAATGTGTCTTGAGTTATCCAGAGTCTGGTTTTAAGCATAAGCTGGAAAACTCCCCGTACCTTAACAATGTTAAGATATGAACTATTCTATATCTAATATAGAAACAGAGGCACTGATTTAATTGGAACCAGATTCAAATCATGCAGCTGTCTCTAGTGCATGTTAACTAAATGAAAAGAGGCCTATCAGCATTACTCAACTTAGGAATACATCCAATTGTGAGTAACCTGAAGGAAAAGCAAGTTCTCATAATCATTACTATCAACTGAATACCATACACAAGTATCTACATCTTCGATCGCCTTGAAGAATCCTGATACTTGCAATACCTGGTTCTCTATTTTATTCATATACCTACAACTTCTCAAAACTTGGATCTTTTATTTCTGTGAAACACATGTCTAAGAACTAGAGAACTCATAAATAAACAGAATATAGTACGATTACCAACCCCTCTGTCCTAATGGACACTGAACAACATACAATACTCTGTATAAGTCCCGTGAGTCTAATAACTCATTCCCTGTGTGTCGTAGGTTGAAAACTATACTTATGGTTAAGAAGAATTACACCGCTGTTTAATACTCCTTACCTAACCATCCACTGATATAGGTAAATGTCATAGGAATAATTTCAAAAAGTTATATCTCACTTTATAAAAATAAACGTACCGATATATCAATTTGAAATTGGTGCATAACAACGGATATTCAAAAACAAATATTTGCCGTCCGGCAAACAACCCAGGCGATTTCCTCAAATTTCACCAATTACAACGAATCCCGATATAATGAGGATGATCACCCAATTCCCAATAACTTACTCCCACTCATCATCTGTAAAACCATACAGATGTGAGAATCAAACCTGGTAAATACATACCCTGGAGCAAGGGCTAATTAGGAAATCAGTTTCCTTTTAACAATACACAGTGAAATTGAAACATGTAAATGTTTCGAAAGGGTATCCGGGTATTCCTAGTAATGCCTCTTCCATTATCAGATTCACAACTGTAACCATATATTTCTTTTCCATCTCTCCAAATCCCTTTATATGTCTTTAGTCATTACCTTCTGTACAACCTCTTAGGCTAAATGGTTTTCTTCCTTCCCTACCGTTCGGCACCAGCCTGTGATTTGGAAGAAGACTATCCAATAAGCATAATAGGTGTACTGTCCTAATCTTAGGAGCACTCGCAACTCGAGAGAAGGTAAAGATAAAAGACAACTGAATAAACCTTATTCCTATTTCTCCTGAATCAGAATCCATCCCCGAATTGGAACAAGTCTCTTCGAGTTCGTATATTACCATACGATGGAGTATCCAATAAACTGTGGATCTTCATAGTGATACGGAGTGTTCTGGAGAAATACAAAGGTGATGTAGGATTGGTGAAGAAATACTTGGTTTGGTCATGAATAGCAGTCGCAATTTACTTTGCTCTCAAACTAATCCCTTTATTTGTCTTTACTTAATACTTTCTGTACACCTTTTAGGCTGAATGGTTTTCTTCATACCCTACCTTTCGGCACTTGCCAATGGTTTGGATGAAGACTATCCAATTAGCGTAATAGATGTACTGTCCTAATCCAAGGAGCACTCGCAACCTGAGAGATGGTAAAGGGAAAAGACAACTGAATAGTCCTATTCATTTTCTCCAGAACCGGAAACCATCCTCGAATCTGGAACAAGTTCCTTCGAGTTCGTATATAACCATATGATGGTTTTATCCAATGGAAATGGATGTTCGTAGTAATACGCGGTGTTCTGGAGAAAAGGGTAAAAGTAGGAGTGGTAATTAGGTATGCAACTCGGACAATCTAAAAACCAGTGTTTTAAGAAGGTTCGGTTAACTTGGTCACTGAGTCATAGTCTAGGGTCGGGCCATGGTCGCTGCCAAAAAGAGAGAGAAAAGAAACACTCTGCGTGCACTCTAACCTAGATAAGAATGGTTATCGATTTATCCAATCAGGAAACCTCCCACTGTAACCTCAAATTTTTCTCCAAACCTGAAAGAAGAATTAGTCGGGATCACCCGAAGAGTAAACCAACTCATCAGTAGGAATCAGGATCCAACTATCATCGAATGATAACGTGATGGAATCCACTCACGTTATCACAATCCAGAAGGTATGCGCATATCTGGAAAGTTTCAGTTTCTTTTGAAACCCCCGATGTGATTTTTACCCAATGCTCTTATGACCTTGACGAGGCCAACAAATCATAAGTCACATGTCAAGTTCTACCCGTCATTGTCAAGGTTAATTTGAACCCACCCGTTCAGGCGCTTGACTAGGGTCAACAAGGCTGTATGACTGTCACAAACCAACGCATCTATCTATACAACAGAAAAGTTACAAATAGCTACCATACACTATGCTATGACGAAGGCCAACAAATATAGCATGAATACTAAGTGCTACCTGTCTGAAATGACGGAGGGCTACGAATGGTTTTTGGCGAAAAACCTTTAACTTAATGAACTTTATATCGTTGAATGAACCGGATAGCTTTTTATAAAAATATAGTGGCGAAAACCTTTGCTAAAGAGGTCACTCCCGGTGAAGGGATCTCGGCTCTTTAATCAATTAATCACACTACAAAAGAACGAAAATATGATGTACGTATATGTCATCCGCATTCGACACTGGGTCCCGTCTTCACCCGTTAGGTTACTTAGCTAACGACAGAGCGGGGACAGAACCAGCGCGGGTGTAAAACATATACAACATCTACTAGTATATATATCAATATATAATAATTGCTCCAGGCGTGATTAAAGCAACATCACATAGAGTAATAAGAATTACGGAACAATACAGATAATCTGGGATCCCCGGGTTCCGCTACTGAAACCCGACATTCCCCTGGTCGTGTAGATAGCCTGTGCAATGAAATCCTCGACCCCTATGGGCGGAGCAAGTTACCCGCCCAAACCTGAAGTGAGGCAGCCCCCTTCAACAAATTGAATGGACCACCAAGCACTTCACGGAATCCGGTAACTTCAGCACCCCTCCTTAGGTCAACCTATACCCCCTATGAGTGCGGCGAATAGCCCGCCAATCCTATAGTGAAGCCCCCTCCGTCTCAAAGCCATGAGACGCGGGCCCGTTGCCCTTTAGAACCCGGCTACCCGTGCACCCCTCCGCGGGGTAATCCTAGTACAGAAAATAAAATATAAATACAGCGGGTACATCGACCTCAGCCCGGTCGTGCCCCAAAAGAATAATATACAAACAGGCAGTGACGGCAGTCCACATGTCGGACGCTCACCCCACAATATCAAATGTATAAATATAACCAAACTGTACTACCATTGCATCCAGGCTATCTACCACGACAAATCCGCAACATCACAGCACAACACAGAACATCAACGTGAATGTCACGTTCGCAAATCCGTCTAAAAGAGCTATAGTAATTAGACAAGATTTACCGATCGATTGACATTCATGGTCGCAGATATAATGTAAGTACTGTAAACTAACATATTTAAATTTTTTGATCGACAAAATTTTCCGAAGTGGGCCCCAAGCACAAATCCAGCACTCAAAATAATCTGGGCCAAAACTAAAAATACCAGAAACCCCAATTCCAAGTCAAAGACCACTGTAGAAAATTAGGTGCAGTGAAGCTACAGTACTGCGGCGGAACCGTGGCCAAAACGTGGCCAAAACGTGGGTACGGCCGTGGTTCCGTGGTGCTACAGAGAGATCACTCTACAAAATTTCTGCAGTGGTCTTAGAAAAACCTGTCTGGTTTTCTGACACATTCAAAATAATTTTTCGACGACAAAAAAATTTCGACAGAAACTTCATGAAATGGAATCGTGGTTTCGGAAATTTCGTTCGATCAATGTTTTAAATACGTTAGAACAAGATAGTAATGGTTAATGGCGTGGCTTTGATACCATGTAAGTCTACGATAGCGCCCCGGCCGTCGATCTGGGGCTAAAATGCAGAAACGAAAACTTTTTCTAGACTTGAAACCGGCGCTATCGCAGACTTTAATCCCGGATCGAACCATTAACCTATAACTAGCTAACATGAGAAGGGTTAAAAAGATATACCGACCGATCCGTGTCCTTCAGTGTTTGGCCACCAACCCAAGCTCCTCGCGGCATCTCCGATCTCCGGTCTCCTCGTCGGAAAGGGCGCCACATCTTCGAATCCTTTTACGGGCTCCCGCTTCATCCGAAGCAACTCGGACATGAAGTTTGCTAGCCGACATGTCCAAGGTGAAATAGAGAATGTGTGTGACAATTTTGTCTCAAGCATCCATTGATTCTCAACACATGGGAGTGTATGGATGGAGGTTGAAGATGAAGCCATGGTGGAAATAGTGAGCTAGGGGAAGAAGAAGAAGAGGTTCTTTTTCTTTTGTGTTGTGTTGAAAGATGAGAATGAGAGTGAGCTAGAGAATCAAAATACAAGAGCAAAACCTTTTGCTATGCCGCCCCCTCTCTCTCTCTCTCTTCTTATCATTTCAACACCATAATCAATCACATAATGTGACATTTGCATAAGAAATGAGACCATGAGTCAACTATGAAGTACATGTCTCATTTAATGCACAAAATGATGAAATCCACTTACAATTTCCACCATCCAAACATTAATCCAAATGTTTGGTCCAACAAAAAGATTCGGCAACATCTAAAGCAAACTCATGACGGAACACAAGGATACCCCTCACCTGTATATACATACCTGCATCCGCATTCCGACTGATTGCGAATGCGATGAGACTAAAGTAATCAAACAAATCTAATACTAGGATCCGGCTTAAACCAAAGCCCACTAGTATGATCCGTCCAATCATGATCCGTGCACTACTGCACGTATATGATCGGACCCTGCCATATATCATACGGCCTCTATAATGTTTCGCCCGAAACTTGAGAAACCGTCTGTGGGGGACTCTAAAGACTCATCAATACTTTGGCTGTGGATTTAACCACAAGCACGTCAGTGGTACTAGCTGTACGTAATGGGCTACCAGGTATTGATTAAAAGGGAGGTTGATGAGCGAACTTATCCTGACACCCTACTGAGCCTGTCAGTGACAATATCCGTACAGTCCGGTCCGCTCGTCTATGAGCATCGCATGTCGGGCCTAGGGGGGTTGGTAAAAGTCAGACCCCCAAAAGTGGTACAAGTCGTGTCGGAGTGTAGCCCAGAACACCCTGAGATACTACTGGAATACCTACCAGTAAATCTCCTGCCTTGGCCAAGGACATCGTGTAATGGCTCTCCTAAACACAGCGCGATCTCACCCCAAATACCGGGAGAGACGAAACCCCTGCCGATCCACTCACTGCCTCCATGTGGCTCGGGACTGTACCCAACTAAAACCTGTTTGCACGACTCCTTTGAGTTGTGGTAGGGTAATAATCAAAGCACGGTGGGAACTCACACGAGACAAATGATGATCTCAGGTCGATGAACTAACCTATACACATGTCACCAGGGAACTGCTATCTGACTTCAGGTATAATACCAACTAGCATGTTCCCGGCGAGTCCTGTCCGGTGTACTCATAACCCAATGAGCACCTGTATATATCTTTGGTGAACCAACTGACACCAATGGTTTGTGAGACCGGCCACCGCCCCTCGTCGGGGTCTCGACTGTATACACTAGTCAACTAATGGAGTATCGATACCCAGTCTCAAAACTCCCACGACTAGGGACACTTTAAGGATATGCTTATAGACCCCAGCTCCCACGTATATGATCGCTATCATACTGCTGGCCGTCAAGCAAGAATTCTAAGGGCTCTAGCAACGTGCAATAGTGACCTGTAATGTCACCTAAAGCATGTACACTATGATAAAGATAAACCAGATAGCATACTATCATCTTGAGTAAGACTGTCCTACTGGTATAGGTCCTCCCTCAATCATTCCAATCACGTGCCTGTGATCCAATAATTAACTCTGAGGGCACTATATCCAACAACCGTTCGGCACCTTCTTATGGTTTGGAGGAAGACTATCCAATAAGCTCAATAGGTGTACCCTCTCCTAATCCTAGGAGCCCTCACAACCTGAGAGAAGGTAAAGAGAAACGACAACCGAATAATCCTATTCAATCTCTCCAAAACCAGAATCCATACTCGAAAAATTTCTTTTCGAGTTCGTATGTAACTATATGATGGATTTATCCAATGGAAGTGGATGTTCATAGTGATGCGAGGTGTTCTGGAGAAAAGCAACGGTGATATAGAAATGGCAATGATGTATGCGACACCGTGACATTGATTTAAGAAGGTTCGGTCAACTTGGTTTCATGAGTTTTACTCAAAAGTCGGGTCATAGTCGCAACCAGAGAGAGAGAGAGAGAAGAAACACTCAGCATGCACTCTAACCTAGATTAGAATGGTTAATCATTTTGTCTAATCAGGATGGCTCCCACTGTTTCCTCGAATTCTCCTCCAAACCCAAAAGGAGAATTAGTCGGAATCACCCGAGGAGTAATCCTACTCATCTGTAGGAATCGGGATCCAACTATCATCGCATGATAACTTGATGGAAGCAACTCAAGTAACCACACTCCAGAAGGTATGCGCAAGCCTGGCAAGTTTTCTGTATGTTTGAAACTCCCAATATGATTTTTACCCCAAGCGGTTTATGACCTTGACTTTGGCCAACAAATCATAACCCGCAATTCAAGTTCTATCCGTCATTGTCCATATTGATTTAGACCCACCCGTACACACCCTTGACTTTGGCCAACAAAGTGGTACGACTTTCCTAAACCAATGCATATCCATGCCATGGACAAGGAATACACAGCTACCACACACGATGCCTTGACTTTGGCTAACAAACACCGCACGAATACTATGCACTATTTATCCGAAATGACGGAGGGCTATGGCTGGTTTTTGGCGAAAAACCTTTAACGTAATGAACTTGATATTGTTGAAGGAATCCAAGTGGTTTTTATAAATATATAGTAGCGAAAACTTTCTCTAAAGAGGTCACTCCCGGTGAAGGGATCTCGGCTCTTTCCCCGTCGAATAGGGTGCAGGATATCCCAAACTGAATACCACGATGCAAAGAAAATATAATCGACTATAGTAAAGTTATTACGTTAACGCAAACTTTTACCCAAGGGGTCATTCCCGATGAAGGGATCTCGGCCCTTGCCTCGTCGAATGAGGTGCAGGATATTCCAAAATGAATACCACGATGCAAAGCAAAAGTGTACGTCTGTAATGTCAGTTTTTAAAAACTTGGTTTCAACAACATCATATATATAGGTTTGTTTTATCCTTGCATTGATAAGAATCAATGCAGTCCCATCAATTAATCACACAAGAAAAGAACGAAAATAAAATGTACGTATATGCCATCTGCATTCGCCACTGGGTCCCGTCATCACCCGTTAGGTTACTTAACTAACGACAGAGCGGGGACTGGGCTAGCACGGATGCAAAACATATACAACATATACTAGTATATATAAATATAAATATAGCATTCGTCCCAGGCATGATATAAAGTAACATCACAGAAACATCACAGAATGGTGGATAATCTGGTGCCCCGTGTTTCACTTGAGCCGTAAGTGAGACCCGACGTTCCCTGTCATGTGGTAGCCTGTGCAATGAAAACCTAGACCCCCTACGAGTGCGGCGAATAGCCCGCCAATTTTAGAGTAAGGTCCCCTCCTTCTCAACGCTTTGGGATGCGAACCCGTTGCCCTCTAGAATCCGGCTATTCGTGCACCCCACCGCGAGGTAATCCTCGTACAGAAAAGAAAATAATATACAAGGATGACATCGACCTCAACCCGGTCGTGCCCCAAAAGAATAATATACAAACTGGCTGTGACGGCAGTCCACATGTCGGACGCTCGCCCGGCAATATCAAATGTACAAATGAAAACAACTGTACTATCATTGCACCATTGCTATCCACCACGACGATCCAACGAACATCATAGCACAACACAGAACATCAACGTGAATGTCACGTTCGCAAACCCGTCTAAAAGACATATAGCAATTAGACGAGTTTACCGATCAAGTGACATTCACGGTCGCAGATAGAAATGTTTGTACTGTTAAACGCACACTTAAAATATCGATCGACTAAGTTCCAAATTGGCCCTAATAGCAAAACAACACTTCACTGAAACCTGGGCCAAAACAGAATATCAAAAAAATCACAATTCCAAGTAAATGAGCTACAGAAAATATTTGGATGCCCGTTGCCACTAAACCGCCGCGGAACAGCCGCCAATAAGGGCTGAGTGCGGCGGACCCGCGGCGCTTTAGAGGAATCATGAGTCCAAACTTTTTGTGTACCCATAAAATCGCCTGCACGGATTTTTAAGATGCCTGAAATAATTTTTTGACCACTTTTGAAAATCGACAGCAACTGTGAAAATGGAATTGTGATTTTGGTAAATTCTGTTGATCGAACTTTTAAGAACGTTTAAACAAGTTAGTAAGGGGTTTAAAGGGTGGCTCTGATACCATGAAGGGTTCCGGCAGCGCCCCGGCCATCAAAACGCGGCCAAAATGCAAAACAAAAATTTTCTAAACTCGCGCTACCGCTACCCGATTTACGGATCGACCTTAAACCCTAAACTGGCATGCTAACTAAGAGTTAGAATCATTATACCGAGTTGATCCGTGTCCTTCGGTCTTCATTCTAAGCTCCTAGCGGCTCCTTGATGTGGTTTGGTTGCCGGTCTTCCTCTATCTCCGATGATCCACCCAAGGGAAACGGCGTAAGCTCCAACCTCGTCGAACGAGATAACCGATGCTCCAAAGTCGCTAGCGATGGAGAGTGGGGATGTATGAAAATGTCACTACAATTTTTCTCTCTACCCATGAGCTCAATGAGAGACTCAAGAAGGAGATGAAAGAGGAGATGAAGCTTTGGCATGAGCAAGAAAAATGACTAACTCCTTTTTGTGTGAATGAGAGTGAGTGTGTTATCAAAAATAAAATGGTCCTTATTTTTTTGAAAGTGGCCGGCCCCCTCTTATTCCCACCCAAAAAGATATCATTTTCCATTACAATTATTGCAATAAACAATGCAAACCATACTTTGAACCATACCCAAAATCCATGTTCATGCCATGCTTGAAGTCATATCACCTTTTCCACCTCATTAATAAAACAAATGAATTTTCATAAATGAAAAATCATATAAATGAGGTGGCATCTTCTAGAAGCTATTCCGTATGAAATATGGAATACTTTCCGGTACATGTATCGAAATATATATACGCGTATTCGTACAAAAATACGAATAGCCAAGAGAGAAAATAAGTAGGGAACAATAATACTAGAATACATATATATAAATACATATGTAAATTATTAAATCAAAACATGATTTAATAATTTGGCTTAATCCTAAGCCGCTTGTATTATCAACCGTCCGATTAAAGTCTGCGCATCTTGTGCAAAAATTTAATCGGACACCTGTATGTATCAACATACCTCATGTACACCATATCGCCTGAACCGTGAAAACCCTCTGGGTGGGACTCTAAAGACTCGTCAATACGCTGGCAGTGGGTTTAACCACAAGCACGTTAGCGGCACTAGCTGTACGTAACGGCTACCCAGGTATTGAGCGAAAGGGAGGCCGACGAGCAAACTCATCCTGAACCCCTACTGAGCCTGACAGTGACAATATCTGTACAGTCCAGTCTGTTCGTCTATGAGTATCACATATCGAGTTTAGGGGGTGGATAAAGTCAGACCCCTAACAACGCGATATTTAGTGTCGGCATGTAACCCATCACCTCCTGGGAAACTATTGATCCTGGATCGGTAATCTTCGTCTACCGTGACCATGGATTTGTGGTGATGGCCACCCGTACACAATGCGACATCAACTCCCAATACCGGGAGAGATGAATCCCTGACGATCCGATCACTGCCTCCATGTGGCTCAGGACTGTACCCAACTAAAACCTATTTGCACGACTCTTTTGAGCCGTGGTAGGATAGTAATTAAAGCACAATGGGAACTCACATGAGACAAATGAGGATCTCAGGTCGGCATACTAACCTGCACACATGTCACCTGGGAACTGCTATCTGACAATAGGTATAATACCAACTAGCAGGTTCCCGGCGAGTCCGTCCAGTGTACTCATAACCCAATAAGAACCTGTATACTATCTTAGGTGAACAAACTAACACCAATGGCTTGTGAGACCTGGCCACCGCCCCTCGTCGGGGTCTCGATCAGTATACACTAGTCTACACTGGAGTATCGATGCCCGGTCTGGATACTCCTACGACTAGGGGCATTTAAGGATGTGCTTATAGACCCTAGCTCGCACATATATGATCGCCATCATAATGCCGATAGTCAAGCAAGAATCCTATGGGCTCTATCAACATGTACATGATGATAAAGACAAACCAGATAGCATACTATCATCTTGAGTAAGACTATTTTATCGGTGTAGGTCCTCACTCAATCATCATAATCACAAGTCCACGACTATGATAATTGCCTTGAGGGAACTATAGCCAACAAGAACCTATGGTCTACGCATGCAAAAGAATCAAATAACCCTCGACATCGACGTACAAACACCAATTGATCGAGATAAAACACAAATACAAAGTTCAGGTTATAAACAAGCATGAAACCAAAACAGAATCTCAGAAAACATGCTCCAAATTTTACCTTAGGTGAAATTAGCCAATTTTGCACATGGAAAGGGTCTAGTTTACTGAAAATGGAGCCATGGACCAAACACTAACCCAATCACCCTCACCCTGGCTGCAAATTACGGCCAGAGGGAATAAATTTGCAGCCACTTCAAGGAATTGGGGTCTCGGGTCATCAGGGTAGCTTCTAGGTTGCCTGCTTGTCTCACTGTGTCTGCAAAATATTTTTCAGGTTCCCCGATTCATAGCAGATCACTAATTATCACTACAATTTCCACGATATTCCGATATAGGGGTTTCTAAGTTCATATCTTGGGGCTTAATTCTCTGGTTTTGTCCAGAATTCTAGCACTAGAGGGGTTGCAGGGTCTCTACTAATCTCAATTACACTTCATAACTCATAGAATTCCTCACAACCTCATCTTGGAATTTTCAAACCCCACTAAACATCACTAAAACACTTCTATACTTAGATAGGTGCTAAAGTAAAACAATTACTACACTAATGGTAAAGGAATTAGCTAATTTGGCAACTCAAGAAAATTCTTGATTTGCCCCAAGTCTTCAAAATCCAATTTTTCTTGGTCTCCCATGCTTGTAGTGAGCTTGTACACCTTTTTTATGAATTGAAGGCAAGGTTTTGATGTAGCTTAGGGGTTGTAGTGAGGAGTTTGAGGTGGTGGAGGGAGGGGCAGCCAAGAGTGAAAAAGGAGGAGAGAATGATGAAGGAAATGGTGGGAAACAAATGGGAGTAAAGGTCAAAGACCCCTCATCTCTCTCTCTTCTCTCTCATGCCCATACCTCTTTCTATATTCCATTTCTTTTTCTTTTCCTTTTCCTTTTCCTTTTCCTTTTTCTCTTCTTTTCTCATTTTAAAACGAGCCATGCATGAAAAATAAAGAAAAAGCCATGGTAGAAAAATGTAACAATGTGCAATATGAGATGGTGCATGTCATGTGCACAAATCAAGCTTAATGCACGATTAGTGATATTTAATCGCGATTAGCATTAAAATGGAATATAATTAGTCATAAAGAATTTATAATTTTCTTAAATCATATTAAACACCCTCATTTCCGTAACTCCTATAATTTTCCAAATATTTCCCAATTTATCTGCAATTAATTATACCGTATCATAAAAATATTCATAATATTTATATATTAATTATATAAATTTCCAAAAATAAAATTTTATTTTTCTGAAATGTTACAATCTTCCCCCTTAAATAAATTCGGCCCCCAAATTTAAATTTAAACCCCTCAATACTAAAACATTTCAGTAAAAAGCTCAAGTCGTCGGGGCTCCGAAATTTTAAATGCATAAAACACATCGTAGCACAATGCATGCACATGAAAAACGAGTATATAAACCAAAATCAAAGTCCATCAAGCATCCCGCAATCATCGGAGTTATGGTGAAGACACCAATGTCAAAGCCCAATACGAAAACCAACATGATATACATCAAACTATACATGTACGCATCGTTAAAACATCTGAAAGAAATGCATGCCAAACCTTTTCAAGTCGCTGTGCGATGCGCGTATCACTACACAGTGGCGGACGTCTATTGTAAGAAAATAACTATATATATACCCTTTGTTTAACATACACGTCCCGCCGTTTTGAAAATTAATCTAGAAGGGTTTCCTTTGTTAAATGTCTCGTGTCATCTCGGACACGTATGTAAATACTGAGACTATACCTCTATTTTGGAAATCCCTTAGATAACTATCAATGCATGCAAAAATATGTTCAGGTACTGTCCTCTGACTAGTCTTGCTAAGTACTAAAACAAATAGTAAATATCATAAAATGTACTGCTCCACAAGAATCAATCCCAAATTGTGCATATGAATGCCACGTACGTCTGGTGCGCATGGAAATCGAAATCCATGATGTGCCATACATATGCACAGAAACAAAATCTAAGTGCGACGGGTGTGCACGAAGCACCTGTCAAAGGCAACGGGTGTGCCTGACAGTAATATCAGGTGCATTTGATATCCATGAAGAATCTCGATTTAGTGCATCTGGTGTGCACCAAAATCGCATCAAGCGCATCAAGTATGCGTAGAAATCCAAATCAAGTGTACAAGATGTACGAAAACAATATCGAATACCACAATCGAAATCGATGGTATACAACAAATCTCAATCCAAGTCAGGTATACCGTGGTATATAATCTAACAACCATGTGCATCAGTGTGCATAAAATCGAATCAAAATACTAAAAGTGCTTGAAAACTATGCCGAATGCACAAGTCAATCACATGCATACCATAGGCATGAATTCAAAATCAACATCTCGAATGACATCAAATCGAAATCAAGTGCAACTGTGGTGCACAAAATCTCAATCATGCAAATAAATCGTCTAAAATACCAAAGTCAAAGATGACAGAAACAGTCCTGCCCTAGCACATCCTCTAAAGATCTCTTGCCAACAGTCAATGTCACTCATAACATGTCTCGTCGACAATGCCGAACTCTGTCTTGCTGGGTGTACATAATATGACCGATCCTGGGTCCAAGTCTTCTCGTATAGTATTCCAGAAAGGTTCTGTCGAGTTCTCTCCTAAATCTCGTTTCTGCTGAACTGTCCGGAAGTCATCATCCTATACTAATTCTATTTCTTGTTCCGGAATGGCTGGATACTCTTTATGACTCTTTCTGGAAAATATATTCATATACAACGCCTCTGCATGCGTATCATATCTCTGATGTCAGCGGAATGGAACGGCATCTCATCAAGATCTCATACGAACCTCATACGCCACTTTTCTTTAATATCGACTGATTCGGACTCGTCTCTTCGTGGCTGCATGGACTACGCTCCAATGGCTATACTCGTATCTGGAGTCTTCCAAGCAATGTATCCCATCACATGATATCCGAACGACATCAAACTTTTCGTTCGATTCATCAAAGTTCCATAATCGCCCAAGAGCTCAACATCTTGAGTACAGTTTAATAATATCTGGTACATGCCATAGTACTTATGGACCAGCCGTAGAAGGGCAAACCCAAGCCTCATTAATGGTACCATGGAATGCTGCAAATCCTAAGATTCAAAAGCGTTCCCATCGTCATTATATCGAGTTAGGGTTCCATTCTTCTAGAGGGTCCACGGAATCACTTGCATGTTTTTCCGAATACTTTAAACTTGGAAAATGGGTTTCTGACATACGATCGTTTTCTTTCGACTCCCAACGTACCTGCATTAAGTCTTCTCTAGCTGTAATTAATCAATCTGATGACCTCGCATCGGGGTGTGCAAACGAACCACATGTCCTAGTCATTCATCCTTGGTGACTAGCGATCTTCTATCATATCTCTAAGTATAAACTCGTGCTATAATAGCTTCGAACATCTGGGGCGATATCTTGTCATTCGCAGCAACAACTGGCTCATTCGTCCGCACCATGAACAGTGCCTCAATCCTAAAGAATAGGTGATACAGTAACGATCATCATATTCTGGCTGGTCTCTAGCAGTAGCCCAATCCTCTGGTGCTGATCTTCACACTCGAGAAATCTTAGTAAAAGCAATCCATCAAACGCTCATGGCGCGAAAAATAAAATAGGACGATACATCTATGAAATCGTGTGTCCCTGGAATCATGTCGTGGTCAGTCCTCGTCCATGACGAGCTCGTGCTGACCGCAATTCTAGCCGCAGCTCTCTCTGCCGTGTAATCATGGTAACAAATCACTAACCGATATCGATGAGGATAGATCATAGGAATGAATACAATACTGTGCAAGGAAATATACATCATAAGACTTCTTAAGCGGAATAGTGTATCGTAAGTATGCCGCGGAACATACCCACGGTAAGTCACTCTACTTAAGTCACCTACTCCATCAACCAAGGTCAATCTACGCGACGAAAGTTCGGGTATAATACCCCCTCGACCAAGTCTAAGTTCCTTATGGTCAAGCCTAGGTTCTTAATATAAATATACACCCTAGACTCCTCATAGTCAAACATAGACTCGAACCAAGGTTAAATCTAGCGTTCTGATACCAAATTTGTCACGACCCGAAATAGTACGTGACTGGCACTTGAATCATATGAAGTCTATAGGACCCTATCTAATTCAAGTAAGCCAAAAATCCCAGAAATCTAAACCATTTGAAAAGAGAGAGAAGGAAAAGTTTAATTTTAAAGCAAGTTGTTTAACAAAATAAGTCGTAGTATGCATTTTTAAAATCTCAAGTCTATTCTGAAAATTTCGGCAGAGTTTCCTTTGTAAATACTGGCCCTAAACGGGTACAACATTTGAAGTATATATATAAAGGAATTCCCAAGCGGGCGCTAGCACTTCGCCAATTGGCAGTCATAACCACGCAAGAAATATAATATACAACGCCGAAGGGCGAGGATCAAAACTCAAAAAGAAACCAAAATCATCAAGAAAACCATAATAATACAAGCGCGACTCTAAGGTCGAAAGAATATACAACTGGTCTTCTAGGTCTAATAAATATACAAATCTGGTTGATGAAGTTTACTAGATACAACTGAAATAATAAAAGTACAATAGTGGTCACGATACGAGTGAACCCACCTACCAAAGCAATCACCCAGAATGAAGCAGTGTGCCAGCAAGCCACCAAGAAAACCTGTACGGCAAAACCTGCAAGAAACTGTGGCACAACGGGGGTGAGTTGCCAACTCGTGAGTAGAACACATCACCGAGCAGAAATCGCATGTATGACTCAATCCTAGGTCATACGATAATATATATATCCTCAATATATAAACCGGTACCATCTACACATAAGTGTAATATCAAGTGCTCGTGTCAGTGCCTCAGGTAGCAACATAATACATATATGATGTATTAATGCATTAAAATGAAAGCAGAATACGTCATGAATGAGAAAATTGTTTTCATTATTTAGTGAGATTTCTGTATTTATAAATCGAGGTATCATCAATGAAATCAACAGAAAATCAATGTCTAGCATCGACACAAAATATATATCTCGCTATCTCAATATCTCAGGCTCCGGCAATCCGGACTGGCCCGTAAAATCAAATCTCAATACCTCAGGCTCCGGCAATCCAGACTGGCCTATACTCCGATCGGTATCCTCCGGATATTTGTCGAGTCACAATAAAATTACCGGTCGGTAGTGCTCCCCTGCCGGGCTCAACGCCATCATCTGCGACCGTCTTGCCCCGAGGTACCGCACCGGGTCCACCATGCACCCACAAACGGTTCCTCCTCCTCCTCGAATCGGGTGTATGATATCGCTCAAGTGCCGAGAAAACTCATGGTGGACATATCTCAAATCGTATCATGAGAAAACCGCAATTTTCTATCATTAAAATAATAATAAGTTTATAAAATCCTTGCGGTTTCTCCAAATCCAGAAATCTCAAAGAAATCCGAAATCCCAATCTCAAGAGTAAATAACCAAGGAAATACCGGCAATAAGCTACATAATATTGCATGACAAATGAATATATCAATGCATGGGATATCAAGCAAAGAATGCAATAATTAAACTAGCATATAACAGCAAGCGCACTAGTACTATGTCGAAACTATCATCTAGCAATTTATACAATGAAATAGTATTTTCTAACGTGTACGTGACATGGCAATAACCGATGATGATGTGTGTGAGCCGGCAAGCAGGTGTACGTGGGGCATAGGCATCATTGGTAATGATGCTGGTGTCCTGATAGCATGATTTTAATAATAACTAATGAAAACACAAATAAGCATGCAATGCGATGCGAACAGCAAGGATATGCGGAACATGCATGAATAATAACGCGACATATAAGAACATACATATATGTATGATTCCTACAGTTTTGACATTTGAAATAACAAGAATCGGGTGTTTAGAAAATAGGGGCTACGGTGCTTTTAAGAAAAGGTATGCCCTTTGAAATATCCGTAGTATCCCTTGGCCTGTTGATTGTTAGTGATTTTTGCATGCGTCCGCTTTCAAAAGTTGAATCAAAGAATATTTACCGCATTCAAGAACAACGTCGCTTGGTAGCTAGCCGGTGAGTACGGGTTGGTCCATAGGGATTTTGTGTATTTTCTATTTGTTCTAACGAGTTAATTCCAATTGTGGTAGATTGGATTTTCACTAAAAACTAAGGTTGATTTAGACTAGGATAACAACCTTGCTAGGGTTAGGTTTAGGTTAAGTTTGGAAATTCAATATTTTCCTCACCGCTTTCTATGCCTTAATTAAGATCTATTTAGGTGTTATGGTAATAATTAATAAATGGTATTAGCACGATCGGGAAGAAACTATGTTTCTTCTTCTAGGTCCTTGTCCGTCTTTTCTTAATTCTTACCCTAACCTCCATGGAAAATATATACAACCGGTCTTTTAAACTACGGTATCACTGCTACCTCATCGGATAGGGTGTCATAGTAAGCGGTGTGTGTATGTATGCATGGAGTCCTATAAAAATATGCAGTAGGCAAGAAAGGGGTGAGAGATTTTCATCTCTCAAACCTTTCTTATTCCTAACCTTAACAAGTGAGGAACTACTAACTCATTAAGGAATTGTTAAAAAGAGACATTTTTTATGATTGTTTTTAATAACCTAATTATCTGATCTACGGCAAATAAATAAAATTTCTAACTAATTAACTAGGGCAGATAAATAAAATTACTAAACTACGGTAGAAAAGAAATTAACTAGGGCAAGGTAAAGAAAAACTACTTACTTTTATTCGATGCACTCTTCAAAACATTATATAGAATTCTGAATTTTTATCAATAAAAAGAGGCATGCTCCAAAAAGAGCTTTAGGGTTTCTGTTTATAGATTATAGAAACCCTAGGGTTACATCCGATCCCTATCTGCATTTATAAATTTACCTTAAGAAGCCTAGTCAACGCACCGCCACACCGTCAAAGTTTGCACCGACACGTGCCTAGCATGGCTGCGGATCAGCAGCCATATGCCCTGTTTGGCCGCGGATCTGTTGCCAAATGAAGGGGTCTTTGGTTGGAATCTTCTGGGGTTCTTTCTGTTGCTTTTTACTTGGCTTTTCTTCACTTGGTTCATCAGAATGTCTTCTAGTTTCTTCCAGATTTCCACAGTGTCACGATCCGAAAGTATGGAACATGACCGGCACTTAAACTACGAACGTCTCGAGGCGTACGTAATCTAAGTAAACCGAAAACCCAGAAATCCAAACCAAGAAAAGTAGTAGAATGCAGGAAAAACCAACTTAAAGAAAGTAGTTTCAATAGCATAATCCGAATTATGCGGTTCTTTTAAAAACATCAAAAATTTACTGAAAATTTCGGCAGAGTCTCCTTTGTAAATACTGGCCCCCAAACGGGATACAACATGTATAGTATACGAAATCAAGAAAAAGGCATCCCCAAGCGGGAGCTAGCTCTTCGTCAATCGACGGTCATAACCACACAAGCAATATAATATACAACGCCAACGGCGAGGATCAAAACCCAAAAGGAAACTCAAAACCACCAGAAATGTAACGAGCGACTCTAAGGTCGAAAGAATAAACAATATTGGTCTCTATCTCAATAAATACATGTTTGGTTGATGGAATTTACTAGATACAACTGAATAATATTATACAAGGTAATATGATGGGTACGATACAAGAAAAACCCACCTACTAGCAAGTCACCGGAATGAAACTGAGCCCGCAAAGCCGTAATGAAACCTGTACGGCAAAACCTGCAAGAAACTGGGGCACAACGGGGGTGAGTTGCCAACTCGTGAATAGAAGAATATCTACGCACAGAAATCGCATAAATAACGCAATCCTAGGTCAATGATCATAATATATCCTCAAATATATGTATAACAGGCAGCCTATGACAATGTCTAGGGTAATATCTAGCCCGAGTGTAATCACATGTGCCCGTGTCAGTGCCTCAGGTAGCAATATATCATATGAGTGAGGTATGAATGCATGAAAACAGCATACATGTAAATGAAGAAACTGTTTTCATAAATTAGTGAGATTTCCTTTGTATTTTTTTTTCAAATGAGGTATCATAACTGAAATCAGCACCAACGGTGTCTAGCATCGACACAAAACATAAATCTCAATGTCTCAAAATCTCAATATCTAAATCACAATATCTAGGGCGCCGCCAGTCCAGACCGGCCCCTACCATCCATCTCAAGACCACGACGGTATCCTCCGGATATCCGACGCGTCGGGTAATATCACCGGTAGGTAGTCTCCCCCTGCCAGGCTCATCGTCATCACCATAAGCTTCTTGCCCCGGGGTACCTTACCGGGTCCACCATGTACCCGAAACGGTTCCCCCACTCCTCGAACTCGGGTCTCACATGTCGCTCTCAGCACCGAGAAAACACATGGTGGACGCACTGATATATCATATCCAGGGTAACCGGGTTTTTAAAACAATTACATATTCTCTTTTGAAATCTCCACGGTTCCCAAATCCAGAAATATCAAGGAAATCCGAGTCCAAAACCTCAATAGCACATAAACTAGTGAATAAAGGCATGAGAATCCATGCGTGCGGTATAACAATGAATAACAATATGCATGAAGTAGCAAGTAACAACTGAAATGTCTAATATGGCATATAAGGAAAGTACACTAATATCATGTCAAAACTACTAGCTAACAAGCTAAGTCAAGCAAATATATTCTCTAAAGTGTACGTGACATGGCAATTACCGATGAAGATGTGTGTGAGCCGGCAAGTAGGTGTACGTGGTACATACGCATCATCGGTAATGGTGCTGGTGTCGTAACAGCATGATATCAATAATGGACTATGCAGCACAATAAGTATGCGAGGCAGAGCGAACAGCAATAATGTGCGGGAGCTGAATACTAGACACAACGATAACTAATCTGCAATAATCTAATATAAGTCCTACAAATGGTGCCTTTTGAAATAACACGAATCATGGGGTTTTGAAAATAGGGGCTACGGTGTTTTTATGAAAAGATACGTCGTTTTTGAAATATCCGTAGATTCCCTTGAGCTGTCTTTAAAAATGCCCACGATTCGTTAGTTTTTGAAATAGGTAAGAAGTCTAATCTAATCTAACAACTACACTAAACTATACGGCTGAACGAACAAGCTGAACTACAAGTAAGGAAACCGTCTATCATCTGAGTCGATACATATACATACCTGTATATGTATAGTCGGTGATCCCGCCTCAATAATATCATATCCGATACCATATCTATAATCAGGCATCCCAAGTCAAGAGTGCGGATCAATCATCAATATAGCTCGTACGTAAATCCGTCGTACGGCATCCCAATCTGGATACGGGTCAATATCACATTCATCATACTATTCACCTGGTATCCTCTTTATCAAATATCATGATCGGGGTACTGATCTACGTCTAGTACCATACTGATACCGCCTACGTGTGCATGGACATGTGTGAAACACTACGTCAAGGACCCGCTACAACGTCATGTCGTATCTAAGATACGAACCCTGCTATATTACCGATCTCACGGCCTCAAATCAAATCTCATCGACTCAGCTCAATCCCAAGTATCATCCTCAATCCGTATGTGAACACATAGTCCCATACCCATGTGAACACATAACAATAAAGAATCCCATGAGCACATATCAATAGGAATGTATGCAAGTATGTATGTGTGTATGTGTAGTGCAACACTACCCTAGGGTTCGCAACACTAAAAATAGTCCAACACACCAATATCCATCCTAAGCATCGTTATTAATCCTAAATAACATATAATAAATGTTGGTGTGTATACGCATCCGTATACACCACCACGGACTGCGGGGGTGCTATACGCCATCCACCCGACTTCTCCCTGTAGATATAAATCTACTCACCTGGTCATCGCTAGCCGGTGCCGACGTCGCCACGCGCTTGCTTGTCGTCTCGAAGTCTACATGGGGGTACCTACATATCATAATGCACCATATCTCATTAAAATCCGACTCATGATCAAAACGACGCACGAATCCCACATAGGTCAAAACCTATGGTTGCTTTCACAAATCAACCCAAAAACCCTCGACGTCGGCGTACAAACGCCAAACCATCGAGAAAAACCCAAATACACTCATTTGCACATTCACGAACACTAATTTTAATATAAACTAGGTTGAAACTCACAAAAACGCCAATTTCACTCAAAAAGTCATTTTTCCGAAAATCTAGCGAGCACAATTCACCGTTTTTGTACAAAACATGTTGTTTAAATGAATGTAGAGGCCAATAAATTTATTAAATATCTTAAATAAGTCATAGAAACAATTTCCGGAATTTAATCTCATTAAATTCCAAAAACCCTAATATTCTAGTTTACAAAATACCCTTTTTAACAATTTCAAAGCAAAAAAATGCACAAACTACAATTTATGTTGGATTTCCATGAACAAAAAGCATTAAACCACTCAATATAATCTTTATAATGACATGAAACCTAAATTTGAATTTTATCTCATAAGAATATAATTATTTAAAAAACCTAGTTTACCAATTATATAATTATCACTTTTAAATTAACAAATATGCAAACTAGCAACTTAAATTGGATTTAGCATAACATTAATATGTCAATTATATCACATAAACTAAATATCACAACACAAAATACCAATTTAAAATCAAACCCCTCTCTTGAATTTTAAATCATGCACCTAAAACTAATTAAAAACCTAATTAAACAATTAATTAAGCTAACCTAAGCAATTAACAACATATTAAGCAAAAAGGTTAGAATTTATACCCAAATAATTTGAAGAACCCACAAGCACACTTAGCCTCCCAAATTGAAATCTAAATCCCTAGATCCATGCTATGGTAGCCAAAGGAAAATGGGTAGGAGGTGGATTTTGATTTGGATTTTTGCTTGATTTTTTGTGGATTTTTCAAGCATTTTTGAAGAACTTTTTTAAAGAGAAGGAGATGAAGAATGAAGGGCTGTTGGGGTTCAGATTTTGGCCAGAAAATGAGTGGGGGAGGAGAGAGAGGGAGGTGGAGAAAAATGGGGAGAAAGTCAAAGTCAATTCAAGGTCAAAAGTCTAACTAATTTATCCATTTTCTTTTCTTTTCTTTCATTTCTTTTCCTTTGAAATTCAAGTGGGGAAAAAATGGGGGCTGCTGAATTTAGCTAAGGGGAGAAGTAAGTGGGGGTGTGTGGGTGTGGGCACGGGTGTGGGGTGATGAAAAATGATAAATACAATACCCCAAACATCCATTTACGCTAAAAAAAAGCCTTTTTTCTTCAATAATTTCTAAACCGTTTTGGCAAATGATTTCGTTCCAAAAACCAAATGATAAATTTTTATTTAAAGTTTTATGATGCACAAAATTTGTTTCAACTCATTCCAATTTGTAATTTTCCCTAATTAAATGTATTAGTGACGGCTTAAAATAATAATAAAATAATATTTTTTTCTGAAAATTTGAAATTTCACCAGCGGCTCAATAAACACCAAATAATAGCAATTACATAGCTAGAATATGTATATTTAATTTTTATAATAAGATATTTGTATTTTGACTTTTTACAGAAAACCCCTTTATTTTACCGATTTTTCGAAATTTCACCGAAACGATTTTCAAAACGCTACAATCTTCCCCCTTTAAAGAAATTCGGTCCCCGAATTTAAATTCAAACTTCCCCAAATACTAAAACATTTAAGAAAAACCATCAAGTCGTCGGGGCTCCGAAACTGTAAATACATAAAACAAATCGTAGCGCAGTGCATGCGCTTGAAAAAAAAATGAGTATATAACTCAAATCAATACTCCGTCAAGCATCCCGCAATCATCGGAGTCATGGAGAAGACATCAATGCCAAATCCAAATCAAACCAATATGATATAACTCGAAACATTACATGTAAACATCGAATCTATATCTGTAAGTATCCGAAGGAAATGTATGCCAAATCTCTTAAGTCGCTGTGCAACGCGTATAACACTGCACAGGACGGACGTCTATCATAAGAAAATA
The DNA here is from genome assembly GCA_030015575.1 of Agapanthus africanus. Classification (NCBI taxonomy): domain Eukaryota; kingdom Viridiplantae; phylum Streptophyta; class Magnoliopsida; order Asparagales; family Amaryllidaceae; genus Agapanthus; species Agapanthus africanus. The sequence goes on from CM057341.1 coordinate 371,870,363, forward strand.
GCTATATACATATATACCTTTGTTTGAAATGTACGTTCCGCCGTTTTGGAAACAATTTAGAAGGGTCTCCTTGTTTTAAACATTTCGTGTCATATCAGACACGTAGGTAAATACTGAGGCTATAGCTCGCTTTTGGAAAATCCCTTCAATAACTATCAATGCATGCAAAATATATTCAGGTACTGTCCTCTGACTAGTCCTGCTCAGTAAGAAAACATATAGCAATATCATAAAAACGTACTGCTCTATAAGAAATCAATCCCAAAATATGCACATGAATACTACGTGCGTCTGGTGCGTACGGAAATCAAAATCCATGAATGTGCCATACATGCGCACAGAAACAATATCTAAGTGCATCGGGTGTGCACGAAACATCTGTCGTAGGCAACATGTGTGCCTGACAGCAAAATCAAGTGCATCTGACATGCACGAAAAAAATCTCGATTTAGTGCCTCGGGTGTGCACCAAAATCACCCTTCAAAACATGCGCCCAACATACGCGAAAATCTAAATCAGGTGCATCCATCGTGCACGAAATCATGAAATCCAATATCAAGCGCCGAACGTGCGCAAAATCAATCAGGTGCACAAGGTGCACAAAACAAATATCGAGTATCACAATCGAAATCGAAGTCCAGTGCATCTAAGTACACAAAAGGCGTATCACTGCACTGCAAGCATATATAAACTATACCGTGTAGGAACGAAATCGTGTGCATGCATACGCACAAAACCAACTCAACTGTTTAAAACCGTAAAATCACAAACATGTGAAACTAAAGCACGAAAACGATATCAAGTGCAACACTGTGCAAAGATCGTAAATCCTCAATCATCAAAATCAAATCATACGAATAAATCACCCAAAACATCGTAATCAATAATGGCGGAATAGTACTGCTCAAGCGCATCCTCTAAGAATCTTGGCCAACTGTCACGGTCACTAGTGGGACGTCTCGTCGATGATCATGAACTCTGTCCTGCTGGTGTGCGTAACCATGACCACTCCTGGGTCAAGGTCTTCACTGTGAATTACCAATCTCTCGGTCCATCGGCTCATCGGCCCTGTCAGGTGTGCTAACGGGGATGATCCAGTTCTTGCACATCTCTTGTCATCTCCCGGTCAATCATCACGACCACTCTAAGACAGCATATCACTGGCGTCGGCCTCTGGCTCTCTGAATGTACATGACACATCTGATCCTGGGTGCAAGTATCATTGCAGCAGTGTCCTGGAAGGAATCCTGCTCACGGTCTACTCCATGCCTCGTCTCTGCCAACTGTCCGGAAGTCATCGTCCTTTCCTATATCTGCATCTTGCTCTGGAACGGCTGCATACCCATCGCGACTCCTTCTGGAAGGTAAGTCCAAGTACCATGCCTCGGCATGCGCATCGCATCTCTGATGTCGGCAGAGTGGAACGTCATCTCATCTAGATCTGGTGCGAAACTTTTACTCCACTTTTCTCTAATGTCGACCGCTTTGGACTCGTCTCGTCGTGGCTGCATGGACTGAGCTCCAACGGCTATCCTCGTATCTGGAGTCTCCCAAGAATGCATCTCACCACCTAGCATCCGAATTAAGTCGAACCATTCGATCGATTCGTCAAAACCTCATAATCCCCCAAGAGCTCAACATCTTGGTACAGTTTAATAGTATCGAATACATACCACAACATCGGTGGTCCAGCCGTAGAAGGGCAAACCCAAGCCTCACTAATGGCGCCGTAGAACTGCCGCAAACCCGAAGGTTCAAAGGCTTTCACACGGTCATTAAGTCGAGTTAGGGTTTCATTCTTCTAGTGGGACCATAGAATTGCCTGCATGTCTTTCCGACTACTTTAAACTTGGAATAATAGGTTTCCGACATTCGATCGTCTCTGTCGACCCTCACGTCTCTGCGTGAAGTCGTTTCTAGCTGGAATCAATCTATCTGATGACCTCTCATCGGGTAGGCGAACGAACCACATGTCCTAGTCATTCATCCTCGGGTGACTAGCGACCTTCTATCATCGCTTAGTACAATCTGTACTGCAATAGCTCCAATATATGGGGCGATATCTCGTCGCTCGCAGCAACAACTGGCTCACTCGTCTGCATGATGAACGGTGCCTCAATCATCAGGAGTAAGCAACACACCAACGGTCATCAAAATCTGGCTGGCCTCTATCATTGGCTCAATCCTCTAGTGTCGATCAGCACCTCCGAGTAACCTCATAAAGGCGATCCGCCAATCGCTCGTGGCGCGGAAACACAGTAAAAAGACACATCTCTGCAATCGTGTGTCGCCGGAATTTCGCCCTGGTCAGTCCTCGTTCGTGACGAGCTTGTGCTGACCGCAACTCTAGCCGTAGCTCTCCCTGCCCGTAACCGTAGCAGCAAAACCAAACTGGTACCGATGAGGCTAGATCAGGAAGGAATATAATACTGAACAAGGAAATGTACATCCTAAGGCTTCATAAGTGGAGTAGCGTATCGTAAATATGCCGCGGAACATACCAACGGTACGTCACTTTACTTTAGTCACCTATTCCATCAACCAAGGGTCATCCTACGCTCCGAAGGTAAAACCTAACGCTCTGATACCAACTTTGTCACGATCCGAAAGTATGGAACATGACCGGCACTTAAACTACGAACGTCTCGAGGCGTACGTAATCTAAGTAAACCGAAAACCCAGAAATCCAAACCAAGAAAAGTAGTAGAGTGCAGGAAAAACCAACTTAAAGCAAGTAGTTTCAGTAGCATAAGCCGAATTATGCGGTTTTTTTAAAAACATCAAAAATTTACTGAAAATTTCGGCAGAGTCTCCTTTGTAAAACTGGCCCCCAAACGGGATACAACATGAATAGTATACGAAATCAAGAAAAAGGCATCCCCAAGCGGGAGCTAGCTCTTCGTCAATCGACGGTCATAACCCCACAAGCAATATAATATACAACGCTAACGGCGAGGATCAAAACCCAAAAGGAAACTCAAAACCACCAGAAATATAACGAGCGACTCTAAGGTCGAAAGAATAAACAATATTGGTCTCTATCTCAATAAATACATGTTTGGTTAATGGAATTTACTAGATACAACTGAATAATATTATACAAGGTAATATGATGGGTACGATACAAGAAAAACCCACCTACTAGCAAGTCACCCGAATGAAACTGAGCCCGCAAAGCCGTAATGAAACCTGTACGGCAAAACCTGCAAGAAACTGGGGCACAACGGGGGTGAGTTGCCAACTCGTGAATAGAAGAACATCTACGCACAGAAATCGCATAAATAACGCAATCCTAGGTCAATGATCATAATATATCCTCAAATATATGTATAACAGGCAGCCTATGACAATGTCTAGGGTAATATCTAGCCCGAGTGTAATCACATGTGCCCGTGTCAGTGCCTCAGGTAACAATATATCATATGAGTGAGGTATGAATGCATGAAAACAGCATACATGTAAATGAAGAAACTGTTTTCATAAATTAGTGAGATTTCCTTTGTATTTTTTTTTTCAAATGAGGTATCATAACTGAAATCAGCACCAACGGTGTCTAGCATCGACAGAAAACATAAATCTCAATGTCTCAAAATCACAATATCTAAATCACAATATCTAGGGCGCCGCTAGTCCAGACCGGCCCCTACCATCCATCTCAAGACCACGACGGTATCCTCCGGATATCCGACGCGTCGGGTAATATCACCGGTAGGTAGTCTCCCCCTGCCAGGCTCATCGTCATCACCACGAGCTTCTTGCCCCGGGGGTACCTTACCGGGTCCACCATGTACCCGAAACGGTTCCTCCACTCCTCGAACTCGGGTCTCACATGTCGCTCTCAGCACCGAGAAAACACATGGTGGACACACTGAAATATCATATCCAGGGTAACCGGGTTTTTAAAACAATTACATATTCTCTTTTGAAATCTCCACGGTTCCCAAATCCAGAAATATCAAGGAAATCCGAGTCCAAAACCTCAATAGCACATAAACTAGTGAATAAAGGCATGAGAATCCATGCGTGCGGTATAACAATGAATAACAATATGCATGAAGTAGCAAGTAACAACTGAAATGTCTAATATGGCATATAAGGAAAGTACACTAATATCATGTCAAAACTACTAGCTAACAAGCTAAGTCAAGCAAATATATTCTCTAAAGTGTACGTGACATGGCAATTACCGATGAAGATGTGTGTGAGCCGGCAAGTAGGTGTACGTGGTACATACGCATCATCGGTAATGGTGCTGGTGTCCTAACAGCATGATATCAATAATGGAATATGCAGCACAATAAGTATGCGAGGCAGAGCGAACAGCAATAATGTGCGGGAGCTGAATACTAGACACAACGATAACTAATCTGCAATAATCTAATATAAGTCCTACAAATGGTGCCTTTTGAAATAACACGAATCATGGGGTTTTGAAAATAGGGGCTACGGTGTTTTTATGAAAAGATACGTCGTTTTTGAAATATCCGTAGATTCCCTTGAGCTGTCTTTAAAAATGCCCACGATTCGTTAGTTTTTGAAATAGGTAAGAAGTCTAATCTCATCTAACAACTACACTAAACTATACGGCTGAACTAACAAGCTGAACTACAAGTAAGGAAACCGCCTATCATCTGAGTCGATACATATACATACCTGTATATGTATAGTCGGTGATCCCGCCTCAATAATATCATATCCGATACCATATCTATAATCAGGCATCCCAAGTCAAGAGTGCGGATCAATCATCAGTATAGCTCGTACGTAAATCCGTCGTACGGCATCCCAATCTGGGTACGGGTCAATATCACATTCATCATACTATTCACCTGGTATCCTCTTTATCAAATATCATGATCGGGGTACTGATCTACGTCTAGTACCATACTGATACCGCCTACGTGTGCATGGACATGTGTGAAACACTATGTCAAGGACCCGCTACAACGTCATGTCGTATCTAAGATACGAACCCTGCTATATTACCGATCTCACGGCCTCAAATCAAATCTCATCGACTCAGCTCAATCCCAAGTATCATCCTCAATCCGTATGTGAACACATATTCCCATACCCATGTGAACACATAACAATCAAGAATCCCATGAGCACATATCAATAGGAATGTATGCAAGTGTTAGTGTATATGCCCTAGAGGCCATTACTGTATCATACTAGTTTGTATATTACTTGATGGAAGCTTGGGATATTCACCTTGTATAAACAATCTTGCTCAATATAGTAGTATGCTACTTGGTTTGTTTCTACTTCAATGTGTACTTGTGTTTATTTCAGTATATCACTTATACGCATTAGTGGAGCCCTTAGGATCTTTGCTTGATTACCAGCGTTGTGATGGCAGTCACACTAGTGGGGGCTGGGTAATCTATAGGCACATCCTTATACAGGTCCCTAGTCGTAGGACTATCGAGACAGGGCATCGATACTCCGGAGTAGACTAGCGTATGCGCTTCTCATCCCAGTGTGGGAGATGGTCTGTCCCACAGCCATCAGTACGTCGTACTGGAGATAGTATACGGGTGCTCGTTGGGTTACGAGTACACTGGACAGGACTCGTCGGGAACTGACAGGTTGGTATTATACCTATCGTCAGTTATCAGTTCCTAGGTGACATGAGTACAGCTTAGTCCGCTGACTTGACACTGACACTTCGCCTCGAGTGTGTTCCCACTGCACTTTGATCACTACCCTACCACGGCTCAAAGGAGTCGTGCAAACAGGTGGTGGTTGGGTGCGGTCCCGAAGCACTTGGAGGCAGTGACGGTTAGACAGGATTCGTCTCTCCCGGTATTGGGGGTTGACATCGCGCTGTGTGTAGGAGAGCCATTACACGAGTATTCCCTGGCCAGGGCAAGCGAGATATACTGGTAGGTTTCCAGTGTTATCTCAGGGTGTTTTGGGCTTCACTCCGACACGACTTGTACCGCTATTGGGGGACTGACGTTTTACCGCCCCCTAGGCCCGCCATGCGATGTATCAGACGAACAGACCGGACTGTACGGAGAATGTCACATTCAGACTCAGTAGGAGTTCAGATGGGGTTTCACCTCGTCAGCCTTCTTGTCGACATCTACCTGGGGACCGTTACGCACAGCTAGTGCCGCTTGCGGTCTGTGGTTAAACCCACTGCCAGCGTAGTGTCGAGTCTTTAGAGTCCCACACAGTGGGTATTCGCCTCTGGGCAAAACAGAGTAGAGGTCGCATGGTTTTGCGACAGGGTTCGTTCTCATCCGCACACTTGTGCACGTTTGGAGTCCGGACGGATTATACTGGCAGGCTCTGGTTTGAGCCAGATACTGGTATATGTTTTGGGGGTTGCTTTTATATCTTGGTATTCTTGTTCCTCGTAACGAGAATGCAGGTGTGTATGCACAGTTGCTTGAGGCGGAGAATGAGGTTTTTCATTAGGGTTTCGGAACGGGTGCGTATGCACAGTTGACAGTCTTCGTTTTCCAAACCCTAATGGATTTATATATTATCTATTAATAATAGTAATTAAATGAGAATTATGTTATGGTTGTTTTTTTTGTTGACTTGTTGACCTTGGTTGACTTGTTGACCATTGACTACCATCATGCTTTAAAAAGTCTTCCTTGATTCATGCTTACTTTTTATTAAATGAAGCATGGTTGTGGTCATTCAAAATACTACCATCAACTATTCTCATTTTCAATTATTATCATTTAGATAATATTTTCTTTTGCATTATGGTTGCAAGAAAGAAAAAAGATTGCTCATTCTATCATAACCTCTCTCTCTCCTCATTTCATCTTCTTCTTCCTCTTGAAAAGAGAAACCTTCTCATGTGTTGAGAATCATTCTCTTTAGAAAGAAAAGCAAACCCTAATCACTCTCTACTCATTCTAGGATGAAGGTTTAGCAAGCCGGAAACCCTAGTTCACTCAAAGATCGAGGAAGAGCCCAAAGTCGAACCTTCGAGGTGGATCCATCTTCGACGGGAGAAGGCGACGAAAAGAGAGAACCATCAACCTCTACAAGGTTTAAAGAAGAAGGAGTTCAAGTTTAGGTATAACCATCTTCCATAGTAGCTAACTCTTTTTAGCTTGTATACTAGTTTTAGTTTAGACAACGATCCCGACACAGTTTAGTCCATGTTGCCTCTTGCGATAAAAATTCGTTTTTTATACCGTTTCCGCCTCCCCGTAAGTACCGGGGGTCGCAATATGGACTTACAGTGGTATCAGAGCCTAACTAAACTTAAACTAGCTTGGTAGTGAAGTGTAACGAAGTTCGGAACCGAAAAAATCACAAAACCGGAAAAACCAAAACCTGAGTTTCTGTTGAAATTTTTTTGGCTCAAAATGAAAAACTTTATACTTGTAAATTCGGCTCAGGGTTTTGTTTGAACAGCCAAGAAAAACGATGCACCAATTCACTTAAAGCGCCGCGCTTCCGCGGCACGAGGTAGGCATGTGCCGCGGAAGCGCCGCAGTATGATTTCTTCACTGCATCGTTTTTCGTGCAGTGTTCTTCTGTGTTGGTTTTGGGATTTTTAAAATATATTATATGTACCCAGATTTTCCAGAAAAGAAATTTCCTTTTGGGGTCCTATAATTCCGTATTTTTTTTCCGAACTTCACTGCACTTTGGCTATGTTGGTTATATCTGTGATGTTTGCATGTATTGAACGTCGGCTAATCGCTATAAGTCGATTAGTCGGGGTTATACATGATCTGTAATGTGCTGGAATGTGTATATGAATGTGTTGGACTGTCGCGGGTGAATAGCCGGGGTGGATGTGAGATGAGCTTTTGTTTTTCTTTCATTCATTTGTAAATGTAAATTGATGTAATTATATTATTTGTTTGGCCGCACAACCGGGTCGGGGTTGTAGCCGTCATTGTATAATTCTTTTTACTGTTTTTGCTCCTAGGATAGACCCATGGTGGGGTGCACAAACTACCGGGAACTTGGCGGGTAGTTTGCCGCACCCGTAGGGGTCTTGGGTGGGGTATTTGCTATTCACCGCGACCGTGTTATCCGCTTTTCGTTTCAGGCTCGAAAGGATTGCGGATTGCTAGTATATCCAATGTATTCATCTGTGATCTGTAATGTCTATCATTGTTTTCTATTTAGGCGTTGCTTATGTTTTACAGCCGCGCTAGCCCAGCCCCCGCTCTGTCGTTAGTTAAGTAACCTAACGAGTGATGACGGGACCCCGTGGCGAATGCGAATGGCATAAGCGTACGTCATATTTTGGTTGTTTTCTGCAATGGTAGGAATTAAATAATGGGACGCATTAAAAGAACTAATGCAAGAATATCACGCATTAAAAGAACTAATGCAAGATAATAAACCAAGTTTAAGTCGATGGAACACTTTCGAAAAACCACTCGGTTCTTTTCAAAACTAACTTTTAAATGCGGAGCTTGAGCCACTCCTTCTAAAAGCTATCTCGTTCCATCGATTATATCAAGTTCACTACGTTCACGGTTTCACCAAAACCATCCGTAGCCCTCCGTCGTTTCATATGAATATTCAACAGTATTCAAGCTGTGTTTGTTGGCCTTAGTCAAGGCACAGTGTTTGGTAGCTGGTGGGTATTCATATGTTGCATAGATAGAATGCGTTGGTTTGGGACAGTCGTATTGCCTTGTTGGCCATAGTCAAGGGTATATACGGGTGGGTTCAAATTAACCTGGATAACGACGGGAAGAACTTGACATGTGACTTATGATTTGTTGGCCTTAGTCAAGGTCATAAGAGCATGGGGCAAAAATCCACATCGGGAGTTTCATAAGTACTGAAACTTGCTAGATTTGCATACCATTTGGAGTGTGATGATTATGGTAGGATTCCTTCATTTTCGTCACGCGATGATATTTGGATCCCGATCCTACTGTGAGTATATACTACTCCTCGGGAAATTTCTCACTAAACGATCAATGCTATAAACCTAGTAGGTGCCTAGAAAGGTGTTAGCGGGGCTACGCCCCCAGGGAAAAGAGGTTCTTAAATTAAGGAACTTCGCGAAAGCGTTGGAAAACCTCCCTCGAAGTACCGACACTGGCCTGGCTGAACGGTTAAGCAAGTATTGTACGGTGGGATTGATCCCGGCTAATTCTTCCTTTGTGGTTTGAGGAGGGATTCGAGAGACAGTGGGAGCTATCCTGTTTAGACAAATTAAAAACCATTCTAAACTTGCAAGAGCATCGTGCTAAGTGTTTCTTCTCTCCCCCTGCAGCGACCAAATCGAAATGACTGGACTTAAGTTACTTCTAGATAAAAACATATTGACAGGGCCAAACTACAAAGATTGGCTCAGGAATGTCAAATTGGCAATCTCTTACGACAAGCTGGGGTATCTTCTTACCACCAAAGCTCCCCCCGTCCCAGGTCCCACCTCCAGCGTCGCGGATAAGGAAATCCGTAAGACTTGGGAGATTGACAGCGCGAAGGCCAGATGCCTCGTACTTGCCTCGATGGACAATGACCATCAGAGGAGGCACGAGAATATGGATTTGGAATCCATATTTCTTCATACAAAAGAACTGTATGGAGAGCAGTCTCGTATCGCAAGATACGAAGTGTCGAAGAAGTTATTTTCGACTAAGTTGGCCGTCGGATCATCGGTAGCGGACCACGTGCTTAAGATGATTGGCTACACTGAGGAGCTCGCGGAACTTGGGACCACGTTGGACAGTGAACTTTATACAGATATAATTCTCCAGTCCCTTCCATCCACTTACGCCCAGTTCATACTGAATTTCAACTTGCAAGAAAAGGAAGTTGAACTTTCAGAACTCCTCAACCTGCTGAGGAGCGCAGAGGGCCCCCTACAGAAGGGTAGGGATACATCCACTTTGTTTGTAGGAGGATCTTCTTCTTCTAGGTCCAAGGCGAAAGCCAAGGGAAAGAAGAAGAAAGCCCCCGCCAAACCAAGAGGCGGTGTTAGTAAAGTGGGTGCGAAGGGAAAGGAAAAGGCAACAAAGATAGCGGGGAAGCTTGTTGGTAAAGAGGAATGCTTCTATTGTCACAAGAGTGGACACTGGAAGAAAGATTGCAGGGCTTGGAAAGCCAGGACACAGGAACTGAAGCAGGTTGCGGCTTCAGCTTCAGGTGTGTATGTTATTGAAAACTGTCTTTCTATAAACTCTACTTCCTGGGTATTGGATACCGGATCAGGATCTCATATCTGTAATTCTTTGCAGGCGTTGAGAAACCGTAGGTTTTTGAAGGAAGGTGACATGACCCTCAGAGTTGCGAACGGAGCTAGCATGGATGCTAAAGCCGTGGGGGACTATCACCTAGGAATGTCAGATGGACATGTTTTGGTTTTGCGTAATTGCTTTTTTGTACCCAACGCAACTTGTAATATCATTTCTGTATCTTTGGTTTCTAAAGAAGGTTATGAATTTGCGTTTGTAAGTAATGTTGTAAACATTCACCTTAATCAAGTTCTGATTGGGTCAGGTACACTGAGCAATGGTATATACGTATTAAACCAACCACAGATTTTCAATGTCCAGAATACACACAAAAGAAAGTCTCCAGATATCAATCAGGCTTTCTTATGGCATTGTAGACTGGGTCACATCAATGAGACACGGTTGACTAAGTTACATAAAGAAGGATACTTGGATCCGTTCGAGTATCAGTCTTATGCCACTTGTGAATCTTGTCTTATGGGAAAGATGACAAAGACTCCGTTCACTAGACACGGAGAAAGAGCGAGCGAGCTCTTGGGACTCATACACAGTGACGTGTGTGGTCCAATGTCTACACATGCCCGAAGCGGTTATTCATACTTCATTACTTTCACAGACGATTTCTCTAGGTATGGACATGTCTTCTTAATGAAGCACAAATCCGAGGCCTTTGAGAAATTTCGGGATTACAAGAATGAAGTTGAAAAACAAACAGGCAAAAGTATCAAGATCCTAAGATCGGATCGAGGTGGTGAATACTTGAGTGCCGAGTTCCTGGACTATTTAAAAGAGAATGGTATTCTCTCTCAGCGTACTCCTCCATACACTCCGCAACATAACGGTGTATCAGAAAGGAGGAATCGAACCCTATTGGATATGGTTCGTTCCATGATGAGTAAGGCTGAGTTACCGCGATCTTTCTGGGGATATGCACTAGAAACAGATGCACATCTCTTGAACCAAGTTCCTACTAAGACTGTGCCTACCACACCATATCAGATGTGGAGTGGGAAGAAACCCTGTCTTAAAGCCTTTAAGACATGGGGATGTCCGGCTTTTGTAAAAAAGCAGCATGCGGACAAGCTCGAGGCACGCTCAGTACAGTGCAAGTTTGTGGGATACCCAAAGAACTCCAAGGGGTATCTATTCTATTACGCAGAGGAGCAAAAAGTCCTTGTTTCTCGTCATGCCCAATTCTTGGAAACTGAGTTTTTGGAAAATCAGATAAGTGGGAGCGCAGTAGAACTGGATGAAATTCCAGAACCTCAGACTATTACTGAAAGCTTAGTGGAACCAGAGGGTTCAAAAGAACATGACATTCCTATGCCGCTCCGTAGAAGTAGTAGGCAGTCTCATCCGCCCGAGAGATACTACGGTTTTCTCATAGACGGGGATAGAGAGGATTGCATCATAGACTATGATGAGCCTACTAGCTTCCAGCAGGCCGTTCAGAGCATTGACTCGGTAAAATGGCTGGATGCAATGCGGACCGAAATGGAGTCCATGTACACCAACAAAGTATGGACGTTGGACATTGCTCCAGACGGGGTAAAACCCGTAGGATGCAAGTGGATCTTCAAACGGAAGATTGGTGTAGATGGACAGGTTGAGACCTATAAAGCTAGACTTGTAGCAAAGGGTTTCCGTTAAAGACCTGGCTTGGACTACGACGAAACCTTTTCTCCAGTGGCTATGCTGAAATCCATTCGGATCCTTCTTGCCATTGCTGCCTTCCACGATTATGAGATTTGGCAGATGGACGTAAAAACCGCTTTTCTAAATGGAAATTTAGAGGAGTGTGTCTATATGGATCAGCCAGAGGGTTTCATTCAGAGTGGGAGCAGCGGAAAGGTGTGCAAGTTGCTTAAGTCCATCTATGGACTAAAGCAGGCATCGCGGAGTTGGAACATCTGTTTTGATGAGACGGTCAAGGAATTTGACTTTATCAAAAATCCAGATGAACCGTGCATCTATAGTAGATTTGTAGCGAGAACTGTAGTATTCCTTGTTTTATACGTGGATGACATTCTCTTAATAGGAAATGACATTCCTATGCTACAATCTGTCAAGGGTTTCTTGTCACACAGGTTCTCCATGAAAGACCTGGGTGATGCCTCTTACATCCTGGGGATCCGGATCCATCGTGATAGATCCAAGAGGATATTAGGACTTTCACAGTCCAGGTACATCGACACCGTACTGAAAAGATTCAGTATGGAAGATTCCAAGCGCGGTAACTTACCGGCTTGTCACGGGATCACCCTCTCTAAAGAGATGTCTCCCAAGACTGATTTGGAGAGGGATCGCATGTCTATTATACCCTACGCTTCTGCGGTAGGCTCTATAATGTATGCGATGTTGTGTACCAGACCGGATGTAGCTTATGCACTGAGTGTAGTAAGCCGGTATCAGTCAAACCCTGGGGAGAAACATTGGATAGCGGTAAAGAACATTCTCAAGTACCTGAGGAGGACTAAGGAGATGTTCTTGGTGTATGGCGGAAAAGACCTCCAGATTGAGGCCTTTGCTGACTCCAGCTTCCAGAGTGACAAGGATGATTCCAAGTCCATGTAGGGTTTTGTCTTTACCCTCAATGGAGGGGCGGTGTGTTGGAAGAGTTCCAAACAGGAAACCGTTGCAGACTCGACTATGGAAGCGGAATACATCGCTGCATTTGATGCCGCAAAAGAAGCTGTCTGGATAAGGAAGTTCTTAAAAGAACTTCAGGTAGTTCCGTCCATTGTTGACCCAGTACCTCTGTATTGCGACAACAACGGGGCTATAGCTTTAGCAAAGGAACCCAGGTCCCATCAGAGATCTAGGCACATCTTGAGGCGGTATCACCTGATCAGGGAGATCGTGGATCGCAAGGAGATCGAGGTTCGAAGGGTTGCTTCAGAAGAGAACACTGCAGATCCATTCACCAAGGCCCTACCCCAGAGTCAGTTCGAGCGGCTGATCGAGATGATAGGTCTTCGATACGCCAGTACATGGCCTTAGTGCAAGTGGGAGATTGTTAGTGTATATGCCCTAGAGGCCATTACTGTATCATACTAGTTTGTATATTACTTGATGGAAGCTTGGGATATTCACTTTGTATAAACAATCTTGCTCAATATAGTAGTATGCTACTTGGTTTGTTTCTACTTCAATGTGTACTTGTGTTTATTTCAGTATATCACTTATACGCATTAGTGGAGCCATTAGGATCTTTGCTTGATTACCAGCGTTGTGATGGCAGTCACACTAGTGGGGGCTGGGTAATCTATAGGCACATCCTTATACAGGTCCCTAGTCGTAGGACTATCGAGACAGGGCATCGATACTCCGGAGTAGACTAGCGTATGCGCTTCTCATCCCAGTGTGGGAGATGGTCTGTCCCACAGCCATCAGTACGTCGTACTGGAGATAGTATACGGGTGCTCGTTGGGTTACGAGTACACTGGACAGGACTCGTCGGGAACTGACAGGTTGGTATTATACCTATCGTCAGTTATCAGTTCCCAGGTGACATGAGTACAGCTTAGTCCGCTGACTTGACACTGACACTTCGCCTCGAGTGTGTTCCCACTGCACTTTGATCACTACCCTACCACGGCTCAAAGGAGTCGTGCAAACAGGTGGTGGTTGGGTGCAGTCCCGAAGCACTTGGAGGCAGTGACGGTTAGACAGGATTCGTCTCTCCCGGTATTGGGGGTTGACATCGCGCTGTGTCTAGGAGAGCCATTACACGAGTATTCCCTGGCCAGGGCAAGCGAGATATACTGGTAGGTTTCCAGTGTTATCTCAGGGTGTTTTGGGCTTCACTCCGACACGACTTGTACCGCTATTGGGGGACTGACGTTTTACCGCCCCCTAGGCCCGCCATGCGATGTATCAGACGAACAGACCGGACTGTACGGAGAATGTCACATTCAGACTCAGTAGGAGTTCAGATGGGGTTTCACCTCGTCAGCCTTCTTGTCGACATCTACCTGGGGACCGTTACGCACAGCTAGTGCCGCTTGCGGTCTGTGGTTAAACCCACTGCCAGCGTAGTGTCGAGTCTTTAGAGTCCCACACAGAGGGTATTCGCTTCTGGGCAAAACAGAGTAGAGGTCGCATGGTTTTGCGACAGGGTTCGTTCTCATCCGCGCACTTGTGCATGTTTGGAGTCCGGACGGATTATACTGGCAGGCTCTGGTTTGAGCCAGATACTGGTATATGTTTTGGGGGTTGCTTTTATATCTTGGTATTCTTGTTCCTCGGAACGAGAATGCAGGTGTGTATGCACAGTTGCTTGAGGCGGAGAATGAGGTTTTTCATTAGGGTTTCGGAACGGGTGCGTATGCACAGTTGACAGTCTTCATTTTCCAAACCATAATGGATTTATATATTATCTATTAATAATAGTAATTAAATGAGAATTATGTTATGGTTGTTTTTTTTGTTGACTTGTTGACCTTGGTTGACTTGTTGACCATTGACTACCATCATGCTTTAAAAAGTCTTCCTTGATTCATGCTTACTTTTTATTAAATGAAGCATGCTTGTGGTCATTCAAAATACTACCATCAACTATTCTCATTTTCAATTATTATCATTTAGATAATATTTTCTTTTGCATTATGGTTGCAAGAAAGAAAAAAGATTGCTCATTCTATCATAACCTCTCTCTCTCCTCATTTCATCTTCTTCTTCCTCTTGAAAAGAGAAACCTTCTCATGTGTTGAGAATCATTCTCTTTAGAAAGAAAAGCAAACCCTAATCACTCTCTACTCATTCTAGGATGAAGGTTTAGCAAGCCGGAAACCCTAGTTCACTCAAAGATCGAGGAAGAGCCCAAAGTCGAACCTTCGAGGTGGATCCATCTTCGACGGGAGAAGGCGACGAAAAGAGAGAACCATCAACCTCTACAAGGTTTAAAGAAGAAGGAGTTCAAGTTTAGGTATAACCATCTTCCATAGTAGCTAACTCTCTTTAGCTTGTATACTAGTTTTAGTTTAGACAACGATCCCGACACAGTTTAGTCCATGTTGCCTCTTGCGATAAAAATTCGTTTTTTATACCGTTTCCGCCTCCCCGTAAGTACCGGGGGTCGCAATATGGACTTACAGCAAGTATGTATGTGTGTATGTGTAGTGCAACACTACCCTAGGGTTCGCAACACTAAAAATAGTCCAACACACCAATATCCATCCTAAGCATCGTTATTAATCCTAAATAACATATAATAAATGTTGGTGTGTATACGCATCCGTATACACCACCACGGACTGCGGGGGTGCTATACGCCATCCACCCGACTTCTCCCCGTAGATATAAATCTACTCACCTGGTCCTCGCTAGCCGGTGCCGACGTCGCCACGCGATTGCTTGTCGTCTCGAAGTCTACATGGGGGTACCTACATATCATAATGCACCATATCTCATTAAAATCCGACTCATGATCAAAACGACGCACGAATCCCACATAGGTCAAAACCTATGGTTGCTTTCACAAATCAACCCAAAAACCCTCGACGTCGGCGTACAAACGCCAAACCATCGAGAAAAACCCAAATACACTCATTTGCACATTCACGAACACTAATTTTAATATAAACTAGGTTGAAACTCACAAAAACGCTAATTTCACTCAAAAAGTCATTTTTCCGAAAATCTAGCGAGCACAATTCACCGTTTTTGTACAAAACATGTTGTTTAAATGAATGTAGAGGCCAATAAATTTATTAAACATCTTAAATAAGTCATAGAAACAATTTCCGGAATTTAATCTCATTAAATTCCAAAAACCCTAATATTCTAGTTTACAAAATACCCTTTTTAACAATTTCAAAGCAAAAAAATGCACAAACTACAATTTATGTTGGATTTCCATGAACAAAAAGCATTAAACCACTCAATATAATCTTTATAATGACATGAAACCTAAATTTGAATTTTATCTCATAAGAATATAATTATTTAAAAAACCTAGTTTACCAATTATATAATTATTACTTTTAAATTAACAAATATGCAAACTAGCAACTTAAATTGGATTTAGCATAACATTAATATGTCAATTATATCACATAAACTAAATCTCACAACACAAAATACCAATTTAAAATCAAACCCCTCTCTTGAATTTTAAATCATGCACCTAAAACTAATTAAACAATTAATTAAGCTAACCTAAGCAATTAACAACACATTAAGCAAAAAGGTTAGAATTTATACCCAAATAATTTGAAGAACCCACAAGCACACTTAGCCTCCCAAATTGAAATCTAAATCCCTAGATCCATGTTATGGTAGCCAAGGGAAAATGGGTAGGAGGTGGATTTTCATTTGGATTTTTGCTTGATTTTTTGTGGATTTTTCAAGCATTTTTGAAGAACTTTTTTAAAGAGAAGGAGATGAAGAATGAAGGGCTGTTGGGGTTCAGATTTTGGCCAGAAAATGAGTGGGGGAGGAGAGAGAGGGAGGTGGAGAAAAATGGGGAGAAAGTCAAAGTCAATTCAAGGTCAAAAGTCTAACTAATTTATCCATTTTCTTTTCTTTTCTTTCATTTCTTTTCCTTTGAAATTCAAGTGGGGAAAAAATGGGGGCTGCTGAATTTAGCTAAGGGGAGAAGTAAGTGGGGGTGTGTGGGTGTGGGCACGGGTGTGGGGTGATGAAAAATGATAAATACAATACCCCAAACATCCATTTACGCTAAAAAAAAGCCTTTTTTCTTCAATAATTTCTAAACCGTTTTGGCAAATGATTTCGTTCCAAAAACCATATGATAAATTTTTATTTAAAGTTTTATGATGCACAAAATTTGTTTCAACTCATTCCAATTTGTAATTTTCCCTAATTAAATGTATTAGTGACGGCTTAAAATAATAATAAAATAATATTTTTTTCAGAAAATTTGAAATTTCACCAGCGGCTCAATAAACACCAAATAATAGCAATTACATAGCTAGAATATGTATATTTAATTTTTATAATAAGATATTTGTATTTTGACTTTTTACAGAAAACCCCTTTATTTTACCGATTTTTCGAAATTTCACCGAAACGATTTTCAAAACGCTACACACAGTGCATAATGTCGTGGACTTTTACCGTTTGCTTTGTGTCGAAGTCTTGAACCTTGCGCTGCCTTTGTACTTTGTGAAATTGTCCATTGATCTTCATTTTTCCCTTAAACTATAGGCATGATCAAGATTCTTCTATTTGTTGGTCGTAGTCTTACTTTTATATCATCTTTTCATCATTTTCACTATTTTGTTCCGAGAACCTGTAACCTGCAACTATGTAGCAGACATGGATCAAAAGCACCTGTTTATTTGTAAAATGAATAAGAATGGGGAATATAATAATGCAAATTTATGATATGAACAAATACCCCCAAACTTATCTTTTGCTCGTCCTCGAGCAAAACTAGTTTTATTCTCGAAAAAGACCTAGCCTCACTTTCGCAGGGAAACGTGATTGCACTGAGCTCGTGCAACAAGTTGTTAAACCTCTCGGTGTCCCTAGTAGGAGGAGTGTTGTCCCCTGAGGGTTTTCAGCGGATACTACCCACAAAATCCTATCAATTCGGCCTATTGACTTTTATTCTCCAATTCGGTTTTCTAACAAGAAATTCTATTATCTTTAACTCAGAAATTATCAACCTATATTTTTCACGCTTCTTTATCATTTAATTTAAGATAGTATATGTTTTGTAAATTTATTTAGCTTTTAGCATCTTTTGAATTTTCCTTTTAAGGTTCCATCTCAACTTAGGAATTTTTATCATCTCTACTAAAGATATAAGTCCTATTTTTCATTTATATCTCTCATCAAAACCCCAATCACATACCCCTACGTGTGTGTATATATCACCCCAACACTTGGAAATTCAAATCAAGCTATTATACTCTTGTCCATCATCCAAAGTACTTTTAGTTGGTGAATTTTTAGATGAATTTTCTCACTCATTTTTCATCCGACCGTTAATATTTCTTGAGGTACCAACGACCGATTACAAAATGTGTTTGTACATTAAGGTGTAATTCCTTATCTTGTAATACCTAAGGGTTTTAGCAGTGACTCCCAAACCAGTTGGTCTAAGGCACTAGGTGATAAAGCACTCTCGCTATAATTTTTTTTACGCAGCCTTAAGTAATTACAAAACCAGTGTTCATTTTTTTATATCTCTTTATTCACACTTATATTTTTATTTTATTTGCCTTTATACTAAGGACTTTAGACAAGAGCATTTCAAGGTCTCTTTTACTATTCCAAGTTTCAAGATTCGTGATTGTGCAATTTGTAGGGTATATATTTTTAGAATTTAGACTTAAGCTTAGGAATTATTTTTCAGATTTATACTTTAATAAAAATATCAATACTCTTCCCTTTGTTTTGACTTAGCCCAAGAAGTGAACTTAAAATTTGCCTATTTTTAAGTAAACTACAAATACATATATTTTCTACCGTTAAATTTTAAGAAAGGTTATTTTTAGGGTTTTTTAGTTTACTAAGTCTAAGATCTAGTTGTTCCTAACTAGTTAACCTTCTTGTCAAACTCAAGTCAATTATGACCAAAATTGAATTTTTAATTTTTATAGTTTTTCTCTAAATTTTTCAGATTTTATTTGACTTTTCATTTTATATTTTTTTTTCATTTTTTTTTCAATTTTTATAATTTTTTATATAAATGCAATATAGAATATAAACATGCAAAAGAAAAAGAAAAAATATATACAAAAATTTAAAAGAAAGTATGTAATGCAAAAGATAATTATTTACAACCACCAACTCCCCCAAACTTATCACAAGCAGTGCCCTCATTGCTCGGCCCCACGCCATACTCTTGAGTGTGAGTGGGAACGCTCAGCCCTACCCAGCAGGGTTCGGATCCCCTGCTCTACCTCAGTCAACCGCCTATCATGCTCCCTCGATATCCCCTCAACTCATCTTTTCCCCTAACAGCTCTCCGCATCAAATTTGCATGTTCTAAAGGGGTTAGTTCTCCTGCGCTCGCAGTCGAGCTGGAGCTAGGTGTTCGGGCGGGCACATGCTCCGCCGGTTTAGTTCTCAACTACACATCCGTCAATCGTGTATAGGACGTAGAAACGCCCTCAACGAAAGGCCTAACAGGTATGCCTCCAAGCATGTAAAATTCGAACTCCTCCACGGGGAGGAAATATCGACATAGTTGTGTAACAAGCATGGGACAAGGGTAATTTGCGGCTCTTTTGCCCGCACCTATTGAGTTTAGCTACACCGTGCAGATATCGAATCGAGGGTTCCGTGTCATGAGTGTGTGCACAATATGTAGTGAGAGTGTAAAAAATGTGGTGTTGTGGGAGCTTCCAAAAATAATGTTTTGTGCCCACCGGCACACAGTTAAAACATTGGCTAAAAGGGTTCTCGCTTGGATCCCCTTCCGCGGCTCTCTTGAGCAATCATTGCCCATCAAGGGCACGTAATTCTCAAATTGTAATGGTTGGTCATGAGTGGGTATCCGAGGGATTAATGTGACTTCATGTATGAAGTCCCTATCGATGATAATTTCCCTATCACCCCACTGCAATTTTATAAAGCCGAATTGGGTGAGACACCCATCTTCCATACACTTGTAAAAAAGAGTGACTAATTTTGAAATAGCGTAGGCGTTTGGATGATTATATATCAAAAAGTTCCAGCCCCTACGTGCTATCTCATTCGCAAAATAACTTCCATACACCGCATGTGAAAAAATTTGTGAAAAGTCACGTTCAAATTGCATACTGTGTGCCATCAGATAGCTTACTGATCTATAGAAAATAAAAATAGAGATGGGTACAGAGATCGAACCTCTCTTGAAAAAAAAATCAGGGGGTGAAGAGACAGATGCGTGGCGGAATGGCGGTGGAATGATGGTTCCTGCGGCGGATGCGCGGCGGTCTGGAGAAATTGCTCTGCGAAAACGAGGTGGCGGCTAGGGTTTAAGAGCAAAAATTTTTTTGGGTTTAGAAATAGAGGGGTCGGGTTCTTTATATAGGGGGGAATGTGTTGGCTCTTTTACAAATAAACCCCTCTAAAATGAGAGATTTATTTTCAAATAAGAATTTTATTTTTAAAATCTGGAAATTTACAATTTTTTTTTTAATTTTTTTCATTTTTTATGTTATTTTGTATTTATAAAATTACAAATGATAAATACCCCCAAACTTGTTTGAAACAGTGTTTTGGCTAGATGATCGAAAATTTGGGGGTAAATGGAGGAAGATCAGTCAGTATAAATCGGCTCCTGCAAAAACAGGAGCTTCTCCGATGGGTCCGCAGTGAGGAACGGTTTGAGTCGATATCCGTTTATTTTAAACATTGTACCGTCCTCTGGATTTTCTAGGTCTACCGCACCATGCGGATATAAGGTGCGTACCAAAAACGGCCCTTTCCATCTAGATTTGAGCTTGCCGGGGTGGAAGTGCAACCAAGTGTCATAAAGCAAAACATGATGACCAGGTTTAAAAGTTTTGCGCATAAGGTGTTTGTCATAGAACACCTTCGTTCGGTTTTTAACAATTACCGCATTCTCATAAGCCTCATCCCGCAGTTCATCTAGTTCATTCAATTGCAGCTTTCTATTGCTGCCCGCATCCCCCATGGATAAGTTCAACTCTTTAATTGCCCAAAATGCCTTGTGCTTAATTTCAACTGGGAGGTGGCAAGCATTCCTATAAACAAGCCGGTATGGAGACATGCCAAGATCGGTCTTGTAGGCTGTACGGAATGTTCATAGTGCATCAATCAGTTTTTTTGACCAATCTTTACAGTTTTTGGAAAACGTTTTCTCCAAAATTTGTGTAATATGCTGATTCGAAACCTCGGCTTGCCCACAAGTTTGGGGGTGATATGGTGTTCACAATTTGTGAGTAATGGAGTATTTGCACATTAAGGACTCAAAAGTCCTATTACAGAAATGAGATCCATTTTCACTTATAATTGCTCAAGGATGCCCAAACCGAG
The DNA here is from genome assembly GCA_030015575.1 of Agapanthus africanus. Classification (NCBI taxonomy): domain Eukaryota; kingdom Viridiplantae; phylum Streptophyta; class Magnoliopsida; order Asparagales; family Amaryllidaceae; genus Agapanthus; species Agapanthus africanus. The sequence goes on from CM057341.1 coordinate 371,891,512, forward strand.
AAAAAATATTTTCTTTAAGAAATCGAACAACAACCTTGTTATCATTCATTCGGCTGGGTACAGTCTCGACCCATTTTTACACATATTCAACAGCCAATAGAATATACATATTCCCAAAGGAATTAGGAAATGGTCCCATGAAGTCTATTCCCCAAACATCAAAAATATCCACAACCAAAATTGGTTGGAGCAGCATTTCATTTCTCCGCGATATCCGGCCCAAGTGTTGGCACCGGGAGTATGTCTTGCAGTATTCGTATCCATTTTTAAAAAGTTGTGGCCAGTAGAAACCACACTGCAAGATTTTTTCTACTGCCTTCTTAGGGCCAAAATGCCCGCCACAGGCTTGATCATGGTAAAATGACAGCACACTCTTAAACTCGTTTTCAGGGACACAGCGATGAATGATTTGGTCGGAACAGTATTTAAAGAGATACAGTTCATCCCAGTAAATTTTTTTTACTTGGGACAGGAATCGGAGTTTGTCCTGATTCGACCAATCTTTTGGTATCAGTCCGGTGGCCAAATAGTTTACTATATCAGCGAACCAAGGTTCGCTTGATACGGTTAAGAGTTGCTCATCGGGAAAAACATCTTTAATAGGAATTTCAAGTGTAGACGAAGAAGGAAGTCATGAAAGGTGGTCGGCAACTACGTTTTCACATCCTCTTTTGTCCCTTATGACAAGGTCAAACTCTTGTAGCAAGAGGATCCAACGTATTAGCTGGGATTTAGCATCCTTCTTCGCAAAAAGATGGCAAAGGGCTGAATGGTCCGTGTAAACAATCACTGGAGAGCCGATTACATAGGGCCGGAATTTTTCAAGTGCAAACACAACGGCTAAAAATTCTTTTTCTGTTGTTGTGTAATTCAATTAGGCCTCATTTAATGTTCTTCTAGCGTAATAAATTACGTGCAGCATCTTATTAATGTGTTGTCCAAGGACAGCACTAATGGCGAAATCAGATGCATCACACATAATTTCAAATGGATGCGTCCGGTCGGGAGATGAAAGAATGGGCGCAGAAATAAGTGAGTGTTTCAATGACTCGAACGCTTTAATGCAGGTTGAGTCAAAATCAAATATGGTGTCCTTGGCCAATAAAAGAGTCAAGGGTTTAGCTATCTTGCTAAAATCCTTGATGAACCGTCTATAAAATCCGGCATGGTCAAGGAAGGCTCGGATGTCTTTGACGCATTTAGGAGGAGGAAGATTGGAAATGACTTCAATTTTGGCTTTATCAACCTCAATACCGTTTTGCGAGATGACATGTCCTAAGACAATACCCTCTCATACCATAAAGTGGTATTCTCCCAATTTAAAGTATATTCTTATCCCTACAGCGAGTAAGAACTGCGTCTAAGTGTAGCAAACACTCATCGAAGGAATCGCCAAAAGTGGAGAAATCATCCAGAAAAATCTCCAAAAAATTTTCAACCGTATCTGAAAAGATCCCCATCATACATTGCTGGAAAGTAGCGGGTGCATTGCATAACCCAAAGGGCATACGACGGTAAGCGAATGTACCAAAAGGACAAATAAACGTGGTCTTGTCTTGATCCTTTTCAGCGATGGGAACTTGATTATAGCCAGAATAGCCATCCAAAAAGCAGTAAAATTCATGCTCAGCCAATCGTTCTAGCATTTGGTCAATAAAAGGTAACGGAAAGTAGTCTTTCCGTGTCGCGGCGTTGAGTTTTCTATAGTCGATGCAAACTCGCCACCCAGTTTGGGTGCGAGTAGATATTAACTCATTCGCCTAATTGGTTATGACCGTTATGCCCGATTTCTTTTGGACAACATGAATGGAGCTAACCCACAAACTATCGGAGATAGGGTAAATGATACCACTATCTAGACATTTGACAATCTCCTTTTTCACAGCCTCCTTCATTATGGGGTTGAGGAGTCTTTATGGATCCCTTACTGGCTTGGCATCATCCATCATATGTATATGATGTTCAACTATAAGGGGACTAATCCCCTTGATGTCTGGCATAGTCCAGCCAAAAGCTTGCCGATTATTTTGTAAGACCGTTAAAAGGGCTTTCTCTTGCTCGAGGGCTAGAGAGGCCGATATGATAACAGGAAAGGTCTCATTGTTACCTAGGTAAGCATATTTAAGGTGAGACGGCAAAAACTTGAGTTTGAGTTTCGGAGGTGAAACAACTGAAGGTAACATTGGTGAAACTGTCTCGAACTCGAAGGATTCCAACAACGGTTCAAATCGCGTGTAAGAAACCAAGTCGGATGGTTCAACCAACTCATCCGAAAAATCAAAGGACTCAAACTCGGGTAGTGAGTCTTCAAAATCATCCAAAAACGTGAAACACTCGTAATCGTTTTTCGGTGTGAAAGCTGTGTCAGATTCTAGGAGGAACGCACTAGAGGCGTCAAAACTGCTGTGATCGAACATAAATTTTTCGAGCTCACAGTCCTCCTGCGTGAACTCATGGATCGAGCAAACATCAAGTATACTAGCATTAGGCTCGGAGGGCTGATTCCCCAACTTAAAAATGTTGAGTTCAATTATCATATTTCCGAAAGATAGGTTCATCGAACCGTTTTGACAATTGATCACCATATTAGAAGTCGCAAAGAATGGCCGACCAAGTATCACCGGAATTTGACTCCGGGGGTTAGCTACAGGCTGTGTATCTATAACAATGAAATCAACGGGGAAAATGAAGTCCCCTACTTTAATTAACACATCCTCTAACTCACCCCTAGGATGGGTGATGAATCGGTCGGCCATTTGGAGAGTACAATGAATGGGTTTAAGCTCTCCAACGCCTAATTGTTCGTATACTGAATATGTTAGCAAATTGACACTAGCACCAAGATCTAAAAGTTCTCTATTGATGTTCTTATCCCTAATTGTTATCGAAATTGTAGGACAGCCGGGGTCCTTATGTTTTTAGGGTAAAGATTGGACAAGAGCATCACTTACAGCACTAGCCACGAAAACTTTCTTTGGTACTTGTGACTTCCTCTTCTTGATGCATAAGTCCTTTAAGATTTTCGAGTAAGAATGGATTTGTTGGATTGCATCTAAGAGAGGTATGTTTATGCTAACCTGTTTGAATAACTCCACAATCTTCTCCATTTAGGAAGTTGGTTTACTGGATCTCAACCTGTTTGGAAATGAAACATTTTGAAAATTTGTTGAGTCCAATGTTTGTGGAGTAGATTGTGGAGTTAGAACGGATCCCAGTGTTGGTGTGTTCGTGAAGTGAGGTGTGGGTCCGTTAGAAGTAGAAGAAGTAGAGCCTTGTGAAGAATGAAGAATAGGCTCTGAAGAAGATGAAGATGAAGAAGTAGAAGGAGAAGATGAAGAAGAAGTACCGGCAGGGGTGTCATCTCTAATACCTGTTAGTGTATATGCCCTAGAGGCCATTACTATATCATATTAGTTTGTATATTACTTAATGGAAGCTTGGGATATTCACCTTGTATATACAATCTTGCTCAAAATAGTAGTATGCTACTTGGTTTGTTTCTACTTCAATGTGTACATGTGTTTATTTTAGTATATCACCTATGCACATTAGTGGAGCCCTTAGGATCTTTGCTTGATTACCAGCGTTGTGATGTCAGTCACACTAGTGGGGCTGGGTAATCTATAAGCACATCCTTATGCAGGTCCCTAGTCGCAGGACTACCGAGACAGGGCATCGATACTTCGGAGTAGACTAGCGCATGCGCTTCTCATCCCAGTGTGGGAGACGGTCTGTCCGCAGCCGTCAGTACGTCGTACTGGAGATAGTATGCGGGTGCTCGTTGGGTTACGAGTACACTGGACAAGACTCGTCGGGAACTGACCGGTTGGTATTATACCTATCGTCAGTTATCAGTTCCCAGGTGACATGAGTACAGCTTAGTCCGCTGACTTGACACTGTCACTTCTCCTAGAGTGTGTTCCCACTGTACTTTGATTACTACCCTACCATGGCTCAAATGAGTCGTGCAAACAGGTAGTGGTTGGGTGCAGTCCCGCAGCACTTGGAGGCAGTGACGGTTAGACAGGATTCGTCTCTTCCGGTATTGGGGGTTGACATCGCGCTGTGTCTAGGAGAGCCTTTACACGAGTAGTCCCTGGCCAGGGCAAGCGAGATATACTGGTAGGCTTCCAGTGTTATCTCAGGGTGTATTGGGCTTCACTCCGACACGACTTGTACCGCTATTAGGGGACTGACGTTTACCGCCCCCCTAGGCCCGCCATGCGATGTATCAGACGAACAGACCGGACTGTATGGAGATTGTCACAGTCAGACTCAGTGGGAGTTCAGATGGGTTTCACCTCGTCAGTCTTCTTGTCGGTATCTACCTGGGGACCGTTACGCACAGCTAGTGCCGCTTGCGGTCTGTTGTTAAACCCACTGCCAGCGTAGTGTCGAGTCTTTAGATTCCCACACAGAAAGCTATTCGCCTTTAGGCAAAAGAGTAGAGGTCGCATGGTTTTGCGACAGGTCGCATGGTTTTGCGACAGGGTCCGGTCACATCCGTGCACTTGTGCGCGTACAGTGTCCAGACAGTTAACACTAGCGGGCTTTGGTTTAAGCCGGATCCTAGTGTACGTTTTAGGATTGATTTTATCTCATTTGTATTCCTGTTCCTCGGAACGCGGATGCGGGTGTGTATGCACAGTTGACGGAGAGACAGAGGCAGAGGATTCTCATTAGGGTTGTTACCGTTGACTGTTGACTATTGACTTTTTGCTCAACCCTAATGAGAATATGATATGTAATTAACAATAATATTAATTAAGTATTATGGTGACATGGTTGTTGAGGGGTTGACTTTGTCGACTTGTTGACTTTGTTGACCGGTTGACTAGGTTGGACTAGTTGACCATCATGATGACAATGGCTATCATTTCATGCAAAGACTTTTGCTTGCTTGTTCTTTTATGCAAAATGAGTGCATGAAATGATATAGCCATTTTGACTTAAACCATTTTACACAATACTTGATTAATATTTTTGTTATGATGGCTTTTGGATTATGAGAGCCAAGAGAGAAAAGTCTTGCTCATTCTTTCATTTCCTTTCTCTCTCTTGTGTTCTTGAGCTCTCATCTTCTTCCTCTTGCTCTCCCTCTCTTTAGTCTATGGTTCACTTGTCTCATGTGTTGAGAACCAAGAACCATAGAGAAAATCCCAACACACTCTCCTCTACTCACTCTAGTTCACAAGGTTTAGCAAACCGAGTGAGCTAGTTTCTTCAAAGTTTGAAGAAGAAGCTTTCAGGTGGATCGATCTTCGGCGCAAGGAGACGACGGGGTGAAGCCGATCCGGACAACCATCGAGGCTTGAAGACGAAGGAGTTCAAGAAAGAAAGGTATAAACCCCTAACCGAGTAGTTAACAACTCCTAGTTAGGTTGTTAGTTAGATGCTTAACAAAGATCCGGTTTTGAGTCCATGTTACCGCCTCTAGAAAGTTGTTTTTCACCAAATTCTGCATGCCTGAAAGTACCGGGAGAGGTAGCATGGACTTACAGTGGTATCAGAGCCTAGTTAAACTCTATCTAACATGTTAGCAAAGTAACTAGAAGATCGATCAAAGAAAAAGTCCCGAAATGAACCCGGATTTCAAACTTGCTGTCGATTTTTAAAGTGCTGTAAAAGTAATAAATCATACTTCCAAAATCGACTCAGGGTTTTTATAGCAAACTGCAAAAATTTCATCCACTGAACCGATCAAAGCGCCGCGGAAACGCGGCGGGAGCGTGCTCCCGCCGCGGTTCCGCGGCCGAGTTGACTCGGCAGTGGGAAATTTTGGTTGCAGTTTGTTCAGTGGGGTATTTTGGGAATTTTGGAATATGTCTTTTCAGCCCAGATTTTCCAGAACAAAAATTTTGTGTTTGGGGCCTAAAAATCCATATTTTTGATCGAACTTCTAAAGACATAAGCTGACGGGTTTTTATCTATGATGTGATATTTGTATTGAACGTCTGCTAATCGCTATATGTCGATTAGTGGGGGTTATACAAATCTGTGATCTGTAATGTGTATATGAATTCATTGGATTGTCGCGGGTGAACAGCCGGGGGTTGTCAGACGAGAGTTTTCTTTTCTTTCAATTCATGTAAATTTGTAAATTGATGTAATAATTATTTGTATGGCCGCACAACCAGGTCGGGGTTGTAGCCGTCATTGTATAATTTCTTTTTACTGTTTTTGCTCCTAGGATTGACCCATGGAGAGGGTGCACAAACTACCGGGTATGCCGAGGTGCCGAGTGGCCTAATCACGGAGTTGAGGGAGGTTTCTTCGCTTCGGGTACTTGGCGGGTAGTTTGCCGCACCCGTAGGGGTCTTGGGTGGGGTATTGGCTATTCACCGCGACCGTGTAATCTGCTTTTCGTTACAGGCTCGTATGAATTGCGGGTTTCTAGTATATCCAATGTGTTCATCTGTGATCTGAAATGGCTATCATTGCAATATATCTATATATGATATTATTTAGGCGTTGCTTATGTTTTACAGCCGCGCTAACCCAGCCCCCGCTCTGTCGTTAGTTAAGTAACCTAACGGGTAATGACGGGGCCCCGTGGCGAATGCGAATGGCATAAGCGTACGTCATATTTTGGTTGTTTTCTGTAATGGTAGGATTAAATGATGGGACACATTAAAAGAACTAATGCAAGAATATCACGCATTAAATGAACTAATGCAAGAAAATAAACCAAGTTAAAGTCGTTGGAACACTTTCGAAAAACCACTCGGTTCTTTTCAAAACTAACTTTTAAATGCGGAGCTTGAGCCACTCCTTTTAAAAGCTATCTCGTTCCATCGATTATATCAAGTTCACTACGTTCACGGTTTATCCAAAACCATTCGTAGCCCTCCGTCGTTTCACATGGATGGTCAATAGTATTCAAGCTATGTTTGTTGGCCAAAGTCAAGGCATAGTGATTGGTAGCTATTGGGTATTTATGTGCAGCATAGATAGATGCGTTAGTTTGGAACAGTCGTACTGCCTTGTTGGCCAAAGTCAAGGGTAGGTGAGGGTGGATTCAAATTAACCTGGAGAACGACGGGTAGAACTTGATATGTGACTTATGATTTGTTGGCCAAAGTCAAGGTCATAAGAGCATGGGGCAAAAATCCACATCGGGAGTTTCAAAAGAACTGAAACTTGCTAGTGTTGCATACCATTTGGAGTGTGACGATTCTGGTAGGATTCCTTCAGTTTTGTCACGCGATGATATTTGGATCCCGATCCTACTGTGAGTATATGCTACTCCTCGGGAAATTTCTCACTTAACGATCAATGCTATAAACCAAGTAGGTGTCTAGAAAGGTGTTAGCGGGGCTACGCCCCCAGGGAAAAGAGGTTATTTAATTAAGGAACTTCGCAAAAGCGTTGGAAAACCTCCCTCGAAGTACCGACACTGGCCTGGCTGAACGGTTAAGCAAGTATTGTACGGTGAGATTGATCCCGACTAATTCTTCCTTTTTGGTTTGAGGAGGGATTCGAGAAACAGTGGGAGCCATCCTGTTTAGACAAATTAAAAACCATTCTAAACTTGCAAGAGAATCATGCCGAGTGTTTCTTCTCTCTCCTAATTGCAGCGACCAATCGACATGACTGGACTTAAGTTACTCCTAGATAAAAACATACTGACAGGGCCAAACTACAAAGACTGGCTCAGGAATGTCAAGATGGCAATCACTTACGACAAGCTGGGGTATCTTCTTACCACCAAAGCTCCCCCTGTCCCATGTCCCAAAACCAGCGTCGCGGATAAGAAAATCCGTAAGACCTGGGAACTAGATTGCACGAAGGCCAAGTGCCTCGTGTTTGCCTCTATGGACAACGAACATCAGAGGAGGCACGAGAATATGGACCTCGAATCCATATTTCTCCATACAAAAGAACTGTATGGAGAGAAGTCTCGTATCGCAAGATACGAAGTGTCGAAGAAGTTATTTTCGGCAAGGTTGGCCGTCGGATCATCGGTAGTGGAACACGTGCTTAAGATGATTAGCTACATAGAAGAGCTCGCGGTCCTTGGGACCACGTTGGAGAATGAGCTCTATATGGACTTGATTCTCCAGTCCCTTTCTTCCACTTACGCCCAATTTATCCTGAACTTCAACTTACAAGAAAAGGTAGTTGAACTTTCAGAACTCCTCAACATGCTGAGGAGCGCAGAGGGCACCCTACAGAAAGGTAGGGAAACATCCACTTTGTTTGTAGGAGGATCTTCCTCTTCTAGGTCCAAGGCGAAAGCCAAGGGAAAGAAGAAGAAAGCCCCCGCCAAACCAAGGGACGGTGTTAGTGAAGTGGATACGAAGGGAAAGGCAAAAGCAACAAAGAAAGTGGGAAAGCTTATGGATAAGGAAGAACGCTTCTATTGTCATAAGAAGGGACACTGGAAGAATGATTGCAGGGCTTGGAAAGCCAGAACACAGGAACTGAAGCAGGTTGTGGCTTCAGCTTCAGGTGTGTATGTTATTGATAACTGTCTTTCAATAAACTCTACTTCCTGGGTATTGGATACCGGATCAGGATCTCATATCTGTAATTCTTTGCAGGCGTTGAGAAACCGTAGGTTTTTGAAGGCAGGTGACATGACCCACAAAGTTGCAAACGGAGCTAGCATGGATGCTAAGGCCGTGGGGGACTATCACCTGGGAATGTCAGATGGACATGTTTTGGTTTTGCGTAATTGCTTTTTTGTACCCAACGCAACTTGTAATATCATTTCTGTATCTTTGACTTCTAAAGAAGGTTATGAATTTGCGTTTGTAAGCAATGTTGTAAACATTCACCTTAATCAAGTTCTGATTGGGTCAGGTACATTGAGCAATGGTATATACGTATTAAACCAAACACAGATTTTCAATGTCCAGAATACACAGAAAAGAAAGTCTCCGGAAATAAATCAGACTTTCTTGTGGTATTGTAGACTGGGTCACATCAATGAGAGAAGGTTGATGAAGTTACATACAGAAGGATATTTCAATCCGTTCGAATATCAATCGTATGCCACTTGTCAATCCTGTCTCAAAGGAAAGATGACAAAGACTCCGTTCACTGGACACGGAGTAAGAGCGAGCGAGCTCTTGGGACTCGTACACAGCGACGTGTGCGGTCCAATGTCTACACATGCGCGAAGCGGTTTTTCATACTTCATTACTTTTACGGATAAGTTTTCAAGGTACGGTTATGTCTTCTTAATGAAACATAAGTCCGAAGCCTTTGGGAAGTTCCAGGAATATAAGAATGAAGTAGAAAAACAAACCGGCAAAAGTATCAAGATTCTAAGATCGGATCGAGGTGGTGAATACTTAAGTGCCGAGTTCCTGAACTATTTAAAAGAGAACGGAACGGAATTCTCTCTCAGCTTACTCCTCCATACACTCCGCAACATAACGGTGTATCGGAGAGACGGAACCGAACCCTATTGGATATGGTACGGTCCATGATGAGTAACGCTGAGTTACCGCGATCATTCTTGGGGTATGCGCTAGAATCAGCTGCATACCTTTTGAACCGAGTTCCCACTAAGACTGTGCCCAGTACACCATATGAGATGTGGTGTAGGAAGAAACCCTATCTTAAGCACATTAAGATATGGGGATGTCCAGCTTTTGTTAAAAAGCAGCATGCGGACAAGCTCGAGGCATGCTCAGTACAGTGCAAGTTCGTGGATATCCAAAGAACTCCAAGGGATATTTCTTCTACTGCGAAGAGGAACAAAAGGTTTTTGTTTCTCGTCATGCCTACTTCTTGGAAACTGAGTTTTTGGAAAACCAGATAAGTGGGAGCACAGTAGAACTGGAAGAAATTCCAGAACCACAGACTATTACTGAAAGCTTAATAGAACCAGAGGGTTCAAAAGAACAGGACATTCCTACGCCGCTCCGCAGGAGTAGTAGGCAGTCTCATCCGCCCGAGAGATACTACGGTTTTCTCATAGACGGGGATAGAGAGGATTGCATCATAGATTATGATGAGCCTACTAGCTTCCAGCAGGCCGTTCAGAGCGTTGACTCGGTAAAATGGCTAGATGCAATGCGGACCGAAATGGAGTCCATGTACACCAACAAGGTATGGACGTTGGACATTGCTCCAGACGGGGTAAAACCCGTAGGATGCAAGTGGATCTTCAAAAGGAAGATTGGTGTAGATGGACAGGTTGAGACCTATAAAGCTAGACTTGTTGCAAAGGGTTTTCGTCAAAGACCTGGTTTGGACTATGACGAAACCTTTTCTCCAGTAGCTATGCTGAAATCCATTCGGATCCTTCTTGCCATTGCTGCCTTCCACGATTATGAGATCTGGCAGATGGACGTAAAAACCGCTTTTCTAAATGGAAATTTAGAGGAGTGTGTCTATATGGACCAACCAGAGGGTTTCATTCAGAGTGGGAGCAGCGGAAAGGCGTGCAAGTTGCTTAAGTCCATCTATGAACTAAAGCAGGCATCGCGGAGTTGGAACGTCTGTTTTGATGAGACGGTCAAGGAATTTAGCTTTATCAAAAATCCAGATGAACCATGCATCTACAGTAGATTTATAGCGAGAACTGTAGTATTCCTCGTTTTATACGTGGATGACATTCTCTTAATAGGAAATGACATTCCTATGCTACAATCTGTCAAGGGGTTCTTGTCACACAGGTTCTCCATGAAAGACCTGGGTGATGCCTCATACATCCTGGGGATCCGGATCCATCGTGATAGATCCAAGAGGATATTAGGACTTTCACAGTCCAGGTACATCGACACCATACTGAAAAGATTCAGTATGGAAGATTCCAAGCGCGGTAACCTACCGGCTTGTCACGGGATCACCCTCTCTAAAGAGATGTCTCCCAAGACTGATTTGGAGAGGGTTCGCATGTCTATTATACCCTACGCTTCTGCGGTAGGCTCTATAATTTATGCGATGTTATGTACCAGACCGGATGTTGCTTATGCACTGAGTGTGGTAAGCCGGTATCAGTCAAACCCTGGGGAGAAACACTGGATAGTGGTAAAGAACATTCTCAAGTACCTGAGAAGGACTAAGGAGATGTTCTTGGTGTATGGCGGAAAAGACCTCCAGATCGAGGCCTTTGCTGACTCCAGCTTCCAGAGTGACAAGGATGATTCCAAGTCCATGTTGGGTTTTGTCTTTACCCTCAATGGAGGGGCGGTATGTTGGAAGAGTTCCAAACAGGAAACCGTTGCATACTCGACGATGGAAGCGGAATACATCGCTGCATCTGATGCCGCAAAGGAAGCTGTCTGGATGAGGAAGTTCTTGAAAGAACTTCAGGTGGTTCCGTCCATTGTTGATCCAATACCTCTGTATTGCGACAACAACGGGGCTATAGCTTTAGCGAAGGAACCCAGGTCCCATCAGAGATCCAGACACATCTTGAGGCGGTATCACCTGATCAGGGAGATCATGGATCGCCAGGAGATCGAGGTTCGGAGGGTTCGTTCAGAAGATAACACTGCAGATCCATTCACCAAGGCCTTGCCCCAGACTCAGTTTGAGTGGCTGATCGAGATGATAGGTCTTCGATACGCCAGTTCATGGCCTTAGTGCAAGTGGGATATTGTTAGTGTATATGCCCTAGAGGCCATTACTGTATCATACTAGTTTGTATATTACTTAATGGAAGCTTGGGATGTTCACCTTGTATATACAATCTTGTTCAAAATAGTAGTATGCTACTTGGTTTGTTTCTACTTCAATGTGTACATGTGTTTATTTTAGTATATCACTTATGCACATTAGTGGAGCCCTTAGGATCTTTGCTTGATTACCAGCGTTGTGATGGCAGTCACACTAGTGGGGCTGGGTAATCTATAAGCACATCCTTATGCAGGTCCCTAGTCGCAGGACTACCGAGACAGGGCATCGATACTCCGGAGTAGACTAGCGCATGCGCTTCTCATCCCAGTGTGGGAGACGGTCTGTCCCACAGCCATCAGTACGTCGTACTGAAGATAGTATGCGGGTGCTCGTTGGGTTACGAGTACACTGGACATGACTCGTCGGGAACTGACCGGTTGGTATTATACCTATCGTCAGTTATCAGTTCCCAGGTGACATGAGTACAGCTTAGTCCGCTGACTTGACACTATCACTTCGCCTCGAGTGTGTTCCCACTGTACTTTGATTACTACCCTACCACGGCTCAAAGGAGTCGTGCAAACAGGTAGTGGTTGGGTGCAGTCCCGAAGCACTTGGAGGCAATGACGGTAAGACAGGATTCGTCTCTCCCGGTATTGGGGGTTGACATCGCGCGGTGTCTAGGAGAGCCTTTACACGAGTAGTCCCTGGCCAGGGCAAGCGAGATATACTGGTAGGCTTCCCGTGTTATCTCACGGTGTATCGGGCTTCACTCCGACACGACTTGTACCGCTATTAGGGGACTGACGTTTACCGCCCCCTAGGCCCGCCATGCTATGTATCAGACGAACAGACCGGACTGTACGGAGATTGTCACAGTCAGACTCAGTGGGAGTTCAGATGGGTTTCACCTCGTCAGTCTTCTTGTCGGCATCTACCTGGGGACCGTTACGCACAGCTAGTGCCGCTTGCGGTCTGTGGTTAAACCTACTGCCAGCGTAGTGTCGAGTCTTTAGAGTCCCACACAGAAAGCAATTCGCCTTTAGGCAAAAGAATAGAGGTCGCATGGTTTTGCGACAGGTCGCATGGTTTTGCGACAGGGTCCGGTCACATCCGTGCACTTATGCGCGTACAGTGTCCAGACAGTTAACACTAGCGGGCTTTGGTTTAAGCCGGATCCTAGTGTACGTTTTGGGATTGATTTTATCTCGTTTGTATTCGTATTCCTCGGAACGCGGATGCGGGTGTGTATGCACAGTTGACGGAGAGACAGAGGCAGAGGATTCTCATTAGGGTTGTTGACCGTTGACTGTTGACTGTTGACTTTTTGCTCAACCCTAATGAGAATATGATATGTAATTAACAATAATATTAATTAAGTATTATGGTGACATGGTTGTTGAGGGGTTGACTTTGTTGACTTGTTGACTTTGTTGACCGGTGGACTAGGTTGGACTAGTTGACCATCATGATAACAATGGCTATCATTTCATGCAAAGAATTTTTCTTGCTTGTTCTTTTATGCAAAATGAGTGCATGAAATGATATAGCCATTTTGACTTAAACCATTTTACACAATACTTGATTACTATTTTTGGTATGATGGCTTTTGGATTATGAGAGCCAAGAGAGAAAAGTCTTGCTCATTCTTTCATTTCCTTTCTCTCTCTTGTGTTCTTGAGCTCTCATCTTCTTCCTCTTGCTCTCCCTCTCTTTAGTCTATGGTTCACTTGTCTCATGTGTTGAGAACCAAGAACCATAGAGAAAATCCTAACACACTCTCCTCTACTCACTCTAGTTCACAAGGTTTAGCAAACCGAGTGAACTAGTTGTAAGTGCACGGCGGCGTCACGGCCTCCATCCCGATGCCAAATGCGGAAGCGATGGTTAACTTTAAATTTTCTTGAACCGCCACCACCGCGTACTAAAAACCCGGATCGGGCCATTAAACTAGTCCTAGCTAACTACAAGATGGGTTAGAGATATACCGACTGATCCGTGTCCTCCGGTCTTCTCATCGTCGTCCCGATCTCCCGCGGAATCTCCCGTCTCCACTTCTTCGCCGGAAGGGCACCACGTCGCCGGGTACTTTTATGGGCTCCCACCTCTATACCGAGGTAACTCGGGCACGAAGTTGGCGAGCCGACGTAACCAAGGTTTGCTGTAGAATAGTGTAGAGATCTATGTCTCATTGGGGTAGTGGATGTTGCCATTTGAGATGGTAGAGGAATCAAGTTTTTGGAGATAAAACTTTTGGAATTTTGTAGCATGAAAAAGAGCAAAATTCCCACACCCACACATTGGGCAGCCCTCACTTGGCCGGCCATAAGAGGGAGGGGGAGAGAGTATGAGAGGAGAGTGAGTGAGTGAAAATGATAGCCACTAGAATAATTGTAACCCTTCAAAAATCGTTAGGCAGTTTTTCGGTAATCGGCAAATTTTTCGGCTTTTTCCGTAAAAAGTCAAAATGGGTATTTTTCATTGTAGACCTAATTATACAAAATTTAGATAAGATATTACTATAATTTTGTCACTAAAATGTCACTTATAATTTTCTAGTCAAATAAATTTTTTTTCGTAATTAATTATTTTTTTATTATTTTAAGCCTTTTTAAATACATTAAATTAGGGATAAATACAAATTTAATTAGGTAAATTTCATAATTAGGAATCTTTATAAGCTAAAATATGGTGTTAATAAAATTATATCATGTCTTGCAAACTTTTGGTTTTAGGGTGGGAAAAATTGTGAAAAAATGATGAAAAAATGGGTTTTTTTGTAAAAAAAATGACATGAAAGCATGAAATGATAACATATGATGTTGTATTGAACTAGAAACTTCTCCAAAATTTCCCCACCTCCTCCTCTTGCTGCAGCCGACCTCAATTCTGCAGAATTTCCCCACTTCCCACTTCATTCTTGCTTCTTTTTCTTGCTAAAAATCAATAAAAATTCACATTTTTCCATCTCCATTCAAGGCCAAACCCTAAACCACTCTCTCTTCTACCCAAATTGGTTCAAAAACTAGATGAAAGGAGGCTTCTTGGTGACTTGATCAAGCTAGGGTTCAAGCTTGAGAGGATCGGTCGGGGAAACTTCGGACACGGCGCGAAAAGGCAAGGCGGTGGCCGGATCGGATTAGCGGATTTCAGGTGAGTATATATATTCATCTATGGGGGAATCGTCTGGATGGCGCGAGGAGCCCCCCTAGTTAGGATTACCCTACTTTGTGCAAGATTCATATTGTTAGCTAGCTTATCCATTCATGTACACTGCATACCCTCACAGCTAACCGTATATTAGATTGCATGGACATTCATCCATACTTATGCGATATCACTTTGTAGGACACTAACACCATTATCATTGGCATATGTTGCACGTGCACTATTCATGTGACACACACGCCTTTGGTAATTGCCATGCCACGTGCACTATAGAACCGATTTAACTTAATAATGCCACTTGCATTCATACTTGATATATGAAATTGCATAGCATACGTATACCTCGCATCATCATCATATTTATAAAGATTTCTAGCAAAAATTCACATCGTATGCATTGATATCATAGACATTTATCATATATAACATGTGGACATTATGATTTTCTTGATGATTTCAGTATTGCTGCGATTTCTGGATTTTTGGGGAAAGCCGCAAGAATTTATCAAAACCTTATATTTATCATTTTCAAAACAAAGTTGCGGTTTTCTCGTGATGTATGTGTCGTCCACCATGAGTTTTCATGTTTTCTGTTGGATTTCGAGACCCGATTCGAGGAGTGGATGAACCGTCTCGGGTACATGGTGGGCCCGGTATGGTACCCCGGGGCAAGAAGATCGAGTTGTAGACGATGAGCCTGGCAGGGGAAGACTACCTACCGGTGATGTCTGGCGCGGCGGATATCCGGAGGATACCGACCGTTGTCGTGAGATTTATGATATGGGCCGATCCGGACTGACGGAGCCCGATATTGAGACAGATATGATTCCTATTTGGTGTCGATGCTTGACACGGGTTTTCAGATGATTTCTTGATGATACTTAGCTATTGTACAGATATTCATTTTCTAAAAGTTAAGAATGCAGTAACCTTAACATTTAAAATACTTAAAGAGTTAGAAAAGACATTGCATACATGTTCATGCATACTAGAGATATTATATCACATATGGACATACAGGTTGTTCCGCATTGCGGGCATTCTTACGATTGCCTTATTAGATGTTATATTTACTCACGAGCTGGCAACTCACCCCCGTTGTGCCACAGTGTCTTGCAGGTCGGACCCGTCAGTCTTGTAGCGGCGGGCTATCTTATCATCAGTTCCTTTTGCTCAGACTCGCGACATCGCCCGTAGGTGGGTTGCGAGTATACTTTATTTCTTTTTGCTTTATCATTGTATCTGGTATTCTCCATCTACCACTTTATATATTGTATATGCGACATAGTGATGAGACTGAGAGATTTGTATTTTGGTGGTTTCTTTTGGGTCGAGCTCACTTGAGCCGACGTTGCGTTTTCTGATATTTTGGGTTTCTTCTATGCTCTTTTCTTGGTATTGCTTATTTATTGCATGTGGTTGTGATCCGCCTTGGGCGAAGAGCTAGCTCCCGCTTGGGGATGCCATTTTTATGATTTCATATGTATTATCTTGTTGTACCCATTTTGGGGGATAGAAAATACAGGGGAGACTCTGCTGAAATTTTCAGAAATTTTTGATGTTCTTTTTTTGGATTCTATGCAACTTAATTGATTTAAAAACCATTTTCATTTAAGGTTTTCCTTCACTCTCTTTTGATTTTGGGTTAGATTTCTGGGCTTTGGCTGACTTAGGTTACTGTACGCCTTTAGACGTCTCGTAATCTAAGTGCCAGTCACGTTCCGTACTTTCGGGTCGTGACAAAGTTGGTATCAGAGCTTAGGTTTTACCTTTCTGAGTGTAGGACGAGCTTGGTAGATGGAGTAGGTGACTTAAGCAGAGTGGCATACCGTGGGTATGATCCGCGGCATACTTACGATACGGTACTCCGCCTAAGTGACCTTAGGACATAATTGCTTGTATTTCCTTTCTTGATTCCTTGATTCAATTGCAATGTCCTGATCAGTCCTGTTTCTTATTCCAGCTTCGATGCCGCCAAAGACTACGAGAGCTCAGCGGGCTACCGCTAGGGATGAGATTCGAGCGGGCTCGTCTGAGGCGAGGATCGAGCGGGAGGATACGCCTACCCCTCAGGGTCCTACTGATCCGCCTTATCCTGACCGTATTGCCAGACTAGAGGCCGGCATGCAAGAGTTGCAGCAGATGATGGGATCTTTAGTTGAGTCCAGCCGGGCACAGAGATCCGAGGACGTTCCTTCTACCGCACAGACTACGATCGTACCTGCTGCACAGATGGTCACTCCTGCTGCTACTACGGAGACTATCCCTGTTTCACTACAGGAGTTCATGAGATTGAGACCTCCAGCTTTTACCGGTACAGATGCGACAGAGGACCCACAGGCATTTCTTGATAGGATGGCTCGGATTTGCCGTTCGTTGAGGTGTTCTGATGATAGATTGGTGGAGTTTGCGAGTTTTCGTCTGGAGGGTCTTGCCCAGACATGGTACGACTCAGTAGAGAGAGGCCGAGCTGCAGGTCTGCCTTCTATGACCTGGGATAAGTTTACATCTGCATTTCTTGCTCGTTTTCTTCCGGAGAGTGTCCGAGATGCCCGCGCCCGTAGTTTTGAGTCTTTGCGCAAGACTCCTGGGATGACAGTGTCGGAGTATGATATACAGTTTACCCAGTTGTCTCGATATGCTCCGTACCTAGTCGACACGGAAGAGAAGAGAATAAAGAGGTTTGTGCGAGGGCTTGATACACAGCTATTCCTTGCCATCGGCACCCAGCACTTTGATACATACGCAGCCGCGATGGATGCAACCTTACTTTTGGAGGAGCGTATTTCCGAGACTCCGGTCGTTTCTGGGCCAAAGAGGATCCGTACTGATACGCCAGCTCAGCGGCAGATGGGCAGACATCGTGATAGATTATTTCCGGGAGATGTCGGAGGTAGAGGATTGAGACGAGGTCAGTTATTTGGCTCATATCCACAGACCCAGCAGTCGTCTCCAGGATGTTTTCGGTGTGGGAGTCAGTACCACCGTATCAGAGACTGCACCATGGGATGTCAGGGCACGGCGACAGTCCCGCATGTGACTTTACCACCCTCACCACCTTCGCAGAGAGCTTTACTTCCTACTCCTGATGATGCTCCACGCCAGTCAGATGCTTCTAGAGGCCGTGGGCGTGGCGGTCCAGTTCCGAGAGGACGAGGCGACAGAGGCAGAGGTAGAGGCCGAGGTAGAGGCAGAGGACAGCCGGCTATTAGTGGTGGACAAGCCCGAGTGTTCGTGTTGACTCCTGAGGATTTACAGGCATCCAATGCCGTCGTGACAGGTACTCTGCCAGTATGTTCTTTTAATGCACGGGTATTATTTGATCCAGGCTCCACACATTCCTATGTATCCACGTATTTTGCACCGAGGTTGGGCCGAGTGTCTTCTCCGTTAGATCAGCCGCTTGTCGTTATTACCCCGGTAGGCGAGTCTTTTGTTGCCCGTTTTGTGTACCGATCGTGTTCCGTTCGTATCGGGGAGAGAGATTCTTCAGTTGATTTGATTCTCCTCGATATGCAAGACTTTGACGTTCTTCTTGGTATGGACTGGCTAGCCACCTGTTATGCATCCGTGGACTGCCGTGAAAAAGCAGTCAGATTCAGTTTTCCTGGTGAGCCGGTACTTATTATTCAGGGAGATCGTAGCGCTACCCTTCCCAGCTTGATTTCTTCTCTTCGCGCTGGTCAGCTCTTAAGGAAAGGGTGTCAGGGATTCTTAGCTTATGTTTGTGATACTATCTCCACAGAGGTTCCGTTGGACCAGGTCCCTGTTGTGAGAGAGTTTCCTGATGTATTCCCTGACGAGCTGCCTGGTCTGCCACCAGAGCGCGAGATTGAGTTCTGTATTGACTTGATCCCTGGCACGGGGCCTATCTCTATACCGCCTTATCGGATGGCCCCGGCGGAGCTGAGAGAGCTAAAGGATCAGTTACAGGACTTGCTGGACAAAGGGCTTATCCGACCGAGTGTGTCACCTTGGGGTGCTCCCGTCCTGTTTGTTAAGAAGAAGGACGGAAGTATGCGCTTATGCATTGATTATCGTCAGCTGAACCGGGTTACTGTGCGGAACAGGTATCCCCTACCCCGCATTGACGACTTATTTGATCAGCTCCAGGGTGCAGGGTTCTTCTCGAAGGTTGATTTACGGTCAGGTTATAACCAGTTGCGAGTTCGGAAGGAGGATATTCCGAAGACCGCCTTCCGTACTCGATATGGTCATTATGAGTTCTTGGTGATGTCGTTCGGGCTCACCAATGCCCCGGCAGCTTTTATGGATTTGATGAACCGTGTATTCCGGCCGTATCTCGATCAGTTCATCATTGTGTTCATTGACGACATCTTGGTTTATTCTCGGAGCCAGGAGGAGCATGAGCAGCACTTACGTATCACCTTGCAGACTTTGAGGGAGCATCAGCTGTTCGCCAAATTCTCCAAGTACGCATTCTGGCTAGACAGCGTCGATTTCTTGGGTCATGTGGTGACGAGAGACGGTATTTGTGTGGACCCGAAGAAGATCGAGGCAGTTCAGCGTTGGCCTCGACCAGTATCAGTTACAGAGGTTCGCAGCTTTCTAGGTCTGGCCGGCTATTATCGACGTTTCGTCCAGGATTTCTCCCGCATTGCTGCACCGTTGACCGGGTTGACCCGGAAGGGGGTTCCTTTTGATTGGACCCAGGCATGTGAGGATAGCTTCCAGCAGTTGAAGACTCGTCTGACTACTGCACCAGTGTTAGCATTGCCTTCAGGATCAGGCGGGTTCGTGGTTTATTGTGATGCTTCTAGAGTGGGGCTGGGATGTGTATTGATGCAGCATGACAGAGTTATCGCGTATGCTTCTCGGCAGCTGAGGAAATACGAGCAGAACTACCCCACCCATGATTTAGAGATGGCTGCAGTGGTATTTGTACTTAAGATCTGGAGACATTACCTATACGGTGAGTCGTGCCAGATATTCACTGACCACAAGAGTTTGAAGTATATCTTCCAGCAGCGAGATCTGAACCTGAGACAGCGCCGTTGGATGGAGTTGGTGAAGGATTATGACTGCGAGATTCTATACCATCCGGGCAAGGCGAATGTGGTGGCAGATGCTTTGAGTAGGAGGCCCGGAGGTAGCCTATCTTGTTTGAGCGCAGTACAGATGCAGTCGATGGCGGATTGGCAGGTATTATGTGACAGCAGAGTGCAGTTCGAGTTTACTTCTTCAGGGGGACAGCTGGCCCATTTCAGAGCACGCCCACAGTTACTTAACCGTATCCACGAGGCACAGTCCGGCGATGCCCGTACATTAGAGATTATTGAGCAGATTCGACAGGGCAGAGTTTCTGAGTTCGTGATTGATGATCAGGGGATACTTTGATTTGGGACTCGACTATGCGTGCCAGATTCAGAGGGACTGAGGCGTGATATTCTCGAGGAGGCACATAGATCAGTATACAGTGTTCACCCAGGTTCCACCAAGATGTACCGTGATTTGAGAGAGGTTTACTGGTGGGACGGGATGAAGAAGGATGTTACAGACTTTGTGTCCAGATGCCTGACTTGTCAGCAAGTCAAGGCCGAGCACCAGAGGCCAGCCGGCGAGTTACAGCCTTTGCCCATCCCTGAGTGGAAGTGGGAGCAGGTCTCCATGGACTTCGTTGTTGGTCTACCCAGGACCAGTCGAGGGTACGACTCTATTTGGGTGATTGTGGATCAACTGACGAAAGCGGCTCACTTCCTGCCAGTGAAGACCACTTTTGGATTTTCTCAGTATGCCCAGGTTTATATTGATGAGATAGTGCGACTGCATGGCGTTCCAACTTGCATCGTGTCCGACCGTGGAACCCAGTTTACCAGCCGATTGTGGCAGAAACTTCAGGAAGCTTTGGGCACCCGATTGAGTTTTAGCACAGCCTTCCATCCTCAGACTGACGGTCAGTCGGAGCGTACGATTCAGACTCTTGAGGACATGCTCAGAGCTTGTGTTTTAGATTTCGGTGGTAGTTGGGATCGTCATTTGCCTTTGATCGAGTTTTCCTACAATAATAGCTTCCAGGAGACGATTCAGATGGCACCTTTTGAGGCTCTATATGGGAGGAGATGTCGATCGCCTGTATGTTGGACAGAGCTTAGGGAGAGCAGTATTTTGGGTCCTCAGATCGTACAGGAGACGACCAGAAGATACAGCTGATTCGGGACAGGATGAGAGCGGCACAGAGCAGGCAGAAAGCATATGCTGACAGGCGCCGTCGCCGACTCGAGTTCGCTGTTGGCGATCATGTTTTCCTGAGGGTCTCTCCGATGAAAGGTGTGATGAGATTTGGGCGGAAAGGGAAGCTGAGTCCTAGATATGTTGGTCCTTTTGAGATCCTAGAGCGTGTTGGTCCAGTCGCTTATCGGTTAGCTCTTCCGCCCAGCTTCCCCGATGTTCACCCCGTATTCCATGTCTCGATGCTCCGCAAGTACCTTCATGATCCTTCCCAGGCGATTCAGCACCAAACGATCCAGCTAGAGCGTGATCTTTCTTTCACCGAGCAGCCGGTTGTCATTTTGAATCGGCAGGTGAAGAAATTGAGGTCGAAGGTCATACCGTCCGTCAAGGTCTTTTGGCGTGGCCCGAACAGCGAGGAGGTCACCTAGGAGACCGAGGTCGAGATGAGGAAGAGATATCCCCATCTTTTTGAAGGTACGCGTAGTTAAATTCTAAATTCGGGGACCGAATTTCTTTAAGGGGGGAAGATTGTAACCCTTCAAAAATCGTTAGGCAGTTTTCCGGTAATCGGCAAATTTTTCGGCTTTTTCCGTAAAAAGTCAAAATGGGTATTTTTCATTGTAGACCTAATTATACAAAATTTAGATAAGATATTACTATAATTTTATCACTAAAATGTCACTTATAATTTTCTAGTCAAATAAATTTTTTTTCATAATTAATTATTTTTTTATTATTTTAAGCCTTTTTAAATACATTAAATTAGGGATAAATACAAATTTAATTAGGTAAATTTCATAATTAGGAATATTTATAAGCTAAAATATGGTGTTAATAAAATTATATCATGTCTTGCAAACTTTTGGTTTTAGGGTGGGAAAAATTGTAAAAAAATGATGAAAAAATAGGTTTTTTTGTAAAAAAAATGACATGAAAGCATGAAATGATAACATATGATGTTGTATTGAACTAGAAACTTCCCCAAAATTTCCCCACCTGCTCCTCTTGCTGCAGCCGACCCCAATTCTGCAGAATTTCCCCACTTCCAACTTCATTCTTGCTTCTTTTTCTTGCTAAAAATCAATAAAAATTCACATTTTTCCATCTCCATTCAAAGCCAAACCCTAAACCACTCTCTCTTCTACCCAAATTGGTTCAAAAACTAGATTAAAGGAGGCTTCTTGGTGACTTGATCAAGCTAAGGTTCAAGCTTGAGAGGATCGGTCGGGGAAACTTCGGACACGGCGCGAAAAGGCAAGGCGGTGGCCGGATCGGATTAGCGGATTTCAGGTGAGTAGATATATTCATCTATGGGGGAATCGTCTGGATGGCGCGAGGCGCCCCTAGTTAGGATTACCCTACTTTGTGCAAGATTTATATTGTTAGCTAGCTTATCCATTCATGTACACTGCATACCCTCACAGCTAACCGTATATTAGATTGCATGGACATTCATCCATACTTATGCGATATCACTTTGTAGGACACGAACACCATTATCATTGGCATCTGTTGCACGCGCACTATTCATGTGACACACACGCCTTTGGTAATTGCCATGCCACGTGCACTATAGAACCGGTTTAACTTAATAATGCCACTTGCATTCATACTTGATATATGAAATTGCATAGCATACGTATACCTCGCATCATCATCATATTTATAAAGATTTCTAGCAAAAATTCATATCATATGCATTGATATCATAGACATTTATCATATATAACATGTGGACATTATGATTTTCTTGATGATTTCAATATTGCTGTGATTTCTGGATTTTTGGGGAAAGCCGCAAGAATTTAACAAAACCCTATATTTATCATTTTCAAAACAAAGTTGCGGTTTTCTCATGATGTATGTGTCGTCCACCATGAGTTTTCATGTTTTCTGTTGGATTTCGAGACCCGATTCGAGGAGTGGATGAACCGTCTCGGGTACATGGTGGGCCCGGTATGGTATCCCGGTGCAAGAAGATCGAGTTGTAGACGATGAGCCTGGCAGGGGAAGACTACCTACCGGTGATGTCTGGCGCAGCGGATATCCGGAGGATACCGACCGTTGTCGTGAGATTTATGATATGGGCCGATCCGGACTGACGGAGCCCGATATTGAGACAGATATGATTCCTATTTGGTGTCGATGCTTGACACGGGTTTTCAGATGATTTCTTGATGATACTTAGCTATAGTACAGATATTCATTTTCTAAAAGTTAAGAATGCAGTAACCTTAACATTTAAAACACTTAAAGAGTTAGAAAAGACATTGCATACATGTTCATGCATACTAGAGATATTATATCACATATGGACATACAGGTTGTTCCGCATTGCATGCATTCTTACGATTGCCTTATTAGATGTTATATTTACTCACGAGCTGGCAACTCACCCCCGTTGTGCCACAGTGTCTTGCAGGTCGGACCCGTCAGTCTTGTAGCGGCGGGCTATCTTATCATCAGTTCCTTTTGCTCAGACTCGTGACATCGCCCTTAGGTGGGTTGCGAGTATACTTTATTTCTTTTTGCTTTATCATTGTATCTAGTATTCTCCATCTACTACTTTATATATTGTATATGCGACATAGTGATGAGACTGAGAGATTTGTATTTTGGTGGTTTCTTTTGGGTTGAGCTCACTTGAGCCGACGTTGCGTTTTCTGATATTTTGGGTTTCTTCTATGCTCTTTTCTTGGTATTGCTTATATATTGCATGTGGTTGTGATCCGCCTTGGGCAAAGAGCTAGCTCCCGCTTGGGGATGCCATTTTTATGATTTCATATGTATTATCTTGTTGTACCCATTTTGGGGGATAGAAAATACAGGGGAGACTCTGCCGAAATTTTCAGAAATTTTTGATGTTCTTTTTTTGGATTCTATGCAACTTAATTGATTTAAAAACCGTTTTCATTTAAAGTTTTCCTTCACTCTCTTTTGATTTTGGGTTAGATTTCTGGGCTTTGGCTGACTTAGGTTACGGTACGCCTTTAGACGTCTCGTAATCTAAGTGCCAGTCACGTTCCGTACTTTCGGGTCGTGACAATAATGCAAGTGAGAGGAAAGGTTATCATATCAAGAAATGATCACAAAGAAACTCCAACACTCATACAACGATCATCAACAACCATGATTGCTCACAAAGTCAAGCAATCATGAACCATGGAAAGTCAAGGGATGGTCCTCCATCATGAGACCATCATAAAACAACAAGATGCAAATAACACCCTCCACAAATGCTTATTTGCACAAATGCAAATAAGCCCTTCTCCACCAATCTTCGGCCAATGAAGGATACAAAGGAAATTGGCCGAAACGGAAAGCAAACTGGCAACTCCAGAAAACTGGTCCCGTAATAAATTACAGGAAAACCCCGATACTGTGTATACACACCCGCATTTGTATTCCGACCGAAATACAAATGCAAAGAGACAAAATCTACACTGTACTATACCAGGATCCGGCTTAAACCAAAGCCGGCTAGTAATATTCGTCCAATCCTGATCCGTGCAATACCGCACGTATCTGATCGAACCTTGCCATATCTCCATACGGTCTCTACAGCGTTTCGCCCGAAAGCTGAATAATTGAATGTGGGGGACTCTAAAGACTCATCAACACCTTGGTTGTGGATTTAACCACTAGCACGTCAGAGGTATAAGCCAATACGTAACGGGCTACCAGGTATTGACTAAAAGGGACGTCGATGAGCGAACTCATCCAGACACCCTACTGAGCCTGTCAGTGACAATATCCGTACAGTCCGGTCCGTTCGTCTATGAGTATCGCACGGCGGGCCTAGGGGGTTGGTAAAAGTCAGACCCCCAAAAGCGGTACAAGTCGTGTCGGAGTGTAGCCCAGAACACCCTGAGATACTACTGGAATACCTACCAGTAAATCTCCTGCCTCGGCCGAGGGCTTCGTGTAATGGCTCTCCTAGACACAGCGCGACCTCACCCCCAATACCGGGAGAGACGAACCCCTGAAGATCCACTCACTGCCTCCATGTGGCTCGGGACTGTGCCCAACTAAAACCTGTTTGCACGTCTCCTTTGAGCGTGGTAGGGTAGTAATCAAAGTACAGTGGGAACTCACACGAGACAAATGACGATCCCCTGGTCGATGAACTAACCTGTACACATGTCACCAGGGAACTGCTATCTGACGTCAGGTATAAGACCAACTAGCATGTTCCCGGCGAGTCCTGTCCGGTGTACTCATAAACCAATGAGCACCTGTATACATCTTAGGTAAACCAACTGACACCAGTGGCTTGTGAGACCGGCCACCGCCCCTCGTCGGGGTCTCGACTGTATACACTAGTCTACTCTGGAGTATCGATGCCCTGTCTCGAAACTCCCACGACTAGGGACCTTTTAAGGATGTGCTTATAGACCCCAGCTCCCACTTATATGATCGCCCTCATACTGCTGGTGGTCAAGCAAGAATCCTAGGGGCTCTATCAACGTGTAATAGCGACATGTCACGTCACCTAAAGCAGTACACGATGATAAAGATAAACCAGATAGCATACTATCATCTCGAGTAAGACTGTCCTACTGGGACAGGTCCTCCCTCAATCATTGCAATCACGTGCCTGTGATCCAATAATTGACTCTGAGGGCACTATCTCCAACACTAGTTTCTTCAAAGTTCGAAGAAGAAGCTAAAGGTAGAAGCTTTCAGGTGGATCGATCTTCGGCGCAAGGAGACGACGGGGTGAAGCCGATCCGGACAACCATCGAGGCTTGAAGACGAAGGAGTTCAAGAAAGAAAGGTATAAACCCCTAACCGAGTAGTTAACAACTCCTAGTTAGGTTGTTAGTTAGATGTTTAACAAAGATCCGGTTTTGAGTCCATGTTACCGCCTCTAGAAAATTGTTTTTCACCAAATTCCGCATGCCCGAAAGTACCGGGAGAGGTAGCATGGACTTACAATACCCACATTATTGTGCAACGCTCTTCCAGATCTCAACGTGGTCACAGCATTTACATTATGATTTTGTTGTTCATAAGCAGCATGTGCGTTGTGTGTGTGACCGGGATTTGGCAATGGTTGAGATGGAAGCTTTCCCTTTTCTCGCTCCCTCAACGCAGCATTTAGTTGTGCAATTTAGGCCTCAATTGATTTGATGCTTTGATCATGCGAAGCACTGTTCTGCACCAAAGATTGAATGCTTTGATAATGTGAAGTTTCCAACCTTGCTGCGGATTGTGTAGATTGTTTTAAAAACGCATCTAGACTTGCGAGGAAACTTTATCGTTATTCGGTTGAACAAAATTGTTTTGAGGAAAAGAGTTGTTGGGTACAAAATTATTCATTTGGTTTGGGTAAGGTTGGGGTTGGAAAGGTTGCTCGTATTGAGTTTGTTGAGGTGCTTGTTGTTGTGGAGGAGGAGGCCTTTGAAAGTTGTTATTGCCTTGGAATTGTTGATTTTGATTCCAAGCAAAATTTGGGTGGCTCATCCAACCAGGATTATAAATCGAAGAGTATGGATCATTTCTTTGTCTTTGCTGAAAGGCGGCATTAACTTGATCTTGTCCTTGAACAGGTGGATTGTAAGCACACTCTTCAGTAAGATGGTATGGATCCGAACAACAAGCACAAACAGTGCGTGGGGATAAAGCAGGGGCAGGAGAAAGCAATGAGAATTTGCTCTCAATTGCTTCTAGCTTTTTCGTAAGTGCGGCCATTTCGGCCTTCATTTCAATCGACATATCTAGTTGATGTATGTCTGCCCTAGACTGACCTGATGAAGAAGATGAGGTGGTCTTAGTGCTTTCCCACTAAAGTGTTTGTTCAGCAAGATCTTTGAGAAACTGCCAAGCTTCCTCGCTTGATTTTGTTTGAAAGTGACCTTGACAAATGGTTTCCAACAACTGCTTAGTTTTTGGGTTCAATCCTTCGTATAAAATTTGGCAAAGTTGACAATTCTCGATACCGTAGTGAACAAGTAGGTCTTTAAATCTTTCAAAACACTTCCAAAAATGTTCGGAAGGAACCTGGGAAAATTGAATAATCTCATTGCGAATTCTCGCGGTCTTGTTGTGGGTAAAAGTTTTTTAGAAAAGTTTTAACAAACTCTTCCCAATTTTTAATCGAGTGTGATGCTGTGCTATATAACCATTTCTTAGCTAGGTCACATAAAGTGAATAGAATGACATGTAGTCTTATAGCATCATCAGAATGTTGTGTTGTCTTCATCATTGCGCAAACATTCTGGAATTTGTTTATGAAGATATAGGCATCTTCGGATTCCATCCTGTGAAATTTAGGCAACATGTTGATGAGGTGAGGTTTAATCTCAAAGTTATCCCTATTAGCCGGTGGAAGTGAAAGACAAGTGGGTAAGGCGGTGTGGATAGGGTAGAAAAGATCCTGGAGTGCGATTTGTTGGGGCGCTTCAACAGGTAGGTGTTGTGGGTTATTCGCACCTAGTGGAGGTGGAATCAGTCCCGCGGGTAAGAGGTTGTTAGGATTGAATCCCAACATCTCCTTAGAAGAAGAAGAATATTAAGGTGAAGGTAAAGAAGTGGATGGAATTTCGACTTCGGAGTCGAAAGTGTCGTCGGTCGGTATTAACGAAACACGGACTAAATGGGCGCTAGTGTCCCTAGTCCAACCGGACATACACTAAAGAGGTAGTGTAGTCAAAAGGTGAAAAACAGAAGGTGGGGGTAAGAAAACGTCAATGGAAAGAAGTGGGTGCAAGTGGGGTGCAATGGATTTCTTAGTGACAAGTGGCAACTTTTTGTAAAAAAATTTCCGTTTTGTGTTTTTTCTTTATAAGGAGCTTTTTGCAAAATGATTTTCAATAAAAAGTTTAGACACACGTTCAATCAATCACAAAATGCACAATCAAGCCTAGATCTAGGGTCATCTAGGTCAACTAGACTGCTCCTAACTGTTCCAAAGGGCATGTTGTGAGAACCTCAAATCGTCTTTTCACCGCCAATTGTGGCCAGGTAAGCACAAGTAGAGAAAGGAGAGATCCGCTCACGAATCACCGTGAGACGGGCCTTTTAAAGCTACCTTTCCCCACTTGTCTAGCCTAGGCACCACAAAATCTGGTTAAGATAAACGATAGATGCCTACAACTATTCCTTTGTCCTATTGAGCACGAAGTCCTTATAGGCTGAGTCTAATCTTTTTTAATTAAATTGATGGTCAATGCAATATGCTTTTTGTGATTTTTGGGGTACTAGAAAGGGTAATGAAATCCCCACCCAATCTGGATTGGTATAAAAGCCCCTTAAAGTCAATTTAAAGAATGCAAAGCAGTAAACACAATCAAACACTTGCAAACAATTTTTTTTTATTGCGGCGCAAAGAATCCTGCACAAGATCAAGTTATTGGAGAAGGGAGAGAAGATTCTGCGCAAAGAACCCTGCAGGAAAATTTTTTCAGAGGAGATAAGGGGGTTACAGAGAAGAAAAGGAAGCTTACAGAGGGGTTTTGGATTGCTGACTCCAGCAACCCGCGGCAGATCCGTAGCAAAAAGTGGCTTCTGGCGGCGGTTCCGCGGTCAAAACAAAGGATCAAGCCTCCAAATTTCTTCTATTGCTCTGTTATGGTTTGTTTAGATCTGCTGTTTTCTATTTCGATCTCTGGATTTTTCCAGATCTAAATCCGTTCGTCGATCCTGCACAATTCAAACAAAACACCCTTCAAAAAATAACAAGATGATAAATTTTTGATATTTTTTATTTTTCAGTTTTTATTATTTTTATGATTTTATATTAACCCAAAATTGCAAAAAGAAAATAACTATGTCATCCCCGGCAACGGCGCCATTTGATTGTTAGTGATTTTTGCGTGCGTGCGCTTTCAAAAGTTGAATCAAAGAATATTTACCGCAATCAAGAACGGCGTCGCTTGGTAGCTAGCTGGTGAGTACGGGTCGGTCCACAAGGATTTTGTGTATTTTCTATTTGTTCTAACGAGTTAATTCCAATTGTGGTGGATTGGATTATCACTAAAACTACGGTTGATTTTGAAAAGGATTAAAACCTTGCTAGGGTTAGGTTTAGGTTAAGTTTGGAAATTCAATATTTTCCTCACCGCTTTCTATGCCCTAATTAAGATCTATTTAGGTGTTATGGTAATAATTAATAAAGGGGATTAGTACGATCGGGAAGAAACTATGTTTCTTCCTCTAGGTCCTTGTCCGTCCTTTCTTAATTCTTACCCTAACCTCCTTGGAAAACATATACAACCGGTCTTCTAAACTACGGTATCACCGCTACCTCGTGGGATAGATTTCCGTAATGAGTGGTGTCTGTATGTATTCATGGAGTCCTATAAAAATATTCAATGGGCAAGAAAGGGGTAAGAGATTTTCATCTCTCAAACCTTTCCTATTCCTAACCCTAATAAGTAAGGAACTACTCACTCATTAGGGAATTGTAAAAAAGCGACATTTTTTTATGATTGTTTTTAATAACCTAATTATCTGATCTATGGCAAATAAATAAAATTTCTAACTAATTAACTAGGGCAGATAAATAAAATTACTAAACTACGGCAGAAAAGAAATTAACTAGGGCATGGTAAAGAAAAACTAATTACTTTTATTCGATACACTCTTCAAAACATTATATAAAATTCTGAATTTTTATCAATAAAAAGTGGTATTCACCAAAAAGAGCTTTAGGGTTTCTATTTATAGATTATAGAAACCCTAGGGTTACATCCGATCCCTATCTGCATTTACAAATTTATCCTATGAAGCCTAGTCAACACACCGCCTCACCGTCAAAGTTTGCACCGACACGTGCCTAGCACGGCCGCGGATCCATGGCCATATGCCCTGTTTGGCCGCGGATCCACGGCCAAATGAAGGGGTCTTTGGTTGGAATCTTCTAGGGTTCTTTCTGTTGCTTTATACTTGGCTTTTCTTCACTTGTTTCTTCAAAATGTCTTCTAGTTTCTTCAAGATTTCCACAGTGCATAATGTCGTGGACTTTTACCGTTTGCTTCGTGTCGAAGTCTTGAAGCTTGTGCTTCCTTTGTACTTTGTGAAATTGTCCATTGATCTTCATTTGTCCCTCAAACTGTAGGCATGATCAAGATTCTTCTATTTGTTGGTCGTAGTCTCACTTTTGTATCATCTTTTCATCATTTTCACTGTTTTGTTCCGAGAACCTGTAACCTGCAACTATGTAGCAGACATGGATCAAAATCACCTGTTTATTTGTAAAATGAATAAGAATGGGGAATATAATAATGCAAAATTATGACATGAACACCTGTCTTTAAAATACTCCCGATTCGTTAGTTTTTGAAATAGGTATGACTCGAGCCCAGTCTAACAACAACTAAGGAAGCTACAGGACTAAACTAAAAGACTAATCGAAAGGGTAAGGAAAACCACCTAAGTCTGAGTCGATATCCATATCTAGTAGTCGGTGATCCCGCCTCAGTAGTATCACATACGATACAATATATCATTTGACATTCTTGAGTCAAGAGTGCGGATCTATCATCATACTTATATCTCGTATGGTAAATCCATCGTACGGCATCCCAAATCTGGGTACGGATCGAATATCACATTTATCTCACTATTCCTCTGGTATCCTTATCATCATATCCTAAATTAGGGGTACTGATCTAAAGTCTAGTACATTATGATACCACAAACATATATATATATATATATATATATATATATATATGCATGTGCATGAAAACACATCGCCTAAAGATCCACTATAAGATCCTGTCGTATCTCATAACACGAACTAAGTCATATCACCGATCTCGTGGCATTATGTCCAATCACATCGACTCATCTCCAAGTACCATATACTATCCTCATCATCTGTGTACATGTATACATATATATATACATACTCACATACACATATGTATATATATATAAATATCCCCATATACGAACCAGTAAAACAGGTGCATGAGTGTGTGTGTGCATGGGTAACAACTACTCTAGGGTTTCGTGACTAACACTAAACTATAGCATTAACTTACAAAAACGCTTACACTAACCCAAAGTCCTCTAAAGCATTACTAGCTAAGTATACAAATCTTATAATAACATATAAATATATAGATATAACACATTTGCATACTGCACTATGAAACTGCGGGGTGCTATACGCCATCCACCCGACATCCCCCGTAGATATATATCTACTCACCTTGATCCTTGCTTGCTAGAGTCGATGACGCCACGCTCTCCTCATCTTCTCGAAGTCGATGTGGAGGTACCTACACATATCACACATAGTATCGTAAACCGAAATCGCGGATGAAAACCAAGACGGCACACGAAACACACATAGGTTAGAACCTATGGTCTACGCATGAAAAAGAATCAAATAACCTTCGACATCGACGTAAAAACACCAATTGATCGAGATAAAATACAAATACAAAGTTCAGGTTATAAACAAGCACGAAACCAAAACAGAATCTCAGAAAACATGCTCCAGATTTTACCCTAGGCGAAATTAGCCAATTTTGCACATGGGAAGGGCCTAGTTTACTGAAAATGGAGCCATGGACCAAACACTAACCTGATCACCCTCACCATGGCTGCAAATTGCGTCCAGAAGGTGTTAGTTATATGTATGCCGTAGAGGTCATTACTGTACATACGATGTATATTGTAATGGATGCTTGGACATATATAGGGAGGACTTTCTTGCTCGACATGATAGTATGCTATCTGCTTGTACTTTATCTTAACATGTACTCTGACTGTCTCTATGTTACATGTTGATAAAGCCCTTAGGATATGTACTCGACTACTGGGACTATGATGAGATCATACTAGTGGGGCCACGGTGGTCGACGGGTACATCCTATAACTATTCCTAGTAGAGGGTGTATCGAGACAGGGCATCGATACACCAGAGTAGACTAGCGTATACGCATCTTGACCCATATGATGGGCGATGGATGTTCCCATATCCATCGGTGTTTGACATCAAGGATGGTGTACGGGTACTCAGTGAAGACTGGGTACACTGGACGGACTCGCCGAGAACTCCCAGATGGTATTATACATCACGTCAGATGGCAGTTCTCCAGTGACACTAGTATAGAGTAGTCTGTTGACCCGAGATCGTCATAGAGTCTTGTGTGATTCCCACTGTGATTTTATTTCTATCATACCATGTCTAAGAGGGCGTGCAAAAAGATGGCTTTTGGGTACAGTCCCGAATCACATGGAGGCAATGAGCGATAGGAGGGGATTCGTCTCTCCCGGTATAGGGAGTTGATGTTGTGCTATGCTCGATTGGCTATAACTGGAAATCCCTGGTCAGGGTTGACGAGATTTACTGGTAAGAGTTATCAGTAGTTTCTTGAACTGTTATAGATCTCATATCAACACGACTTATCGAGCTACTAGGGTCTGACGTTTACCACCCCTAGGCTAGATATGCGACATATTAGACAACGAGACCGGACTGTACGGAGTGTTACTGATTGGATTCACAGGAGAATGTACATGCTTACTTGTTGATCTTCTGAGCGCTCAATACCTGGGTGGCTGTTACGTTTAGCTGACCGCTTGCAGCTTGTGGGTGTTTGATATGATCATCACCTACTGCCGGCGTATTGACGATTCTTTAGAGTCCTACACAGAGGTTTCTTGACTCAGGCAAAACGGAGTAAGAGCACATATGTGATATGTGCGGGACCGAGGATAATACGATATGTGATACCGTATTGGATTCAAGCGATATGAGATATCGGCCGAGTATATGTGATATAGCCGGGTCATCGTATTCGTCGGTTATATGCGATATAGCCGGATTGTCGGATCAAGTGTTGATTCGATAATTAATGTATAATAATATATATGATATATTAAATTACATTAACTAAAATTAGCTCACTAAAAGATTCTTTTTCTCACTCGGGTAATACATTGATATATATGCGATATATGTTAAATGTATTATTTTATTTTGTTACAATAAATATTATATATGTCATATATAATATTGTAACATGATATGATTACTAATGCAACATGTTTAGTAGAGATTAAACAAGATTAGGGTTTGATTTGGGTTAATGTTTTCTAGAAGTTTCTAGAAGGTTTTCCTTTTGTTTTGGAAAAGATATTTACAAGTGACTCGTGCTTTAACCCAACCCAAACCATAGCCCTAGTTAATTCTCTACATGGATTTAGTTGACCATGGTTGCATTATTCATCATATTTATCTTTTCATTATTCATCACAAAAGGTTTCTAATGATATTTCATCTTCTTCTTGCTTGAGTTCTTCATGAAAATCTTTCTTGCTTTGATTTTGTGATGAAAAATGAGTGAGAAAATGATTATAAATGAGAGTAAAAATCCTACTTCATCATCCTCATCTACCCTTACCATTAACATGAGAGTGTTCACTTCATTTAGTGAGTGTTAGCTTGTGTTAACGAAACTTCAAGGTAGATCATCTTTGTTATCGAAGATCGGAAGCAAGACTGCATCTTTCTCTTCATGGAGCGTCACGAGAGTCCGGAACAAGATGATCGCAGCTAAGGGACCTCAACACGGAGTTTAAGAAGTGAAGGACCGGATCTACAAAGGTTGTAATTGCTCTCACTTAGTGTTAAAGTGTTTAACATGCTTGTTTTCGCCTAATCTCTAGTTTAAAAACCCGGCTTTGGATTGTTCGGCACGGCTAAAATTTTAATCGGGCATGTTTGATGCCTCGTAGACCCTTGTGAGCATGCCTAGCAACCCTACAGCGGTATCAGAGCCAAGCTAGAGCTTTAGGCGAAGTCTAGAAGAAGTTTAAAGTCCGATCGAACTCAGACACACCCGAGTATACCCCTCTCTGAACATTTTCTAAAAATGTGATTTTTTCTGCATTAAAAATACTCAGAAAAACAAGCAGGAAAAACTAAGAATTACTGTGAAGTACGGCCCACTAATTCGCTTATTCGGCCGCCGAACCGCCGCCTAACCCTTGGTTTGGCCGAGGTTCCGCGGCAAAAATTTTGAATTAGTCCCTGGAGCTTCATATATTTATTCCTAGGTCCTTTCTTGTCATTTTTTTCTGGGAATTTTTTAATTCCACTCAAGTGTTGAGTTTTCTGGGTTGTATTGGGGACTTGTTGATTCGATCGGATAATTTAACTTTGTTTAGTTTGTCCGGTTAATTTTTAGAACGTGTTAAAAAGTTCGAACGGATATTAATAACTCACTTTTTCCCCTGCCGGAAAATTTCCAAGAGTTGGATTTTTTCGTAGTTTAGGAACATTCTAAGTCATGCAAGTAACGCGGTGGGCCCTCTAGAAGACAACAAACCTTAACTCGATTATGTGACCGTCTTGAACCGCCTCTAAACCTTAGGGTTTGGGGCAGTATGGCGTGCCACATATGAGGCGTTGGCTTGACCCTTCTACGGCTGGACCATTGGTACTGTGGCATGTGATAGTTGTTTTTAAACTGATTTCAAGTGTTGAGATATATTGGGGAAATCTTGGGTGTTTGATTATTCGATCGGAAAATTTAACATTGTCTATTTATCTGGAATGTGATACAATATTTGGAATCCACAGGTAGTTATGACATAACTAATTTGAATGTTGTAAATCTAGCAGTTCGGTCTCAAATTGATCGGTTGCCACGGAATTTTGATGTGATCAAAAGTCCGTCGCAATCACGTAGCGTACGCGGATACTCGCCGGGTAAACTTAATAGATAGCCATGCCTCATAGCCCCGACCAAGTGACTGTAGGAGTACCCCGTCGCCAAAAGCATTCATTCGGGTGCTCGCGGCAGCGGTGTCCCGCTTTAGTGCACTTCGTCGACGGCATCCGGGAGTGCGGCCGTCTACTAAAGTTTGCGACAAGCATTCGATCAGGTTGTCGGAAATCTTGTTGAATTGCCCGACTTCATATTGAAAAGAGTTTTCGATAATGAGACTAAAATGCGCGGTTTATAATTGTTAGGCATGCGATGTCTAAGGAATTCATTTGGTTAGGCATGCGATGTCTAAGGAGGTTGCGGATTCCAACTGTTGTAGTTTTACACTTTCTTTTCTGTGACCGTAAGCGTAGTATGTGGTGTTTCGCCGGGTTCGTTGCTATACATCAACTACAATCGGGATACGCATACTTGCTTACGTTGATGATATGAGATATTATGTGTTGCTGTGATATGTTATATTGGATCGTCGCGTTCTGAATAGCCGGGATTTTTATGTGAGATGAGAGTTTTTCTTTTTCATTCATGTAAAATTCATTTGTATGTAATATTCTTTTATTGGGGCACTTCCGGGCTGAGGATGATGTCACCACTGTATATTATTTACTTTTCCGCATTAGGTAGACCCAAGACGTGGAGCACAAGTAACCGGGTTCTAGAGTCCAGTGGGAGACCATCTCGAGGACTCGAGACCGGGTCTCCTAACCCCAGAATTGGCAGTGTTGCTTACCGCTCTCGTAGGGGTCTAGGGATATGGGTTTGGCTATACATCGCGACCGTGGAATCCGTGTTTTATACAGGCTCGTATTAAAACACGGACGTCCTAGTATATCCAATATTTCATATATGTTCTTCTGCTGCAATGTTCTGTGATGAGATCATATTACTACCTGAGACGAATATTTATATTATATATATGAGATATATGTTATATTGCAGATTTCGTTTCAAATGTGATGCTTGTGAAGCATAATAAAATGGGACTTCATTAATGAGATTAATGAAACTAAAAGAAACCTAAAGATGTTGTAGAAACTTGTTTAAAAACTGGTAGCTCTAGTTCGTACTTTGCATAGCGGTGTTCCTTGTAGAACATCCAGCACCTTATTCGATAAGGAAAGAGCCGAGATCCCTTCACCGGGAGTGACCTCTTTAGTGAAACTACTACATGCTACATACTCGGTTTGTCTTTTGATTGCTTCAATAGTTCTTGCTTTGCATAGTGGTATATATGATATACCCTACACCTTATTCGATGAGGAAAGGGCCGACGATCCCTTCACCGGGAGTGACCCCTTTAGCAAAACTAGAAAGGGCCTAAAAAACACTCCATTTAAAATCACTCGATTCTACAACGATATTAAGTTCATTATGCAAAAGGTTTTCTTAAAAATCTGTCGTAGCCCTCCGTCATTTCAGATAAGTCCTTCTTAGTATTCGTGCTACGTTTGTTGACCTCCGTCAAGACGTAGTGTGCGGTAGCTGACTAGTATTTATCTGCTTATGCATATGATGCAGATTGGATTAGGGTAGTCGTGCGGCCTTGTTGACCTCCGTCAAGGGTAGTGCGGGTGGGTTTAATTCAATCAGGAAATGACGGGTAGAACTTGACTAGCAGCCTATGGTTTGTTGACCTCCGTCAAGGTCATAGGACGCTAGGGGCAAAATATTATCGGAAATTTCAAGTGTTGAAATTTGCAATGAGATTGCATACCTTCTATGAGTTAGTTGGATCCCGATACCCGCTGCGAGTAAGAGTTACTCCTGGGAGAGTTTTACACATTACAATTAGCTGATCTAGTAGGTGTCTAGAAAGGTGTCAACGGGGTTACGCCTCTGGGAAAACGAGGTTTACTGTAATTAGGTCCGTGCGAAAGCACGGGGAACCTCCCTCAATGTACCGACACTGGCCTAGCTGAAAGTTTGGCGAACTTGTAGCGTGTAATTAATCCCGGCCAGTCTTTCCTTTTAGGGTTTGAAGGATGATTTGACTAAAACAGTAGGAGACATCCTGATTAGATATATTAGATAACCAATCTAATCTTGTAAGAGCATACACTGAGTGTTTTCTTCTCTCTTTCTCCAGGTAGCGACCATATCATGCCTTAATCAAGATAATAATACGGAAAAATTGACCGAACCCGCTTGTTATACTGAGCTGGGGAACATTGGTCCCGCTCCAACTTATAATTGGTTTAAGACAGAGCAGGAAATAGGGGATAACTAGAATTACCGTGCCGCCCAAACGAAGAAAGTGCATGCTGATTCATCTTCTTCGGGTGTGTTCATTACAGAGAACTGTTTCTCAGTATCCTTTACGTCCTGGGTATTTGATACCTGATCAGGATCCCACATATGTAATTTGTTACATGGGCTACAGATAGGTAGAGAACTGAGAATGGGTGATAAGTTTCATGAGATAGAAACGGTGCAAGTGTTGCAGCCAAGTCTGTTGGTCACTATCTCCCTGTATTACCAAAATACATTGATTCTGAATGAATGTTATTAGATACCGAACCTGATATACAACATCATATCAGTCTCTTTATTAGTAAAGAAAGGATATAATTTTGTATTGTTGGATAATGTTTTGACATTTCCTATATCAAGAGTTGATCGGTTCAGGCACGTTATCTAAAAGCATTGACGTTATAAACCAAATTACAGTTCTTATTATACAGAACACACACAAGAGGAATAGTTCAGAAATGAACGAATCCTTCTTGAGGTATTGTATACTAGGTCATATCAATGCGACCCGACTAGCCAAGTTACATTTAGATACATACTTAAATTAGTTTGAATTTACATTTTATTAAACTTGTCGGTCATGTCACAAAGATAAGATGACCATAGCTCTGTTTATTGGAAACAGAGAAAGAGTTAGTGAACTCTTAGGATTGATACATGCTGATGTATGAAGGTCCCCTGTCTATACATGCCAGGACCGGTTCTTTGTACTCATTACATTCACTGATGATCTCTCAAGATTCAGACATATGTTCCTGTTGAAATACAAGTCCGAAACTTTTGAGATAATCACAGAATATAAGTTAGAAGTAGAGAACCAAAAACAGGTATAAGTATTATGTCCTTTGATGTGATCAGGGAGGAGAATACTTGAGCACGGAGATTCCTGACTATTCTAAAGGAGAATGAGATTCTCTCTCAGCATTACTCCTCCGTATACACCATTGCACGATGGTATATCGGGGTGGAGCAATAGCACCCTATGTGATATGGTGTGCTCTATGATGTGTATTACTGACTTTCCTATTTCCTTTTGGGAGTTATGCACTTGAGAAGCTGCATACCTATTGAATAGGGTTCAAATCAAATCAGTTGCCTACCA
Source organism: Agapanthus africanus (assembly GCA_030015575.1). Taxonomy (NCBI): domain Eukaryota; kingdom Viridiplantae; phylum Streptophyta; class Magnoliopsida; order Asparagales; family Amaryllidaceae; genus Agapanthus; species Agapanthus africanus. The sequence continues at coordinate 371,929,495 of CM057341.1, forward strand.
CTTCATATGTGATATGGAAAGGGAAGAGCCCATATCTTAAGTTTGTTAAGATTTGGGGTTGTCCGGTGTTCATAACATAATATTGCATTTTGTATTCCCCGTTCTTATGCATTTTACAATGAAAACAGGTGCCTTTGACGCATGTCTGCTACATATTACAGGTTACAGGTTCTTGGCCCGAAAACAGTGAAAACACAAAAGACGACACAAAAGAAGGACTTTTGACCAACAATTAGGAGGATCTTAGTAAAGCCCAGCAGAAGAACGCTTCACCACCAACAAGGCAACGTAAGATCCAAATTTGAAAGAAAGACGGTTAAAAGTTCCATTGCAAAGTGTTCACTGAAGATCTGGAATTAATATAGAAGCCCAACTGATAAAAGGAATAAAGAATAAAGAAGCCCAGAGTAACCTAAAGAAGCCCAGGAAAAACAATCAGATGAACTCACCATTGAGCCGCGGAACCGCGGCCCAAGCGCGCCAATGCCGCGGTTCCGCGGCCTTATAAAGCCCTCATTCAAATAAAATTTTACCATAATGTTGAGTCGGCTATGGAAAGATTTCCTGGGGGTATATTTGTAATTGTTGACATGCGGGTCAAATGTAACCCTAGGGTTTCCTATTCTTTATAAATAGGAACTCTAATTATTGTAATTCTTATGCATCCTTTTAATAATAAATTCTAGAAATCTTTTTGGAGAGCATCGGTGTTTCTTTTCAATTCATGAATTCAGATCTGACAACCCTGCGTTGATAATTGGAGAGATGCATCTGTAAGTAGATTTAATTCCTTGCTCTAATTTAGATTTCAATTCTTGCCTTAGGTAATTTTTATTCTCTGCCCTAGATAGATGTTTTTAAATTCCTTAATGAGTGAGTAGTTTTCCCGCTTGTTAGGGTTAGGAATGGGGAAGGATTTGAGAGACGAAGATCTCTCATCTCTTTTCTTTTGCCAATCTGTTATGAACATTGGAACTCCATGCATACCTTCTTATTCCGCTCCCTACGGCACTCTACCCTCGAGGTAACGGTGATTCCGTAGTCTAAAGGCCCGGATTTTAAGGTTTTCCATGGAGGTTAGGGTAAAGATTAAGAAAGGAAGGACAAGGATCTAGAGGAAGAATCAATCTTCCCAATCATCCTAATCCCCTTTGTTAAGATTTACCATAACACTAATATGATATCTTTAATTAAAGGCAATGGAAAAAGATGTAGATCTTTGTTTACCAAATTTTCCCTAAACCTAATCCTAGCAAGTTTCTAATCCTAGTATCATACAACTTCAATTTTTAGATTTAATAATCAATCCGAACACCCTTCGGAATTAACTCGTAAGAACGAATCGGAAATTCACAACATCCCTGTGGACCGACCCGTACTCACCGGCTAGCTGCAAAGCGACGCCGTTCTTGATTGCGGTTACAAATATTTTTGATCTATCTTTTAGAAAGCGCAAGCACGCTAAATCACATCAATCAAATGGCGCCGTTGCCGGGGATGGCGTAGAACTTTCCTTGTTGCAATTTCGGGTTAATCTTAAAATTTAAAAAATCATAAAAATCTAAAAAATCAAAAAATCAAAAAAAAATATATAAAAATATATATTTTTTGTTATTTTTCGAAGGGATACTTTGTTGTTTTAATTTTGCAGGATATACAAAGACGATCTGGAAATTTCCAGAAGGTGAAACGGAAATCAGAAGATCTAAACAGCAGGGGATTAATTCAACAGAACACCAGAGAAAATTTGGAAATCTGAATTGTCCAAAATACCGCGGATCTGCCGCATTTCTCTGCTCCCGCCACGGAAGCGCCGCCATCTGGTGACGTCAGCAAAATCTGAACACGTGTCTTGCACGTTTAGCCGCGGAACCGCCGCGGTGGGCCTCCTTTGACCGCGGAAACGCGCTCTTTTGGTGACATCATCCTCTGCAATTTGCGCTGTAAGCTCCTCTGTTAATTCTCTTCTGCAAATTTTAATAAATTTTCTGAAAAATGCCTGCAAGATTTTGTGCACTTTAGAAATATATTCCCTTCCAAATAACGATCTTGTGCAGGATTTTTGGGCCCCGCTCAAAATTGAAATTGATTGCAAGTAATCTTTTTTTTTTGCATATCTTTTCTCGAATATCTTTTTGCAACAATTTTTTCCAAATAAAGATTCTTGTGATATGCTTCAAATAATAACCAACTGCAAGTAATATTTTTCTGTTGCATATCTTTTCTATAAAATATTTTGCTGTTGCATATCTTTTCTCTAAAATCTTTTTGCAACAAAATTTTTCCAATTAAAGAGAAAAAAAATCAATGAAAAATGAAAATAAAAAGGACAAATATTTTATAGAACTTGCAAAAAAAAAAAAATTTTTAGCCCCAAATAAATCCTTGCACCACCCAACCTTCCTTCTTGTCACTTTTCTTATTCTAACATGGGTACCCCACACAATAAATCATTAGCCGAACTTTGGTATCCCGAACCTAATTTTGCGTCATATGTCAATGTGTTCGGTCAATTTAAAGACGATCCTTCCATGCCTAAAAAATCTTTGAAAGATCACATAGAGGAGTCTAGGAGAAACAGTTTGACTTTTCAACCCACTTTGTGTCAACCAAGTCAACCTTCACCACTTCCATATGTTGATACCACTCTTTTGAGTCCTTCTGACACTACTAGGCCGATGTCCATTGCTGAGCACATTGCTCAATCTCGCAGCCGATCTTTCACCCCTCTCCACACATCTAGTTCTAGGGATCCACAAGATTATTCACATTTTTATCCACATGTAGACCCTACCCCTGTCCTACCATCCACTTCCTACCATTCCTACCCGACCTTACCACCTTCACTAGACATTGATTCTATACAGCCTGTTGGGAGTTTTGCATATCCACACAATTTCGAATTTTTTCCCGAAACCCCCTTACCACCAAAGTCTAGTTTGGAAGAGGCGTTGGAGGCGTATATCGCAGCAACAAACAAAATGGTTAGGAATGTGGAAGCGTCCGTGGCCACCCTTATGCAACCTGCTGAACCGGTAGCTAGTTTTCCGCTAGCTCCAAATTTTTCAATGTATGAGGCGGTAGTTGGACAGAGTGAGAATGAGAGAGGATTTTCAAATCAAACCTACCCTTACCCAATTGAAGCCCACAACTCCTGTTTTCCATCGATTGCCCTAAATAGTTCACCTGTTGAAAATAAAAATGAGTTGTGTGATTTTGTAGTGTTTGATTTGCCAAATTGTGAGGAACCCCTTTCGAGGGAAACCACACCTAATTCTTTCGATCTTTACACCTCCACTCTAGAACCTAAATCGATACATATCCATGCTGATGAGGTGTCTAAAGAAATTGATTTTCACTTGATTGAGGATATAGACGCCGGGAATATTTCGGATGATGAACCTGTCGATTTACTTGAGATTTTATATTCAAATCATCATCCCGAGTTATTAAATGTTTCTCCCGAATCTCATATGCGTCTAGATTTTGATGATAATGGCATGGATGCGTTGAATATTGAGGATAGTATCGAGAAGAGTCTTGAGGATAATATTGAGGTTGAATCATTTTTGTTTGATGTGTCTGATTTTTCAATTCATCCTCCTGAACCTTTGACTGTTATATCACCCTCCCTCCTTCCCATCGTTCCTACCCCGCTTGAAGACTGTGAGCTTGAAACCTTTTCCTTTGAATCTGACACAATTCTCACAGCCGATAAAACCTACGAGTGTTTCACTTTTTCGGACGATGTTGATGACTCACCGCCCGAGTTTGAGTTCTTTACATTTTCAGATGAGCCATCAGACTCGGTTGATTATAGTAGTTTCGAACCATTAATGGAATCTTTCAAGTTCGAAACAGTTTACTACGGTGAGAAAGATACTATCCCTAATTCACTCCCTTTCGTCTTTCCCATTGTTCCGACCGAACAAATGACCGTTACGCTTTCATCTCCTATACCAAGTTCGGCGTACCCATGTTTTCTTGCGAATCTTGAGGGATTTGATCCCATTTCTCGACGAGTTGATAAGTTAGCGCAATCGCTTTTAACACATCGGTCATCACAAATTGCGCTAATTTATTCACTCAATTTACACCCTCAAGATCGTACTCCACTTCCTTCTTCTTTTCGCCATTCTTCTCCCCCACCGAGACCATATTCTACCATTCTTCTTTCCACACGGTCTCGCGTGCTTATCATTTTCTTGCACCAACTATATCATTTCCACGATAAGATTTTTGAATGGTTGGTGCTAACTTTTGGCTTGTGCAAGGCCAAGCGTAAGTTTGGGGGACCTTTGTATATATGTACATATATTTTTGTTTTCTTTTTCTGAATAAAAAAATAAAAAAAATTCAAAACATTTAAAATATAAAAAAATATAAATAAATAAACAGGGGAGTTCCGGTATTTTGACCCTCTTGGTTCAGCATGACAGTGAGGACACTGTCAAGTTTAAGTTTAGGGGTATGCTCGATACGTCTTCTTCCTTCGCATTCATTTGTACATATTTTTGCATTTGCATACTTATTTGAAAAGCCATAAAAAATTGAAAATTTTCAAAAATTAGAAAAATTATTGTATTCAATTTTGGCTATAATTGACTTGAGTTTGACAAATAGGTTAACTGCCTAGGAACAACTAGATCTTAGACTTAGTAAATTAAAAACCCTAAAAATAACATTCCTTAAAGTTTAACGGTAGAAAGTATATGCCTTGTAGTTTATTTAGAAATAGGCAAATTTTGGGTTCACTTCTTGGGCTAAGTCAAAATGAGGGAAGAGTATTGATGTTCTTATTAGAGTATAAGTTTGAAAAATAGTTCCTATCTTAAGTCTAGATTCTGAAAATATATACCCTACAATTTGCACAATCACGCATCTTGAAACTTGGAATAGTAGAAGAGACCTTGAAATGCTCTTGTCTAAAGTCCTTAGTACAATGAAATTAAAGAATAAAAATATGAATAAAGAATAAAAAAAAAATGGACACTGGTTTTTGTGATTACTTAAGGCTGCAAAAATAGAAAAATATTTAGCGAGGGTGCTTCATCACCTAGTGCCTTAGACCAACTGGTTTGGGAGTCACTGCTAAAGCCTTGGGTGTTGCAAAACTAGGAAGTACGCTTTAAAATGCTAACGCATCTTGTAATCGGTTGTTAGTACCTCAAGAAGTATTAACAGTCGCATGAAGGATGTGAAAGCGAAAATTCACCAATTAATAAGTGCTTTGGACAACGGACGGGAGTACGATTGCTTGATTTGAATTTCCAAGTGAGTACGGGTCGGTCCACAAAGATCTAAAAGGAAAACTTAAGAAATGCCGAAAGCTAGGTAATTCTATAGGATATATATAATCTTAAGTTAAATAATGAGGAAGTGTGAAGAATATGGATGAATAATTTATGAGTCGACGATAATAGAATTCCTTGTTAAAAGGCCTAATTGGAAAACAAAAGTCGAACAGCCAAATTGATAGGATTTTGTGGGTGTAATCCGCTGAAAACCCTCAGGAGACAACACTCCTCCTATTAGGGACACCTAGAGGTTTAACGGCTTGTTGCACGTGCTCAGTGCAATCGCGTTTCCCTGCGAAAGTGCGGTTAGGTTAGATTTTTATTGAGAATAAAATAATAAGTTTGCTCGAGGATGAGCAAATGATAAGTTTGGGGGTATTTGTTCATAACATAATATTGCATTTTGTATTCCCCATTCTTATGCATTTTACAATGAAAACAGGTGCCTTTGACGCATGTCTGCTACATATTACAGGTTACAGATTCTTGGCGCGAAAACAGTGAAAAACACAAAAGACGACACAAAAGAAGGACTTTTGACCAACAATTAGGAGGATCTTAGTAAAGCCCAGCAGAAGAACGCTTCACCACCAACAAGGCAACGTAAGATACAAATTTGAAAGAAAGACGGTTAAAAGATCCATTGCAAAGTGTTCACTGAAGATCTGGAATTAATATAGAAGCCCAACTGATAAAAGGAATAAAGAATAAAGAAGCCCAGAGTAACCTAAAGAAGCCCAGGAAAAACAATCCGATGAACTCAGCATTGAGCCGTGGAACCGCGGCCCAAGCGCGCCAATGCCACGGTTCCGTGGCCTTATAAAGCCCTCATTCAAATAAAATTTTACCATAATGTTGAGTCGGCTATGGAAAGATTTCCTGGGGGTATATTTGTAATTGTAGACATGCGGGTCAAATGTAACCCTAGGGTTTCCTATTCTTTATAAATAGGAACTCTAATTATTGTAATTCTTATGCCTCCTTTTAATAATAAATTCTAGAACTCTTTTTGGAGAGCATCGGTGTTTCTTTTCAATTCATGAATTCAGATCTGACAACCCTGCGTTGATGATTGGAGAGATGCATCTGTAAGTAGATTTAATTCCTTGCTCTAATTTAGATTTCAATTCTTGCCCTAGGTAATTTTTATTCTCTGCCCTAGATAGATGTTTTTAAATTCCTTAATGAGTGAGTAGTTTTCCCGCTTGTTAGGGTTAGGAATGGGGAAGGATTTGAGAGACGAAGATCTCTCATTTCTTTTCTTTTGCCAATCTGTTATGAACATTAGAACTCCATGCATACCTTCTTATTCCGCTCCCTACGGCACTCTACCCTCGAGGTAACCGTGATTCCGTAGTCTAAAGGCCCGGATTTTAAGGTTTTCCATGAAGGTTAGGGTAAAGATTAAGAAAGGAAGGACAAGGATCTAGAGGAAGAATCAATCTTCCCAACCATCCTAATCCCTTTTGTTAAGATTTACCATAACACTAATATGATATCTTTAATTAAAGGCAATGGAAAAAGATGTAGATCTTTGTTTACCAAATTTTCCCTAAACCTAATCCTAGCAAGTTTCTAATCCTAGTATCATACAACTTCAATTTTTAGATTTAATAATCAATCCGAACACTCTTCGGAATTAACTCGTAAGAACGATTCGGAAATTCACAACATCCCTATGGACCGACCCGTACTCACCGGCTAGCTGCAAAGCGACGCCGTTCTTGATTGCGGTTACAAATATTTTTGATCTACCTTTTAGAAAGCGCAAGCACGCTAAATCACATCAATCATCCGGCCTATGTCTAAAAGCAAAATCCGGACAAGCTCTAGGCAAGGTCAGCTCTGTAAAACTGGAAGTAGTTCCAGCTATACAAACTGCAGCTGATGATTTGGTAGAACCAAAGGATTCAGTAGTTTCCAACGAACCTCAGCCTCTCCGCCGATCTAGGAGGGTTCTTCACCCAGTAGAGAGATACTTCGGTTTCTCTATGACAGTGGGAGCGAGGATTGCATCATGAGATGATGACCCAACTAGTTTCGAGCTGGCCATCAGGAGTGGGACTCTGTAAGAATGGCTGGATGCTTAGCGATCTGAGATGGAATCCTTATACACCAACAAAGTATGGACTTTGGTTGCTTTATCTGAAGGGTTAAATCCCCATCAAGAGCAAGTATATCTTGAGAAGATTACTTGGTGTAGATGGAAAAGTTGAGACTTTCAAAGCTATGCTTAAGTCCATCCAGATCCTATTTGCCACGACTACATACCATGACTACGATATCTGGCGGTTGGGTGTCATGACTGCTTTTCTAAAATGATGATTTGGAAGAGAGCGTCTATAAGTACACAGCCAGAGGTCTTCGTAGACAGTGGGAGCAGCGGAAACGTGAGCAAGATGTTTTATGTGATAAATCAGGCATCGCGGAGTTGGAACATCTGTTTTGATGTGACAGTCAAAGAGTTTGACTTCATCAAAATGGTAGATCAACCTTGTATATACAAAAAGGTAGTAGAGAGTATGGTGGTGATCCTCGTAGAGTACGTGGATGACATACTCTTGATAGGGAAGGAGTTTCCGATGCTATGCTCGGTCAATCTCCGCTTGTCACAAGGATTCTCCATATAGGATCAAAGTGATACCTCCTAAATCCTGGGTTTTGGATCTATGAGATAGATCTAATTGGATGTTAGGATTCTCACTAGTTGTAGTGAGATAGTATCAATTGATCTTGGGGAGAATCACAGGAAAGGTTCCAGGGTGATAAGGACGACTGAATGTCAGTCGCAGGCATTGTCTTTACCCTCAGTGGAGGGACGGTATGTTGGAAGAGTTCCAAGCTAGATACCGTGACATACTAGATGATTAAAGGCATGATACATCATTACCAAGGATGCTACCAAAGAGGCAGTCTGGATATATAAGTTCATGAGATGAACTTCGTTCCTACCATTGTGTGACAATGGAGTTGTGGCTTTTGCTAAGGAACTGCCCGTCCCATCAGAAATCAGATATAATTTTTAGGCAATATCACCTGATCATGGAGATAGTTGATCTCCAGGGAGATCGAGGTTAGGAGAGTAAACACAGACGACAACAGCGCGGATCCACTCACAATGGCCTTTTTTCCCAGTAGAGACTTTTATGGGATGGTTGAGTATGAGATACTTCAACCATAGCTAATTGTTGGGTATGCGATACCACAACAGATGGCCCTAGTGCAAGTGGGAGATTGTTAGTTATATGTATGCCCTAGAGGCCATTACTGTACATACGATGTATATTGTAATGGATGCTTGGACATATATAGGGAGGACTTTCTTGCTCGACATGATAGTATGCTATCTGGTTGTACTTTATCTTAACATGTACTATGATTGTCTCTATGTTACATGTTGATAAAGCCCTTAGGATATGTACTCGACCACTGGGACTATGATGAGATCATACTAGTGGGGCCACGGTAGTCGACGAGCACATCCTATAACTGTTCCTAGTCGAGGGTGTATCGAGACAGGGCATCGATACACCAGAGTAGACTAGCGTATACGCATCTTGACCCATATGATGGGCGATGGATGATCCCATATCCATCGGTATTTGACATCAAGGATGGTGTATGGATGCTCAGTGGAGACTGGGTACACTGGACGGACTCGCCGAGAACTCCCAGATTGTATTATACCTCACGTCAGATGGCAGTTCTCCGGTGACACTGGTACAGAGTAGTCTGTTGACCCGAGATCGTCATAGTGTCTTGTGTGATTCCCACTGTGCATTGATTTCCATCATACCACGTCCAAGAGAGCGTGCAAAAAGGTGACTTTTGGGTACAGTCCCGAATCACATGGAGGCAATGAGCGATAGGAGGGGATTCGTCTCTCCCGGTATAGAGAGTTGATGTTGTGCTGTGCTCGATTGGCTATATCTGGAAATCTCTGGCCAGGGTTGCCGAGATTTACTGGTAAGAGTTATCAGTAGTTTCTTGAACTGTTATAGACCTCATATCAACACGACTTATCGAGCTACTAGGGTCTGACGTTTACCACCCCTAGGCGATATATGCGAATATAAGACGACGAGACCGGACTGTTTGGGAGTGTTACTGATTGGATTCACAGGAGAATGTATAAGCTTTCTTGTGGATCTTCTGAGCGCTCAATACCTGGGTGGCTGTTACGTTTAGCTGACCGCTTGCAGTTTGTGGGTGTTTGATATGATCATCACCTACTGCCGGCGTATTGACAATTCTTTAGAGTCCTACACAGAGGTTTCTTGAATCAGGCAAAATGGAGTAGGAGAACATATGTGATATGTGCGGGACCGAGGATAATGCGATATGTTATACCATATTGGATTCTCGCGATATGAGATATCGGCCGGGTATATTTGATATAGCCGGGTCATCGTATTAGTCGGTTATATGTAGCCGGATTGTCGGATCAAGTGTTGATTCGATAATTTAATGTATAATAATATATATGATATATTAAATTACATTAACTAAAATTAGCTCACTAAAAGATTCTTTTTCTCACTCGGGTGATACATTGATATATATGCGATATATATTAAATGTATTATTTTATTTTGTTACAATAAATATTATATATGTGATATATAATATTGTAACATGATATGATTACTAATGCAACATGTTTAGTAGAGATTAAACAAGATTAGGGTTTGATTTGGGTTAATGCTTTCTTGAAGTTTCTAGAAGGTTTTTCTTTTGTTTTGGAAAAGATATTTACAAGTGACTCATGATTTAACCCAACCCAAACCCTAGCCCTACTTAATTCTCTACATGGGTTTAGTTGACCATGGTTGCATTATTCATCATATTTATCTTTTCATTATTCATCACAAAAGGTTTCTAATGATATTTCATCTTCTTCTTGCTTGAGTTCTTCATGAAAAGCTTTCTTGCTTTGATTTTGTGATGAAAAATGAGTGAGAAAAAGATTATAAATGAGAGCAAAAATCCTACTTCATCATCTTCATCTACCCTTTCCCTTTAGATGAGAGTGTTCACTTCATTTAGTGAGTGTTAGCTTGTGTTAATGAAACTTTAAGGTAGATCATCTTTGTTATCGAAGATCGGAAGCAAGACTGCATCTTTCTCTTCGTGGAGCTTCTCGAGAGTCCGGAACAAGATGATCGCAGCGAAGGGACCTCAATACGGAGCTTAAGAAGTGAAGGACCAGATCTACAAAGGTTGTAATCTCTCTCGCTTAGTGTTAAAGTGTTTAACATGCTTGTTTTCGCCTAATCTCTAGTTTAAAGATCCGGCTTTAGGTTGTTCGGTACGGCTAAAATTTTAATCGGGCATGGTTGATGCCTCGTAGACCGTTGTGAGTATGCCTAGCAACCCTAAAGAAGGAATAAATTTGCGGCCACTTCAAGGAGTTGGGGTCTCGGGTCATCACGGTAGCTTCTATGTTGCTTGCTTGTCTCACAGTGTCTGCAAAATATTTTTCAGGTGCCCCGAGTCATAGCAGATCCCTAATTATCACCACAATTTCCACGATCATCCGATATCAGGGTTTCTAAGTTCGTATCTTGGGGCTTAATTCTCTGGTTTTGTTCAGAATTCTGGCACTAGAAGGGTTGTAGGGTCTCTACTAATCTCAATTACACTTCACAACTCATAAAATTTCTCACAACCTCATCTTGGAATTTTCAAAGCTCATTAAACATCACTAAAACACTTCTAAACTTAGATGGGTGCTAAAGTAAAATAATTACTACACTAATGGTAAAGGAATTACTTCATTTGGCAACTGAAGAAAATTCTTGAGTTGCCCCAAGTCTTCAAAATCCAATTTTTCTTCGTCTCCCATGCTTGTAGTGAGCTTGTGCACCTTTTTTGTGAAGTGAAGGCAAGGTTTTGATGTTGCTTTAGGTTGTAGTGAGGAGTTTGAGGTGGTGGAGGGAGAGGGCAACCAAGAATGAAGAAGGAGGAGAGAATGATGAAGGAAATGGAGGGAAACAAATGGGAGTAAAGGTCAAAGACCCCTCACCTCTCTCTCTTCTCTCTCATGCACATACCTCTTTCTTTATTCCATTTCTTTTTCTTTTTCTTTTCCTTTTTCTTTTTCTTTTTCTCTTCTCTTCTCATTTTAAAACCAACCATGCATGAAAAATAAGGAAAAAGCTATGGTAGAAAAATGTAACAATGTGCAATATCACATGGTGCATGTCATGTGCACAAATCAAGCATAATGAACGATTAGTGATATTTAATCGCGATTAGCATTAAAATGGAATATAATAGTCATAAAGAATTTATAATTTGCTTAAATCATATAAAACACCCTCATTTTCATAACTTCTATAATTTTCCAAATATTTCCCAATTTATTTGTAATTAATTATACCGTATCATAAAAATATTTATAATATTTATATATTAATTATATAAATTCCCAAAAATAATATTATATTTTTATGAAATGTTACCGATACACCGTTTTGCTATGGTGTATACGAAGGAGTAAGCTGAGAGAGAATCTCATTCTCCTTTTAGAAACTCTAAGAACTCCATGCACAAGTATTGTCCTCCTCGATCACATCGTAGGACTTTAATCCTTCTACTCCTTTGGTTTTTTAACTTCAAGCTTATATTTCTTGAATTTCTCAAAAGTTTCAGACTTGTGTTTCAACAGGAACATATATCCGAATCCTGAGAGATAGTCGATGAATATAGCGAAGTACGAAGAATAAAGCCTGGAATTTGTAGACATTGGACCGTATACATCTTCATGTATCTGTCCTAAGCGTTCACTAACTCTTTCTCTGTTTCCAGTAAACGGAGTATTGGTCATTTTATTTTTGAGACAAGATTGGCAAGTATCATAAGATGAAAATTCGAACAGATTATTATATTCATCTTTATGTAACTTAGCCGGTCGTGTCGCGTTCATATGACCTAGTCTACAATGCCACAAGAAGAATTCGTTCATTTCTGAACTTTTCCTCTTGTGTGTGTTCTACATACTTTGAACCGTGGATTGATTTAGAATGTATATGCCATTTCATAATGTGCCTAATCCAATCAACTCTTGATTCTGGAAAATGTTCACAACATTATCCTCCAATACAGAATTATATCGTTCTTTAACTTAATAAAGAAACCGATGTAATGTTGTATATCAGGTTCGGTATGTAATGACATTCGTTCAGAATCAATGTATTAATACAAGGTGATTTCTGCCAACTGACTTGGCTACAACAATTGCACCATTCTCTACACTAGAGAACAATCACCTATTTTCGGTTTTCTACCTGTCTGTAGCCCATGTAACGGATTACATTAGTGGGATCCTAATCCGGTATCTCATACCTAGGACGTAGAGGATACTGAGAAACAGTTCTTGGTAATGAACACACCCGAAGAATATGCATCAACATGTTTAATCGTCGATTGGGTGGCATGGGAATCTGGATATTTCCCTATTTCCTACTCGGACTTATAACAATTATAAGATAGAGCGAAACCAACGTTCCCCAGCTCAGTATAATAAGCGGGTACAGTCAATGCATCCGTATTATTATCTTGATTAAGGCGTGACATGGTTGCTACCAAGAGAGAGAGAATAAAACACTCTGCGTGCCTTCTCGTAATATTAGATTGGTTATTATTTTATCTAATCAGGATGGCTCCTACTGTTTTTATCAAATCTTCCTTCAAACCATAAAAGGTAAGACTAGCCGAGATTAATTACACCCTACAAGTTCGCCAATCATTCGGCCAGGCCAGTGTCGGTATTTTGAGGGAGGTTCCCCGTGCTTTCACACGAACCTAATTAAAATAAAACTCGTTTTCCCAGGGGCATAACCCCATTAACACCTTTCTAGACACCTACTTGATCGGCTAATTGTAATGTGTAAAACTTTCCCAGGAGTAACTCTTACTCGCAGTGGGTATCGGGATCCAACTATCTCATAGAAGGTATGCAATCTCATTGCAAATTTCAACACTTGAAATTTCCGATAAACTTCTGCCCCTAGCGTCCTATGACCTTGACGAAAGCCAACAAACCATAGTTCTCTAGTCAAGTTCAACCCGTACATTTCATGATTGAATTAAACCCACCCGCACAACCCTTGACGAAAGCCAACAAAGCCGTATGACTACTCTAATCCAATCGCATCATATGCTCAAGCTGATAAGCACTAATCAGCTACTGCACACTACGCCTTGACGAAAGCCAACAAACGCAGCACGAATACTAAATTCTACTTATCTGAAATGACGGAGGGCTACGACAGATTTTTAAGAAAACCCTTTGCGTAATGAACTTGATATCGTTGTAGAATCGAGTGATTTTGTAAAAGGAGTGTTTTTAGGCCTTTAATAGTTTTGCTAAAGAGGTCACTCCCTGTGAAGGGATCTCGGCTCTTTCCTTATCGAATAAGGTGTAGGATATTTCACAAATACCGCTATGCAAAGAAAAAACTATAGAAACAATCAAAAGACAAACCGAGTGGGTTGTAGCATCTGCTAGTTTCGCTAAAGAGGTCACTCCCGGTGAAGGGATCTCGGCTCTTTTCTTAACGAATAAGGTGCTGGATATTTACCAAGGAATACCGCTATGAAAAGCAAGAACTAGAGCTACCGGTTTTTAAACAAGTTTCTATAACATCTTTACGTTTCTTTTATTTCATTAATCTCATTAATGAAGTCCCATCAAATTTATGCTTTCTAAGCATCACAGAAGAAACGAAAGCATCAATATTTATTATATATCATATATATATAATATAAGCATTCGTCTCAGAAAATATCAAGTGATCACATCACAAAATATCAGAAGAAGAACACATATGAAATATTGGATATACTAGGAATTCCGTGTTTTAATTAAGCCAATAAAAAACGCGGATTCCACGGTCACGATGAATAGCCAAACCCACATCCCTAGACCCCTATGAGAGCGGCAAGCAACCCTGCCAATTTTAGAGTTAGGAGACCCGGTCTCGACTCCTCGAGATGGTCTCGTACTGGACCGTAGAACCCGGTTACTTATGCTCTCCTACTTGGGTCTATCCTAGTGCGGAAAAGTAAATAATATACATCAATGGTGACATCATCCTCACCTCAGAAGTGCCACAATAAAAGAATATTACTTACAAGCTTTTACATGAATGAAAATGAAAAACTCTCATCTCACATAAAAAACCCCGGCTATTCAAAACACGACGATCTAATATAACATATCACAGCAATACATAACATCGCATGTCATCAACGTAAGTAAATATGTGTATCCCAATTGTCGTTGACGTATAGCAACGAAACCGGCGATACACCATATATTACACTTACAGTCGCAGAAAAGAAAGTGAAAAACTACAACAATTAGAATCCGCAACCATCTTAGACATCATAAACCCAACGCATCACATACATAGGATTTCATGCCCAACCAAATGAATTCCTTGGACATCACATCCCTAACAATTATAAACCCCGCATTTTAGTCTAGATATTGAAAACAATTTTCAATAACCTGTCGGGTAATTCAACAAGGTTCCCGATAACCTGATTGAATGCTCGTCGGAAAGTTTAATAGACGGCCGCACCCCCGATGCCGTCGATGAAGTGCACTAAGGAGGAACACAGCGGCCATGAGCACCCGAACGAATGCTTTTGGCGACGGGGTTCTCCTACAGTTACTTGGTCGGGGCTATGGGGCATGGCTATCTAGTAAGGTTACCTGCCGAGTATCCACGTAGGCTATGTAATTGCGACGGACTTTTGATCCACATCAAAATTCCACGGCAACAGATCTAATGAGACTAAACTGCTAGATTTATAAAATTCAAACTAGTTATTGTAAGTCCATATTGCGACCCCCGGTGCTTACGGGGAGGCGGAAACGGTATAAAAAACGAATTTTTATCGCAAGAGGCAACATGGACTAAACTTGGTCGGGATCGTTGTCTAAACTAAAACTAGTGTTCTTGCTAAAGAGAGTTAGCTACTATGGAAGATGGTTATACCTAAACTTGAACTCCTTCTTCTTCAATCCTTGTAGAGGTTGATGGTTCTCTTTTCGTCGCCTTCTCCCGTCGAAGATGGATCCACCTCGAAGGTTCGACTTTGGGCTCTTCCTCGATCTTTGAGTGAACTAGGGTTTCCGGCTTGCTAAACCTTCATCCTAGAAAGAGTAGAGAGTGATTAGGGTTTGCTTTTCTATCTAAAGAGAATGATTCTCAACACATGAGAAGGTTTCTCTTTTCAAGAGGAAGAAGAAGATGAAATGAGGAGAGAGAGAGGTTATGATAGAATGAGCTCAATTATTTCTTTCTTGCAACCATATTGCAAAAGAAATGAATTATCTAAAATGATAATAATTGAAATAAGAATAGTTGATGGTAAATATGGAATGACCACTATCATACCTCTTTTAATGAAGTGTAAGCATGAATCAAGGAAGACTTTCAAGGCATGAAAGTGGTCAATGGTCAACAAGTCAACCAAGGTCAACAAGTCAACAAAAAAAAAAACAACCATAACATAATTCTTATTTAATTACTATTATTAATAGATAATATATAAATCCATTAGGGTTTGGAAAATGATAACTGTCAACTGTGCATTCGCACCCGATCCGAAACCCTAATGAAAAACCTCATTCTCCGCCTCAAGCAACTGTGCATACACACCTGCATTCTCGTTCCGAAAAACAAGAATACCAAGATATAAAAGCAACCCCAAAACATATACCAGTATCTGGCTCAAACCAGAGCCTGCCAGTATAATCCGTCCGGACTCCAAACGTGCACAAGTGCGCGGATGAGAACGAACCCTGTCGCAAAACCATGCGACCTCTACTCTGTTTTGCCCAGAGGCGAATACCCTCTGTGTGGGACTCTAAAGACTCGACACTACGCTGGCAGTGGGTTTAACCACAGACCGCAAGCGGCACTAGCTGTGCGTAACGGTCCCCAGGTAGATGCCGACAAGAAGGCTGACGAGGTGAAACCCCATCTGAACTCCTACTGAGTCTGAATGTGACATTCTCTGTACAGTCCGGTCTGTTCGTCTGATACATCGCATGGCGGGCCTAGGGGGCGGTAAAACGTCAGTCCCCCAATAGCGGTACAAGTCGTGTCGGAGTGAAGCCCAAAACACCCTGAGATAACACTGGAAACCTACCAGTATATCTCGCTTGCCCTGGCCAGGGACTACTCGTGTAATGGCTCTCCTAGACACAGCGCGATGTCAACCCCCAATACCGGGAGAGACGAATCCTGTCTAACCGTCACTGCCTCCAAGTGCTTCGGGACTGCACCCAACCACCACCTGTTTGCACGACTCCTTTGAGCCGTGGTAGGGTAGTGATCAAAGTGCAGTGGGAACACACTCGAGGCGAAGTGTCAGTGTCAAGTCAGCGGACTAAGCTGTACTCATGTCACCTGGGAACTGATAACTGACGATAGGTATAATACCAACCTGTCAGTTCCCGACGAGTCCTGTCCAGTGTACTCGTAACCCAACGAGCACCCGTATACTATCTCCAGTACGACGTACTGATGGCTGTAGGACAGACCATCTCCCACACTGGGATGAGAAGCGCATACGCTAGTCTACTCCGGAGTATCGATGCC
The DNA here is from genome assembly GCA_030015575.1 of Agapanthus africanus. Classification (NCBI taxonomy): domain Eukaryota; kingdom Viridiplantae; phylum Streptophyta; class Magnoliopsida; order Asparagales; family Amaryllidaceae; genus Agapanthus; species Agapanthus africanus. Next base: position 371,946,413 of record CM057341.1, read on the forward strand.
CTGTCTCGATAGTCCTACGACTAGGGACCTGTATAAGGATGTGCCTACAGATTACCCAGCCCCCACTAGTGTGACTGCCATCACAACGCTGGTAATCAAGCAAAGATCCTAAGGGCTCCACTAATGCGTATAAGTGATATACTGAAATAAACACAAGTACACATTGAAGTAGAAACAAACCAAGTAGCATACTACTATATTGAGCAAGATTGTTTATACAAGGTGAATATCCCAAGCTTCCATCAAGTAATATACAAACTAGTATGATACAGTAATGGCCTCTAGGGCATATACACTAACAATCTCCCACTTGCACTAAGGCCATGTACTGGCGTATCGAAGACCTATCATCTCAATCAGCCGCTCGAACTGAGTCTGGGGTAGGGCCTTGGTGAATGGATCTGCAGTGTTCTCTTCTGAAGCAACCCTCCGAACCTCGATCTCCTTGCGATCCACGATCTCCCTGATCAGGTGATACCGCCTCAAGATGTGCCTGGATCTCTGATGGGACCTGGGTTCCTTTGCTAAAGCTATAGCCCCGTTGTTGTCGCAATACAGAGGTACTGGGTCAACAATGGACGGAACCACCTGAAGTTCTTTTAAGAACTTCCTTATCCAGACAGCTTCTTTTGCGGCATCAGATGCAGCGATGTATTCCGCTTCCATAGTCGAGTCTGCAACGGTTTCCTGTTTGGAACTCTTCCAACACACCGCCCCTCCATTGAGGGTAAAGACAAAACCTGACATGGACTTGGAATCATCCTTGTCACTCTAGAAGCTGGAGTCAGCAAAGGCCTCAATCTGGAGGTCTTTTCCGCCATACACCAAGAACATCTCCTTAGTCCTCCTCAGGTACTTGAGAATGTTCTTTACCGCTATCCAATGTTTCTCCCCAGGGTTTGACTGATACCGGCTTACTACACTCAGTGCATAAGCTACATCCGGTCTGGTACACAACATCGCATACATTATAGAGCCTACCGCAGAAGCGTAGGGTATAATAGACATGCGATCCCTCTCCAAATCAGTCTTGGGAGACATCTCTTTAGAGAGGGTGATCCCGTGACAAGCCGGTAGGTTACCGCGCTTGGAATCTTCCATACTGAATCTTTTCAGTACGGTGTCGATGTACCTGGACTGTGAAAGTCCTAATATCCTCTTGGATCTATCACGATGGATCCGGATCCCCAGGATGTAAGAGGCATCACCCAGGTCTTTCATGGAGAACCTGTGTGACAAGAAACCCTTGACAGATTGTAGCATAGGAATGTCATTTCCTATTAAGAGAATGTCATCCACGTATAAAACAAGGAATACTACAGTTCTCGCTACAAATCTACTATAGATGCATGGTTCATCTGGATTTTTGATAAAGTCAAATTCCTTGACCGTCTCATCAAAACAGATGTTCCAACTCCGCGATGCCTGCTTTAGTCCATAGATGGACTTAAGCAACTTGCACACCTTTCCGCTGCTCCCACTCTGAATGAAACCCTCTGGCTGATCCATATAGACACACTCCTCTAAATTTCCATTTAGAAAAGCTGTTTTTACGTCCATCTGCCAAATCTCATAATCGTGGAAGGCAGCAATGGCAAGAAGGATCCGAATGGATTTCAGCATAGCCACTGGAGAAAAGGTTTCGTCGTAGTCCAAGCCAGGTCTTTGACGGAAACCCTTTGCTACAAGTCTAGCTTTATAGGTCTCAACCTGTCCATCTACACCAATCTTCCTTTTGAAGATCCACTTGCATCCTACGGGTTTTACCCCGTCTGGAGCAATGTCCAACGTCCATACTTTGTTGGTGTACATGGACTCCATTTCGGTCCGCATTGCATCCAGCCATTTTACCGAGTCAATGCTCTGAACGGCCTGCTGGAAGCTAGTAGGCTCATCATAGTCTATGATGCAATCCTCTCTATCCCCGTCTATGAGAAAACCGTAGTATCTCTCGGGCGGATGAGACTGCCTACTACTTCTGCGGAGCGGCATAGGAATGCCCTGTTCATTTGAACCTTCTGGTTCCACTAAGCTTTCAGTAATAGTCCGTGGTTCTGGAATTTCTTCCAGTTCTACTGTGCTCCAACTTATCTGGTTTTCCAAAAACTCAGTTTCCAAGAAGTAGGCATGACGAGAAACAAGGACTTTTTGTTCCTCTTCATAGTAGAAGAAATATCCCTTGGAGTTCTTTGGATATCCCACGAACTTACACTGTACTGAACGCGCCTCGAGCTTGTCCGCATGCTGCTTTTTAACAAAAGCTGGACATCCCCAAGTCTTGATGTGACTGAGATGGGGTCTCTTCCCACACCACATCTCATATGGTGTAGTAGGCACAGTCTTAGTAGGAACTCGGTTTAAAAGGTACGCAGCTGATTCTAGTGCATACCCCCAGAATGATCGCGGTAACTCAGCGTTACTCATCATGGACCGTACCATATCCAATAGGGTCCGGTTCCGTCTCTCCGATACACCGTTATGTTGCGGGGTGTATGGAGGAGTAAGCTGAGAGAGAATCCCATTCTCTTTTAAATAATTCAGGAACTCGGCACTTAAGTATTCTCCACCTCGATCCGATCTTAGAATCTTGATACTTTTGCCGGTCTGTTTTTCTACTTCATTCTTAAATTCCTGGAATTTTTCAAAAGCTTCAGACTTATGTTTCATTAAGAAGACATAACCGTATCTTGAAAAATCATCCGTAAAAGTAATGAAGTAAGAATAACCGCTTCGCGCATGTGTAGACATTGGACCGCACACGTCGCTGTGTACGAGTCCCAAGAGCTCGCTCGCTCTTACTCCGTGTCCAGTGAACGGAGTCTTTGTCATCTTTCCTTTGAGACAGGATTGACAAGTGGCATATGATTGATATTCGAACGGATCCAAATATCCTTCTGTATGTAACTTAGTCAACCTTCTCTCATTGATGTGACCCAGTCTACAATGCCATAAGAAAGTCTGATTAATATCTGGTGACTTTCTTTTGTGTGTATTCTGGACATTGAAAATCTGTGGTTGGTTTAATACGTATATACCATTGCTCAATGTACCTGACCCAATCAGAACTTGATTAAGGTGAATGTTAACAACATTACTTACAAACGCAAATTCATAACCTTCTTTAGAAACCAAAGATACAGAAATGATATTACAAGTTGCGTTGGGTACAAAAAAGCAATTACGCAAAACCAAAACATGTCCATCTGACATTCCTAGGTAATAGTCCCCCACGGCTTTAGCATCCATGCTAGCTCCGTTCGCAACTCTGAGGGTCATGTCACCTTCCTTCAAAAACCTACGGTTTATCAACGCCTGCAAAGAATTACAGATATGAGATCCTGATCCGGTATCCAATACCCAGGAAGTAGAGTTTATAGAAAGACAGTTTTCAATAACATACACACCTGAAGCTGAAGCCGCAACCTGCTTCAGTTCCTGTGTCCTGGCTTTCCAAGCCCTGCAATCTTTCTTCCAGTGTCCACTCTTGTGACAATAGAAGCATTCCTCTTTACCAACAAGCTTCCCCGCTATCTTTGTTGCCTTTTCCTTTCCCTTCGCACCCACTTTACTAACACCGCCTCTTGGTTTGGCGGGGGCTTTCTTCTTCTTTCCCTTGGCTTTCGCCTTGGACCTAGAAGAAGAAGATCCTCCTACAAACAAAGTGGATGTATCCCTACCCTTCTGTAGGGTGCCCTCTGCGCTCCTCAGCAGGTTGAGGAGTTCTGAAAGTTCAACTTCCTTTTCTTGCAAGTTGAAATTCAGTATGAACTGGGCGTAAGTGGATGGAAGGGACTGGAGAATTATATCTGTATAAAGTTCACTGTCCAACGTGGTCCCAAGTTCCGCGAGCTCTTCAGTGTAGCCAATCATCTTAAGCACGTGGTCCGCTACCGATGATCCGACGGCCAACTTAGTCGAAAATAACTTCTTCGACACTTCGTATCTTGCGATACGAGACTGCTCTCCATACAGTTCTTTTGTATGAAGAAATATGGATTCCAAATCCATATTCTCGTGCCTCCTCTGATGGTCATTGTCCATCGAGGCAAGCACGAGGCATCTGGCCTTCGCGCTGTCAATCTCCCAAGTCTTACGGATTTCCTTATCCGCGACGCTGGAGGTGGGACCTGGGACGGGGGGAGCTTTGCTGGTAAGAAGATACCCCAGCTTGTCGTAAGAGATTGCCAATTTGACATTCCTGAGCCAATCTTTGTAGTTTGGCCCTGTCAATATGTTTTTATCTAGAAGTAACTTAAGTCCAGTCATTTCGATTTGGTCGCTGCAGGGGGAGAGAAGAAACACTTAGCACGATGCTCTTGCAAGTTTAGAATGGTTTTTAATTTGTCTAAACAGGATGGCTCCCACTGTCTCTCGAATCCCTCCTCAAACCACAAAGGAAGAATTAGCCGGGATCAATCCCACCGTACAATACTTGCTTAACCGTTCAGCCAGGCCAGTATCGGTACTTCGAGGGAGGTTTTCCAACGCTTTCGCGAAGTTCCTTAATTTAAGAACCTCTTTTCCCTGGGGGCGTAGCCCCGCTAACACCTTTCTAGGCACCTACTAGGTTTATAGCATTGATCGTTTAGTGAGAAATTTCCCGAGGAGTAGCATATACTCACAGTAGGATCGGGATCCAAATATCATCGCGTGACGAAAATGAAGGAATCCTACCATAATCATCACACTCCAAATGGTATGCAAATCTAGCAAGTTTCAGTACTTATGAAACTCCCGATGTGGATTTTTGCCCCATGCTCTTATGACCTTGACTTTGGCCAACAAATCATAAGTCACATGTCAAGTTCTTCCCGTCGTTCTCCAGGTTAATTTGAATCCACCCGTACATACCCTTGACTTTGGCCAACAAGGCAGTACGACTGTTCCAAATCAACGCATCTATCTATGCTGCACATGAATATCCAATAGCTACCAATCACTATGCCTTGACTTTGGCCAACAAACACAGCTTGAATACTATTGACTATTTATGTGAAACGACGGAGGGCTACGAATGGTTTTGGCGAAACCGTGAACGTAGTGAACTTGATATAATCGATGGAACGAGATAGCTTTTAGAAGGAGTGGCTCAAGCTCCGCATTTAAAAGTTAGTTTTGAAAAGAACCGAGTGGGTTTTCGAAAGTGTTCCATCGACTTAAACTTGGTTTATTATCTTGCATTAGTTCTTTTAATGCGTGATATTCTTGCATTAGTTCTTTTAATGCGTCCCATCATTTAATCCTACCATTGCAGAAAACAACCAAAATATGACGTACGCTTATGCCATTCGCATTCGCCACCGGGTCCCGTCATCACTCGTTAGGTTACTTAACTAACGACAGAGCGGGGGCTGGGCTAGCGCGGCTGTAAAACATAAGCAACGCCTAAATAGAAAGCAATGATAGACATTACAGATCACAGATGAATACATTGGATATACTAGCAATCCGCATTTCTTTCGAGCCTGAAACGAAAAGCGGATAACACGGTCGCGGTGAATAGCAAATACCCCACCCAAGACCCCTACGGGTGCGACAAACTACCCGCCAAGTTCCCGGTAGTTTGTGCACCCCACCATGGGTCTATCCTAGGAGCAAAAACAGTAAAAAGAATTATACAATGACGGCTACAACCCCGACCCGGTTGTGCGGCCAAACAAAAAATATAATTACATCAATTTACATTTACAATGAATGAAAGAAAAACAAAAGCTCATCTCACATCCACCCCGGCTATTCACCCGCGACAGTCCAACACATTCATATACACATTCCAGCACATTACAAATCATGTATAACCCCGACTAATCGACTTATAGCGATTAGCCGACGTTCAATACATGCAAACATCACAGATATAACCATCATAGTCAAAGTGCAGTGAAGTTCGGAAAAAAATACGAAATTATAGGACCCCAAAAGGAAATTTCTGTTCTGGAAAATCTGGGCACATATAATATATTTTAAAAATCCCAAAACCAACACAGACACACACTGCACGAAAAACGATGCACAGAGGACTACAGAACGCGGCGCTTCCGCGGCGGATACAGGGGTAACGCGGCGGATGGGCGGCGGTTTGGAGGAATTACTGCATCGTTTTTCTTGGGTGTTCATAAAAAACCCTGAGACGATTTTACAAGTATAACATTTTTCATTTTGAGCCAAAAAAATTTCAACAGAAACTCAGGTTTTTAGTTTTCCGGTTTTGCGATTTTTCGTTTCCGAACTTCGTTACACTTCACTACCAAGCTAGTTTAAGTTTAGTTAGGCTCTGATACCACTGTAAGTCCATATTGCGACCCCCGGTGCTTACGGGGAGGCGGAAACGGTATAAAAAACGAATTTTTATCGCAAGAGGCAACATGGACTAAACTTGGTCGGGATCGTTGTCTAAACTAAAACTAGTGTTCTTGCTAAAGAGAGTTAGCTACTATGGAAGATGGTTATACCTAAACTTGAACTCCTTCTTCTTCAATCCTTGTAGAGGTTGATGGTTCTCTTTTCGTCGCCTTCTCCCGTCGAAGATGGATCCACCTCGAAGGTTCGACTTTGGGCTCTTCCTCGATCTTTGAGTGAACTAGGGTTTCCGGCTTGCTAAACCTTCATCCTAGAAAGAGTAGAGAGTGATTAGGGTTTGCTTTTCTATCTAAAGAGAATGATTCTCAACACATGAGAAGGTTTCTCTTTTCAAGAGGAAGAAGAAGATGAAATGAGGAGAGAGAGAGGTTATGATAGAATGAGCTCAATTATTTCTTTCTTGCAACCATATTGCAAAAGAAATGAATTATCTAAAATGATAATAATTGAAATAAGAATAGTTGATGGTAAATATGGAATGACCACTATCATACCTCTTTTAATGAAGTGTAAGCATGAATCAAGGAAGACTTTCAAGGCATGAAAGTGGTCAATGGTCAACAAGTCAACCAAGGTCAACAAGTCAACAAAAAAAAAAAAAACAACCATAACATAATTCTTATTTAATTACTATTATTAATAGATAATATATAAATCCATTAGGGTTTGGAAAATGATAACTGTCAACTGTGCATTCGCACCCGATCCGAAACCCTAATGAAAAACCTCATTCTCCGCCTCAAGCAACTGTGCATACACACCTGCATTCTCGTTCCGAAAAACAAGAATACCAAGATATAAAAGCAACCCCAAAACATATACCAGTATCTGGCTCAAACCAGAGCCTGCCAGTATAATCCGTCCGGACTCCAAACGTGCACAAGTGCGCGGATGAGAACGAACCCTGTCGCAAAACCATGCGACCTCTACTCTGTTTTGCCCAGAGGCGAATACCCTCTGTGTGGGACTCTAAAGACTCGACACTACGCTGGCAGTGGGTTTAACCACAGACCGCAAGCGGCACTAGCTGTGCATAACGGTCCCCAGGTAGATGCCGACAAGAAGGCTGACGAGGTGAAACCCCATCTGAACTCCTACTGAGTCTGAATGTGACATTCTCTGTACAGTCCGGTCTGTTCGTCTGATACATCGCATGGCGGGCCTAGGGGGCGGTAAAACGTCAGTCCCCCAATAGCGGTACAAGTCGTGTCGGAGTGAAGCCCAAAACACCCTGAGATAACACTGGAAACCTACCAGTATATCTCGCTTGCCCTGGCCAGGGACTACTCGTGTAATGGCTCTCCTAGACACAGCGCGATGTCAACCCCCAATACCGGGAGAGACGAATCCTGTCTAACCGTCACTGCCTCCAAGTGCTTCGGGACTGCACCCAACCACCACCTGTTTGCACGACTCCTTTGAGCCGTGGTAGGGTAGTGATCAAAGTGCAGTGGGAACACACTCGAGGCGAAGTGTCAGTGTCAAGTCAGCGGACTAAGCTGTACTCATGTCACCTGGGAACTGATAACTGACGATAGGTATAATACCAACCTGTCAGTTCCCGACGAGTCCTGTCCAGTGTACTCGTAACCCAACGAGCACCCGTATACTATCTCCAGTACGACGTACTGATGGCTGTGGGACAGACCATCTCCCACACTGGGATGAGAAGCGCATACGCTAGTCTACTCCGGAGTATCGATGCCCTGTCTCGATAGTCCTACGACTAGGGACCTGTATAAGGATGTGCCTACAGATTACCCAGCCCCCACTAGTGTGACTGCCATCACAACGCTGGTAATCAAGCAAAGATCCTAAGGGCTCCACTAATGCGTATAAGTGATATACTGAAATAAACACAAGTACACATTGAAGTAGAAACAAACCAAGTAGCATACTACTATATTGAGCAAGATTGTTTATACAAGGTGAATATCCCAAGCTTCCATCAAGTAATATACAAACTAGTATGATACAGTAATGGCCTCTAGGGCATATACACTAACAGTTATCTCACAACTAATTATGTGGGTTCCAAATATTGTATCACAATCACAGATAGCTAGACGAAATTAAACTTTTCGATCGAATAAGCAAGCACCCAAAATTTCCCAACAAGCTCAACACTTGAGCGGAGTTCAAAAAGTATCCAGAAACTGCCACAGCTCCTATGAACCATCCGTAGAAGGGCCGACCCATGCCTCATGTTAGTGTATATGCCCTAGAGGCCATTACTGTATCAGACTAGTATGTATATTACTTGATGGAAGCTTAGGATATTCACAGTTGTATAGACAATCTTGCTCGAAATTGTAGTATGCTAGTTGGTTTGTCTCTGCTTTAATGTGTGCATGTGTTTCTTTATTGTATCACCTATACGCATTAGTGGAGCCCTTAGGATCTTTGCTTGATTACCAGCGTTGTGATGGCAGTCACACTCGTGGGGGCTGGGTAATCTATAAGCACATCCTTATATATACACGTCCCTGGTCGTAGGATTATCGAGACAGGGAATCGATACTCTGGAGTAGACCAGCGTATGCGCTTCTCATCACAGCACGGGAGACAGCCTGTCCCACAGCCGTCAGTACGTCGTACTTGAGATAGTATGCGGGTGCTCGTTGGCTTACGAGTACACTGGACAGGACTCGTCGGGAATTGTTGGTTGATATTATACCTATCGTCGGTTATCAGTTCCCAGGTGACATGAGTACAGCAAAGTCCGCTGACTTGACACTGTCACTTCGCCTCGAGTGTGTTCCCACTGTACTTTGATTACTACCCTACCACGGCTCAAAGGAGTCATGTAAACAGGTAGTTTTTGGGTGCAGTCCCGAAGCACTTGGTGGCAGTGACGGTTAGACAGGATTCGTCTCTCCCGGTATTGGGGGTTGACATCGCGCTGTGTCTAGGAGAGCCATTACACAAGTAGTCTCTGGCCAGGGCAAGCGAGGTATACTGGTAGGTTTCCAGTGTTATCTCAGGGTGTTTTGGGCTACAATCCGATACGACTTGTACCGCTATTAGGGGACTGACGTTTACCTCCCCCTAGGCCTGCCATGCGATGTATCGGATGAACAGACCGGACTGTACGGAGACTGTCATATTCAGGCTCAGTAGGAGTTCAGATGGGTTCACCTCGTCAGTCTTCTTATCGGCATCTACCTGGGGACCGTTACGTACAGCTAGTGCCGCTTGCGGTCTGTGGTTAAACCCACTGCCAGCGTAGTGTCGAGTCTTTAGAGTCCCATACAGAGGGTTATTCGCCTTTAGGCAAAATGAGTAGAGGTCGCATGGTTTTGCGACAGGGTTCGTTCGCATCCGCGCACTTGTGCACGTTTGCTGTCCGGACAGCTTATACTAGCGGGCTTTGGTTTAAGCCGGATCCTAGTATATGATTTGGGATTGTTTTTATCTCATTGTATTCGTGTCCCTCGGAACACGGATAAGGGTGTGTATGCACAGTTGACTGAGACAGAGGCGGAGGACTTTGATTATAGTTGATAACCATTGTCATTTTCTTAACCCTAATGCTTATGTGTGAATTATGATTAATTGATATTAGTTAATTATAATTGTGCATCGTTAGGGTTGTTGACCATTTGACTATTCTTGACTTGTTGACCTAGGTGGACATGTTGACCATCATCATTTCATATGAAAGATGCTCTTTGATCCTTGCAAATGGCATTTAATGTGAAATGATAATGGTCAATTCTTGATTAACCATGGCAATTATCTTAGCTAATTATTTAATTTCCATAATTCACATATATAAAAGAAGAATGGTTCATTTTCTTCTCATTCTATCATTTTGATTCTCTCTCCTCCTCTTCCTCTCTCTCTAGCTCTCCCCTCTCATGAGTTGAGAATCCCTTGAGCTTGAGATAAATCCTTCTAAAATACTCTCTACTCTTTCTAAGGTTCTATGATTAGCACTCCAAGCATCTTAGTTACTTCTAGTTAGAAGTTGAAGCCAAAGGTTGAGGCCCTCGGGTGGATCTTTCTTCGACAAGAGAAGGCGACAAGGAGATCACTTTCTTTCACTCCAAGGAGCAAGGAGAGAAGGAATTGAAGCCCTAGGTATAACCTCTTTTCCGAGTAGTTAACTCCTTTTAGCTTTGTAGTTAGTTTATGTTTAGCGAAGATCCTCCTTTTACTAGTCCATGTTGCCTAGTGTGTTAAAAATCCGATTTTTATACCGTTTCCGCCTCCCCGCAAGCACCGGGATGGGCAACATGGACTTACAGTGGTATCAGAGCCTAACTAAACATAAACTAGCTAGTTAGTAAAGTGTATAGAAGTTCGATAGGTAAAAATCGCAAATCTAGTTTTCAAAACCTTAAGTTTCTGTTGTTTTTTTTTTCTGCTCTAAAAATAATAATTCATACTTCAAAAATCGGCTCAGGGTTTTGTTAAGAAACACACCAAAATCGATCCAATGAACCGTTCAAAGCGCCGCGGTTCCGCGGCAAGAACATGCTTCTTGCCGCGGATCCACGGCCGAGTTGACTCGGTCGTGGACCGAGTTTGGTGCAGTGTTCTTCTGTTGGATTTTTAAAATATTTTATTTCTGCCCAGATTTTCCGGAAAAGAAATTTGTATTTGGGGTGGTTATAAATCTGTATTTTTGATCGAACTTCCCTATACTTTGACTAATGGGTTATATCTGTGATGTATTATATGTATTGAACGTTTGCTAATCGCTATACGTTGATTAGTGGGGGTTATACATATCTGTGATCTGTAATGCTTGTTGGTTTGTGTATATGAATTCGTTGGATTGTCGCGGATGAATAGCCGGGGGGTTGTGAGATGAGTGTTTTGTTTATCTTTCAATTCTTGGTATATGTAATTTGATGTAATATTATTTGTATGGCCGCACAACCGGGTCGGGATTGTAGCCGCCATTGTATAATTTCTTTTTACTTTTTTTGCTCCTAGGATAGACCCAAGGAGGGGTGCACAAACTACCAGGTATCTCTAAGTGCCGAGTGGCCTACTCACGGTGTTGAGGGAGATTGCTTCGCTTTGGGTACTTGGCGGGTAGTTTGCCGCACCCGTAAGGGTCTAGGGTGGGGTATTGGCTATTCATCGCGACCGTGTAATCCGCTTTTCGTTACAGGCTCGAACGGAATGCGGATTCCTAGTATATCCAATGTATTCATCTGTGATCTGGATTGGCTATCATTGCTATATATATATATATACACGATATCTATTTAGGTGTTGCTTATGTTTTGCATCCGCGCTAGTCCAGCCCCCGCTCTTTCGTTAGTTAAGTAACCTAACGGGTGATGACGGGGCCCCGTGGCGAATGCGGATGGCATAAGCCTACACCATATTTCGGTTGTTTTCTGCAATGGTAGGATTAAATGATGGGACGCATTAAAATTAATGCAAGAAAATAAACCAAGTAAAAGTCGTTGGAACACTTTCAAAACCACTCGGTTCTTTTCAGAACCAAACTTTTAAATGCGGAGCTTGAACCGCTCCTTTTAAAAGCTATCTCGTTCCATCAATTATATCAAGTTCACTACGTTCACGGTTTCGCCAAAACCATTCGTAGCCCTCCATCATTTCAGTTAAATATTCGGTAGTATTCAAGCTATGTATTTTGACCTCACGCCAAGGCATAGTGATTGGTAACTGCCGGATATTTATCTGTTGTATAGATAGAATGCGTTGGTTTGAGACAGTCGTACTGCCATTTTGGCCTACGTCAAGGGTAGGTACGGGTGGGTTCAAATTAACCTGGATAATGATGGGTAGAACTTGACATGTGACTTATGACATTTTGACCTCACGCCAAGGTCATAAGAGCATGGGGCAAAAATCCACATCGGGAGTTTCATAAGTACCGAAACTTTCTAGCGCTGCATACCATTTGGAGTGTGATGATTCTGGTAGGATTCCTTCAGTTTTATCACGCGATGATATTTGGATCCCGATCCTACTGTGAGTATATGCCACTCCTCGGGAAATTTCTCACTTAACGATCAATGCTATAAACCTAGTAGGTGTCTAGAAAGGTGGTAGAAGGGCTACGCCCACAGGGAAAAGAGGTTACTTAATTAAGGAATTTCGCGAAAGCGTTGGAAAACCTCCCTCGAAATACCGACACTGGCCTGGCTGAACGGTTATGCAAGTATTGTACGGTGAGATTGATCCCGACTAATTCTTCATTTATGGTTTGAGGAAGGATTCGAGAGACAGTGGGAGCCATCCTGTTTAGACAAACTAAAAACCACTCTAAATTTGCAAGAGCATAATTCTAAAGTATTTCTTTTCTCTCTCCTAATTGCAGCGACCAATCAAGATGACCGGATTAAGTTATTACTAGATAAAAACATACTGACATGGCCAAACTACAAAGATTGGCTCAGAAATGTCAAAATGGCAATCACTTATGACAAGTTGGGGTATCTTCTTACCACCAAAGCTCCCCATGTCCCAGGTCCCAAAACCAGTGTCGTAGATAGGGAAATCTATAAGACCTGGGAAATCGACTACGCGAAGGCCAAGTGCCTCGTGCTTGCCTCTATGGACAACGAACATCAGAGGAGGCACGAGAATATGGACCTAGAGTCAATATTTCTTCATACAAAATAACTGTATGGAGAGCAATCTCGTATCGCCAAATACGAAGTGTCGAAAAAGCTATTTTCGGCAAGAGTGGCCGCAGGATCATCGGCAGCGGAACACGTGCTTAAGATGATTGGCTACATAGAGGAGCTCGCGGACCTTGGGACCACGTTGGAGAATGAACTCTACACTGACTTGATTCTCCAGTCCCTTCCTTCCACTTACGCCTAGTTTATCCTAAACTTCAACATGCAAGGAAAGGAGGTTGAACTTTCCGAGCTTCTGAACATGTTGAGGAGTGCTGAGGGCACCCTACAAAACGGTAGGGAAACATCCACTTTGTTTGTAGGAGGATCTTCCTCTTCTAAGTCCACGGCGAAAGCCAAGAGATAGAAGAAGAAAACCCCCGCCAAACCAAGAGGCTGTGTTAGTAAAGTGGATACGAAGGGAAAGGCAAAAGCAGCAAAGGTAGCGGGAAAGCTTGTGGGGAAAGAAGAGTGCTTTTACTGTCATAAGAGTGGACACTGGAAGAATGATTGCAGGGCTTGGAAGGCCAGAACATAGGATCTGAAGCAAGTTGCGGCTTCAGCTTCAGGTGTGTATGTTATTGAAAACTGTCTATCAATAAACTCTACTTCCTGGGTATTGGATACCGGATCAGGATCTCATATCTGTAATTCTTTGCAGGCGTTGAGAAACCGTAGATTTTTGAAGGCAGGTGACATGACCCTCAAAGTTGCAAACGGAGCTAGCATGGATGCTAAGGCCGTGGGGGACTATCACCTGGGGATGTCAGATGGACAAGTTTTGGTTTTACGTAATTGCTTTTTTGTACCCAATGCAACTTGTATTATCATTTCTGTATCTTTAATATCTAAAAAAGGTTATGAATTTGCGTTTGTAAGTAATGTTGTGAACATTCACCTTAATCAAGTTCTGATTGGGTCAGGTACATTAAGCAATGGTATATACGTATTGAACCAATCACAGATTTTCAATGTCCAGAATACACACAAAAGTAAGTCTCCAGATATCAATCAGGCTTTCTTATGGCATTGTAGACTTTGTCACATCAATGAGAGAAGATTGACGAAGTTACATACTGAAGGATATTTGGATCCGTTCGAATATCAATCATATGCAACTTGTTAATCCTGTCTCAAAGGAAAGATGAGAGAAACTCCGTTCACTGGACACGGAGTAAGAGCGAGCGAGCTCTTGGGACTCGTACACAGCGATGTGTGCGGTCCAATGTCTACACATGCGCGAAGCGGTTATTCTTACTTCATTACTTTTACGGATGATTTTTCAAGGTTCGGACATGTCTTCTTGATGAAGCATAAATCTGAAGCCTTTGAAAAGTTTCAGGAATACAAGAATGAAGTAGAAAAACAAACAGGCAAAAGTATCAAGACACTAAGATCTGATCGAGGTGGTGAATACTTGAGTGCCGAGTTCCTGGATTACCTAAAAGAGAATGGAATTCTCTCTTAGCTTACTCTCCATACACTCCGCAACATAACGGTGTATCGGAGAGACGGAACCGAACCCTATTGGATATGGTACGGTCCATGATGAGTAACGCTGAGTTACCGCGATCATTCTGGGGATATGCGCTAGAATCAACCGCATACCTTTTGAACCGAGTTCCAACTAAGACTGTGCCTACCACACCATATGAGTTATGGAGTGGGAAAAAACCCTATCTTCAATATCTGAAGATCTGGGGATGTCCAGCTTTTGTCAAAAAGCAGCATGCGGACAAACTCGAGGCACGCTCAGTACTGTGCAAGTTTGTGGGATACCCAAAGAACACCAGGGGGTATCTTTTCTACTACGCAGAGGAACAAAAGGTCTTTGTTTCTCGTAATGCCCACTTTCTAGAACACCAGTTCTTGGAAAAGGAAATTAGTGGGAGCACAGTAGAACTGGAAGAAATTCCAGAACCACAAGCTATTACTGAAAGCTTAGTAGAACCAAAGGGTTCGAAAGATCAGGACATTCCTACGCCGCTCCGTAGGAGTAGTAGGCAGTCTCATCCGCCCGAGAGATACTACGGTTTTCTCATAGACGGGGATAGAGAGGATTGCATCATTGATTGTGATGAGCCTACTAGCTTCCAGCAAGCCATTCAGAGCATTGACTCGGTAAAATGGACGGATGCAATGCGGACCGAAATGGAGTCCATCTACACCAACAAAATATGGACGTTAAACATTGCTCCAGATGGGGTAAAACCCGTTGGATGCAAGTGGATCTTCAAAAGGAAGATTGGTGTAGATGGACAGGTTGAGACCTATAAAGCTAGACTTGTTGCGAAGGGTTTTCGTCAAAGACCTGGTTTGGACTATGACGAAACCTTTTCTCCAGTTGCTATGCTGAAATCTATTCGGATCCTTCTTGCCATTGCTACCTTCCACGATTATGAGATTTGGCAAATGGACGTAAAGACCGCTTTTCTAAATGGAAATTTAGAGGAGTGTGTCTATATGGACCAGCCAGAGGGTTTCATTCAGAGTGGGAGCAGCGGAAAGGTGTGCAAGTTGCTTAAATCCATCTATGGACTAAAGCAGGCATCGCGGAGTTGGAACATCTGTTTTGATGAGACGATCAAAGAATTTGACTTTATCAAAAATCCAGATGAACCATGCATCTATAGTAGATTTGTAGCAAGAACTGTCGTATTCCTCGTTTTGTACGTGGATGACATTCTGTTGATAGGAAATGACATTCCTATGCTACAATCTGTCAAGGGGTTCTTGTCACACAGGTTCTCCATGAAAAACCTGGGTGATGCCTCCAACATTCTGGGAATTCGGATCTATCGTGATAGATCCAAGAGGATATTAGGACTTTCGCAGTCAAGGTACATCGACACCATACTGAAAAGATTCAGTATGGAAGATTCCAAGCGCGGTAATCTACCGGCTTGTCACGGGATCACCCTCTCCAAAGAGATGTCTCCCAAGACTGATTTGGAAAGGGATCGCATGTCTATTATACCCTATGCTTCTGCGGTAGGCTCTATAATGTATGCGATGTTGTGTACTAGACCAGATCTTGCTTACGCACTGAGTGTGGTAAGCCGGTAACAGTCAAACCCTGGGGAGAAACACTGGATAGCGGTAAAGAACATTCTCAAGTACCTGAGAAGGACTAAGTAGATGTTGTTGGTGTATGAAGGAAAAGACCTCCAGATCGAGGCCTTCGCTGACTCCCGCTTCCAGAGTGACAAGGATGATTCCAAGTCCATGTCGGGCTTTGTCTTTACCCTCAATGGAGGGGTGGTGTGTTGGAAGAGTTCTAAACAGGAAACCGTTGCTGACTCGACTATGGAAGTGGAATATATCGCTGCATCTGATGCCGCAAAAGAAGCCGTCTGGATGAGGATGTTCTTGAAAGAACTTTAGGTGGTTCTGTCTATTGTTGATCTAATACCTCTGTATTGCGACAACAACGGGGCTATAGCTTTAGCGAAGGAACCTAGGACCCATCAGAAATCCAGACACATCTTGAAGCGGAATCACCTGATCAGGGAGATTGTGGATCGCCAAGAGATCCAGGTTCGGAGGGTTGCTTCAGAAGATAACACTGCAGATCCATTCACGAAAGACTTACCCCAGACTCAGTTCGAGCGGCTGATCGAGATGATAGGTCTTCGATACGCCTGTACATGGCCTTAGTGCAAGTGGGAGATTGTTAGTGTATATGCCCTAGAGGCCATTACTGTATCAAACTAGTATGTATATTACTTGATGGAAGCTTGGGATATTCACAGTTGTATAAACAATCTTGCTCGAAATGGTAGTATGCTACTTGGTTTGTCTCTGCTTTAATATGTACATTTGTTTCTTTATTGTATCACCTATACGCATTAGTGGAGCCCTTAGGATCTTCGCTTGATTACCAGCGTTGTGATGGCAGTCACACTCGTGGGGGCTGGGTAATCTATAAGCACATCCTTATATATACACGTCCCTGGTCGTAGGATTATTGAGACAGGGCATCGATACTCCGGAATAGACCAGCGTATGCGCTTCTCATCCCAGCACGGGAGATGGCCTGTCCCATAGCCGTCAGTACGTCGTACTTGAGATAGTATGCGGGTGCTCATTGGGTTACGAGTACACTGGACAGGACTCGTCGGGAACTGTTGGTTGGTATTATACCTATCGTCGGTTATCAGTTCCCAGGTGAAATGAGTACAGCTTAGTCCGCTGACTTGACACTTTCACTTCGCCTCAAGTGTGTTCCCACTGTACTTTGATTACTACCCTACCACGGCTCAAAGGAGTCATGCAAACAGGTAGTTTTTGGGTGCAGTCCCGAAGCACTTGGAGGCAGTGACGGTTAGATAGGATTCGTCTCTCCCGGTATTGGGGGTTGACATCGCGCTGTGTCCAGGAGAGCCATTACACAAGTAGTCCCTGGCCAGGGCAAGCGAGGTATACTGGTAGGTTTCCAGTGTTATCTCAGGGTGTTCTGGGCTACACTCCGACACGACTTGTACCGCTATTAGGGGACTGAGGTTTACCGCCCCCTAGGCCCGCCATGCGATGTATCAGACGAACACACTGGACTGTACGGAGACTGTCATATTCAGGCTCAGTAGGAGTTCAGATGGGTTCACCTCGTCAGTCTTCTTATCGGCATCTACCTGGGGACCGTTACGTACAGCTAGTGCCGCTTGCGGTCTGTGGTTAGACCCACTGCAAGCGTAGTGTCGAGTCTTTAGAGTCCCACACAGAGGGTTATTCTCCTTTAGGAAAAATGAGTAGAGGTCGCATGGTTTTGCGACAGGGTTCGTTCGCATCCGCGCACTTGTGCACGTTTGCTGTCCGGACAGCTTATACTAGCGGTCTTTGGTTTAATCCAGATCCTAGTATATGATTTGTGATTGGTTTTATCTCATTGTATTCGTGTTCCTCGGAACACGGATACGGGTGTGTATGCACAGTTGACTGAGACAGAGGCGGAGGACTTTGATTAGGGTTGATAACCATTGTCATTTTCTTAACCCTAATGCTTATGTGTGAATTATGATTAATTGATATTAGTTAATTATAATTGTTCATGGTTAGGGTTGTTGACCATTTGACTATACTTGACTTGTTGACCTAGGTTGACATGTTGACCATCATCATTCCATATGAAAAATGCTCTTTGATCCTTGCAAATGGCATTTAATGTGAAATGATATTGGTCAATTCTTGATTAACCATGACAATTATCTTAGCTAATTATTTAATTTCCATAATTCACATATATGAGAGAAGAATGGTTCATTTTCTTCTCATTCTATCATTTTGATTCTCTCTCCTCTCTTCCTCTCTCTCTAGCTCTCCCCTCTCATGAGTTGAGAATCCCTTGAGCTTGAGATAAATCCTTCTAAAATACTCTCTACATTTTCTAAGGTTCTAGGATTAGCACTCCAACCATCTTAGTTACTTCTAGTTAGAAGTTGAAGCCAAAGGTTGAGGCCCTCGGGTGGATCTTTCTTCGACAAGAGAAGGCGACAAGGAGATCACTTTCTTTCACTCCAAGGAGCAAGGAGAGAAGGACTTGAAGCCCTAGGTATAACCTCTTTTCCGAGTAGTTAACTCCTTTTAGCTTTGTCGTTAGTTTATATTTAGCAAAGATCCTCCTTCTACTTGTCCATGTTGCCTAGTGTGTTAAAAATCCGATTTTTATACCGTTTCCGTCTCCCCGCAAGCACCGGGGTGGGCAACGTGGACTTACACCTCACTCATGACGCCACGGAACTGCGGCAAACCCTAAGGTATGACCGCGGTTCCGCCATCCAAAAATTCAAGTTTGGGTATCTTTCTTCTAGAGGGTCTACAAAATTGCTTGCAAGATTTTCTGAAGATATTAAACTCGGAAAAAATCCAACTCCTGAAAATTTCTAGCGAGGGATAATATGGGTTATTGATATCCGTTAACATCGTCTAAATAACCCGAATACATGTTAGAATTATGACTGCAAAATACTCCGAATTGCCTTTGCAGAAAGTAAATATCATATGCAAATTTATCAAAAACAAACAACACCTGAAACACCAAAACCCAGAGACTGGAAGACCATGAAAATTTGAAGCCCAAAATCCACAAATAACCCGGTGAACTCGGTTTTAGAGGTTGTGTGGCCTGCCAAAGTCAGGTAAAAATGCTTCAAATTTTCATAGTGTTCATGTTATATCACATAAAACATTCTGCAGTTGCTAAAAAATTATTTTTACACCTTTAAAAATTCGACAGAAACTAGATTTTATATCGGGTGTTTCGGAGTTGTTTCGGTTTCGTAATTCTAACAAACATCGTTTAAAACTCTAGCTTGGGTCTGATACTACTATATGGTTCTCTAGCGCGGCAGCAAGGTTTCGGGAGGCATCGTCCATGCCGTTTTCAAAATTTTTCCATACTAAAGAACCCTAACCCTAGAATCTTAACTAGATATTTAAACGAACAAGCAATGTTAACATCTTAATATCCTATGTGAATGAGGAATACAACCTCTGTAGACCTGTACTTCACTTTTAAAGCTCTGTGTAGTAGTCCCTTCGCTCCAAATAATGAACTCCCAAACTCTAGTAAGGGTTCACATGAAGAAATGAACAACCTTGCTCAATATCTTCGAGGCCGAAGATGATCTACGTCGAGGAGTCTCAAGCTCATGCTAACTCTTCACTAATTGTAGATTAGTGAAGCAAACACTCTAAACTAAATGGCTAATATACTGGAGGATGATGAAGTGGGAAATGGGCTCACTTTAGATTTTATTTTCTCACAATATTTTCTCATCTTGAGAAAAGCTAGTGAGCTTTCTCATTGAGGAAGAAGAAACTCAAGTCAAGAATGAGAGAATGAACTCATGAGATGAGAATAGCAACCATGGGTGAGTTGGTGTCATACACTAACTCATGTAAAGAATGAACCATGGCTGATCAATAATGGTTAGGTTAATAAATATCTACAAGTAAAACAAAATTAGTGGACTTGGTCAATGGGTCCATAAGCTTCTACAAAGCTTCAACCATGTGACTTAATCCCACTAATTTTGATTAACTTTAAATAAATAAAACCCTACATTATTTCAAGCATGGTGTGAGTCTCATACACCCATGTATCATGTGGCATCTAGCATGACACAAAAGATGTACATTAATATATATCACATATATACCATATGCACACAAGTGAGAAAAAGAAATGTTTAAGTGAGCTAATATTAGTTAATGTAAATTAACATATCACATATATAATTATACATTAAATTATGAAATCAACACATGATTTAATAATCCGGCTATATCACACACAACCGACTAATATCAAATGTAACAATCTATCGAATAAACACTTGATCAGATAACGCGGCTATATCTCATATAATCGACCGATATCACATATCGCGAGAATAGAATGCGGTATCATATACGCACATTAATCTCGGTCCCGCACATACCACATATGTGCTCCTACTTCATTTCGCATGAACCAGGAAACCTCTGTGTAAGACTCTAAAGACTGGTCAATACGCCAGCAATAGGTGATGATAATATTAAACACCCACAAGCCACAAGGGTATGATAAACGTAACGGCCACCCGGGTATTGAGCGATTAGAATATTAACAAGCAAGCCTGCTCATACTCCTACGAATCCAATCAGTAACACTACCGTACAGTCTGGTCTCTTCATCAATATGTCGCATATAGCAGCCTGGGGGTGGTATAACGTCAGACCCCAATAGCTTGATAAGTCATGCCGATGCAAGTTCCATAACGGTTCGAGAAACTACTGATAATACTTACCAGTAGATCTCAGCAATTCTGGTCAGGGATTTTCTGTTATGGCTAATCAAGCATAGCGGAACATCAACTCCCAATACCGGGAGAGACGAATCCCCTCCTATCGCTCATTTCCTCTATGTGACTCGGGACTGTACCCAAAAACCACCTTTTTGCATGATCTCATGACCGTGGTATGGTGGAAATCAAAGAACAGTGGGAATCACACAAGACTCTATGACGATCTCGGTTCGACAAACTAACCTATACAAGTGTCACCAGAAAACTGCTATTTGACGATAGGTATAATACCATCTAGGAGTTCTCGGCAAGTCTGTTCAGTGTATCCAGTCTCCACTGAGTACACGTATACCTTCTCTAATGTCAAACACCAATGGATGTGGGATCATCCATCACCTATCAGATGGGTCAAGAAGCGCATACGCTAGTCTACTCTGGAGTATCGATGCCCTGTCTCGATACTCCCATGACTAGGAACAATTATAGGGTATACTAGTGGACTACGATTGGCACCACTGGTATGATCTCCATCATAGTCCAAGTAGTCAAGTAGACATCCTAAGGGCTTTATCAACATGTGAGAGTAAGACAACATCACTTATACAAGTCAACATGTTAAGACAAAGTGCAACCTGATAGCATACTATCATGACGAGCAAGAAAGTCCACCCTATATGTATCCAAGCATCCACTACAATATATATCACATATACAGTAATGGCCAATAGGGCATATATATAACTAACAGATCCGCGATCCCTTCATCGGGAGTGGCCTCTTGAGCGAAAGTTTGCGCCATCGTAATAACTTCACTATAGTCATTTCCTTTTGTTTTGCATCATGGTATTCAATTAGGAATATCCTGCACCTCATTCGACGAGGAAAGTGCCGAGATCCCTTCACAAGGAGTGGGCTCTTTAGCAAATATTTTTGCCACTATATATTTTTAAAACCACTCGGTTCCTTCAACGATATCAAGTTCATTACGTTAAATGTTTTTCGCCAAAAACCAGCCGTAGCCATCCGTCATTTCCTATGAGTAGTACTTAGTATTCGTGCTGCATTTGTTGATTGTGTCAAGGCGTAGTGTGCGGTAGTTAAGTGGTGCTTGTTTGTATCACATGGATATGTGGATTGGTTAGGAAAGTCGTGCGGCCTTGTTGACTATGTCGAGGGCTCCTGCGGGTGGGTTTAATGCATTCAAGATAATGACGGGTTGAACTTAACTAGGACTCTTTGATTTGTTGACTGTGTCAAGGTCACTTGGGTCCTTAGGGTAAAAACCACATCGGGAGTTTCAAACATACAGGAAACTTGCCAGGTATGCGCATACCTTCTGGAATGTGGTGAATTGAGTGGCTTCCATCAAGTTATTATGCGATGATGGTTGGATCCCGATTGCCACTGATGAGTAGGTGTTACTCCTCGGGTGATTTTAGATGATCCCGACTAATTGTCCTTTTAGGGTTTGAAGAAGAATTCGAGAAAACAGTGGGAGCCATCCTGATTAGATAAAGTGATTAAGCATTCTGATCTGGGTTAGAGTGCACGCTGAGTGTTTCTTTTCTCTCTCTCTTTGGCAGCGACCATGGCCTAATCCTAGACTAAAACTCATGAATCAAGTTAACCAAACCTTCTTAAAACACTTTGGATTTGGGATTTTCATTTAGTCGCATATATCATTGTCGTTCCTAAATCACCTTTGCTTTTCCCCGAACACTCTGTATCACTACGAAGATCCACATTTCTTGGATATTTCCATCTAATAGTTACAAACGAACTCGAAAGAAGTTGTTCCAGTTCGAGAATAGATTCTGGTTCAGGAAAAATTGAATAGGATTATTCGGTTGTCTTTTATCATTACCTTCTCTCAGGTTGCGAGGGCTCCTGGTATTAGGAGAGTACACCTATTACGCTTATTGGATAGTTGTAATATTTCAAAAAAATAAAATATTATTTTTGGAAATTTTTATAATTTAATATTATTTTATTGAATATTTTAATATTTCGGTATAATTGAATACCGATAAATGGGAAAAATTTTGGAAAAATTATGGAAAATTCTAAAATAGGGTATTTTATGGAATTATGCCATTTTTAAGTTTTTATGATTAATTATATGCTTATCGTGATTAAAAATCGCTAATCGGTTTTTTAGCATTTTTGCGCAAAACATGCACATATCATTTTTGTTTTACACTTGTGCATTTCTACCATGGTTGTTTTGGGTTTTCTATTTATGTGAGAAGGATTTAGAGGGAAAAGAGAAAAAGAAAAGAAAAGAAAAGAGAAAGGAATAAAATATGAGGTATGGGTGTGAGAGAGAAAGTGAGGGGGTTTTACTTTGACCAAAGACATAGCCATTCCTCTTCTTTCTTCACTCATCTCTCTCCCTCTTCAGTCCCTTGCTGCTGCTGCTCCTCCTCACCTCCCTCCCCTCTTCAACTCCTCAAAACATCTAAAAAACAACACCAAAACCTCATCTTCATTTCACAAAAGTCTGCACAAGCTCAAGACCAACACATTGGACCAAGAAAGCAAGGATGTTGGCCAGTTGGGGCAACTCAAGAAAATTCTTGAGTTGCCAAATGAGATATTTTCTGGACCATTAGCTTAGTTTTTGCATTACTTATGCCCCCTATGTTAAGATTGAATCGATATCGAGTGATTTTGTGGACATAGGAAAAACCTAGTTAGGGTTGGAGGGAATTTTGGGTTGTGATGCGAAATTGAGCTCAGTAGAGGCAATACAAACACCTTAGTGGTAGATTTGACACTCAAACCTGAGACTTGAAACCCGGAATACGGATTTAGAAACCGATATCGGAAGAATTGTGGAATCTGTGAAGGTTATATTGAATCTGCTATCACCCCGAGACTCTGAAAATTATTGTGGATTGACAGTGAGATGTGCAGGCACCCAGGAAGCTATCACCAAGACCCCAGCCCCTAACTCCTTCTCTCGGCCGCAAATTTATTCCGTCAGGCAGCAAATTGCGGCCTGAACCCCACCAAGTTGGCTCATTTTGGTTTTTGTCACGTCCCGAAAGTACGGAACATGACCGGCACTTAAACTACGAAACGTCTCGAGGCGTACGTAATCTAAGTAAACCGAAAACCCAGAAATCCAAACCAAGAAAAGAAGTAGAGTGAAGGAAAACCAATTTAAAACAAGTATTTTTAATAGCATAAGCCGAATTATGCGGTTTTTAAGAACATCAAAATTTACTGAAAATTTCGGCAGAGTCTCCTTTGTAAATACTGGCTCCCAAACGGGATACAACATGAATAGTATACGAAATCAATAAAAAGGCATCCCCAAGCGGGAGCTAGCTCTTCGTTAATCGATGGTCACAACCACACAAGCAATATAATATACAACGCCAACGGCGAAGATCAAAATTCAAAAGGAAACTCAAATCCACAAGAAAACCGCAGAAAAATAACGCGCGACTCTAAGGTCGAAGGAATAACATCACCGGTCTCTATCTCAAAATAAATACATGCTTGGTTGATGGAATTTACTAGATACAACGGAATAATATTATACAAGGTAATATGATGGGTACGATACAAGAAAAACCCACCTACTAGCAAGTCACCCGAATGAAACTGAGCCCGCAAAGCCGTAATTAAACCTGTACGGCAAAACCTGCAAGAAACTGGGGCACAACGGGGGTGAGTTGCCAACTCGTGAATAGAAAAACATCTACGAATAGAAATCGCATGTATGACGCAATCCTAGGTCATACGATCATAATATATCCTCAAAAAAAGTATATAACATGCAGCCTATAACAAGGCTAGGGTAAATATCCAACCCGAGTGTAATCTCATGTGCCCGTGTCAGTGCCTCAGGTAGCAATATATCATATGAATGAGGTAAGAATGCATGAAAACAGAATACATGTAAATGAAGAACTGTTTTCATAATTTAGTGAGATTTTCTTTGTATTTTTAAAATAAGGTATCATAATGAAATCAGCATAAAACAGTGCCTAGCATTGGCACAAAATGTAATCCCAATATCTCGATATCTCTGTATCACAGTCTCTGTACCACAATATCTCGAAATCTCAATGTCTCAATCACAATATCTAGGGCGCCGTCAGTCCAGACCGGCCCCTACCATCCATCTCAAGACCACGACGGTATCCTCCGGATATCCGACGCGTCGGGTAAAATCACCGGTAGGTAGTGCTCCCCTGCCAGGCTCACATCGTCATCATCACACGCTTCTTGCCCCGGGGTACCTTACCGGGTCCACCATGTACCCGAAACGGTTCATCCGCCTCCTCGAATCGGGTCTCGAAATCCATCAGCAAACTCATGGTGGACAACTCATACATCATGGGAAAACCGCACTTTTTATTTTAAAGAGAGAAAGAAGCTTATATAAGTTTTGCGGTTTTCCCCCAAAACCAGAAAATCTCATAGAAATCCGAATCCAATCCTCAATAGCATGTAAACAGTGCATATCGGCATAAAAATCCATGAATGCGGCATAACAACGAATATTAACATGCATGAAGTAACAAGTAATATCTACAATGTTTAATCTAGCATATAAGACGAGTACACTAATATCATGTCTAAATTATTAGCTAACAACCTATGTCAATGCAATAGTATTTCTAAAGTGTACGTGGCATGACAATTACCGATGAAGATGTGTGTGAGCCGGCAAGTAAGTGTACGTGGTACATACGTATCATCGGTAATGGTGCTGGTGTCCTAACAACATGATATCAATAATGTAGTACGAAACATAATATAAGCATGCGATGCGAAGCGAACCACAATAATGAGCGGAAGCTGAAAACTAGACGCAACTATAACTAATCTGCATTAATCTAATATAAGTCCTACAAATGGTGCCTTTTGAAATAACACGAATCATGGGTTTTTGAAAATAGGGGCTACGGTGTTTTTATAAAAAGATACGTCTTTTGAAATCTCCGTAGGATCCCTTGGGCTGTCTTTTAAAATACCCACGATTCGTTAGTTTTTGAAATAGGTAAGAATCGAATCGAATCTAACAACTAAACTAAACTAAAGGGCTAAGCTAACCAGCTGGACTACAGGTAAGGAAACCGCCTAACATCTGAGTCGATGTATATACATACCTGTATATGTATAGTCGGTGATCCCGCCTCAATAATATCATATCCATAACCAGACATCCTAAGTCAAGAGTGCGGATCAATCATCAAAATATAGCTCGTACGTAAATCCGTCGTACGGCAACCCCAAATCTGGGTACGGGTCAATATCACATTCATCATACTATTCGCCTGGTATCCTCTTTATCAAATATCATGATCGGGGTACTGATCTACATCTAGTACAATACTGATACCGCCTAAGAATGTATGGACGTGTGTGAAACACTACATCAAGGACCCGCTACAACGTCATGTCGTATCTCAAATACGAATCCTGCCATATCACCGAAGTCACAACCTTAATACAAATCTCATCGACTCATCTCAAACCCAAGCCTCAAATTCGTATGTGAACCCATACTCCCATACCCATGTGAACACATAACTATATATCCCGTATAAGCATAAATGAAAGAAGAAAGTATGCAAGTATGGGTTGGTATGTGCATGTGTAGTGCGACCACTACTCTAGGGTTTCGGGACACTAAATCATCCAAGAACACCAAATATCCATATTATCATCAATATACTGAAACAATATATAAACAATATATATATGTGTGTATACGTATTCGTATACATCACCACGAACTGCGGGGGTGCTATACGCCATCCACCCGACTTCTCCCCGTGGATATAAATCTACTCACCTGGTCCTCACTTGCCGGTGCCGACGCCGCCACGCGCTTTCTTGTCGTCTCGAAGTCCACATGGGGTACCTACATATCATAACGCACCGTATCGCATTAAAATCCGACTCATGACCAAAACGACGCACGAATCCCACATAGGTCAAAACCTATGGTTGCTTCACAAATCGACCCAAAAATCCTCGATGTCGGCGTACAAACGCCAAACCATCGAGAAAGCTCCCAACACACTCATATGTACAATTAAAAGCACTAATTATAATATAAAATAGCTTAAAATTCACAAAAACCCCAATTTCACTTAAAAAGTCATTTTTCCGAAAATCTAGCAAGCACAAATCACCGTTTTTGTACAAAACTCGATGTATAGACGAATTTAGAGGCCACAATATTCACTAAATATCTTAAATAATTAAAAAAAGATTCTCATAATTTAATCTCATTAAATTCCATAAACCCCAAAAACCAAGTTAGCAATTAGCAAAGTTATCACAATTTTAAATTAACAAATTAGCAAATAGCAACTAACTTAGATTTTGCATACAACTACATGTTAATCTCCTCATTACAACCATAAACAAATGATAAAAACCTCACTTGATTACAAACCCTAATCATTAATTCAAAACCCTTCTCTTGAATTTTAATTCAAGCACCTAGAACTAATTAAAAAAACCTAATTAAGCTAACATGAAACAATTAGCACAATTTAAGAAAAGGTTAGAATTATACCCAAAAACATTTGAAGATCCACAAGCATCCATGGCCTCCCAAAATGCTCACTTTTCACAAAGATCCATGCTATACGGGCTAAGCTAAAATAGGTAGGAGTCGGATTTGGGTTTTGGGAGTTTTTTGATGGATTTTGGGGCAATTTTTGATGAAGTTTTGAAGAGAAAAGAGAAGGGAAATGGGGGGGCTGTTGCTGCAGTAGGAGAGGGGGGGTCGGCTGGAATGGGAGGGGGAGAGGAGAGAGAGGGAGGTAGAGAAAGTGGGGGGAGAAAGTCAATGTCAAAGCAAAGTCAAAAGTCTAACTAATTTATCCATTTTCTTTTCTTTTCTTTCATTTCATTTCCTTTGAAATTCAAGTTGGGAAAAAGATGGTGGTTGCTGAATTCAGCCATGGGGAGAAGTGAATGGGGGTGTGTGGGTGTGGGTACGAGTGTGGGGTGATGAAAAATGATAAATACAATACCCCAAACATCCATTTACGCTAAAAAAAAGCCTTTTTTATTCAATAATTTCTAAACCGTTTTGGCAAATGATTTCGTTCCAAAACCCACATGATAAAATTTTATTTAATGTTTTATGATGCAAAAAATTTGTTTCAACTCATTCCAATTTGTAATTTTCCCTAATTAAATGTATTAGTGACGGCTTAAAATAATAATAAAATAATATTTTTTTCAGAAAATTTGAAATTTCACCAGCAGCTCAATAAACACCAAATAATAGCAATTACATTGCTAGAATATGTATATTTAATTTTTATAATAAGATATTTCTATTTTGACTTTTTACAGAAAACCCCTTATTTTACCGATTTTTCGAAATTTCACCGAAACGATTTTCAAAACGTTACAATCTTCCCCCTTAAAGAAATTCGGTCCCCGAATTTAAATTCAAACTCCCCCAAATACTAAAACATCTAAGAAAAACCATCAAGTCGTCGGGGCTCCGAAATTGTAACTACATAAAACAAATCGTAGCGCAGCGCATGCGCTTGAAAAATGAGCATATAACTCAAATCAAAACTCCGTCAAGCATCCCGCAATCATCGGAGTCATGGAGAAGACATCAATGCCAAATCCAAATCAAAACCAATATGACATAACTCGAAACTATACATGTAAATATCGAATCTATATCTGTAAGTATCTGAAGGAAATGCATGCCAAATCTCTTTAAGTCGCTGTGCAACGCGTATAACACTGCACAGTGGCGGACGTCTATCATAAGAAAATAACTATATACATATATACCTTTGTTTGAAATGTACGTTCCTCCGTTTTGGAAACAATTTAGAAGGGTCTCCTTGTTTTAAACATTTCGTGTCATATCAGACACGTCGGTAAATACTGAGGCTATAGCTCGCTTTTTGGAAATCCCTTCAATAACTATCAATGCATGCAAAAATATATTCAGGTACTGTTCTCTGACTAGTCCTGCTCAGTACGAAAACACATAGCAATATCATAAAAACGTACTGCTTTATACGAAATCAATCCCAAAATATGCACATGAATGCTACGTGCGTCTGGTGCGCACGGAAATCAAAATCCATGAATGTGCCATACATGCGCACAAAAACAACATCTAAGTGCATCAGGTGTGCACGAAACATCTGTCGTAGGCAACATGTGTGCCTGACAGCAAAATCAGGTGCACCTGACATGCATGAAAAATTCTCAATTTAGTGCCTCTGGTGTGCACCAAAATCACCCTTCAAAACATGCACCCAACATGCGCGAAAATCCAAATCAGGTGCATCCATCGTGCACGAAATCATGAGATTCAATATCAAGCGCCGAACGTGCGCAAAATCAATCAGGTGCACAAGGTGCACAAAACAAATATCGAGTATCACAATCGAAATCGAAGTCTAGTGCACACTGCAAGCATATAATAACTATACAAAGTGCAGGAACCAATTCGTGTGCATGCATACGCACAAAACCAACTCAACTGTTTAAAACCGTAAAATCACAAACATGTGAAACTAAAGCACGAAAATGATATCAAGTGCAACACTGTGCAAAGATCGTAAATCCTCAATCATCAAAATCAAATCATAAGAATAAATCACCCAAAACATCGAAATCAATAATGGCGGAACAGTACCGCTCAAGTGCATCCTCTAAGAATCTCGGGTCAACTGTCCGGAAGTCGTTGTCCTTTTCTATATCTGCATCTTGCTCTGGAACGACTGCATACTCATCGCGACTCCTTCTGGAAGGTAAGTCCAAGTACCATGCCTCGGCATGCGCATCGCATCTCTGATGTCGGCGGAGTGGAACATCATCTCATCTAGATCTGGTACGAACCTCTTACTCCACTTTTCTCTAATGTCGTCTGCTTCGGACTTATCTCGTCGTGGCTGCATGGACTGAGCTCCAACGGCTATCCTCGTATCTGGAGTCTCCCAAGAATGCATCTCACCACCTAGCATCCGAATTAAGTCGAGCCATCCAATCGATTCGTCAAAACCTCATAATCCCCCAAGAGCTCAACATCTTGGATACAGTTTAATAGTATCGAGTACATACCACAGCATCGGTGTCCAGCCGTAGAAGGGCAAACCCAAGCCTCACTAATGGCGCCGCAGAACTGCCGCAAACCCTAAGGTTCAAAGGCTTTCACACGGTCATTAAGTCGAGTTAGGGTTTCATTCTTCTAGAGGGACCATAGAATTTCCTGCATGTCTTTCCGACTATCTTAAACTTGGAATAATAGGTTTCTGACATTCGATCGTCTCTGTCGACTCCCAACGTCTCCGCGTGAAGTCGTCTCTAGCTGGAATCAATCTATCTGATGACCTCGCATCGGGGTAGGCGAACGATCCACATGTCCTAGTCATTCATCCTCGATGACTAGCGACCTTCTATCATCTATTAGTACAACTTATACTGCAATAGCTCCAACATCTGGGGCGATACCTCGTCGTTCGCAGCCATAACTGGCTCACTCATCTGCATGCTGAACCGTGCCTCAATCATCAGGAGTGAGCAACACACCAACGGTCATCAAAATCTGGCGGGCCTCCATCATTGGCTCAATTCTCTAGTGTCGATCAGCACCTCCGAGTAACCTCATAAAGGCGATCCGCCAAACGCTCGTGGCGCGGAAACACAGTAAAAAGACACATCTGTGCAATTGGGTGTCGCCGAAATCACGCCCTGGTCAGTCCTCGTTTGTGACGAGCTCCTGTTGACCGCAACTCTAGCCGTAGCTCTCCCTGCCTGTAATCGTGGCAGCAAAACCATAACTGGTACCGATGAGGCTAGATCAGGAAGGAATATAATACTGAACAAGGAAATGTACATCCTAAGGCTTCTTAAGTGGAGTGGCGTGTCGTAAATATGCCGCGGAACATACCAACGGTACGTCACTCTACTTTAGTCGCCTATTCTATCAACCAAGGGTCATCCTACGCTCCGAAGGTTAAAACCTAACGCTCTGATACCAACTTTGTCACGTCCCGAAAGTACGGAACATGACCGGCACTTAAACTACGAAACGTCTCGAGGCGTACGTAATCTAAGTAAACCGAAAACCCAGAAATCCAAACCAAGAAAAGAAGTAGAGTGAAGGAAAACCAATTTAAAACAAGTAGTTTTAATAGCATAAGCCGGATTATGCGGCTTTTAAGAACATCAAAATTTACTGAAAATTTCGGCAGAGTCTCCTTTGTAAATACTGGCTCCCAAACGGGATACAAAATGAATAGTATACGAAATCAATAAAAAGGCATCCCCAAGCGGGAGCTAGCTCTTCATCAATCGACGGTCACAACCACACAAGCAATATAATATACAACGCCAACGGCGAGGATCAAAATTCAAAAGGAAACTCAAATCCACAAGAAAACCGCAGAAAAATAACGCGCGACTCTAAGGTCGAAGGAATAACATCACTGGTCTCTATCTCAAAATAAATACATGTTTGGTTGATGGAATTTACTAGATACAACGGAATAATATTATACAAGGTAATATGATGGGTACGATACAAGAAAAACCCACCTACTAGCAAGTCACCCGAATGAAACTGAGCCCGCAAAGCCGTAATTAAACATGTACGGCAAAACCTGCAAGAAACTGGGGCACAACGGGGGTGAGTTGCCAACTCGTGAATAGAAAAACATCTACGAATAGAAATCGCATGTATGACGCAATCCTAGGTCATACGATCATAATATATCCTCAAAAAAAAGTATATAACATGCATCCTATAACAAGGCTAGGGTAAATATCAAACCCGAGTGTAATCTCATGTGCCCGTGTCAGTACCTCAGGTAGCAATATATCATATGAATGAGGTATGAATGCATGAAAACAGAATACATGTAAATGAAGAACTGTTTTCATAATTTAGTGAGATTTCCTTTGTATTTTTAAAATGAGGTATCATAATGAAATCAGCATAAAACAGTGCCTAGCATTGGTACAAAACGTAATCCCAATATCTCGATATCTCTGTATCACATTCTCTGTACCACAATACCTCGAAATCTCAATGTCTCAATCACAATATCTTGGGCGCCGTCAGTCCAGACCGGCCCCTACCATCCATCTCAAGATCACGACGGTATCCTCCGGATATCCGACGCGTCGGGTAAAATCACCGGTAGGTAGTGCTCCCCTGCCAGGCTCACATCGTCATCATCACGCGCTTCTTGCCCCGGGGTACCTTACCGGGTCCAACATGTACCCGAAACGGTTCATCCGCCTCCTCGAATCGGGTCTCGAAATCCATCAGCAAACTCATGGTGGACGACTCATACATCATGGGAAAACTGCACTTTTTATTTTAAAGAGAGAAAGAAGCTTATATAAGTTTTGCGGTTTTCCCACAAAACCAGAAAATCTCATAGAAATCCGAATCCAATCCTCAATAGCATGTAAACAGTGCATATCGGCATAAAAATCCATGAATGCGGCATAACAATGAATATTAACATGCATGAAGTAACAAGTAATATCTACAATGTCTAATCTAGCATATAAGGCAAGTACACTAATATCATGTCTAAATTATTAGCTAAAAACCTATGTCAATGCAATAGTATTAATAAAGTGTACGTGGCATGACAATTACCGATGAAGATATGTGTGAGCCGGCAAGTAAGTGTACGTGGTACATACACATCATCGGTAATGGTGCTGGTGTCCTAACAGCATGATATCAATAATGTAGTACGAAATATAATATAAGCATGCGATGCGAAGCGAACCACAATAATGAGCGGAAGCTGAAAACTATACGCAACTATAACTAATCTGCATTAATCTAATATAAGTCCTACAAATGGTGCCTTTTGAAATAACACGAATCATAGGGTTTTGAAAATAGGGGCTACGGTGTTTTTATGAAAAGATACGTCTTTTGAAATCTCCGTAGGATCCCTTGGGCTGTCTTTTAAAATACCCACGATTCGTTAGTTTTTGAAATAGGTAAGAATCGAATCGAATCTAACAACTAAACTAAACTAAAGGGCTAAGCTAACCAGCTGGACTACAGGTAAGGAAACCGCCTAACATCTGAGTCGATGTATATACATACCTGTATATGTATAGTCGGTGATCCCGCCTCAATACTATCATATCCATAACCAGACATCCCAAGTCAAGAGTGCGGATCAATCATCAAAATATAGCTCGTACGTAAATCCATCGTATGGCATCCCCAAATCTGGGTACGGGTCAATATCACATTCATCATACTATTCACCTGGTATCCTCTTTATCAAATATCATGATCGGGGTACCGATCTACGTCTAGTACAATACTGATACCGCCTAAGTATGCATGGACGTGTGTGAAACACCACGTCAAGGACCCGCTACAACGTCATGTCGTATCTCAAATACGAATCCTGCCATATCACCGAAGTCACAACCTCAATACAAATCTCATCGACTCATCTCAAACCCAAGCCTCAAATTCGTATGTGAACCCATACTCCCATACCCATGTGAACACATAACTATATATCCCGTATAAGCATAAATGAAAGAAGAAAGTATGCAAGTATGGGTTGGTGTGTGCATGTGTAGTGCGACCACTACTTTAGGGTTTTGGGACACTAAATCATCCAAGAACACCAAATATCCATATTATAATCAATATACTGAAACAATATATAAACAATATATATATTTGTGTATACGTATTCGTATACATCGCCACGAACTGTGGGGGTGCTATACGCCATCCACCCGACTTCTCCCCGTAGATATAAATCTACTTACCTGGTCCTCGCTTGCCGGTGCCGACGCCGCCATGCGCTTGCTTGTCGTCTCGAAGTCCACATGGGGTACCTACATATCATAACGCACCGTATCGCATTAAAATCCGACTCATGACCAAAACGACGCACGAATTCCACATAGGTCAAAACCTATGGTTGCTTCACAAATCGACCCAAAAACCCTCGATGTCGGCGTACAAATGCCAAACCATCGAGAAAGCTCCCAACACACTCATATGTACAATTAAAAGCACTAATTATCATATAAAATAGCTTAAAATTCACAAAAACCCCAATTTCACTTAAAAAGTCATTTTTCGGAAAATCTAGCACGCACAAATCACCGTTTTTGTACAAAACTCGATCTATAGACGAATTTAGAGGCCACAATATTCACTAAATATCTTAAATAAGTCAAAAAAATGATTCCCATAATTTAATCTCATTAAATTCCATAAACCCCAAAAACCTAGTTAGCAATTAGCAAAGTTACCACAATTTTAAATTAACAAATTAGCAAATAGCAACTAACTTAGATTTTGCATACAACTACATGTTAATCTCCTCATTACAACCATAAACAAATGATAAAACCTCACTTAATCACAAACCCTAATCATTAATTCAAAACCCTTCTCTTGAATTTTAATTCAAGCACCTAGAACTAATTAAAAAAACCTAATTAAGCTAACATGAAACAATTAGCACAATTTAAGAAAAGGTTAGAATTATACCCAAAAACATTTGAAGATCCACAAGCATCCATGGCCTCCCAAAATGCTCTCTTTTCACAAAGATCCATGCTATACGGGCTAAGCTAAAATGGGTAGGAGTCGGATTTGGGTTTTGGGATTTTTTTGATGGATTTTGGGGCAATTTTTGATGAAGTTTTGAAGAGAAAAGAGAAGGGAAATGGGGGGGCTGTTGCTGCAGTAGGAGAGGGAGGGTCGGCTGGAATGGGAGGGGGAGAGGAGAGAGAGGGAGGTAGAAAAAGTGGGGGTAGAAAGTCAAGGTCAAAGCAAAGTCAAAAGTCTAACTAATTTATCCATTTTCTTTTCTTTTCTTTCATTTCATTTCCTTTGAAATTCAAGTGGGGAAAAAGATGTGGCTGCTGAATTCAGCCATGAGGAGAAGTGAATGGGGGTGTGTGGGTGTGGGTACGGGTGTGGGGTGATGAAAAATGATAAATACAATACCCCAAACATCCATTTACGCTAAAAAAAAAGCCTTTTTTCTTCAATAATTTCTAAACCGTTTTGGCAAATGATTTCGTTCCAAAAACCACATGATAAAACTTTATTTAATGTTTTATGATGCACAAAATTTGTTTCAACTCATTCCAATTTGTAATTTTCCCTAATTAAATGTATTAGTGACGGCTTAAAATAATAATAAAATAATATTTTTTTCAGAAAATTTGAAATTTCACCAGCGGCTCAATAAACACCAAATAATAGCAATTACATTGCTAGAATATGTATATTTAATTTTTATAATATGATATTTGTATTTTGACTTTTTACAGAAAACCCTCTTATTTTACCGATTTTTCGAAATTTCACTGAAACGATTTTCAAAACGTTACAGTTTTAGTGCCCCATTATCAGTAGATTAGACCCCTGGCATGTGCAAAATTGTCTAATTTGACCTAGAGTAGAATCTGGAGCCTTTTTCCTAAGTTGCTGTTTTGGATTCATGTTTCTGTATTCCGTATTTTGAATTCTGGATTTGCGTATTGCGTTTTACCTCAAATACTTGGCGTTTATACGACGATATCGAGAATTGTTGATGGTTTTGAAAACGTAGCCCATAGGTTCTAACCTATAGGCCTTAGCGTATCTTTTTGGTTTTCGTATGTCGCTTTAGTTTTGACTTGGTTTTAATACGCATTTACGATACTTTGATGTGTAGGTACCCCATGAAGACTTCGGGACGACAAGCAAACGCGTGGCGACGTCGACAAATGAAGACACGAGGTGAGTAGATTATATCTACGGGGGAAGTCGGGTGGATGGCGTATAGAACCCCCGCAGTCCAAAGTTGGTATACTATATATGTACATATATATATGATAGTTTATAGTGTGTCGTGGATATTTTGTTTGGTGTACTATTTATAAATTAGGGTTAGAAGTAAACTAGTGTAGTTCCTAGTCGTGAACCCTAGAATAGGTTTACACCCACACGCACACCCTTGCATATTCATTATACTTATACTGTGTTTTTCATGATAGTGGATGACATTGGAGATGAGTTGATGATATTGGGCATAGTGCCGTGAGATCGGTGATATGATGTGATTCGTATTTGGGATACAACATGTGATTCTTAGCGGGCCTTGGACGTGTACTTTACACACGCATTCATACTTATATAAATGGTATCGATTTGTACTAGACTTAGATCAGTACCCCAGATTATGTGATATGATGATAAGGATACCAGATAATTGATGAGATAATGTGATATTGACCCGTACCCAGCTATTGGGATGCCGTACGACGATTTAGCGTACGAGATATATATTGAGAATTGATCCGCACTCATGACTCGAGGATGTCAGATGATATAAGATATCGTACGAGATACTATTGAGGCGGGATCACCGACTCTTATATTTATATTTATATATATCGACTCAGATTTAGGTGGTTTCCATACCCCTCCCGATTGACTTGATAGTTAGATCTGTAGTTAGTATAGTAGATGTTAGACTAGACCCGAGTCATACCTATTTCAAAACTAACGAATCGGGAGTATTTTAAAGACAGGCAAAAAGGAATTCTACGGATTCTTTAAAAGGGCACATCTTTTCTTAAAAACACCGTAGCCCTTATTTTACAAAAAATCCCGATTCGTCTTATTTCAAATGGCATAACTGCATGACATATACATATTGATGTAGATTCTTCACTGTTGCGTTGATTATTCGATTTCCGCATATTCATGCCATTCACATCGCTTTGCATGTGTAAATGTGTTTATTGCTATATTGCCATCATGCTATTAGGACACCAGCACTATTATCGATGATGCGTATGTTCCACGTACACTTGCTTGCCGGTTCACACACTTCATCATCGATAATTGTCATGTCACTACACAGTAGTATTATTGCATCAGGATATGACCCTTGTATGTGCATACTATTATTCCATGTTGTATGATATACTGTTATACTTGCATTTCATTTTTCCGTCGCATACATCATGCTTTCTGATTATGCGCATTGAGATATGTTGTTTCCATGATATTTCTGGAATTGGGGACCGTGGGTATTTCAAAGAGATTATGTAAATGTTTTAAAAACCCGGTTACCATTGATATGATATTTCAGCATCCACCATGAGTTTTATCGGTACTGATATATATATATACTCCATGCGAGGAGGTGTCGAGGCCATATAAGGGTACATGGTGGGGCCCAGAGGTACCCCGAGGCAAGAAAGGGAGGTCGATGCACCACGCCGATAAGCCCGGCAGGGGAACCATACACTCCGGTGACATTACCTTTTACTCGGCGGTTATCTTGGGGATATCGACCGGAGTTATGTACGTATGGATACGTCAAAATTCGAGGGTCGAAGCTGGGCACTCGGGTTTTCAAGATAGCGTATGATACGTACCTATCAAGGCCAGTCCTTGTGACATCGTCAGATAAATGAGGATTTACGTGCCGATGCTAGGCACAGGTTTCATGATGTTTTCGAGTGTCGATGGTAGGCACTCAGGTTCCATGATTTTAATTATATCCTCATATTTACTTGCATGATGCTTATTGTCATTGGGTGACACGTGGGCGGGATCCACATACATACAGACTTTGATTACATTGATCATACCTCATATGTATATATAACAGTGGATGAGGACGCTGTTATATATGCCCTAACACCAATATTAGTGGAATGGGGTGCTAATATATGTGTATTGATATCAATTTAGATACTTCATCATATTTATTCATGCAAATATAACTCATATTCATGATATGTTATTACCTAAGGCACTTGGCACCACTTACATATTTAGATGTTACATTGCCACCTTATTAGTTCAGACTTATCCTTCTGATGTTTATATATATATCTGATCGTATTGACCTAGGATTATGTCATGCATTTGATTTCTACTTGTAGATATTTTCTATTCGCGAGTTGGCAACTCACCCCCATTGTGCCACAGCTTCTTACAGGTTTTGCCGTACAGGTTCCATGGCGGCATTTCTGGCACAATGCTTCCTTTGCGGGTGATTTGCTTTGGTAGGTGGGTTCTTTTGCATCGGAACCACCATTATATATGTACTATTCATTGTATCTAGAAATTCCATCAACCAAAACTTGTATATTGTTTCGACCTTAGAGTCGCGCGTTGTAGTATTACGGTTTTCATGTTATTTTGAGTTTCCTTTTGAGTTTTGATCCTCGCCCTTCGGCGTTGTATATTATATTGCTTGCGTGGTTGTGACCGTCGTTTAACGAAGAGCTAGGTCACGCTTGGGGATGCCTTTTATCATTGCTTATATATTATTCTTGTTGTACCCCGTTCGGGGCCAGTTTTTACAAAAGAAACTCTGCCGAAATTTTCATAAAAGACTATACGTTTTAAAATGCATATTCGGCTTAGTTATTTAAAAACCTTTTTTTAAACATGTTTTCTTTACTTCTAAAAACTATTTTTCTACCAATTACTCTTTAAAATGGTTTTAGATTTCTGGGCTTTTGGCTTACTTGGATTAGACAGAGTCCTATGGACTTCATATGATTCAAGGGCCAGTCATGTGCTCTTTCGGGTCGTAACAAAGTTGGTAACAGAGTGCTAGGTTAACCTTGGTTCGAGTCTAAGTTTAACTATGTGGAGCCTAGAGGGTTTATATATATACGGAACTTAGGCTTGACCTTACGGAACTTAAACTTAGTCGAGGGGGTATTATACCCGAACTTTCGTCGCGTAGGATGACCCTTGGTTGATTGAGTAGGTAGCTTGAGTAGAGGGACGTACCGTACGTATGTTCCACGGCATGCTTACGACACGCCTCTCCGCTTAAGAAACCTTAGGATGTACATTTCCTTGCACAGTATTATATTCATTCCTATGATCTATCCTCATCGATTTTGGTTATGATTTTTGCTGCTACGATTACACGGGCAGAGAGAGCTATGGCTAGAGTTGCATCAGCATGAGCTCGTCACGGACGAGGACTGACCAGGGCGTGATTTCAGAGACGTACGATTGCATATATAGGCGGCGTCTTATTGTGTTTTCGCGCCATGAGCGTTTGATAGATCGCTTTCACGAGATTTCTCGGATGTGCTGATCGGTACTAGAGGATCAGGCTACTGCTAGAGGCCAGCCAGATGTGATGACCATTGATATATCGCTTATTCAGGATGATTGAGGATCTGTTCAGCGTACAGACGAATGAGCCAGTTGTTGCTGCAAATGACGAGATATCGCCCAGATAATTGGAGCTACTGCAGCATGAGTATATACTTAGAGTTATGATGGAAGGTCGCTAGTCACTAAGGATGAATGACTAGGACATGTGGTTCGTTCGCTTACCCCAATGCGAGGTCATCAGATAGATTGATTCCAGCTAGAGACGACTTCATGCAGGTTCGTTGAGAGTCGATAGAGACGATCGAATGTCAGGAGCCCATTTTCCAAGTTTAAAGTATTCGGAAAGACATGCAAGCGATTCTATGGACCCTCTAGAAGAATGAAACCCTAACTCGACATAATGACCGTGTGAAAGCCTTTGAACCTTAGGGTTTGCGGCAGTTCCGCGGTGCCATTAGTGAGGCTTGGGTTTGCCCTTCTACGGCTGGACCACTGATGCTGTGGTACGTACTCGATACTATTAAACTGTACCCAAGATGTTGATCTCTTGGGGGATTATGGGGTTTTGACAAATCGATCGGATGGTTCGACATCATTCGGATATCATATGATGGGATACATTGCTTGGGAGACTCCAGATACGAGTATAGCCATTGGAGCGCCGTCTATGCAGCAACGATGAGACGAGTCCGAAGCAGTCGACATCAGAGAAAAGTGGAGTAAGAGATTCGAGAAAGACCTCGACAAGACCTTTCTGGAATACTATACGGGAAGACCTGGACCCAGGAGTGGTCATATTGTGCACACCCAGCAGGCCAGAGTTCGGCATCGTCGACGAGATAGTTGACCAGGTTCGGATAAAGGACCTCACCCAGATGCGTTGTGAGTTGATCGAGGACGGACGAGTATTAAGTATTCTTCCGATGGTTGGGACGAGTTCACGAGGACCTATTCGGCCAGATATCTTCTACAGAGTGATGAAGCTACAGAGTATGCGATTTCGAGTTCGTGCGAAAGACTTCGGATTGACCGTGGCCGAGAACAGTTGGAGTGCGTAGATAGCATGGCGTGACGTAATAGTGGACGACGATAAGGACAAGTGGAACCAGGGGTTCGTGCGAGACGCCGACAAACTGTCATTACTTCCCGTTGAGACTAGAGACCTGATATGCTTACAGAGGCATTGGGATACGGCCAGATTTCGAGGAAATGTGTGCGGGACATGCAGATGTCCAGAAAACGAGAAAGGATTATATAAGAGTACCAGCCTTCGTACGGTTCGGCATAGGCAAGATCGGAAGAGACCCTGAGCAGGATTCCTTCCACGACACTGCTGCAATAAGATTTGCACCAGGAGCAGATGTGTGATGTGCATTCAGAGGACCAGAGGTCGGCGCCAGTGAAATACTGCTTTACGAGTGGTTGTGATGATTGACCGAGAGATGACCAGAGAAGTGCCAGAACGGAATCGTCCCCATGGCACACCTGACATGGCCGATGAGCCGATGGATTGTGAGATAGGTAATCCACAGAGAAGATAAGGACCCAGAGACAGAGGACGTCAGACCGTGAGCAAGAGGCAAGTAGATATCTTGCGCTGCTAGCATTAGATGCACCGACACCTTCTCGACTTTGAAGGAGGATATATCGACGACGGTATTTATGATTTGTGATTTTGTGATTCGATTATCACGTATCCGTCACTATGAATTTCAGTATTTTGGGTGATCTATTCGCATGATTTGGTTTTGATGGCTGAGTTTCATGATATTTGTTTTCGCACACCATGGTTGCACCTACTGGGTATTTATATTTTGCGCATAGTTATTACGCTTGAGGTATTGATTATGATTTCATGCCTATTTTATGCCAGTGATTTGATTTGTGCTTCCAACATCGTTTTCATGCACTTTTAGTGTTTGATTTGATTTGTGCACGCTGATGCACACGGTTGTGAGCTTATACACGCGGTATACCTAATTTGGATTGAGCCGTATTGTATACCGTCGATTTCGATTCTGATGTTGATATTGATTTCTTGCACTCCGTGCATTTGATTTGGATTTTCGCGCGTGATGAGCGCATGTTTTGAGATACGATTTTGGTGCACACCAGATGCACTAAATCGGGATTCTTCGTGCATGTCAGATGCACCTGATTTTGCTGTCAGGCACACACGTTGCCTATGACAGATGTTTCGTGCACACCCGTTGCACCTAAATGTTGTCTCTGTGCATATGTATGGCGCATATATGGATTTTGATTTCCGTGCGCACCAGACGCACAGGGTATTCTAATATACATTTTTGGGATTTATTCCTTATGGACCAGTACGTTTTTATGCTGTTTGCTATTTGTTTTCGTACTGAGCAGGACTAGTCAGAGGACAGTACCTGGACATATTTTACACGCATTTCCGTTAGTTATTTACATATATAGATTTCATATATACATGTATAATTTTGATATATATCATATTGGTTTTGTTTTGGGTTTTGACATTTGTGTCTTTATCATGACTCCGATGATTGCAAGATACTTGACGGAGTTTCGATTTTGAGTTATCTGCTCATTACTCATGTGCATGCATTGCGCTGCGATGCGTTTTATGTATTGATGATTTCGGAGCCACGACAATTTGGATTTTTACTCAAATGTTTTAGAATTTGGGGGTTTAAATTTAAATTCGGGGACCGAATTTCTTTAAGCGAGGAAGATTGTAACATTTCAAAAAAAATAAATATTGTTTTTGGGAATTTTTATAATTTAATATTATTTTATTGAATATTTTAATATTTCGGTATAATTAAATACCGATAAATGGGAAAAATTTTGGAAAAATTATGGAAAATTCTAAAATAGGGTATTTTATGCAATTATGCCATTTTAAAGATTTTATGATTAATTATATGCCAATTTACTGCTAATCGCGATTAAAAATCGCTAATCGGTTTTTTAGCATTTTTGTGCAAAACATGCACATATCATTTTTGTTTTACACTTGTGCATTTCTACCATGGTTGTTTTGGGTTTACTATTTATGTGAGAAGGATTTAGAGGGAAATGAGAAAAAGAAAAGAAAAGAAAAGAGAAAGGAATAAAATATGAGGTATGGGTGTGAGAGAGAAAGTGAGGGGGTTTTTACTTTGACCAAAGACTTAGCCATTCCTCTTCTTTCTTCACTCATCTCTCTCCCTCTTCAGTCCCTTGCTGCTGCTGCTGCTCCTCACCTCCCTCCCCTCTTCAACTCCTCAAAACATCTCAAAAACAACACCAAAACATCATATTCATTTCACAAAAAGTGTGCACAAGCTCAAGACCAACACATTGGACCAAGAAAGTATGGATTTTGGCCACTAGAGGCAACTCAAGAAAATTCTTGAGTTGCCAGATAAGATATTTTCTGGACCATTAGCTTAGTTTCTGCATTACTTATACCCCTATGTTAAGATTGAATCGATATCGGGTGATTTTGTGGACATAGGAAAAACCTAGTTAGGGTTGGAGGGAATTTTGGGTTGTGAAGTGAAATTGACCTCAGTAGAGGCTGTACAAACACTTTAGTGCTAGATTTGAGACCCAAACTGAGACTTGATATCCGGAATACGGATTTAGAAACCGATATCGGAAGAATTGTGGAATCTGTGAAGGTTATATTGAATCTGCTATCATCCCGAGACTCTGAAAATTATTTTGGATTGACAGTGCGATGTGCAGGCACCCAGAAAGCTATCACCATGACCCCAGCCCTTAACTCCTTGTCCCGGCCGCAAGTTTATTCCATTTGGCCGCATATTGTGGCCTGAACCCCACCAAGTTGGCTCATTTTGGTTTTGGTGCCCCATTATCAGTAGATTAGACCCCTGGCATGTGCAAAATTGTCCAATTTGACCTAGGGTAGAATCTGGAGCCTTTTTCCTAAGTTGCTGTTTTGGATTCGTGTTTCGGTATTCCGTATTTTGAATTCTGGATTTGCGTATTGCATTTTACCTCGAATACTTGGCGTTTATACGAAAATATCGAGGATTGTTGATGGTTTTGAAAACGTAGGCCATAGGTTCTAATCTATAGGCCTTAGCGTATCGTTTTGGTTTTCGTATGTCGCTTAAGTTTTGACTTGGTTTTAATACGGATTTACGATACTTTTATGTATAGGTACCCTATGAAGACTTCGAGACGACAAGCAAACGCGTGGCGACGTCGACAAATGAAGACACGAGGTGAGTAGATTATATCTACGGGGGAAGTCGGGTTGATGGCATATAGAACCCCCGCAGTCCGAAGTTGGTATACTATATATGTACATATTATATATATGATGGTTTATAGTGTGTCGTGGATATTGTGTTAGGTGTACTATGTATAGATTAGGGTTAGAAGTAAACTAGTGTAGTTTCTAGTCGCGAACCCTAGAATAGGTTTACACCCACACGCACACCCTTGGATATTCATTATACTTATACTGTGTTGATGATGATAGTGGATGACATTGGAGGTGAGTCGATGATATTAGGCATAGTGCCGTGAGATCGGTGATATGATGTGATTCGTATTTGGGATACGACATGTGATTCTTAGAGGGCCTTGGACGTGTGCTTCACACACGCATTCATACTTATATAGATTGTATCGATTTGTACTAGTCTTAGATCAGTGCCCCAGATTATATGATATGATGATAAGGATACTAGATAATTGATGAGATAATGTAATATTGACCCGTACCCAGATATTGGGATGCCGTACGACGATTTACCGTACGAGCTATATATTGATGATTGATCCGCACTCATGACTCGAGGATGTCAGATGATATACAATATCATTCGAGATACTATTGAGGCGGGATCACCGACTCTTATATTTATATTTATATATATCGACTCAAATTTAGGTGGTTTCCATACCCTTCCCGATTGACTTGATAGTTTGATCTATAGTTAGTATAGTAGATGTTAGACTAGACCCAAGTCATACCTATTTCAAAACTAAC
Source organism: Agapanthus africanus (assembly GCA_030015575.1). Classification (NCBI taxonomy): domain Eukaryota; kingdom Viridiplantae; phylum Streptophyta; class Magnoliopsida; order Asparagales; family Amaryllidaceae; genus Agapanthus; species Agapanthus africanus. The sequence continues at coordinate 371,990,285 of CM057341.1, forward strand.
GAATCGGGAGTATTTTAAAGACAGGCAAAAAGGGATTCTATGGATAATTTAAAAAGGCACATCTTTTTTTAAAAACACCGTAGCCATTATTTTACTAAAAATCCTGATTCTTCTTATTTCAAATGGTATAACTGCATGACATATACATATTGATGTAGACTCTTCACTGTTGCGTTGATTATTCGATTTCCACATATTCATGCTATTCACATTGCTTTGCATGTGTAAATGTGTTTATTGCTATATTGCCATCATGCTGTTAGGACACCAGCACTATTATCGATGATGCGTATATTCCACGTACACTTGCTTGCCGGTTCACACACTTCATCATCGATAATTGCCATGTCACTACACAGTAGTATTATTGCATCAGGATATGACCCTTGTATGTGCATACTATTATTCCATGTTGTATGATATACTGTTATACTTGCATTTCATTTTTATGTCGCATACATCATGCTTTCTGATTATGCGCATTGAGATATGTTGTTTCCATGATATTTTTGGATTTGGGAACCGTGGGTATTTCAAAGAGATTATGTAAATGTTTTAAAAACCCGGTTACCCTTGATATGATATTTCAGCATCCACCAAGAGTTTTATCGGTTCTGATATATATATATACCCCATGCGAGGAGGCGTCGAGGCCGTATGAGCATACATGGTGGGGCCCGGAGGTATCCCGGGGCAAGAAAGGGAGGTCGATGCACCACGCCGATGAGCACGGAAGGGGAACCATACGCTCCAGTGACATTACCTTTTACTCGGCGGTTATCTTGGGGATACCGACCGGAGTTATGTACGTATGGATACGTCGAAATTTGAGGGTCGAAGCTGGGCACTCGGGTTTTCGAGATAGCGTATGATACATACCTATCTGGGCCAGTCCTGGTGACTGCGCCTGATAGATGAGGATTTACGTGATGCTTGGCAAAGGTTTCATGATGTTTTCGAGTGTCGATGCTAGGCACTTAGGTTCCATGATTTTGATTATATCCTCATATTTACTTGTATGATGCTTATTGTCATTGGGTGATACGTGGGTGGGATCCACATACATACAGACTTTGATTACATTGATCATACCTCATATGTATATATAACAGTGGATAAGGACGCTGTTATATATGCCCTTACAACAATATTAGTGGAATGAGACGCTAATATATGTGTATTGATATCAATTTAGATACTTCATCATATTTATTCATGCAAATATAACTCATATTCATGATATGTTATTACCTGAGGCACTTGGCACTACTTACATGTTTAGATGTTACATTGCCACCTTATCAGGCTTCAGACTTATCCTTTTGAGGTTTATATATATATCTGATCGTATTGACCTAGGATTATGTCATGCATTCGATTTCTACTTGTAGATATTTTCTATTCGCGAGTTCGCAACTCAGCCCTGTTGTGCCACAGATTCTTGCAGGTTTTGCCGTACAGATTCCATGGCGGCATTTCTGGCACACTGCCTCCTTTGCGGGTGATTTGCTTTGGTAGGTGGGTTCTTTTGCATCAGAACCACCATTGTATATGTACTATTCATTGTATCTAGAATTTCCATCAACCAAAACTTCTATATTGTTTCGACCTTAGAGTCGCGCGTTGTAGTATTACGGTTTTCTTATTATTTTGAGTTTCTTTTTGAGTTTTCATTCTCGCCCTTCGGCGTTGTATATTATATTTCTTGCGTGGTTGTGACCGTCGATTGACAAAGAGCTAGCTCCTGCTTGGGGATGCCTTTTATCATTGCATATATATTATTCTTGTTGTACCCTGTTCAGGGCCAGTTTTTACAAAGGAAACTCTGCCGAAATTTTCATAAAAGACTATACATTTTAAAATGCATATTCGGCTTAGTTATTTAAAAACCTTTTTTTTTAAACATGTTTTCTTTACTTCTAAAAACTATTTTTCTAACAATTACTCTTTAAAATGGTTTTAGATTTCTGGGCTTTTGGCTTACTTGGATTAGATGGAGTCCTATAGACTTCATATGATTCAAGGGCCAGTCACGTGCTCTTTCGGGTCGTGAAAAAGTGAATGTAATACCCCAGGTATTATCCGATATACCCATTTATACCAGATAAGCTTGGGGATCCACTATAAAACAATGGGGAATTTTCGGAATACATTCTGAAAGAGAACAGATCTGTACTATAAATGGAATGATACCACTCTTCAATACAGAGGCGCCTTTTAAGTGAACTGGCACTATAGGAGTTTGAGAACTCCGTAGTTAAGCGTGCTCGGGCCAGGGAAGTCCTGGGATGGGTGACCTCCTAGGAAGTGGCCCCTGGTCGGGTCCAGTTAGCCCTGAAGGACAAAACCGTGCGGTTTCGGCCAGAGCGGACAATACGCTCTGTATTGGGGGTGGGGCGTGACAAAATGGTATCAGAGCTGGTTCCTCAATAGTAGGTCTGTGGTTCGAGAACGAATCATTGTTCTAAGTGGGGAAGAATGTAATCCCCAGGTATTATCCGGTATTCCTATTTATACCAGATAAGCTTGGGGACCCACTATAAAACAATGCGGAATCTTCAGAATACATTCCGAAAAAGGACAGATCTGTACTATAAATGGAATAATACCACTCTTCAATACAGAGGCGCCTTTGAAGTGAACTGGCACTATAGGAGTTTGAGAACTCCGTAGTTAAGCGTGCTCGGGCCATGGAAGTCTTGGGATGGGTGACCTCCTAGGAAGTGGCCTTTGGTCGGGTCCAGTTCGCCCTGAAGGACAAAACCGTGAGGTTTCAGCCAGAGCGGACAATACTCTCTGTATTGGGGGTGGGGCGTGACAATAGTCTTCTTCCAAACCATCGGCTGGTACCGAAAAGTAAGGAAGGAAGAAAACCAATTAGCCTGAGTGTGGCGTACAGAAAATAATAAGTAAAGACATAATAAAAGGATTAGATTAAGGGCAAACGAAATTGCGACTACTATCATTTACGACGAAAATGTATATACCCCTGCCACTCCTAGATCACCTTTGTATTTCTCTAGAACACTCTGTATCACTATGAAAATCCATATTGATTGGATATGTCATCGTATAGTTACATACGAACTCGAAGGAACTTGTTCCAGTTCGAGGATGGTTTCTTGTTCTGGAGAAATAGAATAAGGATTATTCGGTTGTCTTTTCCTTTTACCTTCTCTCAGGTTGCGAGAGCTCCTAGGATTAGGAGAGTACACCTATCACGTTTATTGTATAGTCTTCTTCCAAACCTTAGGCTGGTGCCGAAGGGTAGGGAAGGAAGAAAATCAATTAGCCTAAGTGTGGTGTACAGAAGGTAATAAGTAAAGACATATTAAGGGATTAGAGTGAGGGCAAGGAAGTATACAGTTACTATCATGAATTTGGATAGTGGAAGAGGCATTACAAGGAATACCCGGTTACCCCTTTGAAATATTTTTCATGTTTTAGTTTTACTGTGCGGTGTTAAATGAAAATTGTTTTCCCAATTAGATTCTAACTCCACGGTATGTATTTACCAGATTTGATTCTTACATCTGTATGGAGTTACGGATGCTGAGTGGGAGTAAGATATTGGGAATTGGGTGATTAGATTCTCTATATATCGGAATTCTCTGTAATTGGGGATATTTGAGGAAATCACCTGGGTTTTGCCTGCAGGCAAATATTTAGTTTTGAATATCCGTTGTTATGCACTAATTTCAAACTGATATATCTGTACGTTTATTTTATAAAGTGAGATATAACTTTTTGAGATTATACCTATGACATTTACCTATATCAGTTGACGATTAAGTAATGTGCATTCAACAACGGTGTAATTATTGTTAACCATAGTACAGTTCTTCAACCTACGACGCACAGGGTTTGAGTTATTAAACTCAGTGGACTTATACAAAGTATTGTATGTTGTCCGTTACCCATTGGAAAAAGGGGTTGGTACTCGTACTATATTCTGTTTACTCATGACTTCTCTGGTTTTAGACAAGTATTTCGTTGAAATACAAGGTCTAAGTTTTGAGAAGATATAAGTATAAAAATAAAGTAGAGAACCATATGTTGCAAGTATCAGGATTCTTCTAGGTGATCGAAGTTGTAGATCTTTGTGTTTGGTATTTCGTTGTAAGTAATAGTTTTGAGAACTTGCTTCTCTTTCAGGTTACTCATGCATGGATGCATTCCTTGATGAGTAATGCTGCTTGGCCTTCTTCCATTTGGTTGATATGCACTGGAAACAGCTGCATGATTTTTGAATCTGGTTCCAATTAAATTAGTGCCTTTGTTTCTATATTGGATATATTGAATGGATTCATATCTTAACGACGTTAAGGTATAAAGAGTTGTCCGGCTGATGCGTAAAATAAGAATCCGGATAAACTCATGGCACGTTTCAATAATGGCAGTTTGTACGTTATCCCGGGCTTTGATGAAGGTTAACATTCTACCATCTGGAAGATCAATAGTTATATTGTTCTTGATTCGCCACATTTTTAGTAAAATGGATTCTTTGTAGAAAACATTAGTAGGAGTATGGTAGAACTGGAAGTGATTCCAGAACCACAAACGATTACTGAAAATTTAATTGAACCTGAGAATTCAAATAGTTTTGACAATCCATTAGCCACTCCGCAGATTTGGTAGGTAACCTCAGGTACTCGAGAGGTACTTCGGTCTCCTCAAAGACGGTAAAAGGGAGGTTTTTCATTACCCAAACTTGACACTACTGTTGTTCTAGACTATGAGATCTGACAGGAGGATGAGTATAACGTTGTACTAAATTAGCTTTAGAAGAGCACATGTATATGACGCTGCCAGAGGGTAGTTGTAGTCAGTGGGAGAAGCGGAAGTATAGTGGGCAAGTAGTTTATGTCTATTTGTAGACTAAAGCAGGTATAGCAAAAATATATCATCTATTTTTGATGTGACAGTCATAGAGTTTGACTTCATCAGAATAAGAGATGGATCTGGTAAGAAGATAGTAGGGAGTGATGTCTTGTTTTTTAGATAACATGCACTTTATAGGAAGAGATCTTCCTATACTATGATCGGTTATACTATGGTTGTCACAAGGGTTTCTCCACATAGGATATGGATAAAATATCAGGGATTCTGGTGACTAGATCTATGGTTTTAGATCTAGATTTGGGAAGTGTCCCGATTCGGGTACTTTGACATTATTCTAAACTATTTTAGAATGGACGACTTCTGGCGTGGTGGTGTACCCGCAGGTGATAGAGTCATCCTCTCTAAAGAGAAGTCTTCTAGACTGATGAGGAGAAGAATTTGCATGATTGGCATATCACTTGCTTAGGCAATTGAGTCAATCATGAGATATCAAGTACAACACCAGATATTGCATTTGAACAGGCTGCGATAAGTTTATATTAATCCAATCTTGGAGAAACATTGGGAAGCAGTTATGAACATAAGTGGATGTTCTTGGTATATGGTAACGGCAGCCTCCTTCTAGAGGCGGTTATCATTTCAGGCTTCCAAGGTGACCTGGATGACAGAGTGGCTGTCAGAGTTATTATTTTCCCTCTTTTAAGGGACAGTATATTGGACAGGTGGTCTAAGAAGATATTGAGGAAGGCATGGTGCAGGGTACTGATTAAATTCAGTAGATAATACAGTCTAAGAAGTTTGTTAGATTTGGAGTTATTTAGTGAACTGGGTCCCATCAGATATCCAGACAAATTCTAAGACAGGTATTGCTTATTTCAGGAGATAGACTTTCTCCGCGAAGTCGAGATATAGAGAGATACAGAAATAAACATTGGAGCGGATCCTCTCAATGAGGCTATTTCTTGAACGCAATAGTTTCACAAACGAGATTTGTGACACTGATTAGTAGAGAAGTTGGGTGTTTGGTATCACACGGGCTGTGAGCATACGACACCACAATAATTAGCCTTATGTGCAAGTAGGAGATTGTTGGCTATAGTGCCCTCAAGGCAATTATTGTAATTGCAGGCAGGTGATTATGATGATTAAGGGAGGACTTATACGGATTGAACAGTCTTACTCAAGATGATAGTATGCTATCTGATTTGTTTTTATCATCATGTACATGCTTTATGTGGTAATACAGATCATTATTACATGTTGATAGAACCCATAGGATTCTTGATGTACTAGCAGCATTATGATGGTGATCATATACGTGGGAGCCGGGTGGTCTATTAACACATCCTTAAATGTTCCTAGTCGTGGGAGTTTCGAGACTGGGCATCGATACTCCAGAGTAGACTAGTGTATACTGATCGAAACCCCGACGAGGGGCGGTGTCCAGGTCTCACAAGCCATTGGTGATAGTTTGTTTACCTAAGATAGTATAAAGGTGCTCATTGGGTAATAAGTCTACTGGACGGACTTGTCGAGAACCTTCTAGTTGGTAGTATACCTATTGTCAGATAGCAGTTCCCAGCTGACATGTGTATAGGTTAGTCTGTCGACCTATGATCGTCATTTGTCTCATGTGAGTTCCCACTGTGCTTTGATTACTATCCTACCACGGCTCATAGAAGTCTTGCAAACAGGTTTTAGTTGGGTACTGTCCCGAGCCATATGGAGGCAGTGAGCGGATCGTCGGGGATTCGTCTATCCCGATATTGGGGGTTGATGTCGCGTTGTGCATGGATGGCCATCACCAGAAATCCTTGGCCAAGGTAGTCGAGAATTAGTGATCAATGATCAGTAGTTTCTCAGGCGGTGATGGGTTTCATACAGACACGAAATGTTGCGTTATTAGGGGTCAGAATTTATCCACCCCTAAACACGATATGCGATACTGTTAGACGAACGTACCGGACTATACGAATATTGTCACGAACAGGCTCTGTAGGGGTCAGGATGAGTTTGCTTGTCAGCTTTCCTTTCACTCAATACCTGGATAGCCGTTACGTACAGCTAGTGCCGCTGACGTGCTTGTAGTTAAACCCACTGCCAGCGTACTGTCGAGTTTTTAGAGTCCCACACAGAGGGTTTCCTTTCTTCTGTCGAAATGATGTAGAGGCCTTATGGTTTTACGGCAGGGTTCGATCATATACGTGCACTTATGCACATATCATGATTCGGACGGCTAATACTAGTGGGCTTTGGTTTAATCCGGATTCTGATATTATATTGTTGAATTATTTTCGTCTCTTTGTATTCGTATTTTTGGAATACGTATACGGGTACGTAAATACGGATGAGGGGTATTCTTTTAATTTATTATAAGATTCTTTCTAGAAGATTACACCTCATTTTAGTTTTAATCATTTTTTCTAAAATGATTAAATGAGGTGGAGGGATGAGTTGTGCTTTTGCATTTATCAAGCATGGCTACTTAGTGACTCATGGGGGTAACTCATGGGGTGACTCATTTGGTGACTCATGGGGTGACTCATTGTGTGACTCATGGTACACTATTCTAGCATACTTGATATTTATTTGGGTTGTGAGATATTTTGGAGACTTGAGATATTTTAGGATGCTTCATTATTGCCCATAACACTTAGCCATTTTCTTGAGCTGATTCATGCTTCACACTCTCATCTTTCTTTCTTCTTCTTCCTTTACCTCCACCCTAAAAGCATAATGTGTTGAGAAACCTAGGGTGTTTAGAAACAAATCAATCCATCATTAGACTCTACATCTTCTAGGATATCTAATTTAGCGAACTAGGTGTTATCTCGGCTATGAGGTTGGAGCTCGATTCATAGACTCTCAGGTGGATCATCTTCGATGGAGGGAGACCGGCGACCAAGCTTGATCATTGTGGCCACTAGGAGCTTGCGATGATGGTTTAAGACCGAAGGATCCGGATCATTCGGTATAACCATTCTTAACTCTTTTTTTGTTTTCTAGCTTAAGGTTTATGGTTCGATCCGAATTATGGGGTTGTTCTAACGCCAGTTTTATAAAAACAATTTCCGCATTCGGTCACGATAGATGGACAGAGTGCTGGCATAACCCAAAATGGTAAAGAGCCAACCCATACGTTGGATATATGTATGCCCTAGAGGCCATTATATGATAGTGGATGTATCGGTATGTGTGTATATATATATATTCAAAGGACATTCTTGCTCGACATGATAGTATGCTATCTGGTTGGTCTTTATCTTAACATGTTCACTTGTTCATGCATATTACTCATTTGGTACATGTTGATAAATCCCTTAGGATCTGAGAACCTTGGTACTTTTTCCAGTCTGATTCTCTACTACGTTCTTATATTCTTTGAATTTCTCAAAAGCTTCATGTTTGTCTTTCAAAAGATGCACATATCCGAATCTAGAGAGATCATCAGTGAATGTAATAAAGTACGAGAATCCACTCCTCACATGTATAGACATCGGACCACATACATCACTGTATATGAGTCCCAAGAGCTCTGTAGCTCTTTCTTCGTGTCTGGTGAACGGAGATTTTGTCATCTTTCCTTCGAGACAAGACTGACAAGATTCATAGGATGAGAATTTGAACTGATTCAAATATCCATCTTTATGCAACTTACTTAGTCTTTTCTCACCGACATGACAAAGTCTACAATGCCGCAATTCGATTTCATTCGTATCTAAACTCTTCCTCTTGCGTGTGTTTTATATATTGAAAACTGTGTTTTGATTAAGAACCTAGATACCATTACACAGTGTACCTTCTGCAACCAATACCTGATTAAGGTAAATGTTCATGATATTTCTATTTAGAACAAAATTATATCCATCTTTATCAAGTAAAGAAACTGATATGATGTTGCAGAGCAAGAAATGTACATATTAGCAATTTTTCAAAATTATAGTATTGCCGCTTGGCAATACTAGGTGATATTCATCAATGGCAGCAGCATCAACTTGTGCTCCGTTCCCTACTCTGAGGGACATATCACCCAGTCAAACCATTCTAGTTTTTCTCAGTCCTTGTAATAAATTACAGATATGAGATCTTGATCCAGTATCTAGTACCCAGGAGGTAGGGTTGACCGAAAAACAGTTTTCAATAACAAACACGCCCGAAGAAGATGCATTAGAATGCTGCCCCTTCAATAGGGTCATCTAAAATTCCTTGCAGTCTTCTTTCCCTTGCTCATACTCGTGACAGTTGTCACAAGTTTGAGTCAAACTGACGTTTCCCATCCTGGTGTAATACGCTAGTTCGGTCAAGTTAAACATTTTATTATCTTAATTAGGGCGTGAATTGGTTGCTACCTGGAGAGAGAAAAAAGAAACACTCAGCATGCGCTCTTGCAAGATTAGATTGGTTATTAGTTTATCTAATCAGGATGACCCCCAATATATCCTCGAATTTCCTTCAAACATCAAATAGAAAACCAGTCAGGATCATTCGCACCTTACAAGTTCGCTAACCGTTCATCCAGGTTGGTGTTGGTACTCCGAGGAAGGTTTTCCGTGCTCTCATACGGACCTAATTAAAATAAATCTCGTTTCCGCAGAGGCATAGCCCCGTTAACATTTTTCTAGACACCTAATAGATTAGCTAATTGTGATGTAAAAAATATCTCCCAAAATTAATTCTACTCATCAGTGGGATCTGGATCCAACTATCATCGCGTGATAACCAAGATGAAAGCCACTCTAGTCACAACATTCCAGAAGGTATGCAACACTAGCAAGTTTCCTGTATATTTGAAACTCTCGATGTGGTTTTTACGCCTAGCGGTTTATGACCTTGACAAAGGCCAACAAACCATAAACCACTAGTCAAGTTCAACCCATCATTATCTTGGATTAATTTAGACACACCCGTATAAACCCTTGGCAAAGGCCAACAAGGTTATTGACTGTCCTAGATAATCGCATCTCTATGCAACATGCAAGTAATATCTAGCTACCGTACACTACGCCTTGACAAAGGCCAACAAATGCAGCATGAATGCTAGGTAAAACTCATCCGAAATGACGGAAGGCTACGGCTGGGATTTTGGTGAAAACCCTTTTAACGTAATGAACTTGATATCGTTGAAGGAACCGGGTATTTTTGAAAAGGAGTGGTTTAGGGTCCGCTTTTGAAAACTAGTGGTTTTAAAGAAAATCGAGTAATCTATAGTAACATAAAATTTTGCTCATGAAGTCACTCACATTGAAGGGATCTAGGCTCTTTCCTCCTCGAAAGAGGTGCTAGATATTCATGAATGAATACCACTATGCAAAGTGAAAGAATATGACTATAGTTTTTCGAAATTTATTCCAACAATATCTTGTTAGGTTTCTTTTTCCTTGCATTAATCAAAATTAATGCGGTCCCATCAATTAATTCCTATCACACCAGAAAAGAACGAAAATAAAATGTACGTACATGCCATCCGCATTCGCTATGGGGCCCCGTCGTGCACCGTTAGGTTACTTAACTAACGGTAGAGCGATGGCTGGACCAGCGCGGATGCAAAATATATACAACATCTACTAGTGTACATAAATATATATATATATAACCATTCGTCCCAGGCATGATATAAGCAACATCACAAAATAGCGATAAGCAAAATGGAATAGCGGATAATCTAGAAGCCTCGGGATTCATTTGAGGCGCAAATGACGTTCTCCAGTCGTGTGGATAGCCTGTGCAATGAAGAACCAGGACCCCTACGAATGCGGCAAGTTACCCGCCAATCCCAGAAGTGAGGCAATCCCTAATGGGCCACCCAGTACTTTACAGAATCTGGTAAATTGAGCACCCCTCCGTGGGTCATCCTATACCCCCTACGAGTGCGGCGATGTAACACTTTGAAATTTCCGTTTGATTGTTTTGGTGGTAATTAGTAGTCATCCATGTTTTTATATTTAGGTGTTCATAGGATTAATAGTTATTATTGGTAGTGTTAGCATATTGGAAATTTTCCTTTGTAGTGTGCACCTTGCATACATAGACATATTTGTGACTTGTTAACCTATTCTTTTGTGCATGGTTGTTATTTTTCCCCCACCATTTTATCCAAAACAAAAACCCTTTTTCATAATTCAAATCCTATTAAACAAATGAGCATGGTGTTAGGTATGAAACTTTGACTTTTTGACCCCTTTTCTTCTCTCTTCTCTCTCTTTCCCTCATTCTGAATCCAGCAGCAATTCCAGCAGCAAAAACCCCCATTTTTCTCCATATTCTCATCTCTTTTCACTTCTCCATGATTCCCAAACAAATCCTACACAAAAACCACACTTTTCCTTCATAAAACCTTAGGAAAAAATGAGTTTTTAGGTGTTTGGAGGCTAAATCTGCACACCTGAGCGGGGAGCTAGATTTTTGGTGTTTTATAAGGTCTTTAGAAGGTATAAATTCTTGACTTAACCTCTTTTTTCCATAACTTGTTGTATTCTTAAGTAAAGATCTCATTTTGTGCATTGTTTTGTGATATTATAGGATATTTGTGATGTATATGTTAGATTGGTGTTCTCATAGTTTAGTTAGCTCCTTTAAGTGTTATTAGAGCTATTTTAACTAGGTTGCACTTCAGGTTGCACAAAAATACCCTAAAGTTCCATTTTAGTGCAAAGTGTGGATTTTAACTAGAAATAAGGCCCTGTAGGATCTGCTGCCACCCGAGACATTTCGGAGTAAAACTAGAGGTTACTGTAGCATGTATGGGGGTATAGAGTGCACACACTAAACCTGGGAGCCCAACTCCCATTTGGGGCCGCCGAAATATTCGTTCTGGCCGCAATTTGTGGCCAGATGGGGATGCTTTGGGTTGGGGTTTGGGTTGTGGGTGTCTGTTGCTGTGTGTGTTGTTTTGGTATATGTAGTTTTACAATATCTTTCCTGTATCAAATCTGGGGTAGAATACCTGTTTTCCCATATTTTCAACCTTTCGCGACACGCGTGATACGTGTGTGTGGGTTTTGGGTTTCTGTATATCGCGACGCGTCGGAGTGGTTTCAGGCGCGTAACCACACGTTTTAGCGTATCGCGTACACGCGCGCTTGGTTCGCGACACGAGTTACTAGTTCGGTCTTAATGTCGCGTTTGTGTGACTTCAAGCTTACGTATGATATATTGTGTAATTTTAGGTTCACAGGCGAGTACGGCGGACGCCGCGCAGAAGGGGAAACAAGTTGTTGGCTATACCTAGCGAGAGATTACTGTGAGTAGATTTCACATCTACGGGGATATCGCCCGCATGGCGTTCTACGTCAGGGTTGATAGGACCTTATAGTTTCCTTTGTATACATTGACTATTCATGGCTACTATTTAGTGCATGCTGCATTCCCTGCTATTTGGATATAAACTAGAATTGATAGAACACCGCACCATTACTAACGGTCCATGTTGCACGAGCACTATCCTGCATGTTACACACACACCGTTAGTAATTGCCATGACACTCACACTGTAGAATATCACTTCGGATCATCATATTGTCGCTTATCTATATGTGACTTGACATGCTATTCATACTTGATGCCTACATTACATCGGATCATCATATTGTAGCTTATCTATATGTGACTTGACATGCTATTCATACATGATGCCTACATTACATCGAATCATCATATTGTAGCTTATCTATATGTGACTTGACATGCTATTCATACTTGATGCCTATATCACATCGGATCATTATATTGTAGCTTATCTATATGTGACTTGACATGCTATTCATACTTGATGCCTATATCACATCGGATCTTTATATTGTAGCTCATCTATATGTGACTTGACATGCTATTTATATTTGACGCACATATCATATCGGATCATTGACTTGTATTTTGGTTTGGATTACATGTGATTTCTGGATTTGGGAACCGTGGCTATTGCAAATATATAATCATTTAAAAACCCGGTTCCCTTGATATGATATTTCGGTGCGTCCACCATGTGTTTTCTCGGTGCTAGAGTGATATATGCGAACCCGAATCGAGGAGCTGGTTGAGGCCAATTACGGGTACATGGTGGACCCGGTATGGTACCCCGGGGCGAGAACGGTTTCGCTGTGCAGTAGACGGTGAGCCTGGCAGAGGGACTACTGCCTACCGGTGATTGGTTGGACCTGACAGTTATCCGGAGGGTACTGATCAGAGTCTATAGATGGATGCGGGGTGATCCGAACTGCCGGGGCCGAGGGCCGATACCGCAGACGGAGCCCGTGGGCTGACCCGGACTGATGGGGCCCGATGGATGAGGATTTGCGTGTCGATGCTGGACACGAGTATTTATGATATTTGGGTGCCGATGTTGGGCACTCGGGATTCTCAGAGATGTACAGGATTCGAGGGCCGATGAGAGTGCCGGCGCCTGAGCTATTTGGGGGATCTGGGTGCATTGAGGGACACCGATTGTATATTCCACGTTGACATTCCGTGTAGATATTATATTACCCCTGCTCAGCATTTACTAATGTACCTCATCCTGTAGATGCATTACCTGATAGAGCATTTGTACCTCATCCTGTAGATACATTACCTGATAGAGCATTTGTACCTCATCCTGTAGATACATTACCTGATAGAGCATTTGTACCTCATCCGGTAGTACAGTACCTGATAGAGCACTTGCATGATTATTGCACATACTGCTTATCACATATTGATATCATCTGTTGGCATATGATAGAGTAGCGTAGTACGTGCATGCTCGCGATTAGCTTTACATGTTATCTCTATTCACGAGTTGGCAATTCACCCCCGTTGTGCAACAGTGTTTGCAGGTTGCCCTTCGGAGTAGTCGCGGCAGGCTGTGGTTGCATCTTTTGACACAGATACCCCCATAGTTGGTGTACTAGCTCTTTTACTGATAGGTGGGTTTTGTGCGGTATCTGTTTATCTTCCTGTATGTACATTGTTGTATCTAGTATTCTCCATCTACCATGTATGTATTTGACTTAGAGACAGTGTGAGGACGATGTTGTATTTTATTTGTATTCTGGTGTCGAGCTCATTGTGAGCCGACTGTACTTGCAGTTTATCCTATCTGTGTTGTTCCCACTTGTGGATCTTGATCTTCGCTACGGCGTCGTATATTACTATGTTGGTGGTTGTTTACTTAGAATTCTTATCATGTTGTAAGTGCTTTCTTTTAAAAACTTATCACACTCTATACTTTCACTGGTTTGATTTCTGGGTTTTCGGCTCACTTAGTCGTGTTACGCATGTAGACGTTACGTGGTTAAGTGCCGGTCACGGGCCAAACTTCGGGTCGTGACAGGAGAATAGCCCGCCAATTCTAAAGTAAGGCCCCCTACGTCACAACGTCATAAGATGCTGTTAGTTATATGTATGCCCTAGAGGCCATTATTATACATGTGATGTATATTATAGTGGATGCTTGGACATATATAGGGAGGACTTTCTTGCTCGACATGATAGTATGCTATCTGGTCGCTCTTTATCTTAACATGTACACTTATTGTCTCTCTATTACATGTTGATAAAGCCATTAGGATGAGAACTTGACTACCAGGATTATGATGCAGATCATACTAGTGGGGCTGAGGTAGTCGGCAAGTACATCCTTCAATTGTTCCTAGTCATGGGAGTATCGAGACGGGGCATCGATATTCCAGAGTAGACTAGCGTATACGCTTCTCGACCCATATGATGGGCGATCGATGATCCCATATCTATTGGTGTTTGAAATCAGAGATGGTATACGGGCGCTCAGTGGAGACTAGGTACAATGAACGGACTCACCGAAAACTCATAAATGGTATTATACCTATCGTCAGACAGCAGTTTTCTGGTGACACTGGTATAGATTAGTCTGTTGACCCGAGATCGTCATAGAGTCTTGTGTGATTCCCACTGTGCTTTGATTTCCACCTTACCACGTTCAAGAGATCATGCAAAACGGTGGTTTTTGGGTACAGTCCCGAGTCACATGGAGGTAATGAGCGATAGGAGGGGATTTCGTCTCTCCCGGTATTGCGGGTTGATGTTGCTCTATGCTTGATTGGCCATAACAGGAAATCGCTGGCCAGAGTTGCTGAGATCTACTGTTAAGTGTTATCAGTAGTTTCTCGAACCGTTATGGACCTTGCATCGGCATAACTTATCAGGCTATTGGGTTCTGACGTTATACCACCCCCAGGCTGTGATATGCGATATATTAGACGAAGAGACCGGACTCTACGGTAGTTATAATACCCCAGGTAGAGTTGGGGCTGAATACCACCTATCCCGTGAGAAGTGAGATGTTATCCGGTATCGAGATGGGGATGTAACCGATATGGATGCACACGGGGGCCTACCAGAACAATGGGGAGTATCGAATTCTATTCCGAAAGAGAGAACGATCTGAACTATAAGTGGAATGATACCACTCATATAACACAGAGGTGCCTTTTGGATGAATCGGAACTCTGAAGTTAAGCATGCTTGAGCCAGAGAAATTCTGGGATGGGTGGCTTACTAGGAAGTAGCCCTTGGTTCATTCAAAGGGACAAAACCGTGCGGCTTCGGTCAGAGAGGAAAATACCATCTGTGTTTGGGGGTTGGTCGTGACCAATATGATATAAGAGCCGGTCCCTCAAAAGTAGGTTTGTGGTTCGAGGACGAACCATTGTTCTAAGTGGGGGGGAATGTAATACCCCAGGTGGAGTTAGGGCTGAATACTTCCTACCCCGTGAGAAGTAAGATGTTATCCGGTATCGAGGTGGGGATGTAACTGATACGGATGCACACGGGGACCCAACGGCCAGAGCGGACAATACCATCTGTGTTTGGTGGTGGGTCGTGACAAATATAGTTCAGATCATGCTCTCTTTAGGAATGGAATTCGATACTCGTCCTCGAACCACAGACCTACTTTTGAGTGACCGGCTCTGATACCATATTTTTCATGACCCACCCCCAAACACAGATGGTATTTTCCGCTCTGTCCGAAGCCGCACGGTTTTGTCCCTTTGATTAAACCCGGGGCTACTTCCCAGTAGGTCACCCATCCCAGAATTTCTCTGGCTCAAGCACGCTTAACTACGGAGTTTTTCAAACTCCGGTGTTCCGATTCATCCAAGAGGCGCCTCTGTGTTATAGGAGTGGTATCATTCTATTTACAGTTCAGATCGTGCTCTCTTTCGGAATGGAATTCGGTACTCCCCATTGTTTTGGTGGGTCCCCGTGTGCATCCGTATCGCTTACATCCCTATCTCGATACCGGATAACATCTCTCTTCTCACGGGGTAGGTGGTATTCAGCCCCAACTGCACCTGGGGTATTACATTTAGTTCTGACTGTAATTTGCGGCCAGGGTGATGATGAATAGATCCGTGTTTGGTCCAGGGCTTTATCTTCAGTAAAATAGACCCTCCACATGTGCAAAATTGACTAATTTCACCTGGGGTAAAATCTGGAAGTGTTTTGCATCGTTTCTGATTTTGTTTTACGAGTTCTGTTAACTTGAAATTTGGTATTAGCGTTTTATCTCGATCACTTGACGTTTTTACGTCAATATCAGGAGTTGTTTGATTATTCTTGCATGCATAAACTATAGGTTTTAACCTATGTGTAATTCGTGCGGCATTTTGGTTTTCGTACGTGATTTCCGTTTACGATGCTATATGTGTATATATGTAGGTACCCCCATGTGGATTTAGGATGATGAAGAAGAGAACGGCGACATTGACTTCGGCAAGCGATGATCATGTGAGTAAATATATATCTACAGGGGAACTCGGGTGGATGGCGTATAGCACCCCCGCAGTTCGTAGTGTAGTATACGATATATAAGTTATATATATGATTATGTGTTGTGAAACTTGGATGATTAGTAAGTAAGATTTAGATGTTCTTGGGTTAGTTTTAGTGTATTAGAAGTAACTTAGTTATTTTTCTTAGTCGCGAACCCTAGAATAATGTTTACATACACGCGCACGCACACACACGCATACATATTAATACTTGTGCGTATATGGGGATATAGATATATATATATATATACATATATGTTTGTGAGTATGTATGTATATATAAATGTATGTATATGTATACATATACCTGGATTATGAGGATAGTATATGATACTTGGAGATGAATCGATGAGATTGGGCACGATGCCATGAGATCGGTGATATGATTTGGTTCGCATTATGAGATACGATATGATATTATAGCGGGTCTTTAGGCGATGTGTTTTCATACACACGCATATATATATGTAGATGGTATCAGTATGTACTATACTTTAAATCAGTACCCCTAATACAGGATATGATGATAAGGATACCAGATGGATAATAAGATAATGTGAGATTTGATCCGTACCTAGATTTGGGATGCCGTATGATGGATCTACCGTACGAGATATAATTATGATGATAGATCCGCACTCTTGACTCTAGAATGTCATATTATATATTGTATCGTATGTGATACTATTGAGGCGGGATCACCGACTACATATATATATATATATATATATCTATATATATATCTATATATATATATATATCGACTCAGACTTAGGTGGTTTCCTTACCCTTTCGACTAGTCTGTTAGTTTAGTCCTGTAGTTTACTTATAGATATTAAACTAGACTCGAGGCATACCTATTTCAAACTAACGAATCGTGAGTTTTTAAAGACAAGCCAAGAGATACTACGGATAAATCAAAGGATGTTCCCTTTTTTAAAAACACCGTAGCCCTATTTTCTAAACACCACGAATCGTGTTATTTCAAATGCCAAAACAGTATGACTCGATTTTATTAAATGTATATTCTTTATTGCTGCGTTTACCATTCATTTTCCGCATATTCTTATTTTTCGCATTGCATTGCATGCTTATTGTGTTTTCGTAATTATTATGAAAGCCATGCTGTCAGGACACCGGCATTATTACCGATGATGCGTATACTCCACGTACACCTGCTTGCCGGCTCACACACATCATCATCGGTAGTTTCTAGGTCACGTACACATTAGAAAACACTATTCATTAGTGTAAATTGTTAGATGATAGTTTCGACATGGTACTAGTGCGCTTGCTTTTATATGATAGCTTAGACATTGCATTTATTACTGTGATTTTCATGTATATTTATATATTCATTGCCATGACATTATGGGGCAGTCCGGATAGCCGGAGCCTAATATTATGGAATTCATTTTTTATTTACACTTTAGATTGGGATTTCGAATTTCCATGAGATTTCTGAATTTGGAGAAACCGCAAGGATTTTATAAACTGATTATCATTTTAAAATGAAAGTTGCGGTTTTCTCATGATATGATTTGAGATATGTCCACCATGAGTTTTCTCGGCTCTTGAGCTATATATCATACACCCGATTCGAGGAGGAAGAGGAACTGTCTATAGGTGCATGGTGGACCCGGTGCGGTACCCCGAGGCAAGATGGACGCAGATGATGGCGTTGAGCCTGGCAGGGGAGCACTACCGACCGATGATTTTATTGTGACTCGACGGATATCCGGAGGATACCGATCGGAGTACAGGCCACTCCGGATTTCCGGAGCCTGAGGTTTTGAGATTTGGTGTTATGGGCCAGTCCGGATAGCCGGAGCCCTAGATATTGAGATTCGAGGATACAGGCTAGTCCAGATTGCCGGAGCCTGAGATATTAAGATATTGGGATATATGTTTTGTGTCGATACTTGACACCGATTCTATGTTGATTTCATTGATAATACTTCGATTTATATATTTACATAAATCTCAGTATATAAAGAAAACAGTTTTCTCATTCATGATGTATTCTGTTTTCATTTAATGCATTCTTACCTCATATTTATCATATGTTGCTACCTGAGGCACTGACACGAGCACTTGGTATTACACTTATATATAGATGTTTACCCATGCCATAATTAGAAGCTTCAGGCTTTATCATTTTGAGAATATTACTGATCGTATTGACCTAGGATTGAGTCATACATATGATTTCTGCTCTGTGATGTTTTCTACGCACGAGTTGGAAACTCACCCCTGTTGTGCCACAGTTTCTTGTCGATTTTGCCGTACAGGTTTCCTTGGCGGTTTTGCTGGCACATTGCTTCTTTCCGGGTGATTGCTTTGGTAGGTGGGTTCACTTGCATCGTTAACACCATTGTAACTTTATATTATTTCAGTTGTATCTAGTAACTCCATCAACCAAACTTGTATATTTAGTAAACTTAGAAGTCCATTTGTATATTCTTTCAACCTTAAAGTCGCGAGTTGTATTATTATGGTTTTCTTGATGATTTTGAGTTTCCTTTTGAGTTTTGATCCTCGCCATTCGGCATTGTATATTATATTGCTTGCGTGGTTGTGACCGCCAATTGGCGAAGAGCTAGCTCCCGCTTGGGAATGCCTTTATTCATATTATGCATGTTGTACCCGTTAGGGGCCAGTATTTACAAAGGAAACTCTGCCGAAATTTTCGGAAAAGATATGATGTTTTAAAAATGTTTACAACGACTTTTCAAGTGATTACATGCAAACATTAAAACAAGTTTTCCTTCCTTTTCTTCTTTTAAATGGTTTATAATTTTGGGTTTTTGGTTTACTTGAATTAGATGGGGTCCTTTAGACTTCATATGATTCAAGTGTCAGTCACGTGCCATTTCGGGTCGTGACAATAGGCTCCGCATAGTCAAACATAAACTCGAACCAAAGTTAACCTAGCGCTCTGATACCAACTTAGACTTAGTCGAGGGGGTATTAGACCCGAACATTCGTCGCGTAGGTTGACCTTGGTTGATGGAGTAGGTGACTTAAGAAGAGTGACATACCATGTGTATGTTCCGCGGCATACTTACGATACGCTACTCCGCTTAAGAAGCCTTAGGATGTACATTTCCTTGCACAGTATTATATTCATTCCTATGAGCTATCCTCATCATTATCGGTTTATGGTTTTTGCTGCCATGATTACACGGGCAGAGAGAGCTACGACTAGAGTTGCGTCAGCACGAGCTCGTCAAGGACGAGGACTGACCAGGGCATGATTCCAGGGACACATGATTGTATAGATGTATCGTCCTATTGTATTTTCGCGCCATGAGAGTTTGATGGATCGCTTTTACAAGATTTCTCGGACGTGTAGATCAGCACCAGAGGATTGGGCCACTACTAGAGGCCAGCCAGAATGTGATGACCGTCAATGCACCAATTATTCTTGATGATTGAGGCACTGTTCAGCGTGCAGACGAATGATTCAGTTGCTGCTGCGACTGATGAGGTATCGCCCCAGATGTTTGAAGCTAATAATGCACGAGTTGTACTTAGAGATATGATATAAGATCGCTAGTCATCCAAGGAGGAATGACTATGACATGTGATTCATTGCCTACCCCGATGCAAGATCATCGGATTGATTGATTCTAGCTAGAGACTACTTCACGCAGGTACGTTGGGAGTCGAAGAAAAACGATCGAATGTCAGAAACCCATTTTTCCAAGTTTAAAGTATTCAGAAAAATATGCAAGTAATTCTATGGACCCTCTAGAAGAATGATACCCTAACTCGATATAATGACCATGAGAACGCTTTGAAACCTTAGGGTTTACAGCAGTTCCGCGGTGCCATTAATGAGGCTTGGGTTTGCCCTTCTACAGCTGGTCCATAGGTACTATGGCATGTACTCTATATTGTTAAACTGTACTCAAGATGTTGAGCTCTTGGGGAATTATGAAAATTTGATGAATCGATCGAAAAGTTCGACGTCGTTCGGATATCATGTGATGGGATACATTACATGGAAGACTTCAGATACGAGTATAGCCGTAGGAGCGTAGTCCACGCAGCCACGAAGAGACGGGTCTGAATCAGTCGACATTAGAGAAAAGTGGAGAAAAAGGTTCGTACGAGATCTTGATGAGATGGCGTTCCACTCCGTTGACATCAGAGATGTGATATGCATGCAGAGGCGTTGTACATAGAAATACCTTCCAGAATGAGTCGCGATGAGTATGCAACCGTTCCGGAAAAAGAAATAGATCTAGTAAAGGGTGATAACTTTCGGGCAGTTCGGCAGAAACGAGATTTGGGAGAGACCTCGACAGAACCTTTCTGGAATATTATACGGGAAGACTTGAACCAAGGAGCAGTCATATTGCGTACACCCAGCAGGCCAGAGTTCGGTATCGTCGACGAGATATGTTATGAGTGACCATGACAGTTGGCCAGAAATCTTTAGAGGATGTGCCAGAGTGGGACTGTTTCCACCACCTTTGATTTCGGTATTTTGGGCGATTTATTTGCATGATTGAGATTTTGTGCACCACAGTTGCACTTGACTTCGATTTGATTTCATTCGAGATATTGATTTTGATTTCATGCCTATGTTATGCATGTGATTTGACTTGTGCTTTCGGCATAGTTCATGCACTTTCAGTATTTTTGATTCGATTTTTTGCACGCTGATACACATGGTTGTGAGATTATATACCATGGTATACTTGATTTGGATTGAGGTTTGTTGTATACCGTCGATTTCGATTGTGATATTCGATATTTTTTCGTGCATCTTGTGCACTTGATTTAGATTCTTGTGCATACTTGGGCGCTCGATGCGATTTTGGTGCACACCAGATGCACTAAATCGGGATTCTTCGTGTATATCAGATGCACCTAATATTGCTGTCAGGCATACCCATTGCCTTTGAAAGGTGTTTTCGTGCACACCCGTTGCACTTAGATTTGTTTCTGTGCACATGTATGGCACATTTATTGATTTCGATTTTCGTGCGCACCAGATGCACGTGGTATCCTTATATACATTTTGGGATTGATTTCTTTTCGAGCAGTATGTTTTATGATACTTACAATATGGTATCAGAGCCGGTACCTCAAAATTCGGTATATGGTTCGAGGATGAACCGTTGTTCTAAGTGGAGGGGAATGTAAAACCGCAGGTGGAGTTGGGGCTGAATGCCACCTACCCCGTGAGAAGTGAGATGTTATCCGAAATCGAGGTGGGCTTGTAACCGATACGGATGCACACAGGGACTGACCATAATAATGAGGACTGTCGAATTCCATTCCGAAAGAGAGCACAATTTAAACTATAAATGAAATGATACCACTCCTATAACACAGAGGCACCTTTTAGATGAATCAGAACACCGGAGTTTGAAAAACTCCATAGTTAAGCGTTCTTGAGCCATAGAAATTCTGGGATAGGTGACCTACTGGGAAGTAGCCCCGGGTTCATTCAGAAGGACAAAACCGTACGGTTTCGGCCAGAGCAGACAGTACCATCTGTGTTTGGGGGTGGGTCATGACAGTAGTGTTACTGATTGGATTCGCAGGAGTATGAGCAGGCTTGCTTGTTGATCTTCTGATCACTCAATACCCGGGTGGCCGTTACGTTTAGCAGACCGCTTGCGGCTTATAGGTGTTTGATATGATCATCATTTACTGCTGGCGTATTGACGAGTCTTTAGAGTCGTACATAGAGGTTTCCTGGTTCTTACGAAACGAAGTAGGATCACATATGTGATATGTGCGGGACCGAGATTAATGCGCGTATGCGATACTGTATTCCATTCTCACGATATGTGATATCGGATGGTTATATGTGATATATCTGGGTTATCGGATCAAGTGTTGATTCGATAAATTGATACATATGATATTAGTCGGTTATATATGATATAGCCGGATTATTAAATCAAGTGTTGATTTAATAATTTAATGTATAATTATATATGTGATATATTAATTTACATTAACTAATATTAGCTCACTTAAATATTTTCTTTTTCTCACTTGTGTACACTTAGTATATATGTGATATATATTAATGTACATTATTTTGTGTCATGCTTGATGCCACATACATGGGTGTATGAGACTCACACCATGCTTATAATAATGATAAGGTTTTATTTATTTAAAGTAAATCAAATTTGTTGGAATTAAGTCACATGGTTGAAGCTTGTAGAAGCTTGTGGAACCATTGATCAAGTCCACTAATTTTGTTTTACTTGTAGATATTTATTAACCTAACCATTATTGTTAATCATGATTTATTCTCTACATGAGTTAGTTTATGACACTAACTCACCTATGGTTGCTATTCTCACCTTATGAGTTTCATTCTTATCTTCACTTCATCTTCTTCTTCCTCATGAGAAAGCTTTCTAGCTTTTGAAATGGTGAAGAAATATTGTGAGAAAAATAAATCTAAAGTAAGCAAAATTCTTACTTCATCATCCACTGCTATATTAGCCATTTAGTTTAGGGTGTTTGCTTCACTAATCTACCATTAGTGAAGAGATAGCATGAGCTTGAGTCTTCTCGATATAGATCATCTTCGGCCTCGAAGACTTCGAGCAAGCTTGTTCATTTCTTCATGTGAACCCTTACCAGAGTTCGGGTGTTCACTACTTAGAACGAAGAGACTACTACACGGAGCTTTAGAAGTGAAGGACCGGCCTACAAAGCTTGTATATGCATGGTTGTCTAGTACGGCAGCAAGGTTTCGGGAGACATCATCTATGCCAACTTCAAAAATTTGCTGTTCTAGCTAACCCTAACCCTAGAATCGTTACTAGAAAATCCGACGAATAAGCATGTGAACAACTTTACATATAAGTGAATGAGGAATACAACCTTTGTAGACCGGTCTTTCACTTCTAATGCTCCATGTAGTAGTCCCTTCGCTGCGAATCATGAACGCCCGAACTCTCGAAAGGGTTCTCCTGAAGAAATGAGCAAGCTTGCATGAAGTCTTCGAGGCCGAAGATGATCTACGTCGAGGAGACACTAACCTAAGCTACCCTTTCACTACTTGTGGAATTAGTGAAGCAAACACCCTATACTAAATGGCTAGTAGTAGAAGATGATGAAGTAGGAATTTTGCTCATTTTAGAAATAATTTTCTCCATATTTTTCATCATCTCCATTGAAGCTAGAAAGCTTTCTTTAGGTAGAAGATGAAGAAATCTCTCATGATAAAATCAAGTGGATAATGGGAACCATAGGTGAGTTTAGTATCATATACTTAACCTTTGTAGAGACTTAACCATGATTAGGATAATGGTTGGGTTTATAAATGTTGGAGATAGTGCCCTCAGAGTCAATTATTGGATCACAGGCACGTGATTGCAATGATTGAGGGAGGACCTATCCCGGTAGGACAGTCTTACTCAAGATGATAGTATGCTATCTGGTTTATCTTTATCATCGTGTACTGCTTTAGGTGACCAGACAGGTCGCTATTACACGTTGAAAGAGCCCCTAGGATTCTTGCTTGACTGCCAGCAGTATGAGGGCGATCATATACGTGGGAGCTGGTAGTCTATAAGCACATCCTTAAAGGGTCCCTAGTCATGGGAGTTTCGAGACAGGGCATCGATACTCCAGAGTAGACTAGTGTATACAGTCGAGACCCCGACGAGGGGCGGTGGCCGGTCTCACAAGCCACTGGTGTCAGTTGGTTCACCTAAGATGTATATAGGTGCTCATTGGGTTATGAGTACACCGGACAGGACTCGCCGGGAACAGGCTAGTTGGTCTTATACCTGACGTCAGATAGCAGTTCCCTGGTGACATGTGTACATGTTAGTTCATCGACCTGAGGATCGTCATTTGTCTCGTGTGAGTTCCCACTGTACTTTGATTACTACCCTACCAAGCTCAAAGGACACGTGCAAACAGGTTTTAGTTGGGTACAGTCCGGAGCCACATGGAGGCAGTGAACGGATCTTCAGGGGTTCGTCTCTCCCGGTATTGGGGATGAGGTCGCGCTGTGTCTAGGAGAGCCATTACACAAAGCCATCGGCCGAGGCAGGAGATTTACTGGTAGGTATTTCAGTAGAATCTCAGGGTGTTCTGGGCTACACTCCGACACGACTTGTACCGCTTTTGGGGGTCTGACTTTTACCAACCCCCTAGGCCCGACATGCGATGCTCATAGACGAACGGACCGGACTGTACGGATATTGTCACTGACAGGCTCAGTAGGGTGTCAGGATGGGTTCGCTTATCGACGTCCCTTTCGGTCAATAGCTGGTGGCCCGTCATGTATGGCTAATACCTCTGACGTGCTAGTGGTTAAATCCACAGCCATAGTATTGACGAGTCTTTAGAGTCCCCCCGCAGACAGTTGCTCAAGTTTTCGGGCGAAACGCTGTAGAGGCCGTATGGAGATATGGCAGGGTTCGATCAGATATGTGCGGTATTACACGGATCCTGATCGGACGATTTATACTAGCGGGCTTTGGTTTAAGCCGGATCCTAGTATTGTGTAGTGTAGATTTTGTCTCATTGCATTTGTATTCGATCGGAATACAGATACGGGTGTGTATACACAGTATCGGGGTTTTCCTGTAATTTATTACGGGATCAGTTTTCTGAAGTTGTCAGTTTGCTTTCCGTTTCAGCCATTTTCGTTTGTATCTTTCATTGGCCGAAGATTGGTGGAGGAGGGCTTATTTGCATTTGTGCAAATTAGCTATTTGGAGGGTTGTCTTTGCATACTTTTGTATCATGATGGTTTCATGATGGAGCCCCATCCCTTGACCATTTGACTTTCTTTCATGATGGCTTGACCTTTGTTATAATGATGATGGTTGATGGAGTGTGGTTTTGAGTATGTGATCATTTCTTTTCATGATAAGATTTTATCTCTCTCTTGCATTATTCTTGTGGGACTTTCCCTCATTCTCTCACTCTCTTCTCTACTCACCACCATGCATGGCCGGCCAAGTAGGGGCTGCCCAATTTTTTGGGTGTGGGAATTTTGCTCTTTTCATGCTATAAAATTCCCAAAGTTTCATCTCCAAAAAAGTCTTAGTTCCTTTCCTCCACCAAAGGCAATATCCACTACTCCAAAATGAAATATAGCTCACTACACTATTCTACAGCAAATCTTGGGCACGTCGACTCGCCAATTTCGTGCCCGAGTTGCCTCGGACCAGAGGTGGGAGCCCGTAAAAGAAGCTGGCGACGTGGTGCCCTTCCGGCGAGGAGGTGGAGACCGGACATTCCGCAGGAGATCGGGACGACAACGAGAAGACCGGAGGACACAGATCGCTCGGTATATCTCTCTACCCATTCTTTAGATAGCTAGGACTAGATTAAAGGCACGATTCGGGTTTATAGTGCGCGGTGGTGCCGGTTTGAAAAATTAAAGTAAATCATCGCTTCCGCATTCCGGCGTCGGATTGACGGCCGGGGCGCCGCCGTGCACTTACAGTGGTATCAGAGCCTCGCTATTAACCTAGTCTAGCTTTGTCTAACGTGTTTACAGTTTCTATCGAGCAAAAATCCCAAAACCGCAATTTTTATACACATCAGTTTTCTGTCGAAATTTTTTTTGGCTCCAAAAATTTTTCAGTATGTTGCAGAATGATGTGCAGGCAATTCTAAGCATTCTGGAGAAATTCGATGCATTGATTTCTTAATGGGAGCGCAGAACCGCGGCCAAACCCCTCTTGGGGCCACGGTTCCGCGGCAGTAAGGAGTGATCAATGCATCAAATTTGTTCAATGGGCTTCTGAGTTGAAAATAGGGGTTTTGAAATATTATTTTTAGGCCCAGAATTTCTTCATCTGCTACAGTAATGCTTGGGGCCCACTTGGTAAAATTTGATCGATCGGATATTTTAAACATGTTGGTTCACAGTATTTACATTATATCTGCGACCGTGAATGTCACTTGATCGGTAAATCCAGTCTAACTGCTATAGCCCGTTTAGACGGATTTGCGAACGTGACTTTCACGTTGATGTTCTATGATTGTGCTATGATGTTGCAGATTGGTCGTGGGGGATAGCCTGGTTGCAGTGGTAGTACAGTTTTGTTGTATTATGTACATTTGATATTGCGGGGCGAGCGTCCGATATGTGGACTGCCGTCATTGCCTGTTTGTATTATTCTTTTGGGGCACGACCAGGTTGCGGTCGATGTACCCGTTGTATGTATATTTTACTTTCTGTACTAGGATTGCCCCGTGGAGGGGTGCACGGATAGCCGGATTCTAGAGGGCAACAAGCCTGCATCTCATGGCATTGAGACGGAGGGGGCTTCACTCTAGAATTGGCAGGCTATTCGCCGCACTCGTAGGGGGTACAGGTTGACCCAGGAGGGGTGCCCAAGTTACCGGATTCCGTGAAGTGCTGGGTGGTCCATTCACGTTGCTGAAGGGGGCTGCCTCGCTTCAGGTTTTGGCGGGTAACTTGCCGCACCCGTAGGGGTCTAGGATTTCATTGCACAGGCTATCCACACGACCAGGGGAACGTCGGGTGTCTGTAGTGGCTCTGTGAAACCCGGGGATCCCAGATATCTGTATTGTTCTGTGATGCTGTTCATTTCTGTGATGTTGCATTTTATCACGCCTTGAGCGAAAATTATATATTATATATATATACTAGTAGATGTTGTATATATTTTGCATCCGCGCTAGTCCAGTCCCCGCTCTGTCGTTAGTTAGCTAACCTAACGGGTAATGACGGGACATAGTGGCGAATGCTGATGGCATATACGTACATCAGTATATTTTCGTTCTTTGTGGTGTGATCAATTGATGGGACTGTGTTGATTCGGATCAATGCAAGTTGAAAACAAACCTAATCTAATGTTGTTGGAACTTTTTCAAAAAGCTGTTATTGCGAGGACGTTCACTTTTGTTTTGCACCGTGGTATTCAGTTGGAATATCCTGCTCCTCAGTCGACGAGGCAAGGGCCGAGATCCCTTCACCGAGAGTGACCCCTTGGACAAAAGTTTGCGTCAGGGAAATAACTTCACTATAGCCGATTACTTTTGCTTTGCATCGTGGTATTCGGTTGGAATATCCTGCACCTCATTCTACGGGGAAAGAGCCAAGATCCCTTCACCGGGAGTGACCTCTTTTGCAAAGGTTTTCGTCACTATATCTTCATAAAAGCTATCCGTTCCTTCAACGATATCAAGTTCATTACGTTAAAGGTTTTCGCCAGAAACCATTCGTAGCCCTCTGTCGTTTCATATGAATAGTCAATAGTATTCAAGCTGTGTATGTTGGCCAAAGTCAAGGCACAGTGATTGGTAGCTACTGGGTATTCATATGCAGCATAGATAGATGCGTTGGTTTGGGGCAGTCGTACTACTATTTTGGCCAAAGTCAAGGGTATGTACGGGTGGGCTCAAATTAACCTGGAGAATGACGGGTAGAACTTGACATGTGACTTATGATATGTTGGCCAAAGTCAAGGTCATAAGAGCATGGGGCAGAAATCACATCGGGAGTTTCTAAAGAAACTGAAACTTGCCAGATATGCGCATACCTTCTGGAGTGTGATGGCGTGAGCGGATTCCGTCACGTTATCATGCGATGATAGTTGGATCCCGATTCCCACTGATGAGTTAGTTTACTCCTCGGATGACCCCGACTAATTCTTCTTTCAGGTTTGGAGGAGAATTTGAGGTGACAGTGGGAGGTTTCCAGATTAGATAAATTGGTAACCATTCTGATCTAGGTTAGAGTGCACGCAGAGTGTTTCTTTTCTCTCTCTCTTTGGCAGCGACCATTGACCCGACCCTAGACTATGACTCAGAGACCAAAATTAACCGAACCCTCTTAACACTGGCTTTTGGATTGTCAGAGTTGCATACCTCATTGCCACTCCTGCTTTTACCCTTTTCTCCAGGACACCCCGTATTACTACGAACGTCCACTTCCATTGGACAAAACCATCGTATGGTTATATACGAACTCGAAAGGATTTATTCGAGGATGGTTTTCAGTTCTGGAGAAAACGAATAGGACTATTCAGTTGTCTTTTTCTTTTACCTTCTCTCGCATTACGAGTACTCCTTAGTTTAGGAGATAGTACACCTATTACGCAAATTGGATAGTCTTCTTCCAAACCATAGGCAGGTGTCGACCGGTAGGGAATGAAGAAAACCAATTAGCCTAACGATGGTGTACAGAAGGTATTATGTAAAGACAAAGAAAGGGATTAGAAGGAGGGCAAAGTAAATTGCGACTGATATTCACGACCAAACCAGGTATTTCATTACCACTCCCACTTCACCTTTGTATTTCTCCAGGACACTCCGTATCACTACGAAGATCCACAGTTTATTGGATATTCCATCGTATGGTTATATACGAACTCGAAAGAAACTTGTTCCAGTTCGGGGATGGATTCTGGTTCAGGAGAAATAGGAATAAGGTTTATTCGGTTGACTTTTATCTTCATTTTCTCTCGCATTGCGAGTGCTCCTAGGATTAGGACAGTACACCAATTATGCTTATTGGATAGTCTTCTTCCAAACCATAGGCTGGTGCCGAACGGTAGGGAAGGAAGAAAACCATTTGGCCTAAAGGGGTGTGCAGAAGGTAATGACTAAAGACATATGAAGGGATGTGGAGAGATGGCATAGAAATATACGGTTACAGTTGTGAACCTGATAATGGAAGAGGCATTACTAGGAATACCAGAATACCCCATGAAACATTTCAATGTTTCAGTTTCACTGTGTACTGTTAAAGGAAAACTGATTTCCCGATTAGATACTTACTCCAGGGTATGTATTTACCAGGTATAATTCTCACATCTGTATGGTTTTACGGATGATGAGTGGGAGTATGTTATTGGGAATTGGGTGATCATCCTCATTATATCGGGATTCGTTGTAATCGGTGATATTTGAGGAAGTCACCTGGGTTGTTTGCCGGACGACAAATATTTGGTTTTGAATATCCGCTGTTATGCACCAATTTCAAATTGATATATCTATACGTCTAATTTTATAGAGTGAGATATATCTTTTTGAAATTATGTCTGTGACATTTACCTATATCAGTGGATGGTTAGGTAAGGAGCATTAAACAGCGGTGTAATTCTTCTTAACTATAAATACAGTTTTCAACCTACGACACACAGTGAATGAGTTATTAGACTCAAAGGACTTATACAGAGTATTGTATGTTGTCCAGCGTCCATGAGGACAAAAGGGTTGGTTCTCGTACTATATTCGGTTTACTTATGACTTCTCTAGTTTTTAGACAGGTGTTTCGTAGAAATACAGGGTCCGAATTTTGAGAAGTTATAGGTATATGAATAAAGTAGAGAACCAGGTGTTGCAAGTATCGGGATTCTTCAAGGTGATCGAAGATGTAGATACTTGTGTGTGGTATTCAGTTGATAGTAATGATTAAAAGAACTTGCTTCTCTTTCATGTTACTCATAATTGGAAGCATTCCTAAGTTGAGTAACGCTGATCGGCCTCCTTCCATTTAGTTAACATGCACTGGAGACAGCTGCATGATTTGAATCTGGTTCAATTAAATCAGTGCCTCTGGTCCTATATTGGATATAGAACAGTTTGTATCTTAACGATGTTAAGGTACGGGGAGTTGTCCGGCTTATGCTTAAAACCAGACTCTGGATAACTCAAGGCACGTTTCTGTAATGGCTGTTTGTGGGTTGACACAGGCTATGACGAGGGTTGACTTTCTACCATCTGGAAGATCAATAGTGATATTGTTCTAGACACTCCACAGTTTTAATAAAAACGGATTTTTTCAGAAAACAGTAGTGGGAGTATGGTAGAACTGGAAGTGATTCCAGAACCACAAACGATTACTGAAGATTTGATAGGAACCTAAAGATTCAATCTGGTTTGACATTCCATTGGCCACTCCGCAGATACGGTGGGTAAGCTCAGGCCCCCGAGGGGTACTCCGGTAGCCTCAACGACGGTGACAGGGAGGTTCTTGTTTACCCACACTTGCCATTGCTGTTGTTCCAGGATGGGAGACCCGGCGGGAGGATGAGTATAGCGTCGTTCTAAACTAGCTTTAGAAGTGTACGTCTATATGACTCTGCCAGAGGGTTGTTATAGTCAGTGGGAGCAGCAGAAGCATTGGTGGACAGGTGGCTTATGTCTATTTATAGACTAAAGCAGAGGTAGCGGAGATAGATCATCTGTTTCTGATGTGACAATCATAGGTTTGGCTTAATCAGAATAGGGGATGGATCTGTTAAGAAGGTAGTGGTAGGGTGTGATTTCATGGTATTTGGATGACATACACAGAGTAGGAAGTGATATTCCTATACTACAATCGGTTATACTTTGGTCGTCACACAGTGATTTCTCCACACAGGATTTGGACATTATATCAGACATACTGGTTACTAGATCTATGGTTTTAGATCTAGATTTGGGTGGTTTCCCAATTAAGGGTACTTAGACAGCATTCTGAGAGTATTTAGAATGGACGACTCCTGGCATGGTGGTGTACCTGCAGGTGATGGAGTCACCCTCTCTAAAGGTGTCTTACAGACTAAAGTGGAGAGGGATATGCATGATTGGCAGATCACTTGCTTAGGCAATTGAGTCAATCATGAGATGTCAAGTACCACACCAGATGTTGGTTTTGCAGTGGATGCAATAAATTGATATTGATCCAATCCTGGAGAAACAGTCGGAAGCAGTTTTAGAACATAAGTAAATGTTCTAGGGATATGATAGCGTCAGCCTCATTTAGGTGACGGTTATCGTTCCAGGCTTCCAAGGTTACCTGGATGACAGAGTGGTTGTCAGAGTTATAGTTTTCCTTCTGACGAGGGGCAGTATTTGGACAGGTGGTCCAAGAGGATACTGAGGGAGGCATGGCGCAGGATACTGATTGAGTTCAGTTAACGATACAGTCTAAGAAGTTTAGATTTGGAGTTCATTTATGAGCTAGGTCCCATCAGACATCCAGACACATTCTAAGACAGGTATTACTCATTTCGGGAGATGGGTTTCTCCGCGAACTTGAGATATAGAGAGACATAGAAAGAAACATCAAAGCGGATCCACTCACTGAGGCTATTCCTCGAACGCCATAGTTTCGCAAACGAGCTTTGTGAGACTGACTAGTAGGGGAGTTGGGTGTTCGGTATCACACGGGCTGTGAGTATGCGACATCGCAATAATTAGCCTTGAGTGCAAGTGGGAGATTGTTGGAGATAGTGCTCTTAGAGTCAATTATTGGATCACAGGCACGTGATTGCAATGATTGAGGGAGGACCTATCCCGGTAAGACAGTCTTACTCAAGATGATAGTATGCTATCTGGTTTATCTTTATCATCGTGTACTGCTTTAGGTGACCAGACATGTCGCTATTACACGTTGATAGAGTCCCTAGGATTCTTGCTTGACTGCCAGCAGTATGAGGGCGATCATATACATGGGAGCTGGTAGTCTATAAGCACATCCTTAAAAGGTCCTTAGTCGTGGGAGTTTCGAGACAGGGAATCGATACTCCAGAGTAGACTAGTGTATAAAGTCGAGACCCCGACGAGGGGCGGTGGCCGGTCTCACAAGCCACTGGTGTCAGTTGGTTCACTTAATATGTATACAGGTGCTCATTGGGTTATGAGTACACCGGACAGGACTCGCCGGGAACATGCTAGTTGGTTTATACCTGATGTCAGATAGCAGTTCCGTGGTGACATGTGTACAGGTTAGTTCATCGACCTGAGGATCGTCATTTTTCTCGTGTGAGTTCCCACTGTACTTTGATTACTACCCTACCACGCTCAAAGAAGACGTGCAAACAGGATTTAGTTGGGTACAGTCTCGAGCCACATAGACGCAGTGAGCGGATCTTCCGGGGTTCGTCTCTCCCGGTATTGGGGGTGAGGCCGCGCTGTGTCTAGGAGAGCCATTACACAAAGCCCTCGGCCGAGGCAGGAGATTTACTAGTACGTATTTCAGTAGTATCTCAGGGTGTTCTGGGCTACACTCCGACACGACTTGTACCGCTTTTGGGGGTCTGACTTTTACCAACCCCCTAGGCCCGACATGCGATGCTCATAGACGAACGGACCGGACTGTACGGATATTGTCACTGACAGGCTCAGTAGGGTGTCAGGATGAGTTCGCTCATCGACGTCCCTTTCGGTCAATAGCTGGTGGCCCGTCATGTATGGCTAATACCTCTGACGTGCTAGTGGTTAAATCCATAGCCATAGTATTGACGAGTCTTTAGAGTCCCCCCACAGACGGTTGCTCAAGTTTTCGGGCGAAACGCTGTAGAGGCCGTATGGAGATATGGCAGGGTTCGATCAGATACGTGCGGTATTGCATGGATCCTGATCAGACGGTTTATACTAGCGGGCTTTGGTTTAAGCCGGATCCTCGTATTGTGTAGTGTAGATTTTGTCTCATTGCATTTGTATTCGATCGGAATACAGATGCGGGTGTGTATACACAGTATCGTGGTTTTCCTATAATTTATTACAGGATCAGTTTTCTGGAGTTGCCAGTTTGCTTTCCGTTTCGGTCATTTTCCTTTGTATCTTTCATTGGCCGAAGATTGGTGGAGGAGGGCTTATTTGCATTTGTGCAAATTAGCTATTTGGAGGGTTGTCTTTGCATACTTTTGTATCATGATGGTTTCATGATGGAGCCCCATCCCTTGACCATTTGACTTCTTCTTTCATGATGGCTTGACCTTTGTTGTAATGATGATGGTTGATGGAGTGTGGTTTTGAGTATGTGATCATTTCTTTTCATGATAAGATTTTATCTCTCTCTTGCATTATTCTTGTGGGACTTTCCCTCATTCTCTCACTCTCTTCTCTACTCACCACCATGCATGGCCGGCCAAGTAGGGGCTGCCCAATTTTTTGGGTGTGGGAATTTTGCTCTTTTCATGCTACAAAATTCCCAAAGTTTCATCTCCAAAAAAGTCTTAGTTCCTTTCCTCCACCAAAGGCAACATCCACTACCCCAAAATGAGACATAGCTCACTACACTATTCTACAGCAAATCTTGGGCACGTCGACTCGCCAACTTCGTGCCAGAGTTGCCTCGGACCAGAGGTGGGATCCCGTAAAAGAAGCCGGCGACGTGGTGCCCTTCCGGCGAGGAGGTGGAGACCGGACATTCCGCGGGAGATCGGGACGACGACGAGAAGACCGGAGGACACGGATCGCTCAGTATATCTCTCTACCCGTTCTTTAGATAGCTAGGACTAGATTAATGGCACGATCCGGATTTATAAAGCGCGGTGGTGCCGGTTTGAAAAATTAAAGTAAATCATCGCTTCCGCATTCCGGCGTCGGATTGACGGCCGGGGCGCTGCCGTGCACTTACAATAAATATCTTTAGTAAAACAAAAGAAGTGGACTAAATCAATGGCAATCCAGGCTTCTCCAAGCTTCTTGCCATGACAAAAAATGCCACCAATTTTGATTTACTAAAATAAATTAAACCCTAAATTATATCTAGCATGGTGTAAGTCATACACACACCCATGAATCATGTATCATAAAGCATGACACAAAACTTTGTACACTAATATATATAACATATATACACTTGCACAAAACAAGTGAGAAAAGAAATCTTAAGTGAATTAATATTAGTTAATGTATGTTAATATATCAAATATATAATTATACATTAAATTATTAAATCAACACTTGATTTAATAATCTGGCTATATCACATATAACCGACTAATATCATGTGTATCAATTTATCGAATCAATATTTGATTCGATAACCCGGCTATATCACATATAACCTACCGATAACACAAATCACGAGAATAGAATACAGTATCACATACAGTATTAATCTCGGTCCCGCACATATCACATATGTGCTCCTACTCCGTTTCGCTTGAGCTAGGAAACCTCTGTGTAGGACTCTAAAGACTCGTTAATACGCCGGCAGCAGGTGATGATCACATCAAACACCCACAAGCCGCAAGCGGTCTACTAAACGTAACGGCCACCTGGGTATTGAGCGATCAGAAGATCAACAAGCATGCCTGCTCATACTCCTGCGAATCCATTCAGTAACACTACCGTACAGTCCGGTCTCTTTGTGTGATATGTCGCATATCTCGTCTAGGGTGGTAAACATCAGACCCTAGTAACTCTATAAGTCGTGCCGATATGAGGCTCATAATGGGTCGAGAAACTACTGATAACACTTACCAGTATCTCTGAAGTAGCCCTGGCCAGGGACTTCCTGTTATAGCCAATCGAGCACATCGCAACATCAACCCCCAATACCAGGAGAGACGAAACCCTCCTATCGCTCATTGCCTCTATGTGATTCGGGACAGCACCCAAAAGCCACCGTTTTGCACGTTCTCTTGAACGTGGTAAGGTGTAAATCAAAGCACAGTGGAAATCATACAAGACTCTATGACGATCTCGGGTCTACAGACTAACCTGTACCAGTGTCACCAGAGAACTGCTATCTGATGATATGTATAATAACATCTAGGAGTTCTCGGCAAGTCCGTTCAGTGTACCCAGTCTCCACTGAGCACCCGTATACCATCTCTAATGTCAAACACCAATGGATCTGGGATCATCCATCGCCTATCTATATGGGTCGAGAAGGTATACACTAGACTACTCTGGTATATCGATGCCCTGTCTCGATACACCCACGACTAGGAACATTTGAAGGATGTACTTACCGACTACTCTGTCCCCACTACTATGATCTGCATCATAATCCTGGTAGTCAAGTACTCATCATAAGGGCTTTCTCAATATATAATATAGAGACAATCGGTGTACATGTTAGGATAAAGAGCAACCAGATAGCATACTATCATGTTGAGCAAGAAAGTCCTTCCTATGTATGTCCAAGCATCCACTATAATACACATCATATGTACAATAATGGCCTCTAGGGCATATATATAACTAACAATCTCCCACTTGCACTAGGGCCATATGTTGTAGTATCCAATACCCAACAATCAGCAGTGGTTGTAATATCTCATACTCAACCATCCCATAAAAGTCTTTCTTGGGAAAAGGCCTTTGTGAGTGGATCCGCCGTGTTGTCCTCTGTGTCTACACACCTAACCTCGATCTCCTTGGAGACCAACTATCTCCATGATCAGGTGATACTGCCTTAGAATATGTCTGGATCATTGATGGGATTGGGGGTTCCTGGGACTAAGCCACAACTCCATTGTCACACAATGGTAGGAACGAAGTTCATCTCATGAACCAATATACATCCAGACTGCCTCTTTGGTAGTATCGTTGGTAGTGATGTATCTAGCCTTTATCGTCTAGTTTGCCATGGTATCTATCTTGGAACCCTTCCAACATACCGTCCCTCCACTGAGGGTAAAAACAATGCATGTGACTGACATTCAGTCGACCTTACCACCCTAGAAGCTATCCAATGATTCTTCCCAAGATTGATTGATACCATCTTACTATACCTAGTGAGAATCCTAACATCCACTTAGATCTATCTCATAGATCCAAAACCCTGGATTTAAGAGGTATCAGCTTGATCCTATATGGAGAATCTTTGTGATAAGAAGAGATTGACCGAATGTAGCATAGGAAACTCCTTTCCTATCAAGAGTATGTCGTCCACGTACTATATGAGGAAGTACACCTTACTCTCTACGACCTTTTTGTATATACATGGTTTATCTACCATTTTGATGAAGTCAAAGGCTTTGACTATCACATCAAAACAGATGTTCTAACTCCGTGATGCCTGCTTTAACCCATAACGCAACTTGCACATGTTTCTACTGCCCCTACTGTCTGCGAAGCCCTCTGGCTGTGTACTTATTGACGCTCTCTTCTAAATCACTATTTAGAAAAGCAGTCATGACACCCAACCGCCAGATATCGTAGTCATGGTATGTAGCAATGGCAAGTAGGATCCGGATGGACTCAAGCATAGCCACTGGAGAAAAAGTTTCATCATTAACCACACCTGGTGGATGACGAAACCTTTTGCAACAAGTCTTAGCTTTGAAAGTCTCAACTTTTCCATTTACACCAAGTAATCTTCTCAAGATATACTTGCTCCTGATGGGGATTTAACCCTTCAGATAAAGCAACCAAAGTCTATACATTGTTGGTGTATATGGATTCCATCTCAGATCGCTTAGCATCCAGCCATTCTTACAGAGTCACCACTCTTGATGACCTGCTCGAATCTAGTTGGGTCATCATCTCATGATGCAATCCTCGCTCCCACTGTCATAGAGAAAACCGAAGTATCTCTCAGGAGGATGAGGAACCCTACCAGATCGGCGGAGTAGGTGAGATCTGTTGGAAACTATTGAATCCTTTGGTTTTACCAAATCATCAGCTGTAGTTTGTATATCTAGAACTCCTTCCAGTTCTACCTCATGACCACAAATTTGTTTCCAAAATAAATTCCTTTTCTAAAAAGGTGGCATGCCGAGAAATAAAACACCTTTTGTTCCTCAGTACGGTAGAAGATATTCCCTTGCCAATGCTTAGGATATCCAATAAACTTCCACAGAACTAACCTTGCCTCGGGCTTGTTCGGATTTTTCTTTTGACATAGGCCGGACAACCCTAAATCTTAACTTACTTAAGAGATAGGCTCTTCCCATACCATATCACATATGGAGTGGTGGTTTGGTTGGAACCCAATTCAAAAGTTATGCAGCTTCTCAAGTGCACAACTCCCAAAAGGAAATAGGCAAATTAGTAGTACTCATTATAGAGCGCATCATATCTAATAGAGTGCGATCGCTCCGCCCCGATACACCGCCGTGTTGTGGTGTACACGGAGGAGTAATCTTGAGAGAGAATCTCATTCTCCTTTAGAATAGTTCAGGAATTCCAAGCTCAAGTATTCTCCTCCCTGATCATATCAAAGGACATAATACTTATACTCGTTTTGGTTCTCTACTTCTGACTTATATTCTTTGAATTTGTCAAAAGCTTCAGACTTGTGTTTCAACAGGAACATATGTCCGAATCTTGAGAGATCATCAGTGAATGTAATGAAGTACAAAGAACCATTCCTGACATATATAGACCGAAGACCTACATACATCATCATGTATCAATCCCAAGAGTTCACTAACTCTTTCTCTGTTTCCTGTAAACGGAGCTATGGTCGTCTTATCTTTGTGATATAACTGGCAAGATTCACAAGATGTAAATTCAAACTGATTTAAATATGCATCTTAATGTAACTTAGCTAGTCGGGTCGCATTGATATGACCTAGTCTACAATGCCTCAAGATGGATTCGTTCATTTCTGAACTGTTCCTCTTGTGTGTGTTCTGTACGTTGAGAATTGTAGTTTGATTTAGAACTTATATGCTTTTAGATAACGTGCCTGAACCGATCAACTCTTGATATAGGAAATTTTCAAAATATTATCCATCAATACAAAATTATATCCTGCTTTACTTAATAAAGAGACTTATATAATGTTGCATATCAGATTCGGTATCTAATAACAATCGTTCAGAATCAATGTATTTGGTAATACATGGTGATATCTGCCAATATCTTGGCTGCAACCATTGCACCGTTCCTAACTCTTGAAACTTATCATCCATTCCCAGTTCTTTACCTATCCGTAGCCCATATAACAGATTACATATATGGGATTCTGATCCGGTATCTCATACCCAGGACGTAGAGGACACTGAGAAACTGTTCTCTGTAATGAACAAACCTGAAGAAGATGCAACATCATGCACTTTCTTTGTTTGGGCGGCACGGGAATCCTGGTAATCCCTTATTTCCTGCTCGGTCTTATAATAATTATAAGTTGGAGCAGGACCAACGTTCCCCAGCTCCATATAACAAGCTGGTTCGGTCAATACATCCATATAATTATCTTAACTAAGGCGTGATATGGTCTCTACCTGGAGAGAGAGAGAAGAAAACACTCAGCGTATGCTCTTGCAAGATTAGATTGGTTATTAATTTATCTAATCAGGATGTCTCCCACTGTTTTTATCAAATCTTCCTTCAAACCCTAAAAGGAAAGACTAGTCGGGATTTACACCCTACAAGTTCGCCAATCTTTCAGCCAGACCAGTGCTGTTACTTTGAGGGAGGTTCCCCGTGCTTTCGCACGGACCTAATTAAAATAAACCTCATTTTCCCAGAGGCGTAACCCCGTTGACACCTTTCTACACACCTACTTGATCGGATAATTGTAAAGTGCAAAACACCCCCAAGAGTAACTATTACCCGCAGTGGGTATCAGGATCCAACTATCTCATAGAAGGTATGCAATCTCATTGCAAATTTCAACACTTGAAATTCCCGATAATTCTGCCCCAAGCGTCCTATGGCCTTGATGAAATCCAACAAAGCATAGGGCGCTAGTCAAGTTCAACCCGTACATTTCATGATTGAATTAAACCCATCCGCACGACCCTTGACGAAAGCCAACAAAATCGCACGACTACCCTAACTCAATCGCATCATATGCTTTTGCAGATAAGCATAACTAGCTACCGCACACTACGCCTTGACGAAAGCCAACAAACATAGCACGAATACTATGAAGTATTTATCTGAAATGATGTAGGGCTACGACAGGTTTATAATAAAACCTTTTGCGTAATGAACTTGATAACGTTGTAGAATCAAATGATTTAAATGGAGTGTTTTTGAGGATTTTGCTAGTTTCGCTAAAGAGGTCATTCCCGGTGAAGGGATCTCGGCTCTTTCCTCGTCGAATGAGGTGCAGGATATCAATACCACTATGAAAAGCAAGAACTAGAAAAGCAATCAAAAGACGAAACCGAGGGTTGTAGCATCTCCCAGTTATTACTAAAGAGGTCACTCCCGGTGAAAGGATCTGTCACGAACCGAAACGGCACTTACTGGCACTTGAATCATATGAAATCTATAGGACCCCATCTAATCCAAGTAAGCCAAGAAATCCTAAAAATCTAAACCATTTTAAGAAAGAAGTGAAGAAAACATGTTTTCAAGAAAGTGGTTTTAATAACATAAGTCGAAGTATGTATTTTTAAAATCTCATGTCTTTTCTGAAAATTTTGGCAGAGTTTCCTTTCTAAATCTTGGCCCCGAACGGGGTACAACATGAATAATATGAATAAAGGCATCCACAAGCGGGAGCTAGATCTTAGTCCATTGACGGTCACAACCACCCAAGCAATATTATATACAACGCCAAGGGCGAGGATCAAAACTCAAAAGGAAACTCAAAATATCAAGAAAACCATAATAATACAATGCACGAATCTAAGGTCAAAAGAATAAACAACTGGTTTTCTATGTCTGAAATAATATACAAGTTTGGTTGATAGAGTTTATCGATACAACAATGAAAATAAAATATAAGGGTGGTCACGATGCGAGTGAACCCACCTACCAAAGCAATCACCCAGAATGGAAGCAGCGTGCCAGAAAGCCGCAATGAAAGCTGTACGGCAAAAACCTGCAAGAATTGTGACACAACGGGGGTGAGTTGCCAACTCATGAGTAGAAAACATCACAGAGCCGAAATTGTATGTATGACTCCGTCCTATGTCAATACGATCAGTAAAATACATCCACAATATGATAAAGTCTGAAACATAAAAAGGTGGTAAGGGTAAACATCTATACTAAGTGTAATACTAAGTGCTCGTGTCAGTGCCTTAGATAGCAACATATCATAAACATGAGGAGTGATCAAAGTAATCATCATGAAATCAGTGTCAACTAAATCATGAAATCTATAAGTATGTGAATATCATCAAACTATGTAATCAATACCTGTAGGCATGTTGATCTCGTCCACGTGTCAACCAATGACACAAAAACATCATGCATGTAAATATCATAGAAGTATATGCATGAAAGTATGAGTATATAAATCAATGTGTGTCCCTCGCGACACATCAAAATCATGGCACCTGAGTGTCCAGCATCGACACTTGAAACATCATGAAACCCGTGTCCAGCATCAACACGTAAATCCTCATATATCTCGGGCACCGTCTGCGGGATCGGCCCACGGGATCCTGCAGAATGGGTCGGCCCATATCCATCTCTCGACTCCGTTCGGTATCCTCCGGATAACTGCCAAGTCCAACCAATCACCGGTAGGTACTCGCCATCCTGCTAGGCTCATCGTCTACTCCACAAAAACATTTTCGCCCCGGGGAACCATACCGGTCCACCATGAACCCGCAAACTGATCATCCGCCTCCTCGAATCGGGTTTCACATATCACACGTCTCAGAACCGAGAAAACGCATGGTGGATGCACTGAAATATCATATCAAGAGAAACCGGGTTTTTAAAATAGTATATGCTTTCTTTTGAAATACCCACGGTTCTCAAATCCAGAAATATCGTAGAAACAACATATCTCAATGCGTATAATCATAAAGTATGATGTATGCGACATATAATAAAAATGTATGCATATCAGTATATCATGCAACATAAAATAGTAATATGCACATATCGAGGGAAAACCGCTATTTTAAATGAATTCAGTTTAAAAATGTATCATGCAGTTCCCAAATCTCCAAAATCAAGCCAGAATCATCTATGTATGTGCAAATATGTAGGTATGCAAGTATGGGGTACATTAGTCATATCTTGATGCAACAATCCTACTGTGTAGTGACATGGTAATTATCGATGATGAAGTGTGTGAGCCGGCAAGCAAGTGTAGTGGAACATACGCATCATCGATAATAGTGCTGGTGTCCTGACAGCATGGGTTTAATATAACAATAAACACATTTATAAATGCAATGCGATGCGAATAGCAAGAGTATGCGGAAAATGAATAATGAACACAATAGTGAAGAAACTACATCATTATATATATGTCATACAGTTTTTCCATTTGAAATAACACGAATCGTGGTGTTTAGAAAAATAAGGGCTACGGTGTTTTTAAGGAAGATGGGTCTTTTGAAAATATCTGTAGAATCCCTTGGCCTGTCTTTAAAATACTCACGATTCTTTAGTTTTGAAACAGGTATGACTCGGGTCCAGTCTAACATATACTAGGTAAACTACAGGTCTAACTAACAAACCAACCAAAAGTGGTATGGAAACCACCTACATCTTAGTGGATGTATATTATATACATATATAATAGTCGGTGATCCAGCCTCAATAATACCTCGTACGATACAATATATCATATGACATCCTCGACTCAAGAGTGCTGATTTATCATCATAGTTAGCTTGTACGGTACATCCGTCATACGGCATCCCAAATCTGGGTACGGGTCAACTATCACATCTATCTCATCATTTATCTGTTATCCTTATCATCACATCATGAATTAGGGGTACTGATCTACAGTCTAGTACGATCTAATACCATCAACATATATATATATATATATATATAAATGCGCGTATATGAAAACACATTGCCTGCCGATCCGCTATCATCACATGGCGTATCTCATAATACGATCCAAATCACATCACCGATCTCGTGGCATAATGCTCAATCTCATTGACTCATCTACAAATACCATGTATAATTCTCATGCTCCATGTGTAGGTATACGTATATATATATATATATATGCGCCTAGTCCCATACCTGTGTGTGTGTATGTATCCCCATGTACGCACAAGTAATAATAATAATGCATGCAAGGGTGTGTGTGCGTGTGTGCAAACCTATTCTATGGTTCGCGACTAAGAAATCAACCACGGCACTATCATCTAAATTCAAAAAAAATATGTAAATATATAACATATCATCAACTACACTACGAGCTGCAGGGGTGCTATACGCCATCCACCCGACTTCGCCCGTAGATATAATCTACTCACATTGCTCTTCGCTTGCCGTTGCCGACGTCGCCAGACGCTTGCTTGCTATTTTGAAGTCCTCATTGGGGTACCTGCACATCATAACATATCGTTCCGCATTAAAACCCAATTCAAAACCAAAACGACACGCTAATAGCCAATAGGTTAGAATCTACGGACTACGCCTTCCAAACCACCAAACAACTCTCGATATCATCGTACAAACGTCAAGTGACCGAGGTAAAACACAAATACTAAAATCCAGAATCCAAAATAAGAAAAAATATAATCCCGA
Organism: Agapanthus africanus; assembly: GCA_030015575.1. Lineage (NCBI taxonomy): Eukaryota > Viridiplantae > Streptophyta > Magnoliopsida > Asparagales > Amaryllidaceae > Agapanthus > Agapanthus africanus. The sequence continues at coordinate 372,032,986 of CM057341.1, forward strand.
ATCAAAACAGAAACTCATGAAAATGGTCCCAGATTTACCCTAAGTGAAATTTGCCAATTTTGCACATATGGAGGGTCTATTTAACTGGAGATAAAGTCGTGGAACAAGCACGAAGCAAATTGGGTGTACCAAGGCCACAAATTGCGGCCCAAATGAATAAATCTGCGGCCTGGACAAGGTGGTTGGGGCTCGGGTCTTGGGTATAGGTTCTAGGTTGCCTGCACATCTCTCTGTGTTTGCTAAATATTTTCCAGGTTCCCGGTGATAGCAGATGTCAATATACCCTCACAGAATCCACAATTCTCCAATATCGGGGTTTCTAAGTAGGGGTTTTGGGTTTAAATCTATAGTTTCAGTCCATGAAACTTACACTAGAGGGGTTATATGGCCTTAACAAACCTCAATTACACTATGTCAATTTATGTTTTCCTTAAACCCTAACTTGGAATTTCCTATCCTCACTAAACATCACTAAAACACTTCAAATCAAACGTGGAAGCTAAAGTGAAAGAAATACAATGCAAATGGCATTGTAATTACCTCAGTTGGCAACTCAAGAATTTTCTTGAGTTGCCCCAAGTGTCCAAAACCCTTGCTTTCTTGGTCCAAAGTGTAGCTTGTGAGCTTGTGCACATTTTTAATGAAGTGGGGATGAGATGTTGAGGTTTTTTTTATGGTGTTTTGTGGGTTTGAAGAGGAGGGAGGAGAGAGTGCTGCTATGGAAATGAAGAGGAGAGAAGAAGATGAAGAGATGAATGAATGAGAGATGAGCCATGCCCAAGATTTGACCCCTCACCCTCTCTCTCTTGCCCATATCCCATTTTTTATTGTTTTCCTTTTTCTTTTCTATTCTTTTCTCTTCTCTTTATAGAATTAAAACCAAGCATGATAAAGATAAAGAACCATGAAAGAAATGTAAAAAGTGTGAAAAAATGACACGATGCATGTTATGTGCACAGAACACGCTTAATGCGCGATTAGCGATATTTAATCGCGATTAGCATTAAAAGTGAATATAATTAATCATAAAAATTTGTAATTTTTATAAATCACATAAGGCACCCTCATTCCAGTAATTTCCATAATTCTCCAAATTTTTCCCAATTTATCGGTATTTAATTATACCGCCTTATTGAAATTTTCAATATAATATTATTTAATTATAAAAATCCCCAAAAATAATATTTTATTTTTCTGAAATGTTACAATATTACCCCTTAAATAAATTCGGTCCCCGAATTTAAATTCAAACCCTCAAATACAAAAACATTTAAGTAAAAAGTTCAAGTCGTCGGGGTTCCGAAATTATCAATACATAAAACGCATCATAGCGCAATGCATGCGCATGAACAATGAGCAGATAACTCAAAATCAAAACTCCGTCAAGTATCTCGCAATCATCGGAGTCATGGTGAAGACACTAATGTCAAATCCAATACGAAAACAAATATGATATACATCAAAACTTTACATGTAAACATCTGAAGGAAATGCATGCCAAACATTTCATGTTGTTGTGCGATGCGCGTATCACGACATAGTGGCGGACGTTTATTGTAAAAAAATAACTATATATATACTTATCCTTTGTTTAATATACACGTCCAGCAGTTTTGAAAATAATTTAGAAGAGTTTCCTTGGTTAAAAGTTTCATGTCATTTTGGACACGTAGGTAATACCGAGACTATAACTCCTTTTGGAAATCCCTTCGATAACTATCGATGCATGCAAAAACATATTCAGGTACTGTCCTCTGACTAGTCTTGCTCAGTCACTATATCAAATAGTAAATATCATATAACATGCTATTCAAAGGAAATCAATCCCAATGTATATATGACTTCCATGTGCGTCTGGTGCGTACGGAAATCGAAATCATTGAATGTGCCATACATGTGCACAGAAATGAAATCTAAGTGCAATGGGTGTGCATGAAACACCTGTTAGAGGCAACGATGTGCCTGACAACAATATCAGGTGCATCTGATATGCACAAAGAATCCCGATTTAGTGTATCTGGTATGCACCAAAATAGCATCTCATAACATGCGCCCAACATGCATGAAAATCCAAATCAGGTGCATACATCATGCACGAATAAAATCTAAATAATGTGCATCCAACATGCACGAAATCACAAAATCCAATATCAAGAGCCGAACATGCGCAAAATCCAAATCAAATGCACAAAGTGCACGAAATCAATATCAGTATCATAATCAATATCGACGGTATACAATAAACCTCAATCCAAATCAGGTTTACCGCGGTATATAATCTCACAACCATGTGCATCAGCGTGCACAAATCAAATCAAAACACAAAAAGTGCATGAAACTATGCCGAAAGCACAAGTCAAATCATATGCCTATCATAAGCATGAAATCAAAATCAACCTCTCGAATGACATCAAATCGAAGTCAAGTGCAACCGTGGTGTACAAAATCTCAATCATGCAAATAAATCGTCCAAAATATCGGATCAAAGATGGAGGAAATAGTCCCGCTCTAGCACATCCTCTAAAGATCTCTGGCTAACTGTCATGGTCGCTCATAACATGTCTCGTCGACGATACCGAACTCTGGCCTACTGGTGTGCGCAATCTGATCGATCCTGGGTCCAAATCTACTCGTATTGTACTCTAGAAACGTTCTGTCGATGGCTCTCCCAAATCTCGTTTCTGGTGAACTGCCCGGAAGTCGTCGTCCTTTACTAAATCTGTTTCTCGTTCCGGAACGGCTGCATACTCATCACGACTCCTTCTGGAAGATATATCCATATACAACGCCTCTACATGCGTATCACATCTCTGATGTCAGCGGAGTGGAACGTCATCTTATCAAAATATCGTACGAACCTCTTACTCCACTTTTCTCTAATGTCGACTGATTCGGACTCGTCTCTTCGTGGCTGTATGGACGGCGCTCCAATGTCTATACTCGTATCTGGAGTCTCGCCAGCAATGTATCCTATCACATGATATCCGAACGACATCGAACTTTCCGATCGATTCCTCAAAGTTCCATAATCCCCCAAGAGCTCAATATCTTGAGTACAGTTTAATATTGTTCCAGTATATGCCACAGTACCTGTGGACCAACCGTAGAACGGCAAACCCAAGCCTCACTAATGGCACCGCTGAACTGTCATAAACCCTAAGGTTTCAAAGCGTTCTCATGGTCATTATGTCGAGTTAGGCTTTCATTCTTCTAGAGGGTCCATAGAATGACTTGCATTTGTTTCTGAATACTTTAAACTTGGAAAATGGGATTCTGACATTCGATCGTATCCATGGACTCTCAACGTACCTACGTGAAGTCGTCTCTAACTGGAATCAATCATATGATGACCTCGCATCGGGGTAGGCAATGAATCACATGTCCTAGTCCCTCTTCCTTGGGTGACTATCGATCTTCTATCATATCTCTAAGTATAACTCGTACGGCAATAGCTCCAAAATTTTAGGCGATATCTCGTCATTCGTAGTCACAACTGGCTCATTCGTCCGCACGCTGAACAGTACCTCAATCATCAAGTAATCGGTGCATTGACGGTCATCACATTCTGGTTGGCCTCTAGCAGTGGCCTAAACCTCTGGTGCGGATATGCACGTCCGAGAAATCATGTAAAAGCGATCCAACAAACGCTCATTGTGCGAAACATAATAAAATGACATATCTAAACATCGTGCGTCCCTGAAATCACGCCCTGGTCAGTCCTCGTCCGTGACGAGCTCATGCTGATGCAACTCTAGCCGTAGCTCTCTCTGCCCGTGTAATCATGGAAGCAAAACCATAACCGATATCGATGAGGATAGATCATGAATGAATATAATGATGTGCAAGGAAATGTACATCCTAAGGCTTCTTAAGCGTAGTAGCATATCGTAAGTATGCCACGGAACATACACACAGTACGTCACTCTCCTTAAGTCACCTACTCCATCAACCAAGGTCAACCTACGCGACGAAAGTTCATGTGTAATACCCCCTCGACTAAGTCTAAGTTCCGTAAGGTCAAGCCTAAGTTCCGAATATATACAACGCTCTAGGCTCCGCATAGTCAAACTTAGACTCGAACCAAGGTTAACCTAGCGCTCTGATACCAATTTTGTCATGACCCGAAATGGCACATGACTGGCACTTGAATCATATGAAGTCTATAGGACCCCATCTAATCCAAGTAAGCCAAGAAATCCCAAAAATCTAAACCATTTTAAGAAAGAAGTGAAGAAAACATATTTTAAAGCAAGTGGTTTTAATAACATAAGCCGAAGTATGCATTTTTAAAATCTCAAGTTTTTTCTGAAAATTTCGGCAGAGTTTCCTTTGTAAATACTGACCCCGAACGGGGTACAACATGAATAATATGAATAAAGGCATCCTCAAGCGGGAGCTAGCTTTTCGTCCATTGACGGTCACAACCATGCAAGCAATATAATATACAACGCCAAGGGCGAGAATCAAAACTCAAAAGGAAACGCAAAATATCAAGAAAACCATAATAATACAACGCGCGACTCTAAGGTCGAAAGAATAAACAACCGGTTTTCTAAGTCTGAAACAATATACAAGTCTGGTTGATGGAGTTTCTAGATACAACAATGAAAATAAAATACAAGGGTGGTCACGATGCGAGTGAACCCACCTACCAAAGCAATCACCCAGAATGGAAGCAATGTGCTAGAAAGCCGCAATCAAACCTGTACGGCAAAAACCTGCAAGAACTATGGCACAACGGGGGTGAGTTGCCAACTTGTGAGTAGAAAACATCACAGAGCAGAAATCGTATGTATGACTCTATTCTAGGTCAATACGATCAGAAAAATACATCCACAATATGATAAAGTCTGAAGCATAAAAAGGTGGCAAGGGCAAACATCTATACCAAGTGTAATACCATGTGCTCATGTCAGTGCCTCAGGTAGCAACATATCATAAACATGAAGTGTGATCAAAGTAATCATCATGAAATCAGTGTCAACTATATCATGAAATCTATAAGTATGTGAATATCATCCAACTATGTAATCAATGCCTGTATGCATGTGGATCTCGTCCACGTGTCAACCAATTACACAAAAACATCATGCATGTAAATATCATAAAAGCATATGCATGAAAGTATGAGGATATAAATCAACGTGTGTCCCTCACGACACATCAAAATTATGGCACCTGAGTGTCCAGCATCGACACTCGAAACATCATGAAACCCGTGTCCAGCATCAATATGTAAATCCTCATATATCTCGGGCTCCATCCACGGGATCACCCGCGGGCTCCGGCAGAACGGGTCGGCCCATATCCATCTCTCGACTCCGGTCGGTATCCTCCAGATAACTACCAGGTCTAACCAATCACCGGTAGGTACTCGCCACCCCGCTAGGCTCATCGTCTACTCCACGAAAACATTTTCGCCCCGGGGAACCATACCGGGTCCACCATGAACCCGCAAACGGATCATCCGCCTCCTCGAATCGGGTTTCAGATATCACACGTCTCAGAACCGAGAAAACGTATGGTGAACGCACTGAAATATCATATCAAGAGAAACTGGGTTTTCAAAACAGTATATGCTTTCTTTTGAAATACCCACGGTTCTCAAATCCAGAAATATCATGAAAACAACATATCTCAATGCATATAATCATACAGCATGATGTATGCAGCGTATATTAAAATATAAGCATATCAGTATATCATGCAACATAAAACAGTAATATAGATATATCGAGGGAAAATCGCTCTTTTAAATGAATCCAGTTCAAAAATGTATCATGCGGTTCCCAAATCTCCAAAATCAAATTAGAATCATCTATGTATGTGCAAATATGTATGTATGCAAGTATTTGGTACAATAGTCATATCTTGATGCAACAATCCTACTGTGTAGTGACATGAAAATTATCGATGATGAAGTGTATGAGCGGCAAGCAGGTGTACATGGAACATACGCATCATCGATAATGGTGCTGGTGTCCTGAAAGCATGGGTTTAATATAACAATAAACACATTTACACATGCAATGCGATGCGAATAGCAAGAATATGCGGAAAATAAATAATGAACACAATAGTGAAGAATCTACAACAATATATATATCATCAGTTTTTCCATTTGAAATAACACGAATCGTGGTGTTTAGAAAAATAAGGGCTACGGTATTTTTAAGGAAGATGCGTCTTTTGAAAATATTTGTAGAATCCCTTGGCCTATCTATAAATTCTCACGATTCGTTAGTTTTGAAACAAGTATGACTCGGGTCCAGTCTAACATCTACTAGGTAAACTACAGGTCTAACTAACAAACCAACCGAAAGGGAGATGGAAACCACCTACATCTGAGTGGATGTATATTATATACATATATAATAGTCGGTGATCCCGCCTCAATAGTACCATGTACGATACAATATATCATATGACATTCTTGAGTCAAGAGTGCGGATCAATCATCATAGTTAGCTCGTACGGTACATCTGTCGTACGGCATCCCAAATCTGGGTACGGGTCAACTATCACATCTATCTCATCATTTATCTGCTATCCTTATCATCATATCATGAATTAGGGGTACTGATCTACAGTCTAGTACGATCTGATACCATCAACATATATATAAATGCGTGTGTATGAAAACACATCGTCGACCGATCCGCTATCATCATATGGCGTATTAAAATTTTTTGCTATTATCAATAAGGGTCTCATAATACGATCCAAATCACATCACCGATCTTGTGGCATAATGCCCAATCTCATCGACTCATCTCCAAATACCATGTACAATCCTCATCCTCCTTATGTAGGTATACGTTTATATATATATATATATATATATATATATGTAGGGTTGCTAGGCACGCGCACAAGGGTCTACGAGGCAACAACCATGCCCGATTAAAAATTTAGCCGTGCCGAACAACCCGAATACGGAACTTTAAACTAGAGATTAGGCGAAAACTAGCATGCTAAACACTTTAACACTAAGTGAGAGAGATTACAACCTTTGTAGATCCGGTCCTTCACTTCATATGCTCCGTGTTGTGGTCCCTTGCTGCGATCATCGGGATCCGGACTCTCGAGAGGTTCCACGAAGAGAAAGACGCAACCTTTGCTTCCGATCTTCGATACTAAGATGATCTACCTTGAAGTTTCTTTAACACAAGCTAACACTCATGAAATGATGTGAACACCCTCATCTAAATGGCAAGGGAAGATGAGGATGATGAAGTAGGATTTTTTCTCTCTTTATTTATCTTTTTCTCATATTTATTCATCACTTTTGAAAAATCAAGCAAGGTTTTTCATGAAAGAATGAAGGAAGAAGAAGATGAACATAATAATAATCCTTTTGTGATGAATAGGAAAAGGAGATAATGATCAATTATGCAACCATGGTTCACTTAACCATTGTAGAGATTTGACTAAGGTTAAAGGTTTGGTTAGGTTAAGGAAATATCTAGCATAATATCTTAACGAAGACAAAGAAAGAAAGCTTCTAGAAACTTCTAGAAAACCTTAACCCTAATCAAACCCTAACCATGTTTAATCTCTACTAAACAAGTTGCATTAGTTATCATATCATGTTACAATATTATATATCACATATATAATATTTATCATAACAAAAGAAAATAATACAATTAACATATATCGCATATATATCATTGTATTAATCCAGTGAGAAAAAGAATCTTTTAGTGAGCTAATATTAGTTAATGTAATTTAATATATCATATATATTATTATACATTAAATTATCGAATGAACACTTGATCCGACAATCCGGCTATATCGCATATAACCGGCTAATATTTATCCGTACCGATTCATCGAATCAACACTTGATCCGATGACCCGGCTGATATCAAATATCGCGAGAATATAATACGATATCACATATAGCATTATCCTCGGTCCCGCACATATCACATATGTGCTCCTACTCCATTTTGCCTGAGTCAAGAAACCTCTGTGTAGGACTCTAAAGAATCGTCAATACGCCGGCAGTAGGTGATGATCATATCAAACACCCACAAGCTGCAAGCGGTCAGTTAAACGTAACAGCTACCCAGGTATTGAGCGCTCAGAAGATCAACAAGCAAGCCTGTACATTCTCCTGCGAATCCAAACAGTAACACTCCCGTACAGTCCGGTCTCGTCGTCTGATATGTTGCATATCTCGCCTAGGGGTGGTAAACGTCAGACCCCAGTAGCTTGATAGGTCGTGTCGATTTGTGGTCTATAACAGTTCGAGAAACTACTGATAACACTTACCAGTAAATCTCAGCAACCCTGGGCAGGGATTTCCGGTTATAGCCAATCGAACACAGCACAACATCAACTCCCTATACCGGGAGAGACGAATCCCCTCCTATCGCTCATTGCCTCCATATGATTCGGGACTGTACCCAAAAGCCACCTTTTTGCACGCCCTCTTGGACGTGGTATGATGGAATTCAAAGCACAGTGGGAATCACATAAGACTCTATGACGATCTCGGGTCGACAGACTACTCTGTACCAGTGTCACCGGAGAACTGCCATCTGACGTATGGTATAATACCATCTGGGAGTTCTCGGCGAGTCCGTCCAGTGTACCCAGTCTCCACTGAGCACCCATACACCATCCTTGATGTCAAACACCGATGGATATGGGATCATCCATCGCCCATCATATGGGTCAAGATGCGTATACGCTAGTCTACTCTGGTGTATCGATGCCCTGTCTCGATACACCCTCGACTAGGAACAGTTATAGGATGTACTCGTCGACTACCATGGCCCCACTAGTATGATCTCATCATAGTCCCAGTAGTCGAGTACATATCCTAAGGGCTTTATCAACATGTAATATAGAGACAATCAGAGTACATATTAAGATAAAGTACAACCAGATAGCATACTATCATGTCGAGCAAGAAAGTCCTCCCTATATATGTCCTAGCATCCACTACAATATACATCGTATGTACAGTGATGGCCTCTAGGGCATACATATAACTGACAATCTCCCACTTGCACTAGGGCCATCTGTTATGGTATCGCATACCCAACAATTAGCTGCGGTCGTAGTATTTCATACTCAATCATCCCATAAAAGTCTCTACTAGGAAAAAGGCCTTTGTGAGTGGATCCGCGCTGTCGTCCTCTGTATCTGCTCTCCTAACCTCGATCTCCCTGGAGATCAACCATCTCCATGATCAGGTGATACTGCCTAAGAATTATATCTGGATTTCTAATGGGACGGTAGTTCCTTGGCTGAAGCCACAACTCCATTGTCACACAATGGTAGGAACGAAGTTCATCTTATGAACTTATTTATATATCCAGACTGTCTCTTTGGTAGCATCCTTGGTAACGATGTATCTTGCCTTTAATCGTCTAGTATGTCACGGTATCTAGCTTGGAACTCTTCCAACATACCGTCCCTCCACTGAGGGTAAAGACAATGCCCGCGACTGACATTCAGTCGTCCTTATCACCTTGGAACCTTTCCAGTGATTCTCCCTAGGATCGATTGATACCATCTCGCTACAACTAGTGAGTATCCTAACATCCAATTAGATCTATCTCATAGATCCAAAACCCAGGATTTAGGAGGTATCACTTTTATCCTATATGGAGAATCCTTGTGATAAGCAGAGATTGACCGAGCGTAGCATAGGAAACTCCTTCCCTATCAAGAGTATGCCATCCACGTACTCTACGAGGATCACCACCATACTCTCTACTACCTTTTCGTATATACAAGGTTCATCTACCATTTTGATGAAGTCAAACTCTTTGACTACCACATCAAAACAGATGTTCCAACTCCGCGATGCCTGTTTTATCATATAAAACATCTTGCACACGTTTCCGCTGCTCCCACTGTCTACGAAGCCCTCTGGCTGTGTACTTATAGACGTTCTCTTCTAAAACATCACTTAGAAAAGCAGTCATGACACCCAACCACCAGATATCGTAGTCATGGTATGTAGCCGTGGCAAGTAGGATCTGGATGGACTTAAGCATAGATCCTTAGAAAAGGTTTCAACATAATCCATACCTGGTCTATGATGCAAACCTTTAACAAGTCTAGCTTTGAAAGTCTCAACTTTTCCATGTACACCAAGTAATCTTCTCAAGATATACTTGCTCCTGATGGGGATTTAACCCTTCAGATAAAGCAACCAAAGTCCATACTTTGTTGGTGTATAAGGATTCCATCTCAGATCGATAAGCACCCAGCCATTCTTACAGAGTCCCACTCCTGATGGCCAGTTCGAAACCAGTTGGGTCATCATCTCATGATGCAATCCTCGCTCCCATTGTCATAGAGAAACCGAAGTATCTCTCAGGTGGGTGAGGAACCCTACTAGATTGGCCGAGAGGCTGAGGTTCGTTGGTAACTATTGAATCTTTTAGTTTTATCAAATCATCTGCTGTAGTTTGTACAGCTGGAACATTTCCAGTTCTACGTAACAGAACTTGCCTCGAGCTTGTCCGGATTTTGCTTTTTAGACATAGGCCGGACAACCCCAAATCTTAACAAACTTAAGATATAGGCTCTTCCCTTTCCATATCACATATGAAGTGGTAGGCAACTGATTTGATTTGAACCCTATTCAATAGGTATGCAGCTTCTCAAGCGCATAACACCCAAAAGGAAATAGGAAACTCAGTAGTACTCATCATAGAGCACACCATATCAAATAGGGTGCTATTGCTCCGCCCCGATACACCGACGTACTGTGGTGTATACGGAGGAGTAATGCTGAGAGAGAATCTCATTCTCCTTTAGAATAGTCCAGGAATTCCGTGCTCAAGTATTCTCCTCCTTGATCTTATCAAAGGACATAATACTTATACTCGTATTTTGGTTCTCTACTTCTAACTTATATTCTGTGAATATCTCAAAAGCTTCGGACTTGTGTTTCAGCAGGAACATATGTCTGAATCTTGAGAGATTATCAGAGAATGTAATGAAGTACAAAGAACCGATCTTGGCATATGTAGACAGGGGACTTTCATACATCAGCATGTATCAATCCCAAAAGTTTACTAACTCTTTCTCTGTTTCCAACAAACAGAGCTGTGGTCATCTTATCTTTGTGACATGACTGGCAAGTTTCATAAGATGTAAATTCAAACTAATTTAAATATGCATCTAAATGTAACTTCAGCCAGTCGGGTCGCATTGATATGATCTAGTCTACAATGCCTCAAGAAGGATTCATTCATATCTGAACTCTTCCTCTTGTGTGTGTTCCGTATACTAAGAACTGTAGTTTGATTTAGAACGACAATGCTTTTAGATAACATGCCTGAACCGATCAACTCTTGATATAGGAAATGTTCAAAACATTATCCAACAATACAAAATTATATCCTTTCTTTACTAATAAAGAGACTGATATGATTTTGTATATCAGGTTCGGTATTTAATAACATTTGTTCAGAATCAATGTATTCCGGTATTACAGGGTGACAGTGACCAACAGACTTGGCTACAACACTTGCACCGTTTTCTGTCTCATGAAACTTATCACCCGTTCTCAATTCTTTACCTATCTATAGCCCATGTAACAGATTACATATGCGGGATCCTGATCCGGTATCACATACCCAGGACATAAAGGATACTGAGAAACAGTTCTGTGCAATGAACACACCCGAAGATGATGCATCAACATGCACTTTCTTCGTTTGGGCGGCATGGGAAATCTGGTATTCCCCAATTTCCTGCTCTGTCTTATAACAATTATAAGTTGGAGCGGGACCAACGTTCCCCAGCTCAGTATAACAAGCGGGTTCGGTCAATATATCCGTTTTATTATCTTGATTAAGGCGTGATATGGTCGCTACCTGGAGAGAGAGAGAAGAAAACACTCAGCGTATGCTTTTGCAAGATTAGATTGGTTATATAATATATCTAATCAGGATGCCTGCCACTGTTTTTAGTCAAATCTTCCTTCAAACCCTAAAAGGAAAGACTAGCCGGGATTAATTACACGCTACAAGTTCGCCAATTTTTCAGCCAGGCCAGTGTCGGTACTTTGAGGGAGGTCCCCCGTGCTTTCGCACGAACCTAATTAAAGTAAACCTCGTTTTCCCATAGGCATAACCCCGTTAACACCTTTCTAGACACCTACTTGATCGGCTAATTGTAATGTGTAAAACTCTCCCAGGAGTAACTCTTACTCGCAGCGGGTATCGGGATCCAACTATCTTATAGAAGGTATGCAATCTCATTGCAAATTTCAACACTTGAAATTCCCAATAATATTTTGCCCCAAGCGATCTATGACCTTGACAAGGTCAACAAACCATAGACCGCAAGTCAAGTTCAACCCGTCATTTCCTGATTGAATTAAACCCACCCGCACGACCCTTGACAAGGTCAACAAAGTCGCACGACTACCCTAATCCAATCGCATCATATGCTTATGCAGATAAGCATAAATAGCTTCCGCACACTACTCCTTGACAAGGTCAACAAACGCAGCACGAATACTATGAAGTACTTATCTGAAATGACGGAGGGCTACGACGGGTTTTTCAGAAAACCCTTTGCGTAATGAACTTGATATCGTTGTAGAATCGAGTGATTTTAAATGGAGTGTTTTTGAGGATTTTCTAGTTTTGCTAAAGGGGTCACTCCCGGTGAACGGATCGTCGGCCCTTTCCTCATCGAATAAGGTGCAGGATATATCATATATACCACTATGCAAAGCAAAAACTATAGAAGCAATCAAAAGACAAACCGAGATTATAGCATCTGCCACTTATTGCTAAAGGAGTCACTCCCGGTGAAGGGATCTCGGTCCTTTCCTTATCGAATAAGGTGCTGGATGTTCTACAAGGAACACCGCTATGCAAAGCAAGAACTAGAGCTACGAGTTTTTATAAACAAGTTTCTACAACATCTTAGGTTTCTTTTATTTCATTAATCTCATTAATGAAGTCCCATTTTATTATGCTTCACAAGCATCACATTTGAAACGAAATCTGCAATATAACATATATCTCATATATATAATATAAACATTCGTCACAGGCAGTAATATGATCTCATCACAGAACATTGCAGTAGAAGAACATATATGAAATATTGGATATACTAGGATGTCCGTGTTTTCAATACGAGCCTGTATAAAACACGGATTCCATGGTCGCGATGAATAGCCAAACCCACATCCCTAGACCCCTACGAGAGCGGCAAGTAACACTGCCAATTCTAGGGTTAGGAGACCCGGTCTCGACTCCTCGAGATGGTTTCCCACTGGACCCTAGAACCCGGTTACTTGTGCTCCCCGCCTTGGGTTTACCTAATGCAGAAAAGTAAATAATATACAACGGTGACATCTTCCGCTACCTGGAAGTGCCCCAATAAAAGAATATTACATACAAATGAATTTTACATGAATGAAAAAGAAAAAACTCTCATCTCACATAAAACCCCCGGCTATTCAAACGCGACGATCCAATATAACATATCACAGCAACACATAATATCTCATATCATCAACGTAAGCAAGTATGCGTATCCCGATTGTCGTTGATGTATAGCAACGAAGCCAGCGATACACCACATACTACGCTTACGGTCATAGAAAAGAAAGTGTAAAACTACAACAGTTGGAATCCGCAACCTCCTTAGACATCACATGCCTAACCAAATGAATTCCTTATAAACCCCGCATTTTAATCTCATTATCGAAAACTCTTTTCAATATCAAGTCGGGCAATTCAACAAGATTCCCGACGTCCTGATCGAATGCTCGTCGCAAACTTTAGTAGACGGCCGCACCCCCGATACCGTCGACGAAGTGCACCAAGGCGGAACACCGCTACCGGGAGCACCCGAACGGATGCTTTCGGCGACGGGGTTCTCCTACAGTCACTTGGTCGGGGCTATGGGGCGTAGCTGTCTATTAAGTTTACCCATCGAGTATCCGCGTACACTACGTGATTGCAACGGACTTTTGATCACATCAAAATTCCGTGGCAACCGATCATCTAAGACTAAAGTGCTATGTTTATAATATTCAAATCAGTTATCTCATAACTACCTGTGGATTCCAAATATTGTATCACAATCCAGATAAATAGAAAAAGTTAAACTTTCCGATCGAATCATCAAGCACCCAAGATTTCCCGAATATATCACAACACTTGAAATCAGTTTAAAAACATCCATCACATGCCACAGTACCAATGGTCCAGCCGTAGAAGGGTCAAGCCAACGCTTCACATGTGGCACGCCGTACTGCCCCAAACCCTAAGGTTCAAAAGGCAGTTCAAGACGGTCACATAATCGAGTTAAGGTTTGTTGTCTTCTAGAGGGTCCACCGAGTTACTTGCACGACTTAGAACATTCTTAAACACGAGAAAAAATCCAACTTTTGAAAAATTTTCTGACAGGGGAAAAAGTGAGTTATTGATATCCGTTCGAACTTTTTAACAGTTTCTAAAAGTTATCCGGACAAAACACATAGACAAAATCTAATAATCCGATCGAATCATCGAATCCCTAAACAACCCCAGAAAACTCAACAGGAGAATAAATATTAAAAATTCCCAGAAAATCCAGCATAATAAAACAAGAGTTACTGTGCAAACAGAAATTGATGACGTCATTATTTTGCCGCGGAACCGCCGCAGAAGGCATGCTTCAGCCGCGGTTCTGCCGCGCTTCTTATTGTTCATCAAAAAAATTTTGCACCATAATTCTTAGAATTCCCTGCTGAATTTTTTAAGCATTTTTAATTTGGAAAAATCCCAGTTTTTAGAAAAAGTCCAGAGAGCGGGTTTTATCGGGGTTTCGGGTTTCGATCGGACTTTAAATTTCGTCTAGACTTCGCCTAAAGCTCTAGCTTGGCTCTGATACCACTGTAGGGTTGCTAGGCACGCGCACAAGGGTCTACGAGGCATCAACCATGCCCGATTAAAAATTTAGCCGTGCCGAACAACCCGAATACGGAACTTTAAACTAGAGATTAGGCGAAAACTAGCATGCTAAATACTTTAACACTAAGTGAGAGAGATTACAACCTTTGTAGATCCGGTCC
Organism: Agapanthus africanus; assembly: GCA_030015575.1. Lineage (NCBI taxonomy): Eukaryota > Viridiplantae > Streptophyta > Magnoliopsida > Asparagales > Amaryllidaceae > Agapanthus > Agapanthus africanus. The sequence continues at coordinate 372,048,047 of CM057341.1, forward strand.
TTCACTTCATATGCTCCGTGTTGTGGTCCCTTCGCTGCGATCATCGGGATCCAGACTCTCGAGAGGTTCCACGAAGAGAAAGACGCAACCTTTGCTTCCGATTTTCGATACTAAGATGATCTACCTTGAAGTTTCTTTAACACAAGCTAACACTCATGAAATGATGTGAATACCCTCATCTAAATGGCAAGGGAAGATGAGGATGATGAAGTAGGATTTTTGCTCTCTTTATTTATCTTTTTCTCATATTTATTCATCACTTTTGAAAAATCAAGCAAAGTTTTTCATGAAAGAATGAAGGAAGAAGAAGATGAACATAATAATAATCCTTTTGTGATGAATAGGAAAAGGAGATAATGATCAATTATGCAACCATGGTTCACTTAACCATTGTAGAGATTGGACTAAGGTTAAAGGTTTGGTTAGGTTAAGGAAATATCTAGCATAATATCTTAACAAAGACAAAGAAAGAAAGCTTCTAGAAACTTCTAGAAAACCTTAACCCTAATCAAACCCTAACCATGTTTAATCTCTACTAAACAAGTTGCATTAGTTATCATATCATGTTACAATATTATATATCACATATATAATATTTATCGTAACAAAAGAAAATAATACAATTAACATATATCGCATATATATCAATGTATTAATACGGTGAGAAAAAGAATCTTTTAGTGAGCTAATATTAGTTAATGTAATTTAATATATCATATATATTATTATACATTAAATTATCGAATCAACACTTGATCTGACAATCCGGCTATATCGCATATAACCGGCTAATATTTATCCGTACCGATTCATCGAATCAACACTTGATCCGATGAGCCGGCTGATATCAAATATCGCGAGAATATAATACGATATCACATATCGCATTATCCTCGGTCCCGCACATATCACATATGTGCTCCTACTCCGTTTTGCCTGAGTCAAGAAACCTCTGTGTAGGACTCTAAAGAATCGTCAATACGCCGGCAGTAGGTGATGATCATATCAAACACCCACAAGCTGCGAGCGGTCAGCTAAACGTAACAGCTACCCAGGTATTGAGCGCTCAGAAGATCAACAAGCAAGCCTGTACATTCTCCTGCGAATCCAAACAGTAACACTCCCGTACAGTCCGGTCTCGTCGTCTGATATGTTGCATATCTCGCCTAGGGGTGGTAAACGTCAGACCCCAGTAGCTTGATAAGTCGTGTCGATTTGAGGTCTATAACAGTTCGAGAAACTACTGATAACACTTACCAGTAAATCTCAGCAACCCTGGCCAGGGATTTCCGGTTATAGCCAATCGTACACAGCACAACATCAACTCTCTATACCAGGAGAGACGAATCCCCTCCTATCGCTCATTGCCTCCATATGATTCGGGACTGTACCCAAAAGCCACCTTTTTGCACGCCCTCTTGGACGTGGTATGATGGAAATCAAAGCACAGTGGGAATCACACAAGACTCTATGACGATCTCGGGTCGACAGACTACTCTGTACCAGTGTCACCGGAGAACTGCCATCTGACGTATGGTATAATACCATCTGGGAGTTCTCGGCGAGTCCGTCCAGTGTACCCAGTCTCCACTGAGCACCCGTACACCATCCTTGATGTCAAACACCGATGGATATTGGATCATCCATCGCCCATCATATGGGTCAAGATGCGTATACGCTAGTCTACTCTGGTGTATCGATGCCCTGTCTCGATACACCCTCGACTAGGAACAGTTATAGGATGTACTCGTCGACTACCGTGGCTCCCTAGTATGATCTCATCATAGTCCCAGTAGTCGAGTACATATCCTAAGGGCTTTATCAACAAGTAATATAGAGACAATCAGAGTACATATTAAGATAAAGTACAACCAGATAGCATACTATCATGTCGAGCAAGAAAGTCCTCCCTATATATGTCCTAGCATCCACTACAATATACATCGTATGTACAGTGATGGCCTCTAGGGCATACATATAACTAACAATATACACACGCCTAGTCCCATACCTGTGTGTGTATACGTATCCCCATATACGCATAAGTAATAAAAATAATGCATGCAAGGGTGTGTGTGCGTGTCTGCAAACCTATTCTATGGTTCGCGACTAAGAAATCAACCATGACACTATCATCTAAATTCACAACACATATGTAAATATATAACATATCATCAACTACACTACGAACTGCGGGGGTGCTATACGCCATCACCCGACTTCCCCCGTAGATACTACCCACGATGCTCTTCGTTTGCTGTTGCCGACGTCGCCACGCGCTTGCTTGTTATCTCAAAGTCCTCGTGGGGGTACCTACACATCATAACGTATCGTTCCGCATTAAAACCCAATTCAAAACCAAAACGACACGCTAATAGCCTATAGGTTAGAACCTACGGACTATGCCTTTCAAACCACCAAACAACCCTCGATATCGTCGTATAAAGATCAAGTGACCGAGGTAAAACACAAATACTAAAATCCAGAATCCAAAATACGAAAAAATATAACCCCGAATCAAAACAGCAACTCATGAAAATGGTCCTAGATTTTACTCTAAGTGAAATTTGCAAATTTTGCACATATGGAGGGTCTATTTAACTGGAGATAAAGCCCCGGAACAAGCACGAAGCAAATTGGGTATACCAAGGCCGCAAATTGCTGCCTAACTGAATAAATCTGCGGCCTGGACAAGGTGGTTGGGGCTCGGGTCTTGGGGATAGGTTCTAGGTTGCCTGCACATCTCTCTGTGTTTGCTAAATTTTTTTCAGGTGTCCCGGATGATAGCAGATGTCAATATACCCTCACAGAATCCACAATTCTCCGATATCAGGGTTTCTAAGTTGGGGTTTTGGGTTTAAGTCTATGGTTTCAGTCCATGAAACTTACACTGGAGGGTTATATGGCCTGAACAAAGCTCAATTACACTATCTCAATTTAAGTTTTCCTTAAACCCTAACTTGGAATTTCCTATCCTCACTAATCATCACTAAAACACTTCAAATCAAACATGGAAGCTAAAGTGAAAGAAATAAAATGCAAATGGTATAGGAATTACCTTATTTGGCAACTCAAGAATTTTCTTGAGTTGCCCCAAGTGTCCAAAACCCTTGCTTTCTTGGTCCAAATTGTAGCTTGTGAGCTTGTGCACATTTTTAATGAAGTGGGGATGAGGTTTTGAGGTTGTTTTGATGGTGTTTTGTGAGTTTGAAGACAAGGTAGGAGAGAGTGATGCCATGGAAATGAAGAGGAGAGAAGCAGATGAAGAGATGAAGGAATGAGAGATGAGCCATACCCAAGGTTTGACCCCTCTCTCCCTCTCTCTCTCTCTCTCTCTCTTGCCCATACCTCATTTTTAATTGTTTTCCTTTTTCTTTTCTTTTCTTTGCTATTCTTTTCTCTTCTCTTTATAGAATTAAAACAAAGCATGATAAAGAGAAAGAACCATGAAAGAAATGTAACAAGTGTGAAAAAATGACACGGTGCATGTCATGTGCACAAAACACGCTTAATGCGCGGTTAGCAATATTTAATCGCGGTTAGCATTAAAAGTGAATATAATTAATCATAAAAATTTGTAATTTGCATAAATCACATAAGGCACCCTCATTCCAGTAATTTCCATAATTTTCCAAATTTTTCCCAATTTATCAGTATTTAATTATACCGTCTTATTGAAATATTCAATATAATATTATTTAATTATAAAAATCCCCAAAAATAATATTTTATTTTTCTAAAATGTTACAGGAACTCGGCTCTTTTCTTATCGAATAAGGTGTTGGATATTCTACAAGAAATACCGCTATGCAAAGCAAAAAACTAGAGCTACCTGTTTTTGAAAATTCGATTCCATAACATCTTTAGCTTTATTTTCTTTCATTAATCTCATTAATGAAGTCCCATCATTTAAGTTACCTAAGTATCATAGATAAATACAACATACGCTTATGCCATCCTCATTCGCCTCGATGTCCCGTCAAGCACCGTTTGGTTGGGTAACTAACGACAGAGCGGGGCAGGGCTAGCGCGGGTGTAAAACATAAGTAACGTCTATATAATATATCACATATACTATATATAGTATCTATCACATCATATCAAGTGATCACATTACAGAATATCGCAGCAGAAATAAACATATGAAATATTGGATATACTAGGATTTCCGGGTTTTAAATTAAGCCAGTATAAAACACGGATTTCACGGTCATGATGAATAGCCAAAACCACATCCCTAGACCCCTACAAAAGCGGCAAGCAACCCTACCAATTCTAGATTTAGGAGACTCGGACTCGACACCTCGAGATGTTCTCCCACTGGACTCTAGAACTCGGTTACTTGTACTCCCATCCTTGGGTCTATCGTAATGCAGAAAAGTAAATAATATACATCAACGGTGACAACTTCCTCAACCCGAAAGTGTCCTAATAAAAGAATATTACATATAAGTTTTTTACATGAATGAATATGAAAAATTCCCATCTCACATAAAAACCCCGTCTATTCAAACACGACGATCAAATAAAACATATCCCAGTAACACATAACATCAGATGTCATCAACGTAAGTAAATATGCGTATCCCAATTGTCGTTGACATATAGCAACGAAACCGGCGATACACCACATATTACACTTACGGTCGCAGAAAAGAAAGTGAAAACTACAGTAATTGGAATCCGCAATCACCTTAGACATCATAAACCCGAAATATCACATACTTTGGATTTCATGCCTAACCAAATGAATTTCATAGACATCGCATGCCTAACAATTATAAACCCCGTATTTTAGTCTCGATATCGAAAACACTTTTTAATACATAGTCAGGAAATTCAACAAGATTCCTGACATCCTGTCGAATGCTCGTCGAAAACTTTAGTAGACGACCGCACCCCCGATACTGTCGACGAAGGGCACTTAGGCGGAACACCGAGGCCGCGAGCACTCAACCGGATGCTTTAGGCAACGGGATTCTCCTATAGTCACTTGGTCGGGGCTATGAGGCATGGCTATTTAATAAGGTTACCTGGCGAGCATCTGCGTACGCTACGTGATTGCGACGGACTTTTGATCACATCAAAATTCCGTGGCAACCGATCAAATGAGACTAAATTACTAGATTTATAAAATTCAAATTAGTTTTCTTGTGGATTCCAAGTATTGTATCCCATCACATGATACCCAGACAATGTTAAAATTTTCGATCGATTCATCAAAATCCCACAATTCCTCGAGATCTCAACACTTGAGCACAGTTTAAAAAAACCCAGAATATGCTACAGCACCTATGCACCAATCGTAGAAAGGTAGACCCAAGCCTCATTATTGGCACCGCGGAACTACCGCAAACCCTAAGGTTTGAAAGAGGTTCCATGGTCATTATGTCGATTTAGATTTTTATTCTTCTAGAGGGTTCATAGAATTACTTACATGTTTTTCGGAATACATTAAACTTGGAAAAATGGGTTTTTGATAATCATTCAAACTTTTTGACTTCGCCTTGACAACATGTGAATACCCGAAACATTATTAAAATTATGAATACGAAACAGTCCGAGTTACCTATGCAGAAAATTAACATCACATGCAATTTTAGCAAAAACAAACAACACCTGAAACCCCGAAACCCAGATACTGGAACACCCTGAAAATTTGAAGCCCAAATTCCAAATTTGACCCGGTTTGCCCGGTTTTAGCCATGATGTGGCCGGCCATATTCACTCCAATGTGCCTCAAATTTTCATGGTGTTCATGTTATATCACATATAACATTCTTCAGTTGTTTAAAAAAATTTTGAGCACATTTTAAATTCGACAAAAACTAGTTTAAATGGTTTCAAGTTTCGGATTCATTTCGGTTTCGCAATTTAACAAAATCCGTTTAATTTTCTAGCATGGCTCTGATACCACTGTAGGGTTATCAGGCACGGGAGCAAGGTTTCGGGAGGTATCGTCCATGCCAATTTCAAAAATTTACCGTTTTAGCTAATCCTAACCCTAGAATCGTTACTGGAAAATCCGACGAATAAGCATGTAAACAACTTTACATATATGTGAATGAGGAATACAACCTTTGTAGACCGGTCCTTCACTTGTAATCCTCTATGTAGTAGTCCTTTCGTTGCGAATCATGAACGCCCAAACTCTTGAAAGGGTTCTCCTGAAGAAATGAGCAAGCTTGCACGAAGTCTTCGAGGCCGAAGATGATCTACGTTGAGGAGACACTAACCCAAGCTACCCTTTCACTAATTATGGAATTAGTGTAGCAAACACCCTATACTAAATGGATAGTAGTAGAGGATGATGAAGTAGAAAATTTGCTCATTTTAGAAATAATTTTCTCAATATTTTTCATCATCTCCATTGAAGCAAGAAAGTTTTTTTAGGAAGAAAATGAAGAAATCTCTCATAATAAAATAAAGTGGATAATGGGAACCATGGGTGATTTTAGTATCATATACTTAACTTTTGTAGAGACTTAACCATGTCTAGGATAATGGTTGGGTTTATAAATATCTTTAGTAAAACAAAAGAAGTGGACTAAGTCAATGGCAATCCAAGCTTCTCCAAGCTTCTTTCCATGACAAAAAATGCCACCAATTTTGATTTACTAAAATAAATAAAACCCTAAATTATATCTAGCATGGTGTAAGTCATACACACACCCATGAATCATGTATCATCAAACATGACACAAAACTTTGTACACTAATATATATCACATATATACACATGCACAAAACAAGTGAGAAAAGAAATCTTAAGTGAATTAATATTAGTTAATGTATGTTAATATATCAAATATATAATTATACATTAAATTATTAAATCAACACTTGATTTAATAATCCGTCTATATCACATATAACCGACTAATATGGTGTGTATCAATTTATCGAATCAACACTTGATTCGATAACCCGGCTATATCACATATAACCGACCGATAACACAAATCGCGAGAATAGAATACGGTATCACATACAGTATTAATCTTGGTCCCACACATATCACATATGTGCTCCTACTCCATTTCTCTTGAGCCAGAAAATCTCGGTGTAGGACTCTAAAGACTCGTCAATACGCCGGCAGCAGGTGATGATCACATCAAACACCCACAAGCCGCAAGCGGGCTACTAAATGTAACGGCCACATGGGTATTGAGCGATCAGAAGATCAACAAGCATTCCTGCTCATACTCATGTGAATCCATTCAGTAACATTACCGTACAGTCCGGTCACTTCTTCTGATATGTCACATTTCTCGTCTAGGGATGGTAAACGTCAGACCCCAGTAACTCGATAAGTCGTGCCAATATGAGGCTCATAACTGGTCGAGAAACTACTGATAACACTTACCAGTATATCCCTTAAGAATCCCTGGCCAGGGACTTCCTGTTATAGCCAATCGAGCACGGCGCAACATAAACCCCCGATACCGGGAGAGACGAAATCCCTCCTATCGCTTAATGCCTCCATTTGATTTGAGGCTGCACCCAAAAGCCACCATTTTGCACGTTCTCTTGAACGTGGTAAGGTGGAAATCAAAGCACAATGGAAATCACACAAGACACTATGACGATCTCGGGACTACAAACTAACCTGTACCAGTGTCACCAGAGAACTGCTATCTAGTGTCACCAGAGAACTGCTATCTGACGATAGGTATAATACATCTAGGAGTTCTCGGCGAGTCCGTTCAGTGTACCCAGTCTCCACTGATAACCTGTATACCATCTCTGATGTCAAACACCAATGGATATGGGATCATCCATCGCCCATCTACATGGGTCAAGAATGTATACGCTAGTCTACTCTGGTATATCGATGCCCTGTCTCGATACACCCACGACTAGGAACATTTGAAGGATGTACATACCGACTACACTGTCCCTACTAGTAGCATCTGCATCATAATCCTGGTAGTCAAGTACTCATCCTAATGTCTTTATCAACATGTAACATAGAGACAATCAGTGTACATGTTAAGATAAAGAGCAAGCAGATAGCATACTATCATGTCAAGCAAGAAAGTCCTCCCTATGTATGTCCAAGCATCCACTATAATATACATCATATGTACAATAATGGCCTCTAGGGCATACATATAATGGTTAGTTATATGTATGCCCTAGAGGCCATTACTGTACATATGATGTATATTATAATGGATGCTTGGATATAGACTGGGTACACTGGACGAACTCGGCGAGAACTCCCAGATGGTATTATACCTGACGTCAGATGGCAATTCTCTGGTGACACTGGTACAGGTTACTCTGTAGACCCGAGATCGTCATAAATTCTTGTGTGATTCCCACTGTGCTTTGATTTCCGTCATACCATGTCCAAGAGGGCGTGGAAAAAGGTGGCTTTTGGGTACAGTCCCGAATCACATGGAGGCAATGAGCGATAGGAGGGGATTCGTCTCTCCCGGTATAGGGAGTTGATGTTGTGCTGTGTTCGATTGGCTATAACTGGAAATCCCTAACCAGGGTTGTTGAGATTTACTGGCAAGTGTTATCAGTAGTTTCTCGAACTGTTATAGACCTCAAATCGACACGACTTATCAGGCTACTGGGGTCTGACGTTTACCACTGCTAGGCGAGATATGCGACATATCAGACGACGAGATCGGACTGTACGGGAGTGTTACTGATTGGATTCACGGGAGAAAGTACAGGCTTGCTTGTTGATCTTTTGATTGCGCAATACCTGGGTGGCTGTGATGTTTAGCTGACCGCTTGCAGCTTATGGGTGTTTGATATGATCATCTCCTACTGTCGGCGTATTGACGATTCTTTAGAGTCCTACACAGAGGTTTCTTGACTCAGGCAAAATGGAGTAGGGGCACATATGTGATATGTGCGGGACCGAGAACAATACGTGTTTGTGATACCGTATTATATTCTCACGATATGAGATATCGGCCGGGTATATATGATATAGCCGGGTCATCGGATCAAGTGTTGATTCGATGAACTGATACAGATTATATTAGTCGGTTATTTGTGAAATAGCAGGATTATCGGATCAAGTGTTGATTCGATAATTTAATGTATAATTATATATTTGATATTAAATTACATTAACTGATATAAGCTCACAAAAAGATTCTTTTTCTCACTCGGGTAATACATTGATATATATGCGATATAAATGTATTATTTTATTTTGTTGCAATAAATATTATATATGTGATATATAATATTGTAACATGATATGGTTATTAATGCAACATGTTTAGTGGAGATTAAAACAAGGTTAGGGTTTGATTTGGGTTAAGATTTTCTAGAAGTTTCTAGAAGTTTTGCTTTTTGTTTTTGCAAAGATATTTTGCAAGATATTTCCTTAAGCCAACCCAACACTTTAACCATAGTTGTTTCTCTACATGAGTTAAGTCTTCTCACCTAAACCATAGTTGCATTTCTAACCTCACAACATTTCATTATTCATCACAAAAGAAAAAGATCTTCTTCTTCCTTCTTCTTCTTTCATGGAAAAGCTTTCTACCTTTTTCAAAAGTGATGAAAATGAGTGAGATTAAGAAAATAAATGAGAGCTAAAATCCTACTTCATAATCCTCATCTATCATTGCCATTTAGATGATGGTGTTCACTTCATTTAGTGAGTGAGAGCTTGTGTTAAAGAAACTTCAAGGTAGATCATCTTTGTTATCGAAGATCGGAAGCAAGCTTGCATCTTTCTCTTCGTGGAGCCTCTCAAGAGTCCGGATGCACGATGATCGCCGCGAAGGGCCCTCAACACGGAGCTTTAGAAGTGAAGGACATGATCTACAAAGGTTGTAATCCCTCTCACTTAGTGTTAAAGTGTTTAACATACTTTGTTTCACCTAAACTCTAGTATAAAGATCTTGATTAGGGTTGTTCGGCACGGCTAAATTTTAAATCGGGCATGGTTGATGCCTTATAGACCCCTGTGCATGTGCCTAGTAACCCTACAATAACTAACAGTACTCCTCATTGACTTAGATGTAAAGATGTTTGCATTCTTCATTCGTCTAAATCTCTAGTTAAATTCTAAGGTTAGGGCTCTTTAGCGCGCCAATATTTTTAAAATGGCATGGTCGATGCCTCCCGAAACCCAGCAGCACCCTAGGAAATCCAGCAGTGGTATCAAAGCTATGCTAGAGAATTAGACATTATTTGTCGAATTATGAAACTAAAACAACTCCGAAACACCCGATACTAAAATCTAGTTTCTGTCAAAATTTTCAGAGAGTCTAAAATTTTTTTAAGCAACTGCTGAATGTTGTATGTGATATAACATAAACACCATAGAAACCTGAGCCCTCTTCACCGGAAAATGGCAGGCCACTTGCCTTAAAAAAACGACAAGATCGGTTTTTTTAGGGCTTTTTGGCCTATGTTTTTTATGGTCTTCCAGTCTCTAGGTTTTAGTATTTCAGGTGTTGCTTGTTTTTGCAAAATTTGCATGTGATGTTATCTTTGTGCAAAGGCAATTCGGAGTGTTTCGTAATCGTAATTCTAACATCATTTCGGGTTATTTAGACGACGTTAAAAAGTTTGAACGAATATCAATAACCCAATTTTTTCCTCGCTGAAAATTTTCCAAGAGTTGGATTTTTCCGTGTTTAAAATAATTAGAAAATCATACAAGTAATTCTGTGGACCCTCTAGAAGAACGAAACCCTAACTTAATTCTGTGACCGTCGGAACCGCCACCAAGCCTTAGGGTTTGTGGTAGTTCCACGGCACCATTGGTGAGGCAAAGGTTGACCTTTCTACGGTTGGTCCATAGGTGCTGTGGCATGTTCTGGGTACTTTTTAAACTCCGCTCAAGTGTTGAGCTCTTTGGGAAATTTTGGGTATTTGTTTATTCGATCGAAAAGTTTAACATCGTCTAGCTATCTGTGAATTGTGATACAATATTTGGAATCCACGCATTTAGTTATCTGATAACTAGTTTGAATTTTATAAATCTAGCAATTTAGTCTCATTTAATCGGTTGCCACGGAATTTTGATGTAGATCAAAAGTCCGTCGCAATTGCGTAGCGTACGCGGATACTCCCCGGGTAACCTTACTAGATAGCCATGCCCCATAGCTACGACCAAGAGACTGTAGGAGAACCCCGTCGCCAAAAGCATACGTTTGGGTGCTCGCGGCCGCGGTGTTCCGCCTAAGTGCACTTCATCGACAGTATCGGGGGTGCCGCCGTCTACTAATGTTTCTGATGAGTACTCGATCAGGTTATCAGGAATCTTGTTGAATTACCCGACTTGTTATTGGAAAGTATTTTCAATATCGAGACTAAAATGCGGGGTTTATAATTGTTTAGCATGTGATGTCTAAGGAATTCATTTGGTTAGGCATGAAATCCAAAATATGTGACACATTGGGTTTATGATGTCTAAGGTGGTTGCGGATTCCAATTGTTGTAATTTTTCAGTTTCATTTCTATGACCGTAAGTGTAATATGTGGTGTATCGCCGGTTTCGTTGCTATATGTCAACGACAATTGGAATACGCATATTTACTTACGTTGATGACATGTGATATTATGTGTTGCTGTGATATGTTATATTGGATCGTAGTGTTTTGAATGGCTGGGTTTTTTTTATGTGAGATGAGAGTTTTTTAATTTTCATTCATGTAAAAGCTTGTATGTAATATTCTTTAATTGGGGCACTTCCGAGTTGAGGATGATATCACCATTGATGTATATTATTTACTTTTCCTCATTAGGATAGACCCAAGGAGGAAAGCACAAGTAACTGGGTTATAGGGTCCAGTGGGAGACCATCTCGAGGAGTCGAGACCGGGTCTCCTAACTCTAGAATTGGTTGGGTTTCTCGCCACTCTCGTAGGGGTCTAGGGATGTGGGTTTGGCTATTCATCGCGACCGTGGAATCCGCGGTTTTTACTGGCTTAATTTAAAACACAGAATTCCTAGTATATCCAATATTTCATATGTGTTCTTCTGCTGCTGATATTCTGTGATGTGATCACTTTATATTCTGAGATGAATGCTTATATTTTATATATGATATATAATAAATATTGCTGCTTTCGTTTCTTTTGTGATGCTTATGAAGTATAATTGATGGGACTTCATTAATGAGATTAATGAAATAAAAGAAACCTAAAGATGTTGTAGAATCTTGTTTTAAAAACTGGTAGCTCTAGTTCTTACTTTGCATAGTGGTATTTCTTGTAGAATATCCAGCAACTTATTCTATAAGGAAAAAGCCGAGATCACTTCACCGGGAGTGAACTCTTTAGCGAAACTGGCAGATGCTACAACCCACTCGGTGTTGTCTTTTGATAGCTTTTTTAGTTCATGCTTTACATAGTGGTATTTGTGAAATATCCAGCACCTCATTCGATGAGGAAAGAGCCGAGATCCCTTCACCGGGAGTGACCTCTTTACCAAAACTAGTAAAAGCCTAAAAAACACTCCTTTTCAAAACCACTCGATTCTACAACAATATCAAGTTCATTACGTAAAGAGTTTTCTTAAAAACCTTTCGTAGCTCTACATCATTTGAGATAAGGACTATTTAGTATTCGTGCTGCATTTGTTGGCCTTTGTCACGGCGTAGTGTGCGGTAGCTGATTGGTGCTTATCTGCTTGAGCATATGATGCGATTGGATTAGGGTAGTCGTGCGACCTTGTTGGCCTTTGTCAGGGTCGTGTGGATGGGTGTAATTCAATCAAGAAATGTACAGGTTGAACTTGACTAGTATCCTATATTTTGTTGGCCTTTGTCAAAGTCATAGGAGGCTAGGGGCAAAATATTATCGGGAATTTCAGGTGTTGAAATTTGCAATGAGATTGCATACTTTCTATGAGATAGTTGGATCCCGATACACACTGCGAGTAAGTGTTACTCCTGGGAGAGTTTTGCACATTACAATTAGCCTATCAAGTAGGTGTCTAGAAAGTTGTTAACGGGGTTATGCCCCTGGGAAAACGAGATTTATTTTAATTAGGTCCGTGGGAAAGCATGGGGAACCTCCCTCAAAGTACCGACACTTGCCTGGCCGAAAAATTGGCGAACATGCAGGGTGTAATTAATCCCGGCTAGTCTTACCTTTTAGGGTTTGAAGGAAGATTTGATAAAAACAGTGGGAGCCATCCTGATTAGATAAAATAATAACCAATCTGTTCTTGTAAGAGCGAACGCAGAGTGTTTTCTTCTCTCTCTCTCCTGGTAGCGACCATGTAATGCCTTAATCAAGATGATAATATTGATGCATTGACCGAACCAACTTATTATACTGAGCTAGGAAATGTTGGTTCCGCTCTATTTTATAATTGTTATAAGTCCGAGCCGGAAATAGGGGAATATCCGGATTTCCACGCGACCCAATCGAGGAATGTGCATGTTGATGCATATTTTTCGGGTGTGTTCGTTACCGAGAACTGTTTCTCAGTATCCTCTATGTCCTAGGTATGAGATACCGGATAAGGATCCCATATATGTAATCTGTCACATGGGTTACAGATAGGTAGAGAACTAAGATTGGGTGATTTTTCTCTAAGCGTTAGAGAATGGTGCAATGGTTGCAACCAAATCAGTTGGCAAATATCACCTTGTATTACCAAATGGTAAATAAATTGATTCTGAACAGATGTTATTACATGCCGAACCTGATGTACAACATTACAATAGTTTCTTTATTCAGTTAAAGAAGGATATAATTTTGTATTGGAGGATAATGTTGTGAACATTTTCCTGAATCAAGAGTTGATTGGATCAGGCACGTTATGTAATGACATATATATTCTAAATCAAACCACAGTTCAAAGTATATAGAACACACACAGGAGGAGTAGTTCAGAAATGAACGAATCCTTTTTGTGGCATTGTAGACTAGGTCATATCAATGTGTCACAACTAGCTAAGTTATATAAGGATGAATATAAGAATATGTTTTAATTTTCATCTGATGATACTTACCAGTCTTGTCATAAAGGTAAAGTGACCAATACTCTGTTTACTAGAAACAGAGAAAGAGTTATTGAACTCTTGGGACCGATACATGATAATATATATGGTCCTATGTCTATAAATGCCAGGGCTGGTTCTTCGCACTTCATTATATTCACTGATCATCTCTCAGAATTCAGACATATGTTCCTGTTGAAACATATGTCTGAAACTTTTGAAAAATTCAAGGAATATAAGCTTGAAGTTAAGAACCAGACGGGTAGAAGTATAAAATCCTTCGATGTGATCAAGGAGGCGAATACTTGGGCATGGAGTTCCTGGATTTTCTAAAAGAGAATGGGATTCTCTCTCAGCTTACTCCTTCTAGTACACCACAGCACAATGGTATATCGGGGCGGAGGTATCGCGCCCTATGAGATATGGTGCGCTTTATGATGATTACTGATGAGTTACCTGTTTCCTTTTGGGAGTTATGAACTTGAGAAGCTGCATACCTATTGAATGGGGTTCCCACCAAATCAGTGCCTACCACTCCATATGAGATATGGTATAGGAAGAGACCATGTCTTAAACGAGTTAAGATATGGGGTTGTCTGGCCTATGTTGAGAAGAAAAATCTGTACAAGCTCGAGGCAAGGTCAGTTCTGTATAAGTTTTTGGATATCCCAAACATTTGCGAGGGAATATCTTCTACCACACTGAGGAGCAAAAGTGTTTTGTTTCTCAGCATGCCACCTTTTTTAGAAAAGGGATTTCAAATGAAGAAATTTGTGGTCATGTAGTAGTACTGGAAGGAGTTCCAACTGGACAAACTAACGGCTGATGATTTGGTAAAACTAAAGGATTCAATAGTCTCCGAAGAACCTCGGCCTCTCCGTGAATCTGGTAGGGTTTCTCATCCACCTGAGAGATACTACGGTTTTCTCGGTGATGGTGGGAGCGAGGATTGCATCATAGTAGATGATGACCCAACTAGGTCCAGGAAGGCCATCACGAGTGGGGACTCTGTAAAATGGCTGGATGCTATGCAATCAAAGATGTAATCCATATACACCACAAAGTATAACTTTGAATGTTGCACCTGAAGGGGTAAAACCCATTAGGAGCAAAGGGATCTTGAGAAGATTTTTGGTGTAGATGGAAAAGTTGAGACTTTCAAAGCTATGCTTAAGTCCATCAGGATTAAAGCCGGCATCACGGAGTTGGAACATCTGTTTTGATGTGGCAGTCAATGTCTTTGACTTCATCAAAATGGTAGGTGAACCTTTTATATACAAGAAGGTTGTAGAGAGTAAGTTTGTCTTCTACGTATTGTACGTAGATGACATACTCTTGATAGGAAATGGTTTCCTATGCTACACTCGGTCAAGCTCCTCTTATCACGAGGATTCTCCGTGGAAGATCTGGATGATACCTACTACATTTTATGGATAATGATCTATGATGATAGATCTAAATGTATGTTGGGAGTGTCCCAAATCAAGATACATTAACACTATACGAAAAGGGTTTAGCATGAATGATTCTAAGCGTGGTGGTTCGCCTACTTACTCAGGAATCACTCTCTCCAAAAAGATGTCTTCCGAGACTGATTTGGAGAGAGATCGCGTGAAAGGGATACCCTATGCTTCGGCAGTAGGCTCTATCATGTATGCGATGTTATGTACCAGACCAGATGTAGCTAACTTATTAGGTGTAGTGATAAGGAATTAATCAGATCATGGGAGAATCACTGGACAGCTGTGTAGGACACTCTTAAGTACTTGAGAAGCACTAAAGAAATGTTCTTGCTTTTTGGTAACGGTGAACTCCAGTGGGAGTCCTTTACCAATTCGAGCTCCCAGAGTGATAAGGTCAACTGAAAATCAGTCACAAGCTTTGTCTTTACCCTCAGTGGAGGGACGGTATATTGAAAGAGTTCCAAGCTAGATACCGTGGCAAACTAGACGATAAAGGCTGAATACATCACTACCAACGATGCTACCAAAGTGGATGTCTGAATATTTATTGTTCATGAGATGAACATAGTTCCTACCATTGAGCGTCCAATGACTGTTATTGTGACAACAATGGAGTTATGGTTTTGGCCTAGGAACGCCGGTCCCATCAGCCTTCCAGACATATTCTGAGGACAGTATCACCTGATCAGGGAGATGGTTGATCTCCAAGGGATCAACGTTAGGAGAGTTGACATGAAGGATAACACGGCGGATCCACTCACAGAGGCCTTTCCCTAGAGAGACTTTTATGGGGCGTTGGGTATGAGATACTACAACAAATGATCTTAGTGCAAGTGGGAGATTGTTAGTTATATGTATGCCCTAGAGGCCATTATTATACATGTGATGTATATTATAGTGGATGCTTGGACATATATATGGAGGTCTTTCTTGCTCGACATGATAGTATGCTATCTGGTTGCTCTTTATCTTAACATGTACACTTATTGTCTTTCTATTACATGTTGATAAAGCCCTTAGGATGAGAACTTGACTACCAGGATTATGATGCAGATCATACTAGTGGGGCAGAGGTAGTCGGCAAGTACATTCTTCAATTGTTCCTAGTCGTGGGAGTATCGAGACGGGGCATCGATATTCCAGAGTAGACTAGCGTATACGCTTCTCGACCCACATTATGGGCGATGGATGATCCCATATCCATTGGTGTTTGACATCAGAGATGGTATACGGGTGCTCAGTAGAGACTGGGTACACAGAACGGACTCGCCGAGAACTCCTAGATGGTATTATACCTATCGTCAGATAGCAGTTCTCTGGTGACACTGGTACAGGTTAGTCTGTCGACCCGAGATCGTCATAGAGTCTTGTGTGATTCGTACTGTGCTTTGATTTCCACCTTATCATGTTCAATAGATCATGCAAAACAGTGGTTTTTAGGTACAGTCCCGAGTCACATGGAGGCAATGAGCGATAGAAGGGGATTTCATCTCTCCCGGTATTGGGGGTTGATGTTGCGCTATGCTTGATTGGCCATAACAGGAAATCCCTGGCCAGGGTTGCTGAGATCTACTGGTAAGTGTTATCAGTAGTTTCTCGAACCTTTATGGATCTTACATCGGCATGACTTATCAGGCTATTAGGGTCTGACGTTATACTACCCCTAGGCTGTGATATGCCACATATCAGACGAAGAGATTGGACTGTACGGTAGTGTTACTTATTGGATTTGCAGGAGTATGAGCAGGCTTTCTTATTGATCTTCTAATCGCTCAATACCCAGGTGGCCGTTACGTTTAGCATACCGCTTACGGTTTGTGGGTGACTGATAAGATCACCATCTACTGCCGGCATATTGACGAGTCTTTAGAGTCCTACACAGAGGTTTCCTGGGTCAAGGGAAACGAAGTAGGAGCACATGTGTGATATGTGTGGGATCGAGATTAATATGTGTATGTGATACCGTATTCTATTTTCGCAATATGTGACATCGGTCGGTTATATGTGATATAGCCGGGCTGTCGAATCAAGTGTTGATTCGACAAGTTGATACATTTGATATTAGTCGGTTGTATGTGATATAGCCGGATTATTAAATCAAGTGTTGATTTAATAATTTAATATATAATTATATATTTTATATATTATCTTACATTAACTAATATTAGCTCACTTAAGATTTCTTTTTCTCACTTGTACACTTAGTATATATGTGATATATATTAATGTATATTATCTTGTGTCATGCTTGATGCCACATGCCACATGGGTGTATGAGACTCACACCATGCATATAATAATTATAAGGATTTATTTATTTAAAGTAAATCAAATTAGTTAGAATTAAGTCACATGGTTGATGCTTGTAGAAACTTGTGGAACTATTGATCAAGTCCACTAATTTTGTTTTGCTTGTAGATATTTATTAACCTAACCATTATTGTTAGCCATGGTTTATTCTCTACATGAGTTAGTTTATGACACTAACTCACCCATGGTTGCTATTCTCATCTCATGAGTTTCATTCTCATCTCCACTTCATCTTCTTCTTCCTCTTGAGAAAGCTTTCCAGCTTTTCAAATGGTGAAGAAATATTATGAGAAAAATAAATCTAAAGTGAGAAAAATTCCTGCTTCATCATCCTCTACTATATTAGCCATTTAATTTAGGGTGTTTGCTTGAGTAATCTACCATTAGAGAAGAGGTAGCATGAGCTTGAGTCTCCTCGACGTAGATCCATTTCGGCCTCGAAGATTTCGAGCAAACTTGTTCATTTCTTCATGTGAACCCTTACTAGAGTTCGGGTGTTCACTACTTGGAACGAAGAGACTAGTATACGGAGCTTTACAAGTGAAGGACCGGTCTACAAAGGTTGTATTCCTCATTCACTTAGATGTACAGTTGTTTGCATTCTTGATTCGTCCAAATTTCTAGTTAAGATTCTTGGGTTAGGGTTCTTTAGTACGGCAAATTTTTTAAATTGGCATGGACGATGCCTCTCAAAACCTTGCTGCCACCCTAAGGAACCCTACAGATGCGGGCTCATTGCCCTCTAGACCCGGCTATTCGAGCACTCCTTCGTGGGGTAATACTAGAATAGAAAAGTAAATATATACAATGGTGACATCGATCTCAACCCAGTCATACCCCAATAAAAGAATATACAAACAGGCAGAAACGACAGTCCACATGTCGAACGCTCGCCCCGCAATAATGAATATAAAAATGAATCTAAACTGTATAACTACCATTGCACTATGGGCTACCCAACACGACAATCCGAATAAACCATCACAGATATAAACATCACAGCAACAGAAGCAAATATGTGCAATCTCGTCTAGATGACATAGAGCAATTAGACGACGTTTGAAATCACATTCACAACATCGCAGAGATCAACGATGCAAAAGTTTCAAGTTCTAAAACTTCCAAGTTTCCCCAATGAAAAGATAACACTAAGTGAAATTTGGGGCAAATCAAACAAGATCTAAAATACCAATTTCCAAAACCCAAGACACTGGATGAAAACCAAGACCAAACATGAATAATGAACCTCCGGTAGCGGGCTTTTGGCGAATTTAGGCGGTTTTTCTATGGTGGTTTTGCCTCGTTTTCATCGTACGTCTTATACACATCAAGAGTAAGCCTTTGTAGTTGCCTAAAAAAATTTCAGAGACCAAAAATATTATGGACAGAGAGTGGGTTTTTGAAAATCGGAATTTTTCAATTTTGAAACTAAAGCATCATCTACTACTTGTTTTTAATGTTTGGGTGCCTCTGATACCATGTTGGGATTCATAGCGCCCTGACTGCCAACCGCGGCCATTGCGGAACGAAAAACATTGACTTTTAGAAAACATGGCACTAAAAACCACGGCCTAGAATCTAACCAAATATTAAACTAGTAATCTAAAGGGGTTCTAGCTACTCTCAAAAAGGGTTATACCGAAAGATCCATGTCCTTCGGTCTTCTATCCTCTTCCTCACCTCCTTGGGGTCTCTGATTGTAATAATTTCTTGATTGGATGTAAAAATATCAATTCAAATGATCCCCGGCAACGGCGCCATTTGATTGAATGATTTTTCCGTTATGTATCAGAGAGAATAGTATAGAAATCACAACCAAAAATTATTTGACCGCAATCAACTACGGTGTCGGATGTATATTGTAAGTGAGTGCGGATCGTCCACAGGGATAGTGTAATAGTTCGTCTTTTGAATTATATGAGTCGAAACTTTAAAGAAAACAAAACAAAACAATTCATGATTTAAAGAATTGAAGTTCAAGAATTAGAAAAATCTAGATCTAATAACAAGAAAAAGATAGAATCAAGAATTAATAGTTTGTTGATTTTTCCAAACCAAATATCAAGAATCGAAATGAGGCTCATAGGAATCGATCGGATCTATAGATGTGATGTAATCTTACAATTACGTATTCTTATCCTTCGATGAATTGATACTAGATCGATGATGATCGATCAAGAATTAGGGATTTCTTATGAAACGAGTGTTTCATCTTATCCCTTGTTCTTTTGTTGATATCATTCACATTCTAGCCTCTAGTAAATTCAAGAAACGATCGTAGATTCCTAATTTCGAGCGATAACAATCAAGAAAGCATCGCAACGAAACTAGATCATCGATTCTTGAACTTGCTAGGGTTTACAAAGCTCGTAGGACTCAAGAATCGTATTAAGATTTGTTACATCATCATTCTATTGATCGTCTCGACTCCTTAACGAGCGGAGTTTTACTCAAACATCATCACAAGAACTACAATCATAAATTGAGATCGAATCATGATGCAAGAATTTAAAGAAAGCAAGAGAAAAAAATTTCACCATTTACTTATATCAACAATTTCATTACATTCGCTCAAGAACTACAAGAGGAAGAACTCGATCGTCGATTTGGCTTCGCTCAGCTCCGTGAGTCGTGGATCGTCTTGGATAATTTGCTCCAATGGAGATCGGCTCCACTCCTAAAAGGTTGAAGGGCTTCTTGCTTGATTGGTACTCAAGATCTTGAATTTGTAGTGGAATTAGGGTTAGGGTTTCGCATAAGCCTTGTCACTAGACTTGTGTAAGAAGATGAAGAATTAGAGATTTAGGAATGGGAGATTAATGAACCCTCAACCCTTAGATCTAGGCTCCTATTTATAGATCTCTAAACCCTAGATCTAGGATTAGAATTTTAATTTTCCCTCCAAAAGTTAGTTAGAGGAGAAGCTTCTAGATGTGATTAGTTAGGAGGGAGCTTCTAGAAGAGGTTAGTTAGGAGCTTAATTAGGATTAGCTTTGCTTAATGATCTTTGCTGATCTGGCAGTAGCTTCGAGATCCTTCCGGAATTTGAAGTATCAGAAAGGAATGTGGGCCCAGAGATAAGAATTCTGCACTGAAAATGGGGACATGATGACGTCATCTAGCCGCGGAACCGCGGCGAAAGCCGGCTCCCGTAGCGGTTCCGCGGCGCTTTGGTGGCTTCATGGCTTGCAAACTCTGGTGCTGATTTGGGCTGAAATAAAGGCCTTTATAGGATATGTTGAATTGTATTTTCCCCTTTGAATCGCTACCAGATCTGAAATCAATGAGTTGGCGTATTTTTGATCAGCTCTTTTGGCTTTGCTCCTGCAATTTTCTGCACAAATCTCGAAACAAGTGTTGCGCAATATAGGGATGATGCGATGCCATAAAATACAGTCAATTTCCCTTAAAGTGCCGGTTTTAAAGTCTAACACATGGAATCTGATATTTTACGACTGATTTGCTAATATGTGAAATATGAATACCGAACACTTCTAAATGAGTGCAAAAGATAGGGATATTGCCGGTTAAAAGATGCAATATTTTCGACTGATCAAATTCCCCCAAACTTATTTTCGATCGTCTCGAGCGAATTGTTTTATTAAAAAGAGAAGGAGAAAATAAAGAAAGAGAAAAACTAACTAGCATACTTTCGTAGGCAACACGATTGCACGGAGCACGGGCAACAAGCCTTTAAACCTCTAGGTGTCCCTAGTAGGAGGAGTGTTGTCTCCTGAGGGTTTTCAGCAGATTGCACCCACAAAATCCAATAATAAAAGGAAGATCATGAATATTACATTTAAAGAAAAGAATCGTAAAAAAAAGCCTTGAAAATTAGGGTTTCCAACTAAGCTAACTTTTCGGTTGTTATGAGCCCTATCTTAATGGTCATGAAAAGATGTTGGAAATCACGTCCTCCCTCAATAAAATATCATCTAATTCTTCATTCATATCTTTCTTCCAAACATCGATCATATAACCCTGCGTGTGTGTAAAGGACATCCCTACACCCGGAGAATTCAATTCAAGCTATCATACTCTTGCCCATCAGCCTCAGTACTTTTTTAATTAATGAATATTTTGATTTGCTCACACACTTTCATGCGACCGTTAATACTTCTTGAGGTACTAGCCGACCGATTACTCATGTGCTTGCTTATTTGGTGTATTTTCCTCGTCTTGCACCACCTCTGGCATAGCAGTGACTCCCAGACCAGTTGGCTTTAGGGCACTACGTGAAGAAGCACCCTCGCTATATATTTTTTATTGCCCTTGGTGATAACAAAACCAGTGTTCATTTTTCTCACCACTTTATATTTTCTTCATTTTTTTGATTTTTTAATTCCTTCATACTTTCGGCTTTAAGACAAGAGCATTTCAAGGTATCCTCTACTATCCCAGGATTTAAGACGTGTGTAAGTGCGAATAGCAGGGTATCAGCGTTCAAAATGTTTGGTTTCCAGAATAGAAACTATTTTTCAGACTTATTTTTATCCTCAGATTAGTGACGTCTTTCATCTTACTAACCCTTGGGACAACGGCTCATAACTATTTATTACTAGTTCGTATAAGAAAACTTCTAATTTTCTTAGTTTTCTTAAATTTTTCTAATCTCATGGATATAATTTTTCACTATCTAATCTTTTATTATCTTATTTATGTACAAAAATATTTTTATCTTTTTGAAATTTTTTAAATTTTTATAGGTTTTTTTAAAATATTTTGTGCTTATGCAAATGATATGCAAATGATGCGAAAATAAGAACAAACCTCCCCCAAACCTGTTTTCAACAGTGTCCTCACTGTTGCCTTCTGCTAAATCTCGAAAAACCTGTAAGCTTGGGAGGAATTTATTAGTTGGGGCAAAATATATAAGTGAAGACCTTCGCCAAAACTTATTTTTGGCTCATCATTTTGCAAAAATTTTCTTTCCAAGCGCCAGAAAAAATGTCCCCCCCCAAACTTGAGTTAAGCAATGTTAATCTTTGAAAATCACATGAGGGGGTCAAAAATCATTGGTCGGTGCCAAGCTTTGCAAAGACCGAAAGTTAACACCAACCATTCAAAATTTTTATCAATGCAGTGCTCTGGTTGGTGGAAGAAGAAGTGGGGAAGGGTAAGGGGTGGAATAGAATGTGTGTGCGTCTCGTTTTGGAGAGATGATGCTGTGTATGTGATGGATTGCTTGCATTCTTTTTACAGTTCAAAAGAAGGGGTGGAGGTTCAATTTCATTGATTGGGAGATGATTCATCTCAACACCCGTGCTTTTCAGAAATGCGAGTTCATCAGCGAAGATCTCCTCAAAAGTTTCATCTATACCCCGAAGAATAATGTCATCACAAGGTGCGGGGTGATTTTCAGACTCTAAAAGCAGTTCATAATCAGTGTTAATTATTGACCCGGACATCTCGGTGGTAGAGTCCGTATGTGTATGATACATAGTTAGGTCAAACAATAACATATGAAAAGAGTCAAGATCAGTATCATGAGGATCATCAAATTCGCTGCTGTCGACATCCATTAAGTCGACAGAACAGACCTGAGCAGTAGGTTCGGAGGGTACACTTCCCAACTTGTAGATGTTCAGCTCAATTGACCTATTCCCGAAAGATAGGGTCATAGAGCCATTACGACAGTTGATGATAGCGTTGGAAGTGGCCAAAAAGGGGTGACCTAAAATCACCAGAATTTGATTCCGTGGGTTCGCTACAGGCTGTGTATCAATTACAATAAAGTCCACAGGGAATATAAATTTCCCGATTTTTATTAACACATCCTCCAGTTCACCCCTAGGTTTGGTGATTGATCGGTCAGCCATCTGGAGAGTGCAATGGGTTGGCTTCAACTCTCCGATACCTAGTTGGTCATAAACCGAGTATGGAAGTAAGTTAACACTAGCGCCAAGGTCTAGTAGAGCACGGTTAATGTGTTTTTCCCCAATAGAAATGGAAATCGTCGGATATCCAGGATCCTTACGTTTCCTCGGTAATTGTTGGGGGAAAGCCGTGTCTAGTGTCTTTGCCATAAAAATCTTCTTGGGCACTCGAGTCTTCCTCTTCCTAGTGCACAAGTTCTTAAGAGTTTTCGCATAGGACGGAACTTGTTGGATGGCATCTAGGAGAGGGATGTTGATGTTAACTTGCTTAAAAATGTCCCTAATCTTCTCCATATGTGGACTCGATGTGTTAACCCTTAACCGATTAGGATAAGGTGCTTTAGCAATAAGCGCTGGGTCCATCATAGGAGAACGAAGTGGGGGTAGACATGATCCCAAAAGAGGAATGGGGATCGTCTGTGGAGAACTAGAAGAGATGGGCTGAGGTGCGAGCCTTTTGGGAAACGGAGAATAGGCTCGCAAGAAGGTGGTGGGGTAGAAGAACTGGGGTCAGAATTAGAAGTGTGTGTGTGAGGAAAGGTTTCAGCCGGGGTGTTATTGATTGATTTATCTGTGTCATCAATCTCTTCCCCAACGTGATTGTCAAGCACTCTTCCAGATCTCAACATGATTGCATCCACATGATGTGAATAGCCAGGATTGGGTAAAGGTTGAGCTGGAAGTTTCCCTTTCTCTCTTGCACGCATTTCGGCTTTTAGTTGTGCAATTTGTTCTTCCATCGATTTGATGTTCTCATTTTGAGAGATAATGATCTTCATCACATTCTCGACGGAAGATTGCAAACTTGCCGTCCCTTGGTTGGATTGTTTCATGAACGTATCCAAGGTTTGTGCTAGTGCAGAGGTATTATCTGTACCGGTCAATTGCAATGGACTAGACGGTGCAAAAGTTTTGGCCGGATTTTGAAAGTTTTGTGCTTGGAAGGGATGCTGACTAAATTGAAGTGGAGGCTGCTGTTGTGGTGGAGGGACCCTTTGGAAATTGTTTTGGGTTGGAACCGTGTTTTGAGATTGCGATTGGTTCCAAGCAAAGTTTGGGTGATTCCTCCAACCCTGATTATGTGTGGAAGAAAATGGGTCGTTTCTAGGTCCTTGTTGGTAAGCAGAACTGATATGCTCGTGACCTTGAAACGGAGAATTTTGTGGACATTCTTCTGTGAGATGTGATGGATCCGAACAGCATCCACATACAGTTTTGGAGAGTAACATTGGGTTTAGGGCGACAGCTAAAAATTTGTTTTCCATAGTCTCGAGTTTCTTTTGCATAGCTGAAATTTCAGCTCTAACTCCTATGGAAACTTCCGATTGGTTATTGCCAGCCCTAGATGATTGACTCACACCCTCCCACTGTAAAGATCTTTCAGCGAAATCTTCTAAAAATTTCCAGGCTTCCCCATCATCTTTGGTCATGAAATTTCCTTGACACATTAATTCAAGGGTCTGTCTTGTGTTAGGATTAATGCCCTCATAAATGATTCGGCACAGATCCCATCTGGGGATGCCGTGATGTGGACATTAAACTAGCAAATCCTTAAAGCGTTCAAGACATTATGAAAATATTTCATTTGGAAGCTGGGTGAATTGATTGATTTCGCTACGGATTCGAGCTGTTTTGTGATGTGGGTAAAATTTCTTAAGGAATGCTTTGACGAATTCGTCCCAATTTGAAATGGAATGTGCGGTAGTGTTATATAGCCACTTCTCGGCTAAATCGCATAAAGTGAATGGGAGAAGACGAAGACGCATAGCATCCACAGACAACTGTGAAGTACCCATCAGTGCGCATACATTTTCAAATTTGGTGATAAACACGTATGCGTCCTCAGACTCGAGACCGTGAAATTTTGGTAGAAGGTTGATGTATTGGGGTTTAATCTGAAAATTTTCCCCGTTGGCTGGTGGTGTGGAAAGACAGGTAGAAAGGGGACCTCGTGTTGGATAGCACCTCTCTTGGAGAGAGATGCGAGGTGGATTCTGCGCACCAACGGACGGCGGCAGGGTAGTGGAAAAGAAGTTCGATGGAGACTCATAGTCAATTATTGGATTACAGGCACGTGATTGCAATGATTGAGGGAAGGACCTATCCCAGTAGGACAGTCTTACTCGAGATGATAGTATGCTATCTGATTTATCTTTATCATCATGTACTGCTTTAGGTGATCTTACGAGTCGCTATTACACGTTGATAGAGCCCCTAGGATTTTTGCTTGACTACCAGCAGTATGAGGGCGATCATATAAGTGAGAGCTGGAGTCTATAAGCACATCCTTAAAAGGTCCCTAGTCGTGGGAGTTTCGAGACAGGGCATCGATTTTCCAGAGTAGACTAGTGTATACAGTCAAGACCCCGACGAGGGGCGGTGGCCGGTCTCACAAGCCACTGGTGTCAGTTGGTTCACCTAAGATGTATACAGGTGCTATTTGGGTTATGAGTACACCGGACAGGACTCGCCGGGAACTTGCTAGTTGGGATTATACCAGACGACAGATAGCAGTTCCCAGGTGACATGTGTACAGGTTAGTTCACCGACCTAAGATCGTCATTTGTCTCGTGCGAGTTCCCACTGTGCTTTGATTACTACCCTACCACGCTCAAAGGAGACGTGCAAACAGGTTTTAGTTGGGTACAGTCCCGAGCCACATGGAGGCAGTGAGCGGATCTGCAGCGGTTCGTCTCTCCCGGTATTGGGGGTGAGGTCGCGCTGTGTCTAGGAGAGCCAGAACATGGAAAGTCCTTGGCTAAGGCAGGGGATTTGCAGGTAGGTATTCCAGTAGTATCTCAGGGTGTTCTGGGCTACACTCCGACACTACTTATACCGCTATTGGGGGTCTGACTTTTACCAACCCCCTAGGCCCGCCATGCGATGCTCATAGGCGAACGGACCGGACTGTACGGATATTGTCACTGACAGGCTCAGTAGGGTGTCAGGATGAGTTCGCTCATCGACGTCCTTTTTGGTCAATACCTGGTAGCCCGTCACGTATTGGCTTATATCTCTGACGTGCTAGTGGTTAAATCCACAGCCATGGTATTGACGAGTCTTTAGAGTCCACCACACTCAGTTACTCAAGTTTCGGGCGAAACGCTGTAGAGGCCGTATGGAGATATGGCAGGGTTCGATCAGATACGTGCGGTATTGCACGGATCGTGATCGGACGGATTTTACTAGCCGGCTTTGGCTTAAGCCGGATCCTATTATTAGACAGTGTAGATTTTGTCTCGTTTGCATTTGTATTCAGTGGGAATACAAATGCGGGGATGTATTTGCAGTAGTGGGGTTTTCCTGTAATTTATTACGGGATTAGTTTTCTGAAGTTGCCAGCTTGCATTCCGTTCCGGCCGGTTTTTCTTTGTTCCTTCACGGCCGGACTTTTCGTTGGAGGGGGTTAATTGCATGTTTGCAATTAACTTACTTGTGAAGGGCTTTCTTGCTTTTGTGGCTATATGATGAGACTAGCATTATGATGAGATTCTTTTATGGTCTTTTCCTTGGCTTTTCTTGTGATGGTTTTGTGAAAAGATTTAGATGAGAAATGAGTGTGACCTTTTGATAATTATCTTTTTCTTTTCTCCATGATAATATTGATTCCAATTATCTCCACCATAGAGGATGAGGCCGGCCACTAGATTAGAGGAGAGAGGGTGAGTTCATTTTGAATGAGGGAAAACTTTGTTCATTTCATTTTTCCTTGCTACACAATTCATGTACCTCTCTCCAAAGTTCTTTCTTGATCCCTTCATACATGGCAACTTCCATAAGCCTCAAAGAGACAAGTTTCTACACTAGTTTACAGCAAACCTTGGACGCGTCGGCTGGCCAACTTCGCGCCCGAGTTGCCTCGGTCTAGAGGTGGGAGCCCGTAAAAGACTTTGGCGATGTGGTGCCCGGTTCGACGAGGAGGTGACGGACGAAGTATCCGCGGGAGATCGGAGTGGAGACAAAGACCGAAGGACACGGATCGCTTGGTATACTTCTCTACCCGTATATTTCTTTGCTAGTTGCTAGGTTAATGGCCCGATCCGGGTGAAAAGTGCGCGGTGGTGCCGGTTTGCTAGTTTGCAAAGTTTTTGATTCCGCGTTTCCGACATCGGATCGACGGCCGGGGCGCCCCCGCGGACTTACAATGGTATCAGAGCCATGCCATTAACCTACCTAGCTTGCTCTAGTATGTTTAAAGCCTCGATCGATCAAAATCCCAAAAACCGTATTTTCAATGCACATGTGTTCTCTGTCGAAATTTTTTTGGCTCCAAAAAATTTTCAGGTTGTTGCAGAATACTGTGCATGGAAAAATAAGAATTCTGGAAAATTTGGTCGCGAGATCCGACTATACCGCCGCGGAACCGCGGCCGAACCCTTGCTTGGGCCGCGGTTCCGCCGCGCTTTTAACTGTTCATCGTGGCAAATTTTTTCAGAGGGCTTTTGACATGGAAATAAGGATTTTGGGATATTATTTTTGGGCCCAGATTTTCTGTAAGTGCTACAGTACTGCTTGGGGCCCACTTGATAAAATTTATTCGATCGGATATTTTAAACATGCTAGTTCATAGTATTTACATTATATCTGCGACCGTGAATGTCACTTGATCGGTAAATCCAGTCTAACTGCTATAGCCCGGTTAGACGGATTTGCGAAAGTGACTTTCACGTTGATGTTCTGTGATTTTGCTGTGATGTTGCGGATCAGTCGTGGGGGATAGCCTGGATGAAATGGTAGTACAGTTTTTGTTGTACTATGTACATTTGATATTGCGGGGCGAGCGTCCGACATGTGGACTGCCGTCACTGCCTGTTTGTATTATTCTTTTGGGGCACGACCGGGTCGAGGTCGATGTACCCGTTGTATGTATATTTTACTTTCTGTACTAGGATTACCCCGTGAAGGGGTGCACGGATAGCCGGGTTCTAGAAGGCAACGGGCCCGCATCTCATGGCGTTGAGACGGAGGGGGCTTTACTCTAGAATTGGCGGGCTGTTCGCCGCACTCGTAGGGGGTACAGGTTGGCCCAAGGAGGGGTGCTCAAGTTACCGGATTCCGTGAAGTGCTGGGTGGTCCATTCACGTTGTTGAAGGGGGCTGCCTCGCTTCAGGTTTTGGCGGGTGACTTCCGCGCCCGTAGGGGTCTAGGATTTCATTGCACAGGCTATCCACACGACTAGGGGAACGTCGGGTTCCAGTAGCGGCTCTGTGAAACCCGGGGATCCTAGATATCTGTATTATTCTGTGATGCTGTACATTTCTGTGATGTTGCATTTTATCACGCCTTGAGCGAAAATTATATATTATATATATACTAGTAGATGTTGTATATGTTTTGCATCCGCGCTAGTCCAGTCCCCGCTCTGTCGTTAGTTAGCTAACCAAACGGGTGATGACGGGACCCAGTGGCGAATGCGGATGGCATATACGTACATCATTATATTTTCGTTCTTTTGTGGTGTGATCAATTGATGGGACTGCGTTGATTCGGATCAATGCAAGATAAACAAACCTATCTGATGTTGTTGGAACACTTTTCAAAAAGCTGTTATTGCAAGGACGTTCACTTTTGTTTTGCACAGTGGTATTCAGTTGGAATATCCTGCTCCTCAGTCGACGAGGCAAGGGCCGAGATCCCTTCACCGGGAGTGACCCCTTGGACAGAAGTTTGCGTCAGGGCAATAACTTCACTATAGCCGATTACGTTTGCTTTGCATCGTGGTATTCAGTTGGAATATCCTGCACCCCATCATACGGGGAAAGAGCCGAGATCCCTTCACCGGGAGTGACCTCTTTAGCGAAGGTTTTCGTCACTATATTTTTCTAAAAAGCTATCAGTTCCTTCAATGATATCAAGTTCATTACATTAAAAGTTTTCGCCAGAAACCATTCGTAGCCCTCCGTCGTTTCATATGGATGGTCAATAGTATTCAAGCTGTGTATGTTGGCCAAAGTCAAGGCATAGTGATTGGTAGCTATTGGGTATTCATATGAAGCATAGATAGATGCGTTGGTTTGGGACAGTCGTACTGCCATTTTGGCCAAAGTCAAGGGTAGGTACAGGTGGGTTCAAATCAACCTGGAGAATGACGGGTAGAACTTGACATGTGACTTATGATATGTTGGCCAAAGTCAAGGTCATAAGAGCATGGGGCAAAAATCCACATCGGGAGTTTCAAAAGAACTGAAACTTGCCAGATATGCGCATACCTTCTGGAGTGTGATAACGTGAGCGGATTCCGTCACGTTATCATGCGATGAGAGTTGGATCCCGATTCCCACTGATGAGTTGGTTTACTCCTCGGGTGATCCCGACTAATTCTTCTTTTAGGTTTTGGGAAGAATTTGACATTACAGTGGGAGGTTTCCAGATTAGATAAAGTGATAACCATTCTGATCTAGGTTAGAGTGCACGCTGAGTGTTTCTTTTCTCTCTCTCTTTGGCAGCGACCATTGACCCGACCCTAGACTATGACTTAGTGACCAAGTTGACCGAACCTTATTAACACTGGCTTTTGGATTGTTAGAGTTGCAAACCTCTTTTCCACTCCTACTTTTACCCTTTTCTCCAGGACACCCCGTGTTACTACGAACGTCCATTTCCATTGGACAAAACCGTCGTATGGTTATATACAAACTCGAAGGAATTCGAGGATGGTTTCCGGTTCTGGAGAAAACGAATAGGACTATTCAGTTGTCTTTTCCTTTCACCTTCTCTCATTGCGAGTACTCCTTGGTTTAGGAGATAGTACACCTATTACGCAAATTGGATAGTCTTCTTCCAAACCATAGGCAGGTGCCGACCGGTAGGGAATAAAGAAAACCAATTAGCCAAAATGGTGTACAGAAGGTATTAAGTTAAAACAAAGCAAGGGATTAGTAAGAGGGCAAAGTAAATTGCGACTGCTATTCACAACCAAACCAAATATTTCTTCGCCAATCCTAAATCACCTTTGTATTTCTCCAGGACACTCCGTATCACTACGAAGATCCCAAGTTTATTGGATAATCCAACGTATGGTTATATACGAACTCGAAAGGAACTTGTTCCAGTTCGGGGATGGATCCTGGTTCAGGAGAAATAGGAATAAGGTTTATTCGGTTGTCTTTTATCTTCACCTTCTCTTACATTGCGAGTGCTCCTGGGATTAGGACAGTACACCAATTATGCTTATTGGATAGTCTTCTTCCAAACTATAGGCTGGTGCCGAACGGTAGGGAAGGAAGAAAACCATTTGGCCTAAAGGGGTATGCAGAAGGTAATGACTAAAGACATAAAAAGGGATTTGGAGAAGTGGCAAAGAATTATACGGTTACAGTTGTGAATTTGGATAATGGAAGAGGCATTACTAGGAATACCAGGATACCCCATTGAAACATTTCAATGTTTCAGTTTCACTGTGTATTGTTAAAAGAAAACTGATTTCCCAATTAGACACTTGCTCCAGGGTATGTATTTACCAGGTATAATTCTCACATCTGTATGGTTTTACAGATGATGAGTGGGAGTAAGTTATTGGGAATTGGGTGATCATCCTCATTATATCGGGATTCGTTGTAATTGGTGACATTTGAGGAAGTCACCTTAGTTGTTTGCCGGTCGGCAAATATTTGGTTTTGAATATCCGTTGTTATGCACCAATTTCAAATTGATATATCTGAACGTCTATTTTTATAGAGTGAGACATACCTTTTTGAAATTATGTCTATGACATTTACCTATATCAGTGGATGGTTAGGTAAGGAGTATTGAACAGCGGTGTAATTCTTCATAACCATAGTACAGTTTTCAACCTGCGACACACAGTGAATGAGTTATTCGACTCAAGGGACTTATACAGAATATTGTATGTTGTCCGGTGTCCATTAGGACAGAGGGGTAGGTCCTCGTACTATATTCTGTTTACTTATAACTTCTCTAGTTCTGAGACAGGTGTTTCGTAGAAACACAAGGTCAAAATTTTGAGAAGTTATAGGTATAAGAATAAAGTAGAGAACCAGGTATTGCAAGTATCGGGATTCTTCAAGGTGATCGAAGATGTAGATACTTGCGTATGGTATTCAGTTGATGGTAATGTTTAAGAGAACATGCTTCTCTTTCAGGTTACTCATAATTGGAAGCACTCCTAAGTTGAGTAATGCTGATCGGCCTCCTTCCATTTAGTAGACATGCACTGGTAACAGCTGCATGATTTGAATCTGGTTCAATTAAATCAGTGCCTCTGTTTCTATATTGGATATAGAACAGGTCATATCTTGACATTGTTAAGGTACGGGGAGTTGTCCATCTTATGCTTAAAACCAGACTCTGGATAACTCAAGGCACGTTTCTGTAATGGCTGTTTGTAGGTTGACCCAGGCTATGACGAGGGTTGATATTCTACCATCTGGAAGATCAATAGTGATATTGTTCTAGACTCACCACAGTTTTATTAAAAATGGATTTTTTCAGAAAACAGTAGTGGGAGTATGGTAGAACTGGAAGTGATTCCAGAACCGCAAACGATTACTGAAGATTTGATAAGAACCTAAAGATTCAATCTGGTTTGACATTCCATTGGCCACTCCGCAGATATGGTGGGTAACCTCAGACACTCGAGAGGTACTTCGGTATGCTCAAGGACGGTGGCAGGGAGGTTCTTGTTTACCCAGACTTGCCATTGCTGTTGTTCCAGACTGTGAGACCCGGCAGGAGGATGAGTGTAGCGTCGTTCTAAACTAGCTTTAGAAGTGTACGTCTATATGACTCTGCCAGAGGGTTGTCGTAGTCAGTGGGAGCAGCGGAAGCATTGGTGGACATCAGGCTTATGTCTATTTATAGACTAAAGCAGATATAGCGGAGATAGATCATCTATTTCTGACGTGACAGTCATAGGTTTGACTTCATCAGAATAGGGGATGGATCTGTTAAGAAGGTAATAGGATGTGATGTCCTGGTATTTGATGACATACACAGAGTAGGAAGTAATATTCCTATACTACGATCGGTTATAGTTTGGTCGTCACACAGTGGTTTCTCCACATAGGACTTGGATATTATATCAGACATTCTGGTTACTAGATCTATGGTTTTAGATCTAGATTTGGGTAGTTTCCCAATCTGGGTACTTAGACAACATTCTAAGAGTATTTAGAATGGACGACTCCTGGCATGGTGGTGTACCTGCAGGTAATGGAGTCACCCTCTCTAAAGGTGTCTTACAGACTAAAGAGGAGAGGGATACGCGTGATTGGCAGATCACTTGCTTAGGCAATTGAGTCAATCATGAGATGTCAAGTACCACACCAGATGTTGTTCTTGCAGTAGATGCAATAAGTTGATATTAATCCAATCCTGGAAAAACAATCGGAAGCAGTTTTAGAACATAAGTTGATGTTCTAGGGATATGATAACGGCATTCTCCTTTAGGAGACGGTTATCATTCCAGGCTTCCAAGGTGACCTGGATGGCAGAATGGCTGTCAGAGTTATAGTTTTCCCTCTGACGAGGGGCAGTATTTTGGACAGGTGGTCCAGGTGGATACTGAGGGAAGGCATGGCGCAGGACACTGATTAAGTTCAGTTGTCGATACAGTCTAAGAAGTTTGGATTTGGAGTTCATTTATGAGCTAGGTCCCATCAGACATCCAGACATTCTAAGACAGGTATTGCTCATTTCGGGAGATGGCTTTCTCCGCGAACTTGAGATAAAGAGAGACATAGAAAGAAACACCAGAGCGGATCCACTCACTGAGGCTATTTCTCGAACGCAATAGTTTTGCAAACGAGCATTGTGAGACTGACTAGTAGAGGAGTTGAGTGTTCGGTATCACACGGGCTGTGAGTATGCGACATCGCAATAATTAGCCTTGAGTGCAAGTGGGAGATTGTTGGAGATAGTGCCCTCATAGTCAATTATTGGATCACAGGCACGTGATTGCAATGATTGAGGGGTGGACCTATCCCAGTAGGACAGTCTTACTCGAGATGATAATATGCTATCTGGTTTATCTTTATCATCATGTACTGCTTTAGGTGATCTTACGAGTCGCTATTACACGTTGATAGAGCCCCTAGGATTCTTGCTTGACTACCAGCAGTATGAGGGCGATCATATAAGTGAGAGCTGGAGTCTATAAGCAAATCCTTAAAAGGTCCCTAGTCGTGGGAGTTTCGAGACAGGGCATCGATTCTCCAGAGTAGACTAGTGTATACAGTCGAGACCCCGATGAGGGACGGTGGCCGCTCACAAGCCACTAGTATCAGTTGGTTCACCTAAGATGTATACAGGTGCTCATTGGGTTATGAGTACACCGGACAGAACTCGCCGGGAACCTGCTAGTTGGGATTATACCAGACGTAAGATAGCAGTTCCCAGGTAACATGTGTACAGGTTAGTTCATCGACCTGAGATCGTCATTTGTCTCGTGTGAGTTCGCACTGTGCTTTGATTACTATCCTACCACGCTCAAAGGAGACGTGCAAACAGGTTTTAGTTGGGTACAGTCCCGAGCCACATGGAAGCAGTGAGCGGATCTGCAGGGGTTCGTCTCTCCCGGTATTGGGGGTGAGGTCGCGCTGTGTCTAGGAGAGCCAGAACATGGAAAGTCCTTAGCCAAGGCAGGAGATTTGCTGGTAGGTATTCCAGTAGTATCTCAGGGTGTTCTGAGCTACACTCCGACACGACTTGTACCGCTATTGGGGGTCTGAATTTTACCAACCCCGTAGGCCCGCCATGCGATGCTCATAGACGAACGGACCGGACTGTACGGATATTGTCACTGACAGGCTCAGTAGGGTGTCAGGATGAGTTCGCTCATCGACGTCCCTTTTGGTCAATACCTGGTAGCCCGTCACGTATTGGCTTATACCTCTGACGTGCTAGTGGTTAAATCCACAGCCATGGTATTGACGAGTCTTTAGAGTCCACCACACTCAGTTACTCAAGTTTCGGGCGAAACGCTGTAGAGGCCGTATGGAGATATGGCAGGGTTCGATCAGATACATGCGGTATTGCACGGATCGTGATCGGACGGATTTTACTAGCCGGCTTTGGCTTAAGCCGGATCCTAGTATTAGACAATGTAGATTTTGTCTCGTTTGCATTTGTGTTCAGTGGGAATACAAATGCGGGGATGTATTTGCAGTAGTGGGGTTTTCCTGTAATTTATTACGGGATCAGTTTTCTGAAGTTGCCAGCTTGCATTCCGTTTCGGCCGGTTTTTCTTTGTTCCTTCACGGCCGGACTTTTCGTTGGAGGGGGTTAATTGCATGTTTGCAATTAACTTACTTGTGAGGGGATTTCTTGCTTTTGTGGCTATATGATGAGACTAGCATCATGATGAGATTCTTTTATGGTCTTTTCCTTGGCTTTTCTTGTGATGGTTTTGGGAAAAGATTTAGATGAGAAATGAGTGTGACCTTTTGATAATTATCTTTTTCTTTTCTCCATGATAATATCGATTCCAATTATCTCCACCATAGAGGATGAGGCCGGCCACTAGATTAGAGGAGAGAGGGTGAGTTCATTTTGAACGAGGGAAAACTTTGTTCATTTCATTTTTCCTTGCTACACAATTCATATACCTCTCTCCAAAGTTCTTTCTTGATCCCTCCATACATGGCAACTTCCATAAGCCTCAAAGAGACAAGTTTCTACACTAGTCTACAGCAAACCTTAGACGCGTCGGCTAGCCAGCTTCGCGCCCGAGTTGCCTCGGTCCAGAGGTGGGAGCCCGTAAAAGACTTTGGCGATGTGGTGCCCGGTTCGACGAGGAGGTGACGGACGAAGTATCCGCGGGAGATCGGAGTGGAGACAAAGACCGAAGGACACGGATCGCTTGGTATACTTCTCTACCCGTATATTTCTTTGCTAGTTGCTAGGTTAATGGCCCGATCCGGGTGAAAAGTGCGCGGTGGTGCCGGTTTGCTAGTTTGCAAAGTTTTTGTTTTCGCGTTTCCGGCGTCGGATCGACGGCCGGGGCGCCCCCGCGGACTTACAGGTGTGGGTGTGGTGGTGGGTAAAAGAAAGGTAAATGGAGAAATACCGACTTTGGAGTCGATAAAGGGTACGCGGACTAAACGGGCACTAGAATCCCGTGTCCAGCCTATCTTGCACTAAAAGGGGTTAGTACAAATGGC
Organism: Agapanthus africanus; assembly: GCA_030015575.1. Lineage (NCBI taxonomy): Eukaryota > Viridiplantae > Streptophyta > Magnoliopsida > Asparagales > Amaryllidaceae > Agapanthus > Agapanthus africanus. Next base: position 372,083,757 of record CM057341.1, read on the forward strand.
AGAGTGATTTATAATTAGGGGAAATGAAGTGTTGGTGTTTGTTTTGAAAAATGATACGGATTTTTGAAAAAATGATGCAACACAACAAATGCAACACACAAAACCCTAATTCTAGGGGTCACCTAGGTCAAATCTCTAGACCGCTCCTAACTGCCAAAAGACAAGTCGCAGGATAGAATCCTCCACTGTCTCTATGTCCCCCTGTGGCCAGGTAAGTGCCAGGTAAGTGGGAAGGTACTCCACTACGTAAGTATTGAGCCTAATTAATAACCACTAGCCTTCGACACACTTGCCTAGACACCACAAGAAAACGCGGATAAGCAATGAATTACCCACGGCCTTCTTCTGTCCTAAGTGAGCGCGACGGTCCTTAGAGTCATCTCTAGATATTTTTTTGTTAATGTGGGTCAATGCGGATGCAAGTTTTGTGGTTTTCGGGGCCTAGGAAGGGTGATGAACTCCCCACCTAATCTGGATTTGGTCTTTGCCCCTTAATATCCGTATTAATATGCAAACAACCAAGAATCAAAAACACGCACAATTAAATTTTGCTATTTTGCGCGGCGCTGAGATTATTTGCAGAGAAACCTGCACAAAATGCTAGTTGGAGCTAAAAAGAGGAGAGAGAAGAAGGTAAGAAAGCACCTGAGAGAACAATTTTATAGAGAACCCTCAAAAGGGCCGCGGTTCCGCCGCAATAACCACTTAATGCCGCCCTTCCGCGGTCTTCTGTGCTGATCACTGCACCAAAATTCTTGAGGCTGCTACTGTTCAGCCCCTGAACTCTCTGGAATTTTCAGAAAAAAATTTCTCCAGCTCCAATGATCCCAGATTTCCTCGCAATCAAATCACAAAACACGTATTAGGGTTTGTGCGAGTTTAGATCTAAAAATTATAATGGAATAAAATTTTCAACTCAAATTTCAAAATACGAACAATTAGCGCACTATCCCCGGCAACGGTGCCATTTGATTGTAATAATTTCTTGATTGGATGTAAAAGTATCAATTCAAATGATCCCCGGCAACGGTGCCATTTGATTGAATGATTTTTCCGTTGTGTATTAGAGAGAATAGTATAGAAATCACAACCAAAAATTATTTGACCGCAATCAACTACGGTGTCGGATGTAGATTGTAAGTGAGTGCGGATCGTCCACAGGGATAGTGTAATAGTTCGTCTTTTGAATTAGATGAGTCGAAACTTTAAAGAAAACAAAACAAAACAATTCATGATTTAAAGAATTGAAGTTCAAAAATTAGAAAAATCTAGATCTAATAAGAAGAAAAAGATAGAATCAAGAATTGGTAGTTTGTTGATTTTTCCAAACCAAATATCCAGAATCGAAATGAGGCTCGTATGAATCGATCGGATCTATAGATGTGATGTAGTCTTACAATTACGTATTCTTTTATCCTTCGATGAATTGATACTAGATCGATGATGATCGATCAAGAATTGGGGATTTTTTATGAAACGAGGGTTTCATCTTATCCTTTGTTCTTTTGTCGATATCATTCACATTCTAGCCTCTAGTAAATTCAAGAAACGATCGTAGATCCCTAATTTCGAGCGATAACAATCAAGAAAGCATCGCAACGAAACTAGGTCATCGATTCTTGAACTTGCTAGGGTTTACAAAGCTCGTAGGACTCAAGAATCGTATTAAGATTTGTTACATCATCATTCTATTGATCGTCTCGACTCCTTAACGAGCGGAGTTTTACTCAAACATCATCACAAGAACTACAATCATAAATTGAGATCGAATCATGATGCAAGAATTTAAAGAAAGCAAGATAAAAGAATTTCACCTTTTATTTATATCAACAATTTCATTACATTCGCTCAAGAACTACAAGAGGAAGAACTCGATCGTCGATTTGGCTTCGCTCGGCTCCGTGAGTTGTGGATCGACTTGGATCACTTGCTCCAATGGAGATCGGCTCCACTCCTAAAAGGTTGAAGGGCTTCTTGCTTGATTGGTACTCAAGATCTTGATTTTGGAGTGGAATTAGGGTTAGGGTTTCGCACAAGCCTTGTCACTAGACTTGTGGAAGAAGATGAAGAATTAGAGATTTAGGAATGGGAGATTAATGAACCCTCAACCCTTAGATATAGGCTCCTATTTATAGATCTCTAAACCCTAGATCTAGGATAAGAATTTTAAGTTTCCCTCCAAAAGTTAGTTAGAGGAGAAGCTTCTAGATGTGATTAGTTAGGAGGGAGCTTCTAGAAGAGATTAGTTAAGAGCTTAATTAGGATTAGCTTTGCTTAATGATCTTTGCTGATCTGGCAGTAGCTTCGAGATCCTTCTGGAATTTGAAGTATCAGAAAGGAATGTGGGCCTAGAGATAAGAATTCTGCACTGAAAATGGGGAAATGATGACGTCATCTAGCCGCGGAACCACGGCGCAAGCCGGCTCCCGCAGCGGTTCCGCGGCGCTTTGGTGGCTTCATGGCTTGCAAACTCTGGTGCTGATTTCGGCTGAAATAATGGCCTTTATAGGATATGTTGAATTGTATTTTCCCCTTTGAATTGCTACCAGATCTGAAATCATTGAGTTGGCGTATTTTTAATCAGCTCTTTTGGCTTTGCTCCTGCAATTTCCTGCACAAATCTCGAAACAAGTGTTGCGCAATATAGGGATGATGCGATGCCTTAAAATACAGTCAATTTCCCTTAAAATGCCGGTTTTAAAGTCTAACACATGCAATCTGATATTTTACGACTGATTTGCTAATATGTGAAATATGAATACCGAACACTTCTATATGAGTGCAAATGATAGGGAAATTGCCGGTTAAAAGATGCAATATTTTCAACTTATCAGTCTCCATGATCGAGCTTGACCTCCGGTCTTCATCATTCAAAGTTTATCCACCCGAAGGATGTGGTTCATGGCTCTAGCTCTACATAAAAACCTAGTGGAGCAACTAAAGGCTCTAGGTTGCTAATCTAGAGTGTCTAATGATTTAGTATGTTATTCTAGTAATTTTCTCTCTCTTCCTCCCTTGTTTCTCAACTCATGAGAGAGGTAGAGAGGAAGATGAAGAAGGAGCTCAAGAAAAGAGCTAGTGGGGAGAGAAAACAAAAGGATGAGAATGGAAAAATCTCATAAGAGAAAAACATCCACCATGGTTTTGTATAAACCATTTTTTCCATATAATAACACAACCATGCTTGAATAGTTTGCACACATGAATTTACAATTCATTTGTCGATACTATTCAAGTATGGTTCACACCATTCTCTCTTTTACACCTCATTTTCTCTTTTACACCTTATTTCGATTTTATAAATAAAATTGAAAATACATGATGATGTGTCCTCCTTCTAGAATGTCTTTCCATATAAATACGGAATACACTTTACCGTATATTCATATCCGTATTCGTATCAAAATATGAACACCCAAAGTGATAGAATAATACAAAGAACATAATACTAGAATATACATATCGAAATGTGTATATGTAAATTATTAAATCAATACCTGATTTAATAATGCGGCTTAATCCTAAGCCGGCTAGTATAATCAACCGTCCGATCGAAATCCCAGATAACACTAAAATATACAAATTGAAATATGTATATGTAAATTATTAAATCAATACCTGATTTAGTAATCCGGCTTAATCCTAAGCCGGCTAGTATTATCATTTGATCGGAACCCTGAACATATCAAAATATGGCCACTATATCATTTCGCCTGAACCAGAGAAGCCCTTTGTGTAGGACTCTAAAGACTCAACAGTATACTGGCATTGGGTTTAACCACAAGCATGTCAGCGACACTAGTTGTACGTAATGGTTACTTAGGTACCTGTCAAAAGGAAGGACAACGAGCAAGTTCATCCGAACCCCTATCGAGCCTATCCATAACAATCTCCATACAGTCTGGCCTGTTCGTCTAAGAGTATCGCATACCGGGTCTAGGCGATGGTAAACGTCAGACCTCTACTGACCCGATAAGTCGTGTCGATGTGGCTCAGGGCCAATCTGAGAAACTTCTAATCTAACCATCAGTAAATCTCAACTACCATGGCCAAGGTCTTATGGTTCTGGTTGATCGGACACGGTGCGATATCGACTCCCAATACCTAGAGAGACGAATCCCTAACAATCACTCACTGCTTCCATGTGCCTTGGGACTGTACCCAACCAAAACCTATTTGCACGACTCAGTAGAGCCGTAGTAGGGTAGTGATCAAAGTATGGTAGGAACTCATATGAGACAAATGATGATCTCAGGTATAAAGACTAACCTATACTCATGTCACCTGAAAACTGCTATCTAACGATAGGTATAATACCATCTAGAGGTTTTAGGAGAGTCCGTCCAGTATACTCACCCCTAGTGAGCACCTGTATAAAACCTTACGTGATCACACCAATGGCCGTGGGACCAACAACCGCCCCTCGTCGGGGTCTAAAAACGTAACATAAGTCTACTTTAGAATATCGATACCCGGTCTCGATACTCCTGCGACTTAGGACCTTTAAGGATATGCTTATGGACTACCCAGCTCTCATGAGTATGATCGCCTTTATAACGCTGGTAGTCAAGCAAAATCCTACGGGCTTTATCAATATTTACCAGCCATATGTGATATCGAGTATAACACATGCATATATTAAGATAAAGACAAACCAAAATAGAATACTACTAGAACGAGTCTTTATCAACATACATAAGCAATACAAAACAGTAAGAAAAACATATACACATGTTCAGATAAAGACAACTCAAATAGTATACCATTTAACTGAGCAAGATTTTCCTGTACATACATATCCCTAGCATCCTATACAATACAGGCCTCTAGGGCATAGATATCCAACAACACCATGTTTACCTCAGTATCCCTATTGGAACCCTATCAAATATGCTGCTCCTCAGAAGAGGGAAAACTCAAAACTCTGACAACATCTCTGTTATCCAGGTCATCTCGTGACAATCAAATTTTGACCGGTTGTAGCATAAGAACATCGCTTCCTATCTGGAGTATATCATCCAAATCTCAAGACATAACTCCCTACATCCATCTTACTAGGTTCATTTGTTTTGATGATGTCAATCCCCTTGGCTGTCACATCAAAACAGATGATTCATCTGCAATATCCATGCTTTATTCTACTAACAGATATAAACAACTTGCACACCTTCCGCTGCTTTTACTGACTATGATAACCCTCTGGCAGAGTCGTATATGTTGGATATAGTGTCTTCAAGGCAATTATTATGATTGCAAGTAGGCAATTATGATAATTGAACGAGGACCTGTACAGGTATAATAGTCTTACTCGAGATAATAGTATGCTATATGGTTTGTCTTCATCATTGATGAAGCCTGCAGGAATGTTTCTTGACAACCAGCATTATGATGGCGATCATATATGTGGGAGCTGGGTTGTCCATAAGCACATCCCTAAATATCCCTAGTCGTGAAAGTATCGAGACTGGGCATCAATATTCTGGAGTAGACTAATGTATACGTTTCTAAACCCTGACGAGGGGTAGTGGCCATTGGTGTTGTGTCACCTAAGATAGTATACAGGTGCTCACTGGAGGTAAGTACACCAGACGAACTCGCCGAGAATTTCTAGATGATATTATATCTATCGTCAGATGGAAGTTCTCAGGTTGCATGAGTACAAGTTATTCCTTTGACCTAAGATTGTCATTTATCTCGTGTGAGTTTCCACTATACTTGATTACTACCCTACCATGGCTCAAAGGAGTCATGCAAATAGGTTTTAGTTGGATACAGTCCCGAACCACATAGAGGCAGTGGGCGATTGTCAGGGATTCGTGTCTACTGGTATTAGGAGTCGATATCGCACTGTGTTCAGTTGGCTATCATTAGAAATCCGTGGCCACGGTGGATGAGATTTACTGATGGTTGATCAGTAGTACTTCTGTTGGCGATGAGCTTGACTCAGACACGACTTGTCAGGTTAGCAGGGGTCTGACGTTATCCAACCCCTAGACCCGATATATGATACTCTTTGACGAAGAGACCGGACTATACGGAGATTGTCACATTCAGGCTCGGTAGTGTAAGGAGGCACTTGATTGTCGACCCCCTTTCGGCAAGTACCTGGGTAGCTGTTACGTACAGTCAGTGCCGCTGATGTGCTTGTGGTTAAACCCACTACCAGCGTATTGTCGAGTCTTTAGAGTCCCACACAGAGGGTTTTCCCGGTTCAGGTGATAGATGTATGAGCCGTATGTTGGTACGTGTAGGGTCCGATTAAATACGTGTAAGGGATACACGGACTTTAATCAGACGGTTGACAATACTAGCCGGCTTAGGATTAAGCAGGATTATTAAATAAGTTTTTATTTAATAATTTATATATATATATATATATATATATTGATATATATATATATTAGTATTATTATTCACTATTCATTTTCTCTCATTGGTGCTATCCGTATTTTTATACGGATAAATGTATATGTAGCGATACGTATACCGGGTAAGGTATTCCGTATTTATACGGGAATACTTTTAGAAGAAGGACACCTCATATTTGATTTTCCTTTTAAAAAATTGAATGGAAATGAGGTGGAAAGGAGGTGGAAAGGAGGTGGCATGAGGCATGGGTGCAAACATGCAGAGAAGTATGGCTTGGATTTTATATTGATAAAATCATTTGGATGTACTATTCATGCATGGTTGTAAAAAGGAAGCCAATTCATTTTTCTACACTTGATTATTGCTCATTCCATACTTGAGCATGCTTCATGAGAAAGAGACTTATCCATTTTCCTGTTCTCCTTCTTGCTCTCGTAAGCATGGATTTTTTAGAGAAAAATTAGTGAAAAAATTCCTACATCACCCGCAATCCATCCTTAGCAAGTTTGGATCGTTGGTTCGAGCCTTTTTCTGGTTTCCCTCGGGTGGATCTTCTTCGACGAGGGTGGTCGTCTTTCAAGCGTGATCCCGACGTCTGCAAGCTTGGAGGGGTCTTCCACAATTGGGTGGACACACGTCGAAGGTTGTATTTCCATACCCTTGCATGTTTAGCTTACTAGTTTTAGGTGATTGATCAAATCCTGCGGTATGCGTGTTTGGTTCTTGCAAAAAGTTTTTATTTTCGATTCCACCTCGGCCACGGCCTCCGTGGCATGAGCACCGAACCCCAACAGTATACACGGGCATTTCTAAATTTCTATTTAGAAAGATGTTATAGTCACCCACCTGCAAGATATCACAGTCAAGAATAGCAGCTGTGCCAAGTCATATCCATATGGATTTTAGCGTAGATACTGAAGTAAAAGTCTCATCACAATTCTCAACGGGAATTTGATGAGAATCTTTACAGCAAATCTAGCTTTATTAGCTTAATACCTTTCTACCTGCATAAATCTCGAAAGATCTACTTGCTCCTAATGGATTTTACCCCTTCAGGAGAACCAAGCAAAATCCAAAATCTATAATTTGCTGAAGTGCACAGAGTCCAACTTAGATATAGAGCATCTGGTCACCTAGAAGTAACCACTTTCTATGACCTTCAGATAACTAGTAGGGCCATCATAACTATGATGCTAATCTCATTGTCACCGTCTATGAGAAAACCGAAGTATCTGTCGGATTTCTGATGTCACCTATTAAAATCTGCGGAGTGGCTAATCGTTTGTCAAGTCCAATTGAATCCTTAGGTTCTACTAAATTTTCGGTAACTGTTTATGGTTCTGAAATCACTTCCAATTCTACCATACTCCTACCAGTTTCTTTTGCAAAAAAATTCCTTTTATAAAAAAGGTGGCGAGTCAAGAACAATGTAACTATTAATCTTGAAAATGGTAGAAACAAAACCCTAGCGAATGTTTAGGATAATCCACAAACTGCCATTACCAAAGCGTGCATTGAGTTTTTCCGGATTCTGCTTTCAAACAGAAACCGGATAACTCCATATCTTGATATCCTCAATATATGAAACTAATCTATGTCCATATAGAATCAATGGAACTAATTTAGATGGAATCAAATTCAAATGTCATGCAACTGCTTACAGTGCATATCACAAATGGAAAAAGGCCAATACAGCATTACTCATCAAGGAGCGCACTCACGGATAAGTAACCTGCGAGAGAATCAAGTTGTTAATATTATTATAATGGAATACCTAGCATAAGTATCTATATTTTCGATTAGCTCAAAGAATCCTGATACTTCCAACGCATGGTTCTCTACTTTATTCTAATACGTATAAACTTCTCAAAAATTTTGGACCTTACATTACAACGAATACGTGTCTAATACCAGAGAACTAATAGGTAAACCTGAGTGAAGTAAGAGTACCAACCCCTTATCACGAAGAATACTGGACAACATACATGTTCGTGTATAAGTCCCAAGAGTTCAATAACTCGAACTCCATGTGTTGTAGGTTGAAAATTGTATTTTGGTTAAGAATGTCTTACACCGTTATTTAATGTGCTTTACCTTATCCTCAACCGAATAAAGATATAGGTAAATGTTTAAAACACAATTTTCAAAATTTATATCTCGCTTTATAAAATATGGATACAGATATTCAATTTTAAAAATTGGTCCATAACAACGGTTATTCGAAACCAAATATTTGCCGTCAGGCAAAACCAGACGATTTAATCCAATATCGCCAATTGCTACGAATTCTGATATCGAGGATCAAATCTCCTATTTTCTAATATTCTACTCCTACCCAACATCTGTAACGCCGTATAGATGTGAGATCCAAATCTGGTATGTACATACCCTAAAATCAGAATTAATTGGAAAAACAGTTCTCATTTAAAAGTATACAAAAATACTGAAACATAAAATATTTTAAGGGATGGCCGGGTATTCCTAGTAATTCCTCTTTCATTATCCAGATTCATGACAGTAGTCGTAATTTCATTTTCCCACTCTTCAATTCTTTTATATGTCTCTATATCTTACCTTCTGTACACCGTACTAAGGCTAAATGGTTTTCTTCATTCCCTACCTTTCAGTACCTAGCCTAAGGTTTGAAAGAATACTATCCAATAAGCATAATAGGTCCACTCTCCTAATATAAGGAGCTCTCGCAACATGAGAGAAGGTAAAGGGAAGAGACAATCGAATAAAACAATCCAAATTCTCCAGAACCAGTGGCCATTCTCGACCAAAATAACTTCTTCGAATTCGTATGTAACTATACGATGGTCGTTCCAAGTAATATGGATCATCGTAGTGATACAGAGTGCTCTGGTGAAAAGCAAGGGGAAAGTAGAAGTAGCAGCGATATATGCGACTGTGTCGTGAATTAAGATAACCTAAAACCAAAGTCTGTAAAAAGGTTCGGTCAACATGGTTAAAAAGTTTTAGTCTAAGGTAAGTCATGGGTTGTTGTACCAGAGAGAAAGAAAAGAAACACTCAGCATGCACTCTATTAAAATTAAATTGATTATCACTTTATCTAATCAGGATGGATCCCACTGTTTTCTCGAATTCTTCTTCAAAACCTAAAAGGAAAACTAGTAGGGATTATATGCACCTTACAAGTTCTCTAACCGTTCAGCAAGGCCGGTGTTGGTACTCCGAGGGAGGTCCCCCAAGCTTTCGCACGGACCCAATTAATAACCCTGTTTCCATAAAAGAGTAGTCTCGTTAACACTTTTTAAACACCTAATAGGTTAGCAAATTGTGAGCTGAAAATCTCCCGACGAGTAATACATACTCATCAGTGGGAATCGGGACCCATCTATCATTGTGTGATAATTTTGATGGAAGCCGACCAAAATTACCACACTCCAGAAGGTATGCGCAAACATGGCAAGTTTCCCTTATATTTGAAACTCCCGATATGGTTTTTGCCCTAAGCGTCTTATGACCTTGAAGAAGGCCAAAAAATCATAAGTCACAAGTAAAGTTATACCTGTTACTGTCCTGATTAATCTAAACCCACCCGTACTTGTCCTTTACAAAGGCCAACAAAACTATACGACTGTCGTAGATTAATACATCTCTATACTGCTGAAAAGTAACACATAACTACCATACACTATACCTTGACGAAGGCCAACAAACATAGCATGAATACTAGGCGCTACCCGTCTGAAATGATGGAGGGCTATCGCTGGTTTTTGGCGAAAAACCGTTAACGTAATGAACTTGATATCGTTGAAGAAACTCGAGTGGTTTTGAAAAAAAGTGGTTTAGGCTCCGCTTTTAAAACTAGTAAAATAAACTTTTGATTAAGAGCGAACTCCCTACAAAGGGATCAAGGCTTTTCCCGCATAGAATGAGGTGCAGGATATTCCTAACCGAATACCTCTATGCAAAGCAAAAGAATACGAGTTTTGAAGAAAACCGAGTAGTTTTAAAAATTGGTTCCGACAATATCATTTAGGTTTGTTTTCCTTGCATTAAACATATAATGTGATCCCATCATTACCGGTTTCTAAGCCACACAAGAAACAACCAAAATAACATGCTTTTATATGCCATCCGCATTCGCCACGGGGTCCCGGGTCTTCACCGTAAATTTACTTAACTTACGGCAGGGCGGGGAAAGGACAAGCGTTGATGAAAAATATATAGAAACATTTACTAATATAATATAATATATATATATATATCAATATCGCAGGCAGATAATAACATCACAGACATTCGAACAACAATATGGAATGGAAGATAAACTAAGAGCCACGCGTTTCATTTGAGCCGTAAATGAGACGTGACGTTCCCCGATCATGTATATAGGCCATACAAAATCGATCCTAGAGCCCTACGAGTGCGGAAAGCCACCTACCAATTCTAGAAATTGGGTAACTCGCCCTCAATGAAATGAGTCGATCTCTCGTCGCTTTCTATAATCTAGTAACTTATGCATCCCTCTGTGGTTCGATCCTATAACCCCTAAAAGTGCGTAGAGGAACCCGCCAATTCTAGAGCGAGGCAGCCCAGTCTCAGCTCCATGAGATGGCCACCTGCTACACTCTAGAACCCGGCTACTCGAGCACTTCTCCTGGGTTAATCCTAGTACAGAAAAGAAATATATAAAACGGTGACATCGACCGCATCCTGGTCGTGCCCCAATAAAGAAATTTAGTAATACGGAAATGGCGGCCACAAGTTGGAGCTCGTCCTGAACAAATGAATTCAACAATATAAATCAAAACTTTACAAGCAATCGTACGAGGGGCTATCTGATACGATAATCCGGCTAAACCATAATCAAAATATATATATCTACAGAAACAAGTGTGCAATCCCGTCTAATTGAGCGTATAGAAATTAGACGACATTCAACAACACATATACACAGATACGAAAACCATGACCATAGAATTCATCACACCAAAGCAAACACTTAAAATTCCAGACGACGAAAATTGAGTGCACTTCAACATCCAAAAAACCAAAATTTTTGCCAACACAAAAAGTCTAAACGACCCAACCACAGCCCTCGGGAACTCTCAGGGTACCCTCGATCCACCTCACGGGTTCTCGATCCGAGCCAAGAGCCCGCGGGGATCGGAACATGCAAAACAGTTCAGTTTTGGACAGCAACAACAAAACATAATTCAGTCACGAAAACAACGAATAATTTTCGAAAAACGAATTTGAAAACGGTTTCCCAAGACTCTACGGGTCACCCTCGATCCCCTACGGAGTTCCCGTTCCGAAATGAGAACTTTGGGGATCAGGAACAAGCTTCAAAACTCATTTTTGTAACCAATAGTCGCTGGATTTTATGGCTGAAAACTGTCGGGGGAAAAATTGTTTTGTGATGAATTCTAAACTAATGCGAGCTAGTTTTATATGTATGGATTGGCTCTGATACTATTTTAGTGTGTTATGCTCATTCCGTGGCCAAGGCTTAAGCGAAAACAATGATTTTAAGCAAGCACAAAACACATATACCCAAGGAATCGAACCATACACCTATACTAGTAACTAACATACAAGGTTCATAGAGATTACAACCTTCGATACGTGTCCGCTTAATCATGGAAGACCCCTCCAAGCTCGTAACCGCTGAGAATGCGCTTGAGAGGCAACTTTCCTTGCCGAAAATGATCCACCCGAGAGAGACCGATCCAAGCTCCGACCGACGCTCCAAACTTGCTTGGAATGGATTGTAGGTGATGTAGCAATTTTTCACTAACTTTTTCTCTCAATTTTCATGCTCAAGAGAAAAAGAAGAAGGAGGAGGAGGAGGTGGGGAAACATAGCCATAAGAATAAGCTATGTGTTGAAAAAGAATGAATGAGAGAATGTAGAATGAATGGCTTCATTTTACAACCATACAAAAATCTCACAGCATTTTTCCATTAAACAAATGAAAGCTCATTCCTCCAACCATGCACAATGGCGTCTCACCCTCCACCTCATTTCCATTTGATTTTCTAAAAAGAAAATCAAATATGAGGTGTCCATCTTCTAGAAGCATTCCCGTATAAATACGGAATACTTCACCCGGTATATGTATCGCAACATATACGTATATCCGTATAAAAATACGGATAGCACGAAAGAGAGAAAATGAATAGTGAAAAATAATACTAAAATATATATATCAACATACATACATATATATATATATATGAATTATTAAATCAAAACCTGATTTAATAATCCGCCTTAATCGAAAGCCGGCCAATATTATCAACCGTCCGATTAAAGTCTGTGTATTCCGTACACGTATTTAATCGGATCCCTACACGTACCAACATACGACCTTTGCATCTAACGCTTGAACCGAGAAAACTCTTTATGTGGGACTCTAAGGACTCGACAATATGCTGGGGGTGGGTTTAACCATAAGCACGTCAGCGGAACCAGCTGTACGTAAAGGCTACCCAGGTACTTGTCAAAAAGGGGATCGAAAATCAAGTACGTCCTTACCCTACTGAGTCTGAATGCGACAATCTCTGTACAGTTCGGTCTCTTCATCTATGAGTATCTCATACCGGGTCTAGAGGGTGGATAATGTCAGGCCCCTAATAACTCGATAAGTCGTGTCGGAGTTAAGCTCATCACCAACAGAGAAACTGCTGAAAAACTATCAGTAAATCTCTGTTAGTTATATATATGCCCTAGAGGCCATTACTGTACATACGATGTATATTGTAGTGGATGCTTGAACATATATAGGGAGGACTTTCTTGCTCGACATGATAGTATGCTATCTGGTTGCTCTTTATCTTAACATGTACTCTGATTGTCTCTATGTTATATGTTGATAAAGCCCTTAGGATATGTACTTGACTTCTGGGACTATGATGAGATCATACTAGTGGGGCCACGGTAGTCGATGAGTACATCCTATAACTGTTCCTAGTAGAGGGTGTATTGAGACAGGGCATCGATACTGCAGAGTAGACTAGCGTATACGCATCTTGTACCATATGATGGGCGATGGATGATCCCATATCCATCGGTGTTTGACATCAAGGATGGTGTATGGGTGCTCAGTAGAGACTGGGTACACTGGACGGACTCGCCGAGAACTCCCAGATGGTATTATACACCACGTCAGATGGCAGTTCTCTGGTGACACTGGTACAGGTTAGTCTGTAGAGCCGAGATCGTCATAGAATCTTATGTGATTCCCACTGTGCTTTGATTTCTATCATACCACGTCCAAGAGGGCGTGCAAAAAGGTGGCTTTTGGGTACAGTCCCAAATCACATGGAGGCAATGAGCGATAGGAGGGGTTTCGTCTCTCCCGGTATAGGGAGTTGATGTTGCGCTGCGTACGATTGGCTATAACTGGAAATCCCTGACCAGGGTTGCTGAGATCTACTGGTAAGTGTTATCAGTAGTTTCTCGAACTGTATTGGACCTCATATCGACACGACTTATCAAGCTACTGGGGTCTAACATTTACCATCCCTAGGCGAGATATGCGATATATCAGACGAAAAGACCGGACTGTACGGGAGTGTTACTGATTGGATTCACGGGAGAAAGTACATGCTTGCTTATTGATCTTCTTATCGCTCAATACCTAGGTGGCTGTTACGTTTAGCTGATCGCTTGCAGCTTGTGCGTGTTTGATATGATCATCACCTACAGCCGGCGTATTGACGATTTTTTAGAGTCCTACACGGAGGTTTCTTGACTCAGGCAAAACGGAGTAGGAGCACATATATGATATGTGCGGGACCGAGAACAAAACGTGTATGTGATACCATATTAGATTCTCGCGATATGAGATATCAGCCGGGTATATGTGATATAGCCGGGTCATCGGATCAAGTGTTGATTCGATGAACTGATACAGATTATATTAGTCGGTTATTTGTGAAATAGCCGGATTATCGGATCAAGTGTTGATTCGATAATTTAATGTATAATTATATATTTGATATATTAAATTACATTAACTGATATAAGCTCACAAAAAGATTCTTTTTTCTCACTCGGTTAATACATTGATATATATGCGATATATGTTAGCTGTATTATTTTCTTTTGTTATAAACTATATTATATATGTGATATATAATATTGTAACATGTTATAATTACTAATGCAACATAATTAATGAAGATTAAACAAGGTTAGGGTTTGATTTGGGTTAGCTCATTCTTGAAGCTTCTAGAAGCTTTTCTTTTTGTCATGAGCTAAGATATTTTGTTGATATTTTGTAACTCAAACCATACCCTCAACCACAGTTAACTCTCTACAAAGGTTAGCTCATTATATATTAGCAACCATGGTTGCATAAGTAATTATCACAATAATTCATTATTCATCATAAAGTAAAATTCTTTTTCTTCTTCCTTTGAAAAAGCATTCTAGCTTATGATTTTGTGATGATTATGAGTGAGATTAAGAAAACAAATGAGAGCTAAAATCCTACTTCATCATCCTAATCTATCCTAGCCATTTAGATTAGGGTGTTCACTTCATTTAGTGAGTGAGAGCTTGCGTTAAAGAAACTTCAAGGTAGATCATCTTAGTTATCGAAGATCGAAAGCAAGCTTGTATCTTTCTCTTCGTGGAGCCTCTCTAGAGTCCGGTTACTCGATGATCGCAGCGAAGGGACCTCAACACGGAGCTTTAGAAGTGAAGGACCGGACTACAAAGTTTGTAATCCCAAACTCTTAGATGTTAAAGTGTTTAACATGCTTTATTTCGCCAAATCTTGGTTTGGGTTGTTCGGTACGTCTAAATTTTAAATCGGGCATGATTGATACCTTGTAGACCCTTGTGAGAGTGCCTAGCAACTTTGCAGTGGTATCAGAGACAAGCTAGAGCTTTAGGCAAAATCTAGGCGAAGTTTAAAGTCCATTCGAACTCCAAATACCCGTAAAACCCTAGTTTCTGGAAAAATTTTCAAAAGTTGAAATTTTTCATATTAAAAATGCTCAGAAAATTCAGCAGGTAATTGTATGGGTTACTGTGAAAAACGACCCTAAAATACTTCTATTGCGCCGCGGAACCGCGGCCGTACCCTTACTTGTGCGGCTGTTCCGCGGCGCTACAGTGCGACTTGGGTGTTCTTTTTCCACAGTAACTTCCGTACGAATTTTCTAATGCTTCTGGGAATTTTTAATTATGCTCAAGTGTTGAGTTTTCTGGGATGTATTGGGGACTCGTTGATTCGATCGGATAATTTAACTTCGTTTAATTCTTTCCGGGTAGTTTTAGAACGTGTTAAAAAGATCGAACGGATATCAGTAACTCACTTTTCCCCTGTCGGAAAATTTTCAAAAGTTGGATTTTTTTCTCAAGTTTGAAACTTTCGGAAAGTCGTGCAAGTAACGCGGTGGACTATCTAGAAGACAACAAATCTTAACTCAATTATTTGACTGTCTGAACCGCCTCTAAACCTTATGGTTAGCGGCAGTACGGCGTTGCCATATGTGAGGCGTTGGCTTGACCCTTCTACGGCTGGACCATTGGTACTGTGGCATGTGATGGATGCTTTTAAACTCCGCTCAAGTGTTGAGCTATATGGGAAAACTTGGGTGTTTGATTATTCGATCAGAAACTTTAACATTGTCTATTTATCTGGAATGTGATACAATATTTGGAATCCACAAGCAGTTATGAGATAACTAATTTGAATGTTATAAATCTAGCAGTTTAGTCTCAGATGATCGGTTGCCACTGGATTTTGATGTGATCGAAATTCCGTCGCAATCACGTAGCGTACGCGGATACTCGCCGGGTAAACTTAATAGATAGCCACGCCCATAGCCCCGACAAAGTGACTGCAGGAGAAGCCCGTCGCCAAAAGCATCCGTTTGGGTGCTTGCGGCAGCGGTGTTCCGCCTTAATGCACTTTATTGACGGCATCAGGGGTGCGGCCGTCTACTAAAGTTTGCGACGAGCATTCGATCCTGATATCGGGAATCTTGTTGAATTGACCGACTTGATATTGAAAAGAGTTTTTGATAATGAGACTAAAATGCGGGGTTTATAATTGTTAGGCATGAGATGTCAATGGAATTCATTATGTTAGGCAAGCGATGTCTAAGGAGATTGCGGATTCCAACTGTTGTAGTTTTACACTTTCTTTTCTGCGACCGTAAGCATAGTATCTGGTGTATCGCCGGCTTCGTTGCTATACATCAACGAAAATCGGGATACGCATACTTACTTACGTTGATGATGTTAGTTATATGTATGCCCTAGAGGCCATTACTGTACATACGATGTATATTATAGTGGATGCTTGGACATATATAGGGAAGACTTTCTTGCTCGACATGATAGTACGCTATCTGGTTGATCTTTATCTTAACATATACTATGATAGTCTCTATGTTACATGTTGATAAAGCCCTCAGGATATGTACTCGACTACTGGGACTATGATGAAATCATACTAGCAGGGCCACGGTAGTCGACGAGTACATCCTATAACTGTTCCTAATCGAGGGTGTATCGAGACAGGGCATCGATACACCAGAGTAGACTAGCGTATACGCATCTTGACCCATATGATGGGCGATGGATGATCCCATATGCATCAGTGTTTGACATCAAGGATAGTGTACGGGTGCTCAGTGGAGACTGGGTACACTGGGCGGACTCGCCGAGAACTCCCAGATGGTATTATACACCACGTCAGATGGCAAATCTCTGGTGACATTGGTACAGGTTTGTCTGTAGACCCTAGATTGTCATAGTGTCTTGTGTGATTCCCACTGTGCTTTGATTTCCATCATACCACGTCCAAGAGGGCGTGCAAAAAGGTGGGTTTTGGGTACAGTCCCGAATCACATGGAGGCAATGAGCGATAGGAGGGGATTCGTCTCTCCCGGTATAGGGAATTGATGTTGCGCTGTGTTCGATTGGCTATAACTAGAAATCCCTGGCCAGGGTTGCTGAGATTTACTGGTAAGTGTTATCAGTAGTTTCTCGAACTGTTATAGACCCCATATCGACACGACTTATCAAGCTACTGGGGTCTGACGTTTACCACCCTTAGGCGAGATATGCGACATATCAGACGATGAGACCGGACTGTACGGGAGTGTTACTGACTGGATTCACAGGAGAATGTACAGGCTTGCTTGTTGATCTTCTGAGAGCTCAATACCTGGGTGGCTGTTACTTTAGTTGACCGCTTGCAGCTTGTGGGTGTTTGATATGATCATCACCTACTGCCGGCATATTGACGATTCTTTAGAGTCCTGCACAGAGGTTTCTTGGCTCAGGCAAAACGGAGTAGGAGCACATATATGATATGTGCGGGACCAAGAACAATACGTGTATGTGATACCGTATTAGATTCTCGCGATATGAGATATCGGCCGGGTATATGTGATATAGCCGGGTCATCGGATTAAGTGTTGAATCGATGAACTGATACAGATTATATTAGTCGGTTATTTGTGAAATAACCGGATTATCGGTTCAAGTGTTGATTCGATAATTTAATGTATAATAATAAATTTGATATATTAAATTACATTAACTAATATAAGCTCACTAAAAGATTATTTTTCTCACTCGGGTAATACATTGATATATATGCGATATATGTTAATTGTATTATTTTATTTTGTTACAATAAATATTGTATATGTGATATATAATATTGTAACATGTTATGGTTATAAATGCAACATGATTTGTGGAGTTTAATTATGGTTAAGGTTTGGATTAGGGTTAAGCAAGCATGAAGCTTTCAAGAAGCTTCTTGAAGCTTTGACTTTGATTTGGATATTTTGTGATATTTTGTGATATTTGCTTAACCCAACCCATCCCTTTAACCCTAGTTATGTCTCTACAATGGTTAGCCTTCTCATTATCTACCATGGTTGCATTTATAACCACACAATAGATTTTCATTATTCATTACAAAAGAATTCTTCATCTTCTTCTTCCTCTTTGCAAAGCTTTCTTGCTTTGATTTTTGTGATGAAAGTGAGTGAGAATAAGAAAACAAATGAGAGCTAAAATCCTACATCATCATCCTCATCTATCCTTACTATTTAGATGAGGGTGTTCACCTCATTAGTGAGTAAGAGCTTGGGTTAAGGAAGCTTCAAGGTAGATCATCTTTGTTATCGAAGATCGGAAGCAAGCTTGCATCTTTCTCTTCGTGGAGCCTCTCTAGAGTCCGGATGCACGATGATCGCTGCGAAGGGACTTCAACATGGAGCTTTAGAAGTGAAGGACAGGATCTACAAAGGTTGTAATCCATCTTACTTAGTGTTAAAGTGTTTAACATGATTTGTTTCACCTAAACTCTAGTCTAAAGATCTTGGTTAGGGTTGTTCGGCACGGCTAAATTTTAAATAGGGCATGGTTGATTCCTTATAAACCCTTATGCGTGTGCCTAGTAACCCTGTAGCGGTATCAGAGCCAAGCTAGAGGTTTAGGCGAAGTCTAGGCGAAGTTTAAAATCTGATCGAACTCCGAAAACCCGGTTTATACCCTTCTCTGGAAATTTTTTTAAAATGTAATTTTTTCTGCATTAAAAATACTTAAAAAAATCAGCAGGTAAATACAAGAATTACTGTGAAACATGTGCCTTCAATACAATTAAAGCGCCGCGGAACCGCGGCCGTACCATGGCTTGCGCGGCGGTTCCACGGCCAAATAGTTGAATCATGACACATGTTTACACAGTAATGTCCGTTGGTGTTTCAACATTTTTCTGGGTATTTTTAATTATACCCAAGTTTTGAAATTTCTGGTTTGTTTTGGGGACTCGTTGATTCGATCAGATAATTTAACTTCGTTTAAGTTTTTTCCGGATAATTTTAGAAACTGTTAAAAAGTTCGAACGGATATCAATAACTAAATTTTTCCCTGTCGGAAAATTTTTCAAAAGTTGGATTTTTTCTCGAGTTTGAAACTTCCGGAAAATCATGCAAGTAACGCAGTGGACCCTCTAGAAGAACACAAACCTTAACTCGATCATGTGACCGTCTGAACCGCCTCTAAACCTTAGGGTTTGGGGCAGTACGGTATTGCCACATGTGAGGCGTTGGCTTGACCCTTCTACGGCTGGACCATCGGTACTGTGGTATGTGATTGATATTTTTTGAACTCCGCTCAAGTGTTGAGCTATTTGGGAAAACTTGGGTGTTTTATTATTCGATCGGAAAGTTTAACATTGTCTACTTATCTGGAATGTGATACAATATTTGGAATCCACAAGTAGTTATGAGATAACTAATTTGAATGTTATAAATCTAGCAATTCAGTCTCAGATGATCGGTTGCCACGGAATTTTGATGTGATCAAAAGTCCATCGCAATCACTAAGCGTACGCGGATACTCGCCGGGTAAACTTAATAGACAGCCACGTCCCAAAGCCCCGACCAAATGACTGTTGGAAAACCCCGTCGCCAAAAGCATCCGTTCGGGTGCTCGCGGCAGCGGTGTTCCGCCTTAGTGCACTTCATCAATGGCATCCGGGGGTACGGCCGTCTGCTAAAGCTTGCGACGAGCATTCGATCAGGATGTCGGGAATCTTGTTGAATTGCCCGACTTAATATTGAAAAGAGTTTTCGATAATGAAACTAAAATGCGGGGTTTATAATTGTTAGGCATGCGATGTCTAAGGAATTCATTTGGTTAGGCATGCGATGTCTAAGGAGGATGCGAAATTCAACTGTTGTAGTTTTACACTTTCTTTTCTGTGACCGTAAGCGTAGAATGTGGTGTATCGCCGGCTTCGTTGCTATACATCAACGACAATCGGGATACGCATACTTGCTTATGTTGATGATATGAGATATTATGTGTTGCTGTGATATGTTATATTGGATCTGTAGGGTTGCTAGGCACGCGGACAAGGTTCTACGAGGCATCAACCATGCCCGATTATAATTTTAGCCGTGCCGAACAACCCAAAACCGGATCTTTAAACTAGGGTTTAGGCGAAAACAAACATGTTAAACACATTAACACCAAGTGAGAGGGATTACAACCTTTGTAGATCCGGTCCTTCACTTCTTAAGCTCCGTGTTGAGGTCCCTTCGCTGCGATCATCATGTTCTGGACTCTCGAGAGGCTTCACGAAGAGAATGATGCAACCTTTGCTTCCGATCTTCGATACAAAGATGATCTGCCTTGAAGTTTCGTTAACACAAGCTAACACTCATAATATGAAGTGAACACCCTCATCTAAATGGCATGGGAAGATGAGGATGATGAAGTAGGATTTTTGCTCTCTTTTATAATCTTTTTCTCACTCATTTATCATCACTTGAAAAAAGCTAGTAAGCTTTTTCAATGAATAATTCAAGGAAGAAGATGATAGAATTCATTTGTGATGATTAATAAAAAGTTGTCATAATTATTTATGCAACCATGGTTGTAGTAACCAATGTAGAGAGTTTACTAGGGTTAGGGTTTGGGTTGGGTTAAAGGGTGAGTCACAAAGAAATATCTATCATAATATCTTAGCAAATGACAAAGTAAAACCTTCTAGAAACATCTAGAATACATTAACCCAAATCAAACCCTAATCTTGTTTAAACTCCATTAAACCTGTTGCATTAATAATTATAACATGTTACAATATTATATATCACATATACAATATTTATTGTAACAAATAAAATAATACATTTAACATATATTGCATATATATCAATGTATTACTCGAGTGAGAAAAATAATCTTTTAGTGAGCAAATATTAGCTAATGTAATTTAATATATCATATATATTATTATACATTAAATTATCGAATCAATACTTGATCCGACAATCCGGCTTTATCGCATATAACCGACTAATATTTATCCGTACAGATTCATCGAATCAACACTTGATCCGATGACCCAGCTGATATCAAATATCGCGAGAATATAATACGGTATCTCATATCGCATTATCCTCGGTCCCGCACATATCACATATGTGCCCCTACTCCGTTTTGCCTGTGTCAAGAAACCTCTGTGTAGGACTCTAAAGAATCGTCAATACGCCGGCAGTAGGTGATGATCATATCAAACACCCACAAGCTGCAAGCGGTCAGCTAAACGTAACAGCCATCCAGGTATTGAGCGCTCAGAAGATCAACAAGCAAGCCTGTATATTCTCCTGTGAATCCAAACAGTAACAATCCCGTACAGTCCGGTCTCGTCGTCTGATATATTTCATATCTCGCCTAGGGGTGGTAAACGTCAGACCCCAGTAGCTCGATAAGTCATGTCGATATGAGGTCTATAACAGTTCGAGAAACTACTGATAACACTTACCAGTAAATCTCAGCAACCCTGGCCAGGGATTTCCGGTTATAGCCAATCGAACACAGCACAACATCAACTCCCTATACCGGGAGAGACGAATCCCCTCCTATCGCTCATTGCCTCCATGTGATTCGGGACTGTACCCAAAAGCAACCTTTTTGCACGCCCTCTTGGACGTAGTATGATGGAAATCAAAGAACGGTGGGAATCACACAAGACTCTATGACGATCTCGGGTCAACAGACTACTCTGTACCAGTGTCACCGGAGAACTGCCATCTGACGTGAGGTATAATACCATCTAGGAGTTCTCGGCGAGTCCGTCCAGTGTACCCAGTCTCCACTGAGCACCCGTACACCATCCTTGATGTCAAACACCGATGGATACGAGATCATCCATTGCCTATCATATGGGTCAAGATGCGTATACGCCAGTCTACTCTGGTGTACCGATGCCCTATCTCGATACACCCTCGACTAGGAACAGTTATAGGATGTACTCGTCAACTACCGTGGCCCCACTAGTATGATCTCATCATAGTCCCAGTAGTCGAGTACATATCCTAAGGGCTTTATCAACATGTAATATTAAGACAATCAGAGTACATGTTAAGATAAAGTACAACTAGATATCATACTATCATGTCAAGCAAGAAAGTCCTCCCTATATATGTCCAAGCATCCATTACAATATACATCGTATGTACAGTAATGGCCTCTCGGGCATACATATAACTAACAATCTCCCACTTGCACTAGGGCCATCTGTTATGGTATCGCATACCTAAAAATTAGCTGCGGTTGAAGTATCTCATACTCAACCATCCCATAAAAGTCTCTACTGGGAAAAAGGCCTTTGTGAGTGGATCCGCGCTGTCGTCCTCTGTGTCTACTCTCCTAGCCTCGATTTTCCTGGCGATCAACCATCTCCATGATTAGTTGATACTACCTAAGAATTATATCTGGATTTCTGATGGGACGGTAGTTCCTTGGCTAAAGCCACAACTCCATTGTCACACAATGGTAGGAACGAAGTTCAGCTCATGAACTTGTATATATCCAGACTGCCTCTTTGGTAGCATCTTTGGTAAAGATGTATCTTGCCTTTAATCGTCTAGTATGTCACGGTATCTTTCTTGGAACTCTTCCTGTTAGTTATATGTATGCCCTAGAGGCCATTACTGTACATACGATGTATATTGTAGTGGATGCTAGGACATATATAGGGAGGTCTTTCTTGCTCGACATGATAGTATGCTATCTGGTTGTACTTTATCTTAACATGTACTCTGATTGTCTCTATGTTACATGTTGATAAAGCCCTTAGGATATGTACTCGACTACTGGGACTATGATGAGATCATACTAGTGGGGCCACGGTAGTCGACGAGTACATCCTATAACTGTTCCTAGTCGAGGGTGTATCGAGACAGGGCATCGATAAACCAGAGTAGACTAGCGTATACGCATCTTGACCCATATGATGGGCGATGGATGATCCCATATCCATCGGTGTTTGACATCAAAGATAGTGTACGGGTGCTCAGTGGAGACTAGGTACACTGGACGGACTCACCGAGAACTCCCAGATGGTATTATACCGTACGTCAGATGGCAGTTCTCCGGTGACACTGGTACAGAGTAGTCTGTCGACCCGAGATCGTCATAGAGTCTTGTGTGATTCCCACTGTGCTTTGATTTCCATCATACCACGTCCAAGAGGGCGTGCAAAAAGGTGGCTTTTGGGTACAGTCCCGAATCACATGGAGGCAATGAGCGATAGGAGGGGATTCGTCTCTCCCGATATAGGGAGTTGATGTTGTGCTGTGTTCGATTGGCTATAACCGGAAATCCCTGGCCAGGGTTGCTGAGATTTACTGGTAAGTGTTATCAGTAGTTTCTCGAACTGTTATAGACCTCATATCGACACGACTTATCGAGCTACTGCGGTCTGACGTTTACCACCCCTAGGCGAGATATGCGACATATCAGACGACGAGACCGGACTGTACGGGAGTGTTACTGTTTGGATTCACAGGAGAATGTACAGGCTTGCTTGTTGATCTTCTGAGCGCTCAATACCTGGATAGCTGTTACGTTTAGCTGACCGCTTGCAGCTTGTGGGTGTTTGATATGATCATCACCTACTGCCGGCGTATTGACGATTCTTTAGAGTCCTACACAGAGGTTTCTTGACTCAGGCAAAACGGAGTAGGAGCACATATGTGATATGTGCGGGACCGAGGATAATGCGATATGTGATACCGTATTATATTCTCGCGATATTTGATACCAGCCGGGTCATCGGATCAAGTGTTGATTCGATGAATCGGTACGGATAAATATTAGTCGGTTATATGCGATATAGCCGGATTGTCGGATCATGTGTTGATTCGATAATTTAATGTATAATAATATATATAATGTATTAAATTACATTAACTAATATTAGCTCACTAAAAGATTCTTTTTCTCACTCGGGTAATACATTGATATATATGCGATATATGTTAATTGTATTATTTTATTTGGTTACAATAAATATTATATATGTGATATATAATATTGTAACATGATATGATAAATAATGCAACATGTTTAGTAGAGATTAAACAAGATTAGGGTTTGATTTGGGTTAATGGTTTCTAGATGATTCTAGAAGGTTTTTGTTTTGTCATGATAAAGATATTTTCAAGTGAGTCATGCTTTAACCCAACCCAAACCCTAACCCTAGTTAATTCTCTACAAAGGTTCACTTGACCATGGTTGCATAATTCTATCATATTATTCTTTTCCTATTCATCACAAAAGGATTCTAAAATTGTTCATCTTCTTCTTCATTCACTCTTCATGAAAAAGCTTGCTTGATTTTTCCTAAGTGATGAATAAATATGAGAAAAAGATAAATAAAGAGAGCAAAAATCCTACTTCTTCATCCTCATCTTCCCTTGCCATTTAGATGAGGGTGTTCACATCATTTCATGAGTGTTAGCTTGTGTTAAAGAAACTTCAAGGTAGATCATCTTAGTATCGAAGATCGGAAGCAAAGGTTGCGTCTTTCTCTTCGTGGAGCCTCTCGAGAGTCCGGATCCCGATGATCGCAGCGAAGGGACCACAACACAGAGCATATAAAGTGAAGGACCGGATCTACAAAGGTTGTAATCCCTCTCACTTAGTGTTAAAGTTGTAACATGCTTGTTTTCGCCTAATCTCTAGTTTAAAGTTCCGTATTCGGGTTGTTCAACACGGCTAATTTTTTAATCGGGCATGGTTGATGCCTCGTAGACCCTTGTGCGCGTGCCTAGCAACCCTACAGTGGTATCAGAGCTAAGCTAGAGCTTTTGGCGAAGTCTAGACGAAGTTTAAAGTCCGATCGAACCCGGAAAACCCGATATAACCCCTTCTCTGGAAATTTTCTGAAACTTTGGATTTTTGTGAATTAAAAATTGCCAAAAAATTCAGCAGGGAGTTCTATGAGTTACTGTGGAGCACGTGATGCTAACTCGACAAAGGAGGTGCGGAACCGCGGCCCAACCCTGGGTTTCGCGGCGGTTCCGCGGCCACTTTGGTGAGTTACACCACGTGGCTTGCACAGTAATTCTTGTCTTCAAGTGCTGAGTCTTATGGAAATTTTTAATTTTTTTTATTCAACTGTTGAATTATCTGGGTTGTATTGGGGACATAAAGATTCGATCGGATATTTTAACTTTGTTTAGTTTTGTCCGGATAATTTTTAGAAACTGTTAAAAAGTTCGAACGGATATCAATAACTCACTTTTTCCCCTGTCGGAAAATTTTTCAAAAGTTGGATTTTTCCTCGTGTTTAAGAACGTTCTAAGTCGTGCAAGTAACGCGGTGGACCCTCTAGAAGACAACAAATCTTAACTCGATTATGTGACCATCTTGAACTGCCTTTTGAACCTTAGGGTTTAGGGCAGTACGGCGTGCCACATGTGAGGCGTTGGCTTGACCCTTCTACGGCTGGACCATTGGTACAGTGGCATGTGATGGATGTTTTTAAACTGTTTTCAAGTGTTGAGATATATTGGGGAAATCTTGGGTGTTTGATGATTCGATTGGAAAGTTTAACTTTTTCTATTTATCTGGAATGTGATACAATATTTGGAATCCACAGGTAGTTATGAGATAACTAATTTGAATATTTTAAACATAGCAGTTTAGTCTCAGATGAGCGGTTGCCACGGAATTTTGATGTGATCAAATGTCCGTCGCAATCACGTAGAGTACGCGGATACTCGCTGGGTAAACTTAATAGACAGCTACGCCCCATAGCCCCGACCAAGTGACTGTAGGAGAACCCCGTCGCCGAAAGCATCCGTTCGGGTGCTCGCGGCAGCGGTGTTCCGCCTTAGTGCACTTCGTCGACAGCAACTGGGGGTGCGGCCGTCTACTAAAGTTTGCGACGAGCATTCGATCAGGACGTCGGGAATATTGTTGAATTGCCCGACTTGATATTGAAAAGAGTTTTCGATAATGAGACTAAAATGCGGGGTTTATAATTGTTAGGCATGCGATGTCTAAGGAATTCATTTGGTTAGGCATGCGATGTCTAAAGAGGTTGCGGATTCCAACTGTTGTAGTTTTACATTTTCTTTTCTGTGACCGTAAGCGTAGTATGTGGTGTATCGCCGGCTTCGTTGCTATACATCAACGACAATCGGGATACGCATACTTGCTTACGTTGATGATATGAGATATTATGTGTTGCTGTGATATGTTATATTGGATCGTCGCGTTTGAATAGCCGGGGGTTTTATGTGAGATGAGAGTTTTTCTTTTTCATTCATGTAAAATTCATTTGTATGTAATATTCTTTTATTGGGGCACTTCCAGGTAGCGGAAGATGTCACCGTTGTATATTATTTACTTTTCCGCATTAGGTAGACCCAAGGCGGGGAGCACAAGTAACCGGGTTCTAGGGTCCAGTGGGAGACCATCTCGAGGAGTCGAGACCGGGTCTCCTAACCCTAGAATTGGCAGTGTTACTTGCCGCTCTCGTAGGCGTCTAGGGATGTGGGTTTGGCTATTCATCGCGACCGTGGAATCCGTGTTTTATACAGGCCCGTATTGAAAACACGGACGTCCTAGTATATCCAATATTTCATATATGTTCTTCTGCTGCAATGTTCTGTGATGAGATCATATTACTGCCTGAGATGAATGTTTATATTATATATATGAGATATATGTTATATTGCAGATTTCGTTTCAAAAAGAGATGCTTGCGAAGCATAATTAAAATGGGACTTCATTAATGAGATTAATGAAATAAAAGAAAGCTAAGATGTTGTAGAAACTTGTTTATAAAAATTGGTAGCTCTAGTTGTTGCTTTGCATAGCGGTGTTCCTTGTAGAACATCCAGCACCTTATTCGATAAGGAAAGGACCGAGATCCCTTCCCCGGGAGTGACTCCTTTAGCAATAACTGGCAGATGCTACAAACTCGGTTTGTCTTTTGATTACTTCTATAGTTCTTGCTTTGCATAGTGATATTTGTAAAATATCCTGCACCTTATTCGATGAGGAAAGGGCCGACGATCCCTTCACCGGGAGTGACCCCTTTAGCAAAACTAGAAGAGCCTCAAAAACACTCCATTTAAAATCACTCGATTCTACGACGATATCAAGTTCATTACGCAAAGGGTTTTCTGAAAAACCCGTCGTAGCCCTCCGTCATTTCAGATAAGTACTTCATAGTATTCGTGCTGCGTTTGTTGACCTTGTCAAGGCGTAGTGTGCGGTAGCTATTTATGCTTATCTGCATAAGCATATGATGCGATTGGATTAGGGTAATCGTGCGACTTTGTTGACCTTGTCAAGGATCGTGCGGGTGGGTTTAATTCAATCAGGAAATGACGGGTTGAACTTGAATTGCGGTCTATGGTTTGTTGACCTTGTCAAGGTCATAGATCGCTTGGGGCAAAATATTATTGGGAATTTCAAGTGTTGAAATTTGCAATGAGATTGCATACCTTCTATGAGATAGTTGGATCCCGATACCCGCTGCGAGTAAGAGTTACTCCTGGGAGAGTTTTACACATTACAATTAGCCGATCAAGTAGGTGTCTAGAAAGGTGTTAACGGGGTTATGCCTCTGGGAAAACGAGGTTTACATTAATTAGGTTCGTGCGAAAGCACGGGGGACCTCCCTCAAAGTACCGACACTGGCCTGGCTGAAAGATTGGCGAACTTGTAGCGTGTAATTAATCCCGGCTAGTCTTTCCTTTTAGGGTTTGAAAGAAGATTTGATTAAAACAGTGGGAGACATCCTGATTAGATATATTAGATAACCAATCTAATCTTGCAAGAGCATACGCTGAGTGTTTTCTTCTCTCTCTCTCCAGATAGCGACCATATCACGCCTTAATCAAGATAATAAAATGGATATATTGACCGAACCCACTTGTTATACGGAGCTGGGGAACGTTGGTCCCGCTCCAACTTGTAATTGTTATAAGACAGAGCAGGACATTGGGGATTGCCAGAATTCCCCTGCCGCCCAAACGAAGAAAGTGCATGTTGATGCATCATCTTCGGGTGTGTTCATTACACAGAACTGCTTCTCAGTATCCTTTACGTCCTGGGTATGTGATACCGGATCAGGATCCCGTATATGTAATCTGTTACATGGGCTACAGATAGGTAGAGAACTGAGAACGAGTGATAAGTTTCATAAGACAGAAAACGGTGCAAGTGTTGCAGCCAAGTCTGTTGGTCACTGTCACCCTGTAATACTGGAATACATTGATTCTGAACAAATGTTATTAGATACCAAACCTGATATATAAAATCATATCAGTCTCTTTATTAGTAAAGAAAGGATATAATTTTGTATTGTTGGATAATGTTTTGAACATTTCCTATATCAAGAGTTGATCGGTTCAGGCACGTTATCTAAAAGTATTGTCGTTCTAAATCAAACTACAGTTCTTAGTATACGGAACACACACAAGAGAAAGAGTTCAGAAATGAATGAATCCTTCTTGAGGTATTGTAGACTGGGTCATATCAATGCGACCCGACTGGCTGAAGTTATATATAGATACATATTTAAATTAGTTTGAAATTACATCTTATGAAACTTGCCAGTCATGTCACAAAGATAAGATGACCACAGCTCTGTTTGTTGGAAACAGAGAAAGAGTTAGTAAACTTTTGGGATTGATACATGCTGATGTATGAAAGTCCCCTGTCTACATATGCCAAGATCGGTTCTTTGTACTTCATTACATTCTCTGATAATCTCTCAAGATTCAGACATATGTTCCTGCTGAAACACAAGTCCGAAGCTTTTGAGATATTCACAGAATATAAGTTAGAAGTAGAGAACCAAAATACGGGTATAAGTATTATGTCCTTTGATAAGATCAAGGAGGAGAATACTTGAGCACGGAATTCCTGGACTATTCTAAAGGAGAATGAGATTCTTTCTCAGCATTACTCCTCCGTATACACCACAGCACGTCGGTGTATCGGGGCGGAGCAATAGCACCCTATTTGATATGGTGTGCTCTATGATGAGTACTACTGAGTTTCCTATTTCCTTTTGGGTGTTATGCGCTTGAGAAGCTGCATACCTATTTGTTAGTTATATGTATGCCCTAGAGGCCATTACTGTACATACGATGTATATTGTAGTGGATGCTAGGACATATATAGGGAGGACTTTCTTGCTCGACATGATAGTATGCTATCTGGTTGTACTTTATCTTAACATGTACTCTGATTTTCTCTATATTACATGTTGATAAAGCCCTTAGGATATATACTCGACTACTGGGACTATGATGAGATCATACTAGTGGGGCCACGGTAGTCGATGAGTACATCCTATAACTGTTCCTAGTCGAGGGTGTATCAAGACAGGGCATCGATACACCAGAGTAGACTAGCGTATACGCATCTTGACCCATATGATGGGCGATGGATGATCCCATATCCATCGGTGTTTGACATCAAGGATGGTGTACGGGTGCTCAGTGGAGACTGGGTACACTGGACGGACTCGCCGAGAACTCCCAGATGGTATTATACCATACGTCAGATGGCAGTTCTCCGGTGACACTGGTACAGAGTAGTCTGTCGACCCGAGATCGTCATAGAGTCTTGTGTGATTCCCTCTGTGCTTTGATTTCCATCATACCACGTCCAAGAGGGCGTGCAAAAAGGTGGCTTTTGGGTACAGTCCCGAATCACATGGAGTCAATGAGCGATAGGAGGGGATCCGTCTTTCCCAGTATAGGGAGTTGATGTTGTGCTGTGTTCGATTGGCTATAACCGGAAATCCCTGGCCAGGGTTGCTGAGATTTACTGGTAAGTATTATCAGTAGTTTCTCGAACTGTTATAGACCTCATATCTACACGACTTATCGAGCTACTGGGGTTTGACGTTTACCACCCCTAGGCGAGATATGCGACATATCAGACGACGAGACCGGACTGTACGGGAGTGTTGCTGTTTGGATTCACAAGAGAATGTACAGGCTTGCTTGTTGATCTTCTGAGTGCTCAATACCTGGGTAGCTGTTACGTTTAGCTGACCGCTTGCAGCTTGTGGGTGTTCGATATGATCATCACCTTCTGCCGGCGTATTGACGATTTTTTAGAGTCCTACACAGAGGTTTCTTGGCTCAGGCAAAACGGAGTAGGAGCACATATGTGATATGTGCGGGACCGAGGATAATGCGATATGTGATACCGTATTATATTCTCGCGATATTTGATATCAGCTGGGTCATCGGATCAAGTGTTGATTCGATGAATCGGTACGGATAAATATTAGTCGGTTATATGCGATATAGCCGGATTGTCGGATCAAGTGTTGATTCGATAATTTAATGTATAATAATATATTTGATATATTAAATTGCATTAACTAATATTTGCTCACTAAAAGATTCTTTTTCTCACTCGAGTAATACATTGATATAAATGCGATATATGTTAAATGTATTATTTTATTTTGTTACGATAAATATTATATATATGATATATAATATTGTAACATGATATGATAACTAATGCAACTTGTTTAGTGAAGTTTAAACATGATTAGGGTTTGGATTAGGGTTAAGCTTTCTAGATGTTTCTAGAAGCTTTTGTTTTTGTCATGATAAAGATATTTGTAAGTGACTCATGCTTCAACCCTACCCAAACTCTAACCCTAGTCAATTCTCTACAATGGTTAAGTCAACCATGGTTGCATTAATCTTCATATTAATCCTTTCTTATTCATCACAAGACAAAATGGATCACTATTCTTCTTCTTCCTTCATTCTTTCATGAAAAAGCTTGCTTGATTTTTCAAAAGTGATGAATAAATATGAGAAAAAGAAAAATAAAGAGAGCAAAAAATCCTACTTCATCATCCTCATCTTCCCTTGCCATTTAGATGAGGGTGTTCACATCATTTCATGAGTGTTAGCTTGTGTTAAAGAAACTTCAAGGTAGATCATCTTAGTATCGAAGATCGGAAGCAAATGTTGCGTCTTTCTCTTCGTGGAACCTCTCGTGAGTCCGGATCCCGATGATCGCAGCGAAGGGACCACAACACGGAGTATCTGAAGTGAAGGACCGGATCTACAAAGGTTGTAATCCCTCTGACTTAGTGTTAAAGTTGTTAACATGCTTGTTTTCGCCTAATCTCTAGTTTAAAGTTCCGTATTCGGGTTGTTCGGCACGGCTAAATTTTTATTCGGGCATGGTTGATGCCTCGTAGACCCTTGTGCGCGTGCCTAGCAACCCTACAGTGGTATCAGAGCCAAGCTAGAGCTTTAGGCGAAGTCTAGACGAAGTTTAAAGTCCGATCGAACCCGGAAAACCCGATATACCCTAGTTTCTGGAAATTTTTTAAAACTGTGATTTTTTCCAAATTAAAAATGCTCAAAAAAATCAGCAGGGAAATAGAAGAGTTACTGTGAAGCACGTGCGCCTTATTCCACCAAAGCGCAGCGGAACCGCGGCACATGCATGGCATGTGGGGCGGTTCCGTGGCCCTTTTGTCGCTTCACGGTTTGAAATTTGCACAGTAATTCTTGTCTTTTAGTACTGTATTTTCTGGGAATTTTTAATATTTATTCAACTGTTGAATTTTGTGGGTTGTATTGGGGATTCGATGATTCGATCGGGAACATTAACTGCGTCTTTGTGTTTTGTCTGGATAACTTTTAGAAACTGTTAAAAAGTTCGAACGGATATCAATAACTCACTTTTTCCCCTGTCGGAAAATTTTTCAAAAGTTGGATTTTTTCTCGTGTTTAAGAATGTTCTAAGTCGTGCAAGTAACTCGGTGGACCCTCTAGAAGACAACAAACCTTAACTCGATTATATGACCGTCTTGAACTGCCCTTTGAACCTTAGGGTTTGGGGCAGTACGGCGTGCCACATGTGAGGCGTTGGCTTGACCCTTCTACGGCTGGACCATTGGTACTGTGGCATGTGATGAATGTTTTTAAACTGATTTCAAGTGTTGAGATATATTGGGGAAATCTTGGGTGCTTGATGATTCGATCGGAAAGTTTAACTTTTTCTATTTATCTGGAATGTGATACAATATTTGGAATCTACAGGTAGTTATGAGATAACTAATTTGAATATTATAAACATAGCAGTTTAGTCTCAGATGATCGGTTGCCACGGAATTTTGATGTGATCAAAATTCCGTCGCAATCACGTAGCGTACGCGGATACTCGCCGGGTAAACTTAATAGACAGCTACACCTCTTAGCCCCGACCAAGTGATTGTAGGAGAACCCCGTCGCCGAAAGCATCCGTTCGGGTGCTCCCGGTAGCGGTGTTCCGCCTTGGTGCACTTCGTCGACGGTATCGCGGGTGCGGCCGTCTACTAAAGTTTGCGACGAGCATTCGTTCAGGACGTCGGGAATCTTGTTGAATTGCCCGACTTGATATTGAAAAGAGTTTTCGATAATGAGACTAAAATGCGGGGTTTATAATTGTTTGGCATGCGATGTCTAAGGAATTAATTTGGTTAGGCATGCGATGTCTAAAGAGGTTGCGGATTCCAACTGTTGTTGTTTTACACTTTCTTTTCTGTGACCGTAAGCGTAGTATGTGGTGTATCGCCGGCTTCGTTGCTATACATCAACGACAATCGGGATACGCATACTTGCTTACGTTGATGATATGAGATATTATGTGTTGCTGTGATATGTTATATTGGATCGTCGCATTTGAATAGCCGGGGGTTTTATGTGAGATTAGAGTTTTTTCTTTTTCATTCATGTAAAATTCATTTGTATGTAATATTCTTTTATTGGGGCACTTCCAGGTAGCGGAAGATGTCACCGTTATATATTATTTACTTTTCCGCATTAGGTAGACCCAAGGCGGGGAGCACAAGTAACCGGGTTCTAGGGTCCAGTGGGAGACCATCTCGAGGAGTCGAGACCGGGTCTCCTAACCCTAGAATTGGCAGTGTTACTTGCCGCTCTCGTAGGGGTCTAGGGATGTGGGTTTGGCTATTCATCGCGACCGTGGAATCCGTGTTTTATACAGGCTCGTATTGAAAACACGGACGTCCTAGTATATCCAATATTTCATATATGTTCTTCTGCTGCAATGTTCTGTGATGAGATCATATTACTGCCTGTGACGAATGTTAATATTATATATATGAGATATATGTTATATTGCAGATTTCGTTTTCAAAAGAGATGCTTGTGAAGCATAATAAAATGGGACTTCATTAATGAGATTAATGAAATAAAAAAAACCTAAGATATTGTAGAAACTTGTTCAAAAACTGGTAGCTCTAGTTCTTACTTTGCATAGCGGTGTTCCTTGTAGAACATCCAGCACCTTATTCGATAAGGAAAGGACCGAGATCCCTTCACCGGGAGTGACTCCTTTAGCAATAACTGGCAGATGCTACAAACTCGGTTTGTCTTTTGATTGCTTCTATAGTTCTTGCTTTGCACAGCGGTATATATGATATATCCTGCACCTTATTCGATGAGGAAAGGGCCGACGATCCCTTCACCGGGAGTGACCCCTTTAGCAAAACTAGAAAAGCCTCAAAAAAACACTCCATTTAAAATCACTCGATTCTACAACGATATCAAGTTCATTACGCAAAGGGTTTTCTTAAAAACCTGTCGTAGCCCTCCGTCATCTCAGATAAGTACTGGTTAGTATTCGTGCTACGTTTGTTGACCTCTGTCAAGGCGTAGTGTGCGGTAGCTGATTAGTGCTTATCTGTATAAGCATATGATGTGATTGATTTAGGGTAGTCATGCGACCTTGTTGACCTCTGTCAAGGGTCGTGCGGGTGGGTTTACTTCAATCAGTAAATGACGGGTTGAACTTGACTAGCGGCCTATGGTTTGTTGACCTCTGTCAAGGTCATAGGACGCTTGGGGCAAAATACTATTGGGAATTTCAAGTGTTGAAATTTGCAATGAGATTGCATACCTTCTATAAGATAGTTGGATCCCGATACCCGCTGCGAGTAAGAGTTATCCCTGGGAGAGTTTTACACATTACAATTAGCCGATCAAGTAGGTGTCTAGAAAGGTGTTAACGGGGTTACGCCTCTGGGAAAATGAGGTTTACTTTAATTAGGTTCGTGCGATAGCACGAGGGACCTCCCTCAAAGTACCGACACTGGCCTGGCTGAAAGATTGGTGAACTTGTAGGGTGTAATTAATCCCGGCTAGTTTTTCCTTTTAGGGTTTGAAGGAAGATTTGATTAAAACAGTGGGAGACATCCTGATTAGATATATTAGATAACCAATCTAATCTTGCAAGAGCATACGCTGAGTGTTTTCTTCTCTCTCTCTCCAGGTAGCGACTATATCACGCCTTAATCAAGATAATAAAACGGATATATTTGACCGAACCCGCTTGTTATACTGAGCTGGGGAACGTTGGTCCCGCTCCAACTTATAATTGTTATAGGACAGAGCAGGAAATTGGGGATTGCCAGAATTCCCGTGCCGCCCAAACGAAGAAAGTGCATGTTGATGCATCATCTTCGGGTGTGTTCATTACACAGAACTGTTTCTCAGTATCCTTTACGTCCTGGGTATGTGATACCAGATCAGGATCCCGTATATGTAATCTGTTACATGGGCTATAGATTGGTAAAGAACTGAGAACGGGTGATAAGTTTCATGAGACAGAAAATGGTGCAAGTGTTGCAGCCAAGTCTGTTGGTCACTGTCACCCTGTATTACCGAAATACATTGATTCTGAACAAATGTTATTAGATACCGAACCTGATATACAAAATCATATCAGTCTCTTTATTAGTAAAGAAAGGATATAATTTTGTATTGTTGGATAATGTTTTGAACATTTCCTATATCAAGAGTTGATCGGTTCAGGCACGTTATCTAAATGCATTGTCGTTCTAAATCAAACTACAGTTCTTAGTATACGGAACACACACAAGAGGAAGATTCAGAAATGAATGAATCCTTCTTGAGGTATTGTAGACTAGGTCATATCAATGCGACCCGACAGGCTGAAGTTACATATAGATGCATATTCAAATTAGTTTGAATTTACATCTTGTGAAACTTGCCTGTCATGTCACAAAGATAAGATGACCATAACTCTGTTTATTGAAAACAGAGAAAGAGTTAGTGAACCCTTGGGATTGATACATGCTGATGTATGAAGGTCCCCTGTCTACACATGCCAAGACCGGTTCTTTCTACTTCATTACATTCTCTGATAATCTCTCAAGATTCAAACATATGTTTCTGTTGAAACACAGGTCCGAACCTTTTGAGATATTCACAGAATATAAATTAGAAGTAGAGAACCAAAATACGGGTATAAGTATTATGTCCTTTGATAAGATCAAGGAGGAGAATACTTGAGCACAGAATTCCTTGACTATTCTAAAGGAGAATGAGATTCTCTCTCAGCATTACTCCTCCGTATACACCACAGCACATCGGTGTATCGAGGCGGAGCAATAGCACCCTATTTGATATGGTGTGCTCTATGATGAGTACTACTGAGTTTCCTATTTCCTTTTGGGTGTTATGCGCTTGAGAAGCTGCATACCTATTGAATAGGGTTCAAATCAAATCAGTTGCCTACCACTTCATATATGATATGGAAAGGGAAGAGCCCATATCTTAAGCTTGTTAAGATTTGGGGTTGTCCGGCCTATGTCTAAAAAGTAAAATCCGGACAAGCTCGAGGCAAGTTCTGTTACGTAGAACTGGAAATGTTCCAGCTGTACAAACTACAGCAGATGATTTGATAAAACTAAAAGATTCAATAGTTACCAACGAATCTCAGCCTCTCCGCCGATCTAGTAGGGTTCCTCACCCACCTGAGAGATACTTCGGTTTCTCTATGACAGTGGGAGCGAGGATTGCATCATGAGATGATGACCCAACTGGTTTCGAGCTGGCCATCAGGAGTGGGACTCTGTAAGAATGGCTGGATGCTTATCGATCTGAGATGGAATCCTTATACACCAACAAAGTATGGACTTTGGTTGCTTTATCTGAAGGGTTAAATCCCCATCAGGAGTAAGTATATCTTGAGAAGATTACTTGGTGTACATGGAAAAGTTGAGACTTTCAAAGCTATGCTTAAGTCCATCCAGATCCTACTTGCTACGGCTACATACCATGACTACGATATCTGGTAGTTGGGTGTCATGACTGCTTTTCTAAATGATGTTTTAGAAGAGAGCGTCTATAAGTACACAGCCAGAGGGCTTCGCAGTCAGTGGGAGCAGCGGAAATGTGAGCAAGATGTTTTATATGATAAAGCAGGCATCGCGGAGTTAGAACATCTGTTTTGATGTGGTAGTCAAAGAGTTTGACTTCATCAAATTGGTAGATGAACCTTGTATAGACAAAAAAAGGTAGTAGAGAGTATGGTAGTGATCCTCGTAGAGTACGTGGATGACATACTCTTGATAGGGAAGGAGTTTCCTATGCTACACTCGATCAATCTCCGCTTATCACAAGGATTCTCCATATAGGATCAAAGTGATACCTCCTAAATCCTGGGTTTTGGATCTATGAGATAGATCTAATTGGATATTAGGATTCTTACTAGTTGTAGTAAGATGGTATCAATCGATCCTGGGGAGAATCACTGGAAAGGTTCCAGGCTGATAAGGAACGACTGAATGTCAGTCGCAGGCATTGTCTACACCCTCAATGGAGGGACGGTATGTTGGAAGAGTTCCAAGCTAGATACCGTGACATACTAGACGATTAAAGGCAAGATACATTGTTACCAAGGATACTACCAAAGAGGCAGTCTGGATATATATATAAGTTGATGCGATGAACTTCGTTCCAACCATTGTGTGACAATGGAGTTATGGCTTTAGCCAAGGAACTACCGTCCTATCAGAAATCCAGATATAATTCTTAGGCAGTATCACCTGATCATGGAGATGGTTGATCTCCAGGGAGATCGAGGTTAGGTGATCAGACACAGAGGACGACAGCGCGGATCCACTCACAAAGGCCTTTTTCCCAGTAGAGACTTTTACGGGATGGTTGAGTATGAGATACTTCAACCGCAGCTAATTGTTGGGTATGCGATACCATAACAGATGGCCCTAGTGCAAGTGGGAGATTGTTAGTTATATGTATGCCCTAGAGGCCATTACTGTACATACGATGTATATTGTAGTGGATGCTAGGACATATATAGGGAGGACTTTCCTGCTCGACATGATAGTATGCTATCTGGTTGTACTTTATCTTAACATGTACTCTGATTGTCTCTATATTACA
This sequence comes from Agapanthus africanus, assembly GCA_030015575.1. Lineage (NCBI taxonomy): Eukaryota > Viridiplantae > Streptophyta > Magnoliopsida > Asparagales > Amaryllidaceae > Agapanthus > Agapanthus africanus. The sequence continues at coordinate 372,121,166 of CM057341.1, forward strand.
TGTTGATAAAGCCCTTAGGATATATACTCGACTACTGGGACTATGATGAGATCATACAAGTGGGGCCACGGTAGTCGATGAGTACATCCTATAACTGTTACTAGTCGAGGGAGTATCGAGACAGGGCATCGATACACCATAGTAGACTAGCGTATACGCATCTTGACCCATATGATGGGCGATGGATGATCCCATATCCATCGGTGTCTAACATCAAGGATGGTGTACGGGTGCTCAGTGGAGACTGGGTACACTGGACGGCCTCGCCGAGAACTCCCAGATGGTATTATACCATACGTCAGATGGCAGTTCTCCGGTGACACTGGTTCAGAGTAGTCTGTCGACCCGAGATTGTCATAGAGTCTTGTGTGATTCCCACTGTGCTTTGATTTCCATCATACCACGTCCAAGAGGGCATGCAAAAAGGTGGCTTTTGGGTACAGTCCAGAATCACATGGAGGCAATGAGCGATAGGAGGGGATTCGTCTCTCCCGGTATAGGGAGTTGATGTTGTGCTGTGTTCGATTGGCTATAACCGGAAATCCCTGGCCAGGGTTGCTGAGATTTACTGGTAAGTGTTATTAGTAGTTTCTCGAACTGTTATAGACCTCATATCGACACGACTTATCGAGCTACTGGGGTCTGACGTTTACCACCCCTAGGCGAGATATGCGACATATCAGACGACGAGACCGGACTGTACGGGAGTGTTGCTGTTTGGATTCACAGGAGAATGTACAGGCTTGGTTGTTGATCTTCTGAGCGCTCAATACCTGGGTAGCTGTTATGTTTAGCTGACCGCTTGCAGCTTGTGGGTGTTTGATATGATCATCACCTATTGCCGGCGTATTGACGATTCTTTAGAGTCCTACATAGAGGTTTCTTGGCTCAGGCAAAACGGAGTAGGAGCACATATGTGATATGTGCGGGACCGAGGATAATGCGATATGTGATACCGTATTATATTCTCGCGATATTTGATATCAGCCGGGTCATCGGATCAAGTGTTGATTCGATGAATCGGTACGGATAAATATTAGTCGGTTATATGCGATATAGCCGGATTGTCGGATCAAGTGTTGATTCGATAATTTAATGTATAATAATATATTTGATATATTAAATTGCATTAACTAATATTTGCTCACTAAAAGATTCTTTTTCTCACTCGGGTAATACATTGATATATATGCGATATATGTTAAATGTATAATTTTATTTTGTTACGATAAATATTATATATGTGATATATAATATTGTAACATGATATGATAACTAATGCAACTTGTTTAGTGGAGTTTAAACATGATTAGGGTTTGGATTAGGGTTAAGCTTTCTAGATGTTTCTAGAAGCTTTTGTTTTTGTCATGATAAAGATATTTGTAAGTGACTCATGCTTTAACCCAACCCAAACCCTGACCCTAGTCAATTCTCTGCAATGGTTAAGTCAACCATGGTTGCATTATTCTTCATATTAATCCTTTCTTATTCATCACAAAACAAAATGGATCACTATTCTTCTTCTTCCTTCATTCTTTCACGAAAAAGCTTGCTTGATTTTTCCAAAGTGATGAATAAATATGAGAAAAAGATAAATAAAGAGAGCAAAAAATCCTACTTCATCATCCTCATCTTCCCTTGCCATTTAGATGAGGGTGTTCACATCATTTCATGAGTGTTAGCTTGTGTTAAAGAAACTTCAAGGTAGATCATCTTAGTATCGAAGATCGGAAGCAAAGGTTGCGTCTTTCTCTTCGTGGAACCTCTCGATAGTCCGGATCCCGATGATCGCAGCGAAGGGACCACAACACGGAGCATATGAAGTGAAGGACCGGATATACAAAGGTTGTAATCCCTCTCACTTATTGTTAAAGTTGTTAACATTCTTGTTTTCGCCTAATCTCTAGTTTAAAGTTCCGTATTCGGGTTGTTCGGCACGGCTAAATTTTTATTCGGGCATGGTTGATGCCTCGTAGACCCTTGTGCGCGTGCCTAGCAACCCTACACTATTGAATAGGGATCAAATCAAATCAGTTGCCTACCACTTCATATGTGATATGCAAAGGGAAGAGCCCATATCTTAAGTTTGTTAAGATTTGGGATTTTCCGGCCTATGTCTAAAAAGCAAAATCCGGACAAGCTCGAGGCAAGTTCTGTTACGTAGAACTGGAAATGTTCCAGCAGTACAAACTACAGCAGATGATTTGATAAAACTAAAAGATTCAATAGTTACCAACGAACCTCAGCCTCTCCACCGATCTAGTAGGGTTCCTCACCCACCTGAGAGATACTTCGGTTTCTCTATGACAGTGGGAGCGAGGATTGCATCATAAGATGATGACCCAACTGGTTTCGAGCTGGCCATCAGGAGTGGGACTCTGTAAGAATGGCTGGGTGCTTATCGATCTGAGATGGAATCCTTATACACCAACAAAGTATGGACTTTGGTTGCTTTATCTGAAGGGTTAAATCCCCATCAGGAGCAAGTATATCTTGAGAAGATTACTTGGTGTACATGGAAAAGTTGAGACTTTCAAAGCTAGACTTGTTAAAGGTTTGCATCATAGACCAGGTATGGATTATGTTGAAACCTTTTCTAAGGATCTATGCTTAAGTCCATCCAGATCCTACTTGCCACGGCTACATACCATGACTACGATATCTGGTGGTTGGGTGTCATGACTGCTTTTCTAAGTGATGTTTTAGAAGAGAACGTCCATAAGTACACAGCCAGAGGGCTTCGTAGACAGTGGGAGCAGCGGAAACGTGTGCAAGATGTTTTATATGATAAAACAGGTATCGCGGAGTTGGAACATCTGTTTTGATGTGGTAGTCAAAGAGTTTGACTTCATCAAAATGGTAGATGAACCTTGTATATACAAAAAGGTAGTAGAGAGTATGGTGGTGATCCTCGTAGAGTACGTGGATGACATACTCTTGATCGGGAAGGAGTTTCCTATGTTACACTCGGTCAATCTCCGCTTATCACAAGGATTCTCCATATAGGATCAAAGTGATACCTCCTAAATCATGGATTTTGGATATATGAGATAGATCTAATTGGATGTTAGGACACTCACTAGTTGTAGTGAGATGGTATCAATCGATCCTGGGGAGAATCACTGGAAAGGTTCCAGGCTGATAAGGACGACTAAATGACAGTCGCAGGCATTATCTATACCCTCAGTGGAGGGACGGTATGTTGGAAGAGTTCCAAGCTAGATACCGTGACCTACTAAACGATTAAAGGCAAGATACATCGTTACCAAGGATGCTACCAAAGAGACAGTCTGGATATATATAAGTTCATGAGATGAACTTCGTTCCTACCATTGTTTGACAATGGAGTTGTGGCTTATGCCAAGGAACCCCCGTCCCATCAGAAATCCAGATATAATTCTTAGGCAGTATCACCCGATCATGGAGATGGTTGATCTCCAGGGAGATCGAGGTTAGGAGAGTAGACACAGAGGACAACAGCGCGGATCCACTCACGAAGGCCTTTATCCCAGTAGAGACTTTTATGGGATGGTTGAGTATGAGATACTTCAACCGCAGCTAATTGTTGGGTATGCGATACCATAACAGATGGCCCTAGTGCAAGTGGGAGATTGTTAGTTATATGTATGCCCTAGAGGCCATTACTGTACATACGATGTATATTGTAGTGGTTGCTAGGACATATATAGGGAGGACTTTCTTGCTCGACAAGATAGTATGCTATCTGGTTGTACTTTATCTTAACATGTACTCTGATTGTCTCTATGTTGCATGTTAATAAAGCCCTTAGGATATGTACTCGACTACTGGGACTATGATGAGATCATACTAGTGGGGCCACGGTAGTCGACGAGTGCATCCTATAACTGTTCCTAGTCGAGGGTGTATCGAGACAGGGCATCGATACACCAGAGTAGACTAGCGTATACGCATCTTGACCCATATGATGGGCGATGGATGATCCCATATCCATCGGTGTCTGACATCAAAGATGGTGTACGGGTGCTCAGTGGAGACTGGGTACACTGGACGGACTCGCCGAGAACTCCCAGATGGTATTATACCATACGTCAGATGGCAGTTCTCCGGTGACACTGGTACAGAGTAGTCTGTCGACCCGAGATCGTCATAGAGTCTTGTGTGATTCCCACTGTGCTTTGATTTCCATCATACCACGTCCAAGAGGGCGTGCAAAAAGGTGGCTTTTGAGTACAGTCCCGAATCACATGGAGGCAACGAGCGATAGGAGGGGATTTGTCTCTCCCGGTATAGGGAGTTGATGTTGTGCTGTGTTCGATTGGCTATAACCGGAAATCCCTGGCCAGGGTTGCTGAGATTTACTGGTAAGTGTTATCAGTAGTTTCTCGAACTGTTATAGATCTCATATCGACACGACTTATCGAGCTACTGGGGTCTGACGTTTACCACCCCTAAGCGAGATATGCGACATATCAGACGACGAGACCGGACTGTACGGGAGTGTTACTGTTTGGATTCACAGGAGAATGTACAGGCTTGCTTGTTGATCTTCTGAGCGCTCAATACCTGGGTAGCTGTTACGTTTAGCTGACCGCTTGCAGCTTGTGGGTGTTTGATATGATCATCACCTACTGCCGGCGTATTGACGATTCTTTAGAGTCCTACACAGAGGTTTCTTGACTCCGGCAAAACGGAGTAGGAGCACATATGTGATATGTGCGGGACCGAGGATAATGCGATATGTGATACCGTATTATATTCTCGCGATATTTAATATCAGCCGGGTCATCGGATCAAGTGTTGATTCGATGAATCGGTACGGATAAATATTAGTCGGTTATATGCGATATAGCCGGATTGTCGGATCAAGTGTTGATTCGATAATTTAATGTATAATAATATATATGATATATTAAATTACATTAACTAATATTAGCTCACTAAAAGATTCTTTTTCTCACTCGGGTAATACATTGATATATATGCGATATATGTTAATTGTATTATTTTATTTGGTTACAATAAATATTATATATGTGATATATAATATTGTAACTTGATATGATAAATAATGCAACATGTTTAGTAGAGATTAAACAAGATTAGGGTTTGATTTGGGTTAATGGTTTCTAGATGATTCTAGAAGGTTTTTGTTTTGTCATGATAAAGATATTTTCAAGTGAGCCATGCTTTAACCCAACCCAAACCCTAACCCTAGTTAATTCTCTACAAAGGCTCACTTGACCATGGTTGCATAATTCTATGATATTATTCTTTTCCTATTCATCACAAAAGGATTCTAAAATTGTTCATCTTCTTCTTCATTCACTCTTCATGAAAAAGCTTGCTTGATTTTTCCTAAGTGATGAATAAATATGAGAAAAAGATAAATAAAGAGAGCAAAAATCCTACTTCATCATCCTCATCTTCCCTTGCCATTTAGATGAGGGTGTTCACATCATTTCATGAGTGTTAGCTTGTGTTAAAGAAACTTCAAGGTAGATCATCTTAGTATCGAAGATCGGAAGCAAAGGTTGCGTCTTTCTCTTCGTGGAGCCTCTTGAGAGTCCGGATCCCGATGATCGCAGCGAAGGGACCACAACACGAAGTATATGAAGTGAAGGACCGGATCTACAAAGGTTGTAATCCATCTCACTTAGTGTTAAAGTTGTTAACATGCTTGTTTTCGCCTAATCTCTAGTTTAAAGTTCCGTATTCGGGTTGTTCGGCACGGCTAAATTTTTTAATCGGGCATGGTTGATGCCTCGTAGACCCTTGTGCGCGTGCCTAGCAACCCTACACTTCCAACATACTGTCCCTCCACTGAGGGTAAAGACAATGCCTGCGACTGACAATCAGTCGTCCTTATTACCCTGGAACCTTTCCAGTGATTCTCCCAAGGATCGATTGATATCATCTCACTACAACTAGTGAGTATCCTAACATCCAATTAGATCTATCTCATAGATCCAAAAACCCTGGATTTAGGATGTATCATTTTGATCCTATATGGAGAATCCTTGTGATAAGCGGAGATTGACCGAGCGTAGCATAGGAAACTCCTTCCCTATCAAGAGTATGTCATCCACGTACTCTACGAGGATCACCACCATACTCCCTACTACCTTTTTGTATATACAAGGTTCATCTACCATTTTGATGAAGTCAAACTCTTTGACTACCACATCAAAACAGATGTTCCAACTCCGCGATGCCTGTTTTATCACATAATACATCTTGCACACGTTTCCGCTGCTCCCACTGTCTACGAAGCCCTCTGGCTGTGTACTTATAGACGCTCTTTTCTAAAACATCATTTAGAAAAGCAGTCACGACACCCAACCGCCAGATATCGTAGTCATGGTATGTAGCCGTGGCAAGTAGGATCTGGATGGACTTAATCATAGTTTTGAAAGTCTTAACTTTTCCATGTACACCAAGTAATCTTCTCAAGATATACTCGCTCCTGATTGGGATTTAACCCTTCAGATAAAGCAACCAAAGTCCATACTTTGTTGGTGTATAAGGATTCCATCTTAGATCGTTAAGCATCCAGCCATTCTTACAGAGTCCCACTCCTGATGGCCAGCTCGAAACTAGTTGGGTCATCATCTCATGATACAATCCTCGCTCTCACTGTCATAGAGAAACCGAAGTATCTCTCTGGTGGGTGAGGAACCCTATTAGATTGGCGGAGAGGCTGAGGTTCGTTGGAACCTATTGAATTCTTTGGTTCTACAAAATCATCAGCTGCAGTTTGTATAGCTGGAACCTTTCCAGTTCTACATAATAGACCTTGCCTCGAGCTTGTCCGGATTTGGCGTTTAGACATAGTCCGGACAACCCCAAATCTTAACAAACTTAAGATATGGGCTCTTCCCTTTCCATATCACATATGAAGTGGTCGGCAAATGATTTGATTTTGAACCCTATTCAATAGGTATGCAGCTTCTCAAGTGCATAACTCCCAAAAGGAAATAGGAAACTCAGTAGTACTCATCATAGAGCACACCATATCACATAGGGTGCTATTGCTTCATCCCGATATACCATCGTGCTATGGTGTATACGGAGGAGTAATGCCGAGAGAGAATCTCATTCTCCTTTAGAATAGTCCAGGAATTCCGTGCTCAAGTATTCTCCTCCTTGATCTCATCAAAGGACATAATACATATACCCATTTTCGGTTCTCTACTTCTAACTTATATTCTGTGATTATCTCAAAAGTTTCGGACTTGTGTTTCAACAGGAACATATGTCTGAATCTTGAGAGATCATCAAAGAATGTAATGAAGTACAAAGAGCCGGTTTTGGCATGTGTAGACAGGGGACCTTAATACATCAGCATGTATCAATCCCAAGAGTTCACTAACTCTTTCTCTGTTTGCAATAAACGGAGCTGTTGTCATCTTATCTTTGTGACATGACCGGCAAGTTTCACAAGATGTAAATTCAAACTAATTTAAATATGCATCTTTATGTAACTTTAGCTAATCGGGTCGCATTGATATGACCTAGTCTACAATGCCTCAAGAAGGATTCGTTCATTTCTGTACTCTTCCTCTTGTGTGTGTTCTGTACGTTAAGAACTGTGGTTTGATTTAGAACGTCTATGCTTTTAGATAACGTGCCTGAACCGATCAACTCTTGATATAGGAAATGTTCAAAACATTATCCAACAATACAAAATTATATCCTTTCTTTAATAATAAAGAGACTGATATGATGTTATATATCAGGTTCGGTATCTAATAACATTCGTTCAGAATAAATGTATTCTGGTAATACAGGGTGATAGTGACCAACAGACTTGGCTGCAACACTTGCACCGTTTTCTATCTCATGAAATTTATCACCCATTCTTAGTTCACTACCTATCTGTAGCCCATGTAACAGATTACATATGCGGGATTCTGATCCGGTATCACATACCCAGGACGTAAAGGATAATGAGAAATAGTTCTATGTAATGAACACACCCAAAGATGATGCATCAACACGCACTTTCTTCGTTTGGGCGGCACGGGAAATCTGGTATTCCCCAATTTCCTGCTCTGTCTTATAACAATTATAAGTTGGAGCGGGACCAACGTTCCCCAGCTCAGTATAACAAGCGGGTTCGGTCAATATATCCGTTTTATTATCTTGATTAAGGCGTGATATGGTCGCTACCTGGAGAGAGAGAGAAGAAAACACTCAGCGTATGCTCTTGCAAGATTAGATTGGTTATCTAATATATCAATTCAAGATGTCTCCCATTGTTTTTATCAAATCTTCCTTCAAACCCTAAAAGGAAAGACTAGCCGGGATTAATTACACGCTACAAATTCGCCAATCTTTCAGCCAGGCCAGTGTCGGTACTTTGAGGGAGGTGCCCCGTGCTTTCGCACGGACCTAATTAAAGTAAACCTCGTTTTCCCAGAGGCGTAACCCCGTTAACACCTTTCTAGACACCTACTTGATCAGCTAATTGTAATGTATAAAACTCTCCCAGGAGTAACTCTTACTCGCAGCGGGTATCAGGATCCAACTATCTAATAGAAGGTATGCAATCTCATTGCAAATTTCAACACTTGAAATTCCCGATAATATTTTACCCCAAGCGATCTATGACCTTGACAAGGTCAACAAACCATAGACCGCAAGTCAAGTTCAACCCGTCATTTCCTGATTGAATTAAACCCACCCGCACGACCCTTGACAAAGTCAACAAAGTCGCACGACTAACCTAATCCAATCGCATCATATGCTTATGCAGATAAGCATAAATAGCTACCGCCCACTATGCCTTGACAAGGTCAACAAACGCAGCACGAATACTATGAAGTACTTATCTGAAATGACGGAGGGCTACGACGGGTTTTAAAGAAAACCCTTTGCGTAATGAACTTGATATCGTTGTAGAATCGAGTGATTTTTAAATGGAATGTTTCTGAGGCTTTTGTAGTTTTTCAAAAAGGGTCACTCCCGGTGAAGGGATCGTCGGCCCTTTCCTCATCGAATAAAGTGCAGGATATTTCACAAATACCACTATGCAAAGCAAGAACTATAGAAGCAATCAAAAGACAAACCGAGTTTGTAGCATCTGCTAGTTTCACTAAAGAGGTCACTCCCGGTGAAGGGATCTCGGCTCTTTCCTTATCGAATAAGGTGCTGGATGTTCTACAAGGAACACCGCTATGCAAAGCAAGAACTAGAGCTACCAATTTTTAAACAAGTTTCTACAACATCTTTAGGTTTCTTTTAGTTTCATTAATCTCATTAATGAAGTCCCATTTTATTATGCTTCACAAGCATCACTTTTGAAACGAAATCTGCAACATAACATATATCTCATATATATAATATAAACATTCGTCTCAGGCAGTAATATGATCTCATCACAGAACATTGCAGCAGAAGAACATATATGAATTATTGGATATACTAGGACGTCCGTGTTTTAGTATGAGCCTGTATAAAATACGGATTCCACAGTCGCGATGAATAGCCAAACCCATATCCCTAGACCCCTACGAGAGCGGCAAGCAACACTGCCAATTCTAGGGTTAAGAGACCCGGTCTCGACTCCTCGAGATGGTCTCCCAGTGGACCACGGAACCCGGTTACTTGTGCTCCCCGTCTTGGGTCTACCTAATGCGGAAAAGTAAATAATATACAACGGTGACAACATCCTCAGCCCGGAAGTGCCCCAATAAAAGAATATTACATACAAATGAATTTTACATGAATGAAAAAAGAAAAAAACTCTCATCTCACATAAAACCCCCGGCTATTCAGAACGCGACGATCCAATAGAACATATCACAGCAACACATAATATCTCATATCATCAACGTAAGCAAGTATGCGTATCCCGATTGTCGTTGATGTATAGCAACGAAGCCGGCGATACACCACATACTATGCTTACGGTCACAGAAAAGAAAGTGTAAAACTATAACAGTTGGAATCCTCAACCTCTTTAGACATCGCATGCCTAACCAAATGAATTCCTTAGACATCGCATGCCTAACAATTATAAACCCCGCATTTTAGTCTCATTATCGAAAAATCTTTTCAATATCAAGTCAGGCAATTCAACAAGATTCCCGACATTCTGATCGAATTCTCGTCGCAAACTTTAGTAGACGGCCGCACCCCCGATGCCGTCGATGAAGTGCACTAAGGCGGAACACCGCTGCCGCGAGCACCCGAACGGATGCTTTTGGCGACCGGGTTCTCCTACAGTCACTTGGTCGGGGCTATGGGGCGTGGCTGTCTATTAAGTTTACCCGGAGAGTATCCGCGTACGCTACGTGATTGCAACAGACTTTTGATCACATCAAAATTCCGTGGCAACCGATCAATTGAGACTGAACTGCTAAATTTATAACATTCAAATTAGTTATCTCATAACTACATGTGAATTCCAAATATTGTATCACATTCCAGATAAATAGACAATGTTAAACTTTCCGATCAAATAATCAAACACCCAAGATTTCCCCAATATATCTCAACACTTGAAATCAGTTTAAAAACATCCATCACATGCCACAGTACCGATGGTCCAGCCGTAGAAGGGTCAAGCCAATGCCTCACATGCGGCACGCCGTACTGCCCCAAACCCTAAGGTTCAGAGGCAGTTCAAGACGGTCACAAAATCGAGTTAAGGTTTGTGTTCTTCTTGAGGGTCCACCGCGTTACTTGCACGACTTTACGAAAGTTTCAAACACGAGAAAAAATCCAACTTTTAAAAATTTTCCGAAAGGGGAAAAAGTGAGTTATTGATATCCGTTCGAACTTTTTACAGTTTCTAAAAATTATCCGGACAAACTAAACAAAATTATAATATCCGATCGAAACAACGAGTCCCCAATAGAACCCAGAAAACTCAACACTTGAGTAGAATTAAAAAATTCCCAGAAGAATCAGGAATCACATACGGAAGTTACTGTACGAAATTGAAAACATGAGGCGACTTTTTGGCCGCGGAACCGCCGCCATTACCATGGTACGGCCGCGGTTCCGCGGCGCTTTAGAGGAATTGGAGGCACGTGCTTCACAGTAACTCATGTAATTCCCTGCTGATTTTTTTGAGTATTTTTAATAATAAAAGGCCACAGTTTTTGAAAAATTTCCGGAGAAGGGGTTTTATCGGGGTTCTCGGGTTCGATCGGAATTTAAACTTCGTCTAGATTTCGCCTAAAGCTCTAGCTTGGCTCTGATACCACTGTAGGATTGCTAGGCACGCGCACAAGGCTCTACGAGGCATCAACCATGCCCAATTATAATTTTAGCCGTGCCGAACAACCCAAAGACGGATCTTTAAATTAGGGTTTAGGCGAAAACAAACATGTTAAACACATTAACACTAAGTGAGAGGGATTACAACCTTTGTAGATCCGGTCCTTCACTTTTTAAGCTCCGTGTTGAGGTCCCTTCGCTATGATTATCGTGTTCTGGACTCTCGAGAGGCTTCACGAAGAGAATGATGCAACCTTTGCTTCCAATCTTCGATACAAAGATGATCTACCTTGAAGTTTCGTTAAGACAAGCTAACACTCATAATATGAAGTGAACACCCTCATCAAAATGGCAAGGGAAGATGAGGATGATGAAGTAGAATTTTTGCTCTCTTTTATAATCTTTTTCTCACTCATTTATCATCACTTGAAAAAAGCTTGTAAGCTTTTTCAATGAATAACTCAAGTAAGAAGATGATAGAATTCATTTGTGATGATTAATAAAAAGTTGTCATAAATATTTATGCAACCATGGTTGTAGTAACCGATGTAGAGAGTTTACTAGGGTTAGGGTTTGGGTTGGGTTAAAGGGTGAGTCACAAAGAAATAACTATCAAAATATCTTAGCAAATGACAAAGTAAAACTTTCTAGAAACATCTAGAATACATTAACCCAAATCAAACCCTAATCTTGTTTAAACTCCACTAAACATGTTGCATTAATAATTATAACATGTTACAATATTATATATCACATATACAATATTTATTGTAACAAATAAAATAATACATTTAACATATATCGCATATATATCAATGTTTTACCCGAGTGAGAAAAATAATATTTTAGTGAGCAAATATTAGTTAATGTAATTTAATATATCATATATATTATTATACATTAAATTTTCGAATCAACACTTGATCCGACAATCCGGCTATATCGCATATAACCGACTAATATTTATCCGTACCGATTCATCGAATCAACACTTGATCCGATGACCCGGCTGATATCAAATATGGCGAGAATATAAAACGGTATCTCATATCCCATTATCCTCGGTCCCGCAAATATCACATATGTGCCCCTACTCCGTTTTGCCGGAGTCAAGAAACCTCTGTGTAAGACTCTAAAGAATCGTCAATACGCCGGCAGTAGGTGATGATCATATCAAACACCCACAAGCTGCAAGCGGTCAGCTAAACGTAACAGCCACCCAGGTATTGAGCGCTCAGAAGATCAACAAGCAAGCCTGTATATTCTCCTATAAATCCAAACAGTAACAATCCCGTACAGTCCGGTCTCGTCGTCTGATATGTTTCATATCTCGCCTAGGGGTGGTAAACGTCAGACCCCAGTAGCTCGATAAGTCGTGTCGATATGAGGTCTATAACAGTTCGAGAAACTACTGAAAACACTTACCAGTAAATCTCAGCAACCCTGGCCAGGGATTTCCGGTTATAGCCAATCGAACACAGCACAACATCAACTCCCTATACCGGGAGAGACGAATCCCCTCCTATCGCTCATTGCCTCCATGTGATTCGGGACTGTACCCAAAAGCCACCTTTTTGCACGCCCTCTTGGACGTGATATGATGGAAATCAAAGCACAGTGGGAATCACACAAGACACTATGACGATCTCGTGTCAACAGACTACTCTGTACCAGTGTCACCGGAGAACTGCCATCTGACGTGAGGTATAATACCATCTGGGAGTTCTCGGCGAGTCCGTCCAGTGTACCCAGTCTCCACTGAGCACCCGTACACCATCCTTGATGTCAAACACCGATGGATATGGGATCATCCATCGCCCATCATATGGGTCAAGATGCATATACGCTAGTCGACTCTGGTGTATCGATGCCCTGTCTCGATACACCCTCGACTAGGAACAGTTATAGGATGTACTCGTCGACTACCATAGCCCCACTAGTATGATCTCATCATAGTCCCAGTAGTTGAGTACATATCCTAAGGGCTTTATCAACATGTAATATAGAGACAATTAGAGTATATGTTAAGATAAAGTACAACCAGATAGCATACTATCATGTCGAGCAAGAAAGTCCTCTCTATATATGTCCAAGCATCCATTACAATATACATCATATGTACAGTAATGGCCTCTAGGGCATACATATAACTAACAGGATCGTCATGTTCTGAATAGCCAGGGGTTTTATGTGAGATGCGGGTTTTTATTTTCATTCATGTAAAATTCATTATATATAATATTCTTTTATTGGGGCACTTTCGGGCTAAGGATGATGTCACCATTGTATATTATTTTACTTTTCCCCATTAGGTAGACCCAAGGCGAGGAGCACAAGTAATCGGGTTCTAGAGTCCAGTGGGAGACCATCTCGAAGAGTCGAGACCGGGTCTCCAAACCCTAGAATTGGCAATGTTGCTTGCCGCTCTCATAGGGGTATAGGGATGTGGGTTTGGCTATTCATCACGACAGTGGAATCCGTGTTTTATATAGGCTCATATTAAAAACACGGACCTCCTAGTATATCCAATATTTCATATATGTTCTTCTGCTGCAATGTTCTGTGATGAGATCATATTACTGCCTGAGAAGAATGTTTATATTATATATATAAGATAAATGTTATATTGCAGATTTCGTTTCAAATGAGATGCTTGTGAAGCATAATAAAATGGGACTTCATTAATGAGATTAATGAAACTAAAAGAAACCTATAGATGTTGTAGAAACTTGTTTAAAAACTGGTAGCTCTAGTTCTTGCTAAGCATAGCGGTGTTCCTTGAAGAACATCCAGCACCTTATTCGATAAGGAAAGAGCCAAGATCCCTTCACCGGGAGTGACCTCTTTAGTGAAACTAGCAGATGCTACAAACTCGGTTTGTCTTTTGATTCCTTCTATAGTTCTTGCTTTGCACAGCGGTATATATGATATATCCTGCACCTTATTCGATGAGGAAAGAGCCGACGATCCCTTCACCGGGACTGACCTCTTTAGAGAAATTAGAAAAGCCTAAAAAACACTCCATTTATAATCACTCGATTCTACAACGATATCAAGTTCATTATGCAAAGGGTTTCCTTAAAAACCTGTCGTAGCCCTCCGTCATTTCAGATAAGTTGTATTTAGTATTCGTGCTGCGTTTGTTGACCTCTGTCAAGGCGTAGTGTGCGGTAGCTGATTAGTGCTTATCTGTATAAACATATGATGTGATTGATTTAGGGTAGTGTTCAGACCATAATATTGCCTTTATCATTCCCCTATTCTTATCCGTTTTAGAAATAAACAGGTACTCTTGACGCACGTTTGTTGCATATTACAGGATACAGGTTTCTGGAGCAAATACAGTGAAAAAGACACATAACAACAGAAAAAGGGACTTTCGACCAACTATTAGACGGATCCTAGTCAAGCCTAGAGGAAGAACAGTACAAGGTCCAAAATGACAAGTGAACGGTCAAAAGATACGAACAAGTTTTCACTGAAGAAGACCCAGAAGCCCAACAGAGAAAATACATATAAAAATACAGAGCCCAAGAACCCCTGAACCAATCCCAAAAAGTGCAGGGCCCAACTCCTCTCTTTGGCCACGGAACCGCGGCCAAACCCAGCCTGGCGCCGCGGTTCCGCGGCCATATAGTGCGCATGTCGGTGGAGTTTTTCTGAGCTTGGGCGTCGGTGCGGGTGTTGGGATTCTTAGGGGGCAAATCAGTAATTGCACATGTGCGAGACTCTGAAACCCTAATTCTCCTGTTTACTTATAAATTGTAATCTCAAAATTGTAAAACCCTATGCCTCTTTTCAATCAATAAAATTCAGACTTTCTGGGAGTTATTTTCATATCTGTCCTTCTTGTTTGGAAGGAGCCGTCATCCAAGTAAGATAAATTATGTTTCTTCTTCTTTTAATTAAAATGTTTTCTCATCCCCTAATGAGCAAGTAATCTCCTCGCTTGTTAGGGTTAGCCTTAGGGAAAGGGTTGAGAGATGAGATCTCTCACCCCTTTCAATGCCACTTTCACCTAATGAATTAGAACTCTACGCATACGAGCACAACCGCTCCCTGCGGCATCCTACCCTTTGAGGTAACGATGATCGTAGTATAAAGGGCCGGTTGCGCGCGTTTTCCGTGGGGGTTAGGGTTATTATCAACAAAGGAAGGATACAAATCTAGAGGAAGAAACATCTTCCCAAAAGATTTGAATCCACTTTATTAATAATTACCTTAACATCTAATAGATCTAAAAAAGAAGGCATTGAAAGCGGTGAAGAAAAACGTTAATCTCCAAAACTTCCCCTAAGCCTAACCCTAGCAAGACTCTTAATTAGATTAATTAGATCCAGTTTTTATAGATTTTCATAAATCAACCAAAACGACATCTTGAATCAACTCGTTAAAACACATAAAAGATATTTACCCGTCTCTGTGGATCGACCCGTAACTCACCGGCTAGCTGCGAAGCGACGCCGTTTCTGATTGCGGTAAATACAAGTTTTGACACTTAATCAAATGGCGCCGTTGCCGGGGACGGCGTAATCTTTCTTTTTGTGAATTTTCGGGTTGATATAAATTTTAAAAATTATAAAAATCTGAAAATAAAAAAAATAAAAATAAAAAATTTATCAAATTTGATCTGTTTGAAGGGTGTATCTTTTGAATCTTGCAGGAACAGCGAAGAATTGAGGATCTGGAAATTTACAGAAGGAAAAAGAAAAATTAGTACATAAGAACAGAGAGGAATTGAAAGTACAGAACCACAGAAATTTTTCCAGAGCGCGATCCCACCAGACGACCGTGTTTCCGCCGCATAGTGGGGTCCCAGACCGCGGTTCCGCGCTCAGACTGCCACGTCAGCGCACCAAATTTTGCTGGTTTGATTTCTCTTTTCTTCCCCTCTGCAACCTACAATATATCTCTCTGTAAAAAGTTTTCTGCAGGAATTCTTTGCGTAAAGAGTCTTTCTCCCCCTTCTAAATAACAGATTTTCTGCAGGTTTCTTTGCGCCGCGCTAAAAATTGATTGCAAGTGAAATTTTATTTGTTTTGCATAATTTAACCGGACTCTAAGGGGCTAATTGACCAAACTCAGATTGGGTGGGGATTTCATCACCCTTCCCAGGACCCCAGAAAACACCTAAAGCATTTTGCATCGACCACAATTAATTAAAAAAAATATTAGACTCAGACCTAAGGACATCAAGCTCAATAGGAAAAGGACTAGTATAGGCATCGGCCGTTTATCCTAACCGACTTTGCGGTGTCTAGGCTAGTGGTTATTAATTAGGCCCACTGTAGTGGTGGTTCCTTCCCACTTACCTGGCCGTATTTGTCCGTGAAGAGGCGGTTTGAGGTCTATTTCTAGCCCTAGTTAGGAGCTGTCTAGTAGATCTAGGTCTGATTATGCATGTGTGGTTGATACATTTGTGTCACGAGTCCCATTTTCTAAAACCTTCTTGCAAAACTCTCTAATAAAAAAAAAATATAAGAAAAATCTTTTCAAAACTTGCAACTTGCCGCTAAGAAAACTTGCACCTCACTTCCACCATTTCTCCTCCATTGACGTTATCTTACCCCCACATTCTGTTTTTCCTATTTTTTTTTCTGACTACACTACTTCTTTAGTGTATGTCACATTGGACTAGGGATACTAACGCCCGATTAGTCCGTGTTTCGTTGGTACCGACCGACGAACCCTTCGACGAACCCTTCGTCGACATTCCGTCCATTTCCTTACCTCCACCTTCAAATTCTTCTTTCGAAGGTATGTCGGGATTTAACCCCAACGATACCTTACCGACGGGAATGATTCCACCTCCGCCAGGTGCGAATAACCCGAATCTTCCGCCTGTTGTAGCGCCCGCACGAGTTGCGCTCCAGGATCTCTTCTACCCCGTCCGCACTTCTTTACCTACATGTCTTTCACCCCTACCGGAAAATGGGGATAATTTTGAAATAAAACCACACTTCATCAATATGCTACCTAAGTTTCATGGTTTGGAATCCGAAGATGCATATATTTTCATTAATAAATTCCAAAACGTTTGCGCCATGATGAAGACAACCCAATTAAGTGATGACGCAATAAGGCTAAGGGTCATTCCTTTTACCTTATGTGACCTAGCCGAGAAGTGGCTATACAGCACCGCATCACATTCCATTAGGAATTGGGACGAGTTTGTGAGAGCTTTTCTGAAAAAGTTCTATCCTCATCATAAAACTTCTAGAATCCGAAACGAGATTATACAATTTTCACAGCTTCCTTTCGAACCATTTTGGAAGTGCTTCGAGAGATTTAAAGTCCTACTTGTTCAATGCCCTCATCATGGGATAGAAAATTGGCAACTTTGCCAAACATTATACGAGGGATTGAACGCAGCAACGAAGCAGTTGCTAGAAACAATATGTCAAGGTCATTTTCTCTCCAAGTCTAGCGACGAAGCTTAGCAGTTTCTTGAGGATCTTAGTGAGCAAACAATTCAGTGGGAGAGTACCAAGACCGCATCTTCTTCTTCTGTTGGTCAATCTAGGGCAGGCATACATCAAATAGATATGTCGATTGCTATGAAGGCCGAGATGGCCTCACTTATGAAAAAGCTAGAAGCCATTGAGACCAAAATCTCATCGTCTTCTCCTGCCCCTACTCTACCCACACGAACTGTTTGTGCTTGTTGTTCGAACCCGTCGCACCTAACCGAAGAGTGTCCTTATAATGCACCCATTCAAGGACAGGATCAAGTCAATGCTGCATTTCAGCAACGACAAAGAAATGATCCGTACTCTTCGACATACAATCAGGGGTGGAGGAGTCACCCAAATCAACAGTTCCAAAGGAATAATAATTTTCAAAGACCTCCTCCACAACAACAACAAGCACCCTCACAAACTCAAAACCAGCAACCTTTCCAACAACAACCTTATACAGATCAAACGAACAACTTAGTTCAACCAAATGATGATAAGGTTAGCTCGCTCGAGAAAAGTCTAGAAGCATTTCTCAAGCAATCTACAGAATCCGCAGCAAGATTTGAAAGTTATGTTCAATCTTTAATGAATAACAATGCCTCACACGATCAAAGTATCAAATCTATTGAGGCACAAATTGCACAATTAACTGCTGCGTTGAGCGAGAGAGAAAAGGGAAAGCTTCCATCTCAACCATTGCCCAATCCCAGTCACCCACAAAACGCATATCACAATCACAATGTAAATGCGGTGACCACGTTGAGATCCGGAAGAGAGTTGCAAAATAATGTGGGAACTAGTGATGACATCCCCGCCGGTGGTTCTTCTTCCCCTTCTTCATTTTCTTCACTTCCTTCTTCACCTTTTTCTTTAGAGCCTATTCTCCACCCTTCACACGGCTCTACTTCTTCTGACTCGAACGGACCCAATTCTCACAACATGAACACATCTACACCGAGATCCGTTCCTACTCCACATTCTACTCCACAGACATGTGACTCAACAAATTTTCAAAATGCACCATTTCCAAACAGGTTGAGTCCCAACAAACCAACTGCACAAGTGGAGAAGATTGTGGAATTATTTAAACAGGTTAGCATAAATATACCTCTCTTGGATGCCATCCAACAAGTCCCTTCATACGCGAAAATCTTAAAGGGTTTATGCACCTCGAAGAGAAAGGCATCTCAAGTACCCAAGAAAGTGCTAGTGGCTAGTGCAGTAAGCAATGCTATTAACCACCATCAAACCTTACCCCAAAAACGAAAGGACCCCGGCTGTCCTACTATTTCAATCACAATTGGGGATAAGAAAATTAATCGAGCACTTTTAGATCTGGGGTCTAGTGTTAACCTGATTCCCTACTCCTTGTACGAACAATTAGGGGTTGGAGAGTTGAAACCCACTCGTTGCACTCTCCAAATGGCTGATCGATCAATCATCTATCCAAGGGGTCAACTAGAGGATGTGTTGATCAAAGTCGGGGAATTCATATTCCCCATTGATTTTATCGTTATGGATACACAACCTGTTGCTAACCCAAGAAACCAAATTCCGGTGATTCTTGGTCGACCATTTTTGGCCACTTCCAATGCTGTAATAAATTGTCGCAATGGCTCCATGACTCTATCCTTCGGAAAGAGGTCTAGTGAGTTCAATATTTATAAGATGAGAAGTCTGCCCCCCGTACCTAAAACTAGTACACGAGAAGTTTGCTCTATTCACAAAATCACGCAGGAGGACTGCGAGCTTGAAAGATTCTTGTTTGATGAAAACAGTGTTGACGCCACTAGTGCGTCCCTCCTTGAGCCTACTACCGTTGACAGAACCGATGTTAATTATGAATGTTTCACTTTTTCGGATGACGACGACTCACAGCCCGAATATGAGTCTTTTGAATTTTTGGATGAGTTAGTCGAACCATCCGAATCGGTTGTTTGCAGTGATTTCGAACCTGTGTTGGAGTCCTTTAAGTTCGAGGTAGATTCCGCAATGATTCTTTCACCTCCGAAACTCGAACTAATGTCCTTACCGTCTCACCTTAGATATGCGTACATAGATGAGAATGAGACCTTTCCCATTATCATATCGGCCTCTCTAGCCCTCGAGCAAGAGAATGCCCTCTTAATGGTCTTACAAGATAGGCGGCAAGTTTTCGGTAGGACTATGGCGGACATCGAGGAGATAAGTTCCCTCATAATTGAATATCATACACAATTGATGGATGATGCCAATTCACTAGAGGACCCACAGGAACATCTTGGGGGTATTGTGGTTAGTCAACCTCCTCCGTTAGAGGTTGAACCACCCCCATTTCTTTTAATAAGCTACGAGCATGCCAACACTCCACTAATTGCTGACCATTTACTTTCTCGTTTTCACGCATCACCATCGCCTGTATATTTACCTCCACACCTCCCATACCACTACTTCTATCTTCCCCAATTCTTTGCGGACCACCACCAACCAATATTCTTTACTGATAAATTTTTCAACTGGTTGGTGTTGACTTTTGGCCGATGCAAAGTTTGGCAGTAATGTCTAACATAGTTTAAATGAAGTTTGGGGGAGGGCCTTTTTGTATATATTTTTGTTTTTCTTAACAATAAAAAATTATAAATAAATAAACAGGGAAGTGCCGGTATTTTGACCCTCTTGGTTTAGTATGACAGTGAGGACACTGTCAAGTTCAAGTTTGGGGGTATTTATGCTCGGTACGTCTTCTTCCTCCGCATTCATTTATACATATTTTTGCATTTGCATACTTATTTGAAAACCCATAAAAAATTGATAATTTTCAAAAATTATAAAAATTATTGTATTCAATTTTGGCTAATTGACTTGAGTTTGACAAATAAGTTAACTATTTAGGAACAACTAGATCTTAGACTTAGTGAATTAAAAACCCTAAAAATAACATTCCTTAAAGTTTAACGGTAGAAAGTATATGCCGTGTAGTTTATTTAGAAATAGGCAAATTTTGGGTTCACTTCTTGGACTAAGTCGAAACAAGGGAAGAGTATTGATATTCTTATTAGAGTATAAGTTTGAAAAATAGTTCCTAGCTTAAGTCTAGATTCTGAAAACGTATACCCTACAATTTGCACAATCACGCACCTTGAAACTTGGAATAGTAGAAGAGACCTTGAAATGCTCTTGTCTAAAGTCCTTAGTACGAAGAAAATAAAAGAAAAAAAAATGTGAATAAAAAAAAATGGACACTGGTTTTTGTGATTACCTAAGGCTGTAAAAATAGAAAAATATTTAGCGAGGGTGCCTTATCACCTAGTGCCTTAGACCAACTGGTTTGGGAGTCACTGCTAAAGCCTTGGGTGTTGCAAAGACTAGGAAGTACGCTTTAAAGTGCAAACGCATTTTGTAATCGGTCGTTGGTACCTCAAGAAGTATTAACGGTCGCATGAAGGATGTGTAAGCAAATTTCATTTAAAAATTCACTAATTAATAAGTGCTTTGGACAAAGGACGAGAGTACGATTGCTTGATTTGAATTTTCAAGTATAGGGGTGATCTATACACACACGTAGATGTATGTAATTGGAATTTAGATAAGAGAAAGGAATGAAAGATAAAATTTGTATCTTTAATAGAGTTGATAGAAAATTCCTAAGTAGAGATGAAACCCTAGAAGGAAGACTTAAGAGATGCCGAAAGCTAAGTAGGTCTACATAACATATATAATCTTAAGTTAAATAATGAGGAAGTGTGAAAAATGTGGGTGGATAATTTACAAGTATAAGATAATAGAATTCCTTGTTAGAAAACCTAATTGGAGAACTAAAGTTAATGGGCCGAATTGATAGGATTTTGTGGGTGTAAACCGCTGAAAACCCTCAGGAGACAACACTCCTCCTACTAGGGACACCTAGAGGTTTAACGGCTTGTTGCACGTGCTCAGTGCAATCGCGTTTCCCTGCGAAAGTGTGGTTAGGATTTTAGTGAATAAAAGAATAAGTTTGCTCGAGGATGAGCAAAAGGTAAGTTTGGGGGTATTTGTTCAGACCATAATATTGCCTTTATCATTCCCCTATTCTTATCCGTTTTAGAAATAAACAGGTACTCTTGATGCACGTTTGTTGCATATTATAGGATACAGGTTTCTGGAGCAAATACAGTGAAAAAGACACATAACAACAGAAAAAGGGACTTTCGACCAACTATTAGACGGATCCTAGTCAAGCCTAGATGAAGAACAGTACAAGGTCCAAAATGACAAGTGAACGGTCAAAAGATACGAACAAGTTTTCACTGAAGAAGACCCAGAAGCCCAACAGAGAAAATACATATAAAAATACAGAGCCCAAGAACCCCTGAACCAATCCCAAAAAGTGCAGGGCCCAACTTCTCTCTTTGGCCGCGGAACCGTGGCCAAACCCAGCCTGGCGCCGCGGTTCCGCGGCCATATAGTGCGCATGTCGGTGGAGTTTTTCTGAGCTTGGGCGTCGGTGCGGGTGTTAGGATTCTTAGGGGGCAAATCAGTAATTGCACATGTGCGAGACTCTGAAACCCTAATTCTCCTGTTTACTTATAAATTGTAATCTCAAAATTGTAAAACCATATGCCTCTTTTCAATCAATAAAATTCAGACTTTCTGGGAGTTATTTTCAGATCTGTTCTTCTTGTTTGGAAGGAGCCGTCATCCAAGTAAGGTAAATTATGTTTCTTCTTCTTTTAATTAAAATGTTTTCTCATCCCCTAATGAGCGAGTAATCTCCTCGCTTGTTAGGGTTAGCCTTAGGGAAAGGGTTGAGAGATGAGATCTCCCACCCCTTTCAATGCCACTTTCACCTAATGAATTAGAACTCCACGCATACGAGCACAACCGCTCCCGGCGGTATCCTACCCTTTGAGGTAACGATGACCGTAGTATAAAGGGCCGGTTGCGCGCCTTTTTCCGTGGGGGTTAGGGTAATTATCAACAAAGGAAGGATACAAATCTAGAGGAAGAAATATCTTCCCAAAAGATTTGGATCCACTTTATTAATAATTACATTAACATCTAATAGATCTAAAAAAGAAGGCATTGAAAGCGGTGAAGAAAAACGTTAATCTCCAAAACTTCCCCTAAGCCTAACCCTAGCAAGACTCTTAATTAGATTAATTAGATCCAGTTTTTATAGATTTTTATAAACCAACCAAAACGACATCTTGAATCAACTCGTTAAAACACATAAAAGAAATTTACCCGTCTCTGTAGATCGACCCGTAACTCACCGGCTAGCTGCGAAGCGACGCCGTTTCTGATTGCGGTAAATACAAGTTTTGACACTTAATCAGGTAGTCGTGCCACCTTGTTGACCTCTGTCAAGGGTCGTGCGGGTGTGTTTACTTCAATAAGAAAATGACTGGTTGAACTTGACTAGCAGCCTATGGTTTGTTGACCTCTGTCAAGGTCATAGGATGCTTGGGGCAAAATATTGTTGGAAATTTCAAGTGTTGAAATTTGCAATGAGATGTCATACCTTCTATGAGATAGTTGGATCCCGATACCCGCTGCGAGTAAGAGTTACTCCTGGAAGAGTTTTACACATTACAATTAGCCGATCAAGTAGGTGTCTAGAAAGGTGTTAACGGGGTTACGCCCCTGGGAAAACGAGGTTTATTTTAATTAGGTCCATACGAAAGCACGGGGAACCTCCCTCAAAGTACCGGCACTCGCCTGGTTGAAAGATTGACGAACTTGTAGGGTGTAACTAATCCCGGCTAGTCTTTCATTTTAGGGTTTGAAGGAAGATTTGACTAAAACAGTGGGAGCCATCGTGATTAGATAAATTGATAACCAATCTAATCTTATAAAAGCTCACGCTGAGTGTTTTTCTTCTCTCTCTCTCCTGGTTGCGACTATGTCATGCCTTAATCAAGATAATAATACGGATTTATTGATTGAACCCGCTTGTTATACTGCGCTAAGGAACGTTGGTCCTCCTCCAACTTATAATTGTTATAAGACAGAGCAAGAAATTGGGGATTACCAGAATTCCCGTGCTGCCCAAATGAAGAAAGTGCATACTGATGCATCTTCTTCGGGTGTGTTCATTATAGAGAACTGTTTCTCAGTATCCTTTACGTCCTGGGTATGAGATACCGGATCAGGATCCCACATATGTAATTTTTTACATGGGCTACAGATAGGTAGAGAACCGAGAACGGGTGATAAGTTTCAAGAGTTGGAAACGGTGCAATTGTTGCAAGTCAAGCAGTTGGCAGTTATCATCCTGTATTACAAGAATACATTGATTCTGAACGAATGTTATTACATACCGAACCTGATATACACCATCATATCAGTCTCTTTATTAAGTAAAGAAGGATATAATTTTGTATTGTTGGATAATGTTTTGAACATTTTGTATATCAAGAGTTGTTCGGTTCAATCACGTTATCTAAAAGCATATGCGTTCTAAATCAAACTACAGTTCTTAATGTTTAGAACACACACAAGAGGAAGAGTTCAGAAATGAATGAATCCTACTTGAGGCATTGTAAACTAGGTCATATCAATGCGACCCGACTAGCTAAAGTTACATAAAGATGCATATTTAAATTAGTTTGAATTTACATCTTGTAAAAACTTGCCAGTCATGTCACAAAAATAAGATGACCACAGCTCCGTTTATTGGAAACAGAGAAAGAGTTAGTGAACTCTTGGGATTGATACATGATGATATATGGAAGGTCCCCTGTCTACATATGCCAGGACTAGTTCTTTATACTTGTTAGTTGTATGTATGCCCTAGAGGCCAGTATTGTACAGATGATGTATATTATATTGGATGCTTGGACATATATAGAGATGACTTTCTTGCTCGATATGATATTATGCTATCTGGTTGCTCTTTATCTTAACATGTATACTTGTCTCTTTATTCTGTCTTATGGTTACATGTTGGTAAAGCCCTTAGGATGTGTACTTGACTACCTAGACTATGATGCGGATCATACTAGTGGGGGCATGGTAGTCCATAAGTACATCCTTCAAGCTCCCTAATCGTGGGTGTATCGAGACAGGGCATCGATATACCAGAGTAGACTAGCGTATACGCTTCTCGACCCATGAGATGGGCGATGGATGATCCCATATCCATTGCTGTTTGACATCAAAGATGGTATACGGGTGCTCAGTGGAGACTGGATACACTGGACGGACTCGCCGAGAACTCCCAGAAGGTATTATACCTCACATCAGATGGCAGTTCTCTGGTGACACTTGTGCAGGTTAGTCTGTAGACCCGAGATCATCATAGAGTCTTGTGTGATTCCCACTGTGCTTTGATTTCCACCTTACCACGTCCATGAGGGCGTGCAAAATGGTGGTTTTTGGGTACAGTCCCGAGTCACATGGAGGCAATGGGCGATAGGAGGGGTTTCATCTCTCCCTGTATTGGGGGTTGATGTTGCGCTGTGCTCGATTGGCCGTAATAGGGAAGTCCCTGGCCAGGGCTGATTCAGAGATTTGCTAGTAAGTGTTAACAGTAGTTTCTCGACCCGTTATGAGCCTCACATCGGCACGACTTATCGGTTATTGGGGTCTGATGTTTACCACCCCTAGACTTGATATGCGACATACCAGACGAGGAGACCGGACTGTACGGGTAGTGTTGCCGGTTGGCTCGACAGGAGTTGTAGCAGGTTCGCTTGTTTTTTTTCTGATCGCTCAATACCCGGGTGGCCGTTACGTTTAGCTGACCACTTGCGGCTTGAAGGTGCTTGATATGATCATCACCCACTTCCGGCGTATTGACGAGTCTTAGAGTCCCACAAAGGAGTTACCTAGTCCAGGCGAAACGTTGTGGTGCGTGTATGCGATATGCGCATGGACCCGATTAAAATGTGAGTATAGGATACCGTGTATTGATCGGGCGGCTTGCTTTTGGTGGGGTCATATGTGATATGGCCGGATTGATAAATCAAGTGTTGATTTATCATTTAACCATTAGTTTTCTCGCTTAAAATCTTTTCTTGTACATGATGGATGTATGCATGCATGTATGCTTTCTTTCTTTTAGTTTCATGCACATATGGATGTGTATACATACATACATACATACATACATACATCATCTATCATGGTTGATTACACATGGAAAATGGTGGCAATATAAGACTCACACCATGGATTAAATATATGGATAATTATTTAATTTGTGTTAAAAACAAAATGGAAAAGGAAAGAATAATTCATGGCTAGTTTCTACATCCTTCTTAAACCTAACCATGCTCACCTACTCCTAACCATGAGTTAACCTTCTCTTTGTGTTTTAAACTCAAGTTAAATAATATCTTTATCATCTAACCATGGTTTGAGATGAGGATAAGAAAATATATATAGATATATTTTCTTTTTCTACACATGAGTTATCTTTTTCACTCTTGTTAAAAGTATAGCCATCATCTTCTTCCTCCTTCTTCATTTTGCTCTCTAGACTTTTGTAGTGAGCAATATACTCATCAATTTAGGATTTTGAAGTGAGAAAAGCCACCACAACATCATTCTACACAAGTCTTGCCCACTTGTTTAGAGTGTTAGCTTCAATTTTCATTCTTGATCGTGCGAAGTTGCTAGCTTGGACAAAGCGGACTCCGGGTGGATCATCGGTGACCTAGAGGAGTTCAAGCGGACCTTTTCCAAACTCCAAGTAGCCGAGGAGTCTAGCGTAGGGAGCTACAAAGGTTGTACTGTCACGACCCGAAAGTACGGAACGCGACCGGCACTTAAACTACGAACGTCTCGAGACGTAAGTAATCTAAGTAAACCGAAAACCCAGAAATCCAAACCAAGAAAAGTAGTAGAGTGCAGGAAAAACCAACTTAAGCAAGTAATTTCAATAGCATAAGCCGAATTATGCGGTTTTTAAAACATCAAAATTTTACTGAAAATTTCGGCAGAGTCTCCTTTGTAAATACTGGCCCCCAAACGGGATACAACATGAATAGTATACGAAATCAAGAAAAAAGGCATCCCCAAGCGGGAGCTAGCTCTTCGTCAAACGACGGTCACAACCACACAAGCAATATAATATACAACGCCAACGGCGAGGATCAAAAACTCAAAAGGGAACTCAAACCACCAGAAATATAACGAGCGACTCTAAGGTCGAAAGAATAACAACACTGGTCTCTATCTCAATAGATACATGTTTGGTTGATGGAACTTCTAGATACAACAGAATAATGATATACAAGATATATAATGGGGGTATGATACAAGTAAACCCACCTACTAGCAAATCACCCGAATGAAACTGAGCCCGCAAGCCGTAAAGAAACCTGTACGGCAAATCTGCAAGAAACTGGGGCACAACGGGGGTGAGTTACCAACTCGTGAATAGAAAAACATCTACGCACAGAAATCGCATAAATAACGCAAACCTAGGTGAATGATCATAATATATCCTCAAAATAAGTATATAACATGCAGCCTATAACAAGGCTATGGTAAATATCTAACCCGAGTGTAATCACATGTGCCCGTGTCAGTGCCTCAGGTAGCAATATATCATATGAATGAGGTATGAATGCATGAAACAGAATACATGTAAATGAAGAAACTGTTTCCATAAATTAGTGAGATTTCCTTCGTATTTTTAAAACTGAGGTATCAACAGTGTCTAGCATCGACACAAAACATAAATCTCACTGTCTCGAAATATCAATGTCTCAATCTCAATATCTAGGGCGCCGTCAGTCCAGACCGGCCCCTACCATAAATCTCAAGACCACGACGGTATCCTCCGGATATCCGACGCGTCAGGTAAAATCACCGGTCGGTAGTGCTCCCCTGCCAGGCTCAACGTCATCACCACATTCATCTTGCCCCGGGGTACCGCACCGGGTCCACCATGTACCCGAAACGGTTCATCCGTCTCCTCGAATCGGGTTTCCAAATCCATCAGCAAACTCATGGTGGACGACTCATACATCATGGGAAAACCACACTTTTATTTTAAAGAGAGAAAAGAAGTTTATATAAGTTTTGCGGTTTTCCCCCAAATCCAGAAAATCTCATGGAAATCCGAATCCAATCCTCAATAGCATGTAACAGTGCATATAGGCATAAAAATCCATGAATAATAACATGCATGATGTAACAAGTAATAATTACAATGTCTAATATGGCATATAAGGGAAATACACTAATATCATGCCAAAACTACCAGCTAACAATCTAAGTCAAACAATTATATTCTCTAAAGTGTACGTGACATGGCAATTACCGATGAAGATGTGAGTGAGCCGGCAAGTAGGTGTACGTGGTACATACGCATCATCGGTAATGGTGCTGGTGTCCTAACAGCATGATATCAATAATGGAATATGCAGCAAAATAAATATGCGAGGCAGAGCGAACAGCAATAATGTGCTGGAGCTGAAAACTAGACACAACGATAACTAATCTACAATAATCTAATATAAGTCCTACAAATGGTGCCTTTTGAAATAACACGAATCATGGGGTTTTGAAAATAGGGGCAACGGTGTTTTTATGAAAAGATACGTCGTTTTTGAAATATCCGTAGATTCCCTTGAGCTGTCTTTAAAAATGCCCAAGATTCGTTAGTTTTTGAAATAGGTAAGAAGTCTAATCTAATCTAACAACTACACTAAACTATACGGCTGAACTAACAAGCTGAACTACAGGTAAGGAAACCGCCTATCATCTGAGTCGATACATATACATACCTGTATATGTATAGTCGGTGATCCCGCCTCAATAATATCATATCCGATACCATATCTATAATCAGGCGTCCCAAGTCAAGAGTGCGGATCAATCATCAATATAGCTCGTACGTAAATCCGTCGTACGGAATCCCAATCTGGGTACGGATCAATATCACATTCATCATACTATTCACCTGGTATCCTCTTATGAAATATCATGGTCGGGGTACTGATCTACGTCTAGTACCATACTGATACCGCCTACGTATGCACGGACGTGTGTGAAACACTACGTCAAGGACCCGCTACAACGTCATGTCGTATCTAAGATACGAACCCTGCTATATCACCGATCTCACGGCCTCAAATCGAATCTCATCGACTCAGTTCAATCCCAAGTATCATCCTCAATCCGTATGTGAACACATAGTCCCCTACCCATGTGAACCCATAACTATATAATCCCGTATAAGCGCAAATGAAAGAAGAAAGTATGCAAGTATGGGTGTGTGTGTGCATGTGTGGTGCGACCACTACTCTAGGGTTTCGCGACACCAAATCATCCAAGAACACCAAATATCTATATCATCGATAATATCAAACAAATTATAGTCAAAATATATATATATATATATGTGTGTGTATACGTATTCGTATACATCACCACGAACTGCGGGGGTGCTATACGCCATCCACCCGACTTCTCCCCGTAGATATAAATCTACTCACCTGGTCCTCGCTAGCCGGTGCCGACGTCGCCACGCGCTTGCTTGTCGTCTCGAAGTCCATATGGGGTACCTACATATCACAATGTATCGTATCGAATAAAAACCTAATTCAAAATCGAAACGGCATATGAAAACTAAATCGGCACGCGTATCATGCATAGGTCAAAACCTATCGCCTACACATGCAAGAATAGTCAAACCAACCCTCGATGTCGATGTACGAACGTCAAACCATCGAGAAAATCCAATCACACTCATTTGCACATTCACGAACACTAATTTTAATATAAAATAGGTTAAAACTCACGAAAACCCCAAATTCACTCTAAAAGCCGTTTTTCCGAAAAACTGGCAAGCAAAATTACCCGTTTTAGTACAAAACTCGATGTTTAAACAATTCTAGCGGCCATAATACTTATTAAATAACTTAAATAAGTCAATAAAACCATTTCCATAATTTAATCACATAAATTTGCATAATTTCCAAAATCCTAGTTTGCAAAAATAACAATTTTAACACTTTTTAATGTAAAATTCATAATTTTACAATTAAACTTGGTTTTGCATATTTTAAATGGTTAAACCACTCAATGTAATTTTTAAGATATGATGAAACCCTAACCATATTTTAATTCTCGATTTAACACAATATTTACAAAAACTAGTTTGCAATAATAACCAATTTCGACCATTTTATAGCAAAATGCACATACAACAAACTAGTTTGGATTTGCATGAAATGAAGTATTAAACTACACTTTAAAATGTTATTAATACCATGCAAAACCTAATTAGATTTTAATCTCCATTATATAAGTATTTCATTAAAACCTAGTTAGCAAATTAGCATAATTAGAACAATTTAATAAAACAATTAGTAACCTAGTAATTAGCTTTGCTTTAGCAAGCCCACTAGATATTAACCACACAATTAGATCATGATCAATTGACCTAAACCCTAACTTAGTATTTAAACCCTTCTCTTAAATTTCCAAAACATGAAATTAAACTATAATTAACACTTAAATCAATTTGCTTTAAGCAAAAACTAACAATTTCATTGTAGGGTTATGATTTATACCTCCTAAAATCTTGAGATTTAGCATGAAATCTTAGCCTCCAAAATCATCATCTTGCTCCTTGATTCATGCTAGCCAAGGCAAAGAAATAATGGGTAGGAGTTGGATTTGAATTTTGCTTTGAATTTGTGTTGATTTTGAAGCATTTTGTGGAGTTTTTTTGATGCAAAATTGAGTGAGAACTTGGGGAAGGGGGGCTGCTGGTTTGGGATCAGATTTCGGCCAGATTTGAGGGGGGGTGGGTGAGTGAGGAGAGAGAGTGAGGTGGGGAAAGTTGTTTCAAGTCAAAGTCAACTCAAAATACATCATTTTCTACCCTTTTCTTTTCTATGAAATTCAAGTGGGGACCAAAGAGGGGCTGCTGAATTCAGCCATGGGGATGAGTGAATGGGGGTGTGTGGGTGTGGGTACGGGTGTGGGGTGATGAAAAATGATAAATACAATACCCCAAACATCCATTTACGCTAAAAAAAAGCCTTTTTTCTTCAATAATTTCCAAACCGTTTTGGCAAATGATTTCGTTCCAAAAACCACATGATAAATTTTTATTTAATGTTTTATGATGCACAAAATTTGTTTCAACTCATTCCAATTTGTAATTTTCCTTAATTAAATGTATTAGTGACGGCTTAAAATAATAATAAAATAATATTTTTTTCAGAAAATTTGAAATTTCACCAGCGGCTCAATAAACACCAAATAATAGCAATTACATAGCTAGAATATGTATATTTAATTTTTATAATAAGATATTTGTATTTTGACTTTTTACAGAAAACCCCCTTATTTTACCGTTTTTTCGAAATTCCACCGAAACGATTTTCAAAACGTTACAATCTTCCCCCCTTAAAGAAATTCGGTCCCCGAATTTAAATTCAAACTCCCCCAAATACTAAAACATCTAAGAAAACCCATCAAGTCGTCGGGGCTCCGAAACTGTAAATACATAAAACAGTTCGTAGCGCAGCGCATGCGCTTGAAAAATGAGTATATAACTCAAATCAAAACTCCTCCAAGCATCCCGCGATCATCGGAGTCGTGGAGAAGACATCAATGCCAAATCCAAATCAAAACCAATATGATATAACTCGAAACTATAAATGTAAATATCGAATCTATATCTGTAAGCATCTGAAGGAAATGCATGCCAAATCTCTTTAAGTCGCTGTGCAACGCGTATAACACTGCACAGTGGCGGACGTCTACCATAATAAAATAACTATATACATATATACTTTTGTTTGAAATGTACGTTCCGCCGTTTTGGAAACAATTTAGAAGGGTCTCCTTGTTTTAAACATTTCGTGTCATATCAGACACGTAGGTAAATACTGAGGCTATAGCTCGCTTTTTGGAAATCCCTTCAATAACTATCAATGCATGCAAAATGTATTCAGGTACTGTCCTCTGACTAGTCCTGCCCAGTACGAAAACACATAGCAATATCATAAAAACGTACTGCTCTATAAGAAATCCATCCCAAAATATGCACATGAATACTACGTGCGTCTGGTGCACACGGAAATCAAAATCCATGAATGTGCCATACATGCGCACAGAAACAACATCTAAGTGCATCAGGTGTGCACGAAACATCTGTCGTAGGCAACGGGTGTGCCTGACAGCAAAATCAGGTGCATCTGACATGCACGAAAAATCTCGATTTAGTGTATCTGGTGTGCACCAAAATCGCATCTCAAGACATGCGCTCAACATGCGCGAAAATCTAAATCAGGTGCATCCATCGTGCACGAAATCATGAAATCCAATATCAAGCGCCGAACGTGCGCAAAATCACTCAGGTGCACAAGGTGCACAAAACAAATATCGAGTATCACAATCGAAATCAATGTCTAGTGCATCTAAATGCACAAAAGGCGTATCACTGCACTGCAAGCATATATAAACTATACAGAGTGCAGGAACCAAATCGTGTGCGTGCATATGCACAAAATCAACTCAAATGTCTAAAACCGTAAAATCACAAACATGTGAAACTAAAGAACGAAAACGATATCAAGTGCAACACTATGCAAAGATCGTAAATCCTCAATCATCAAAATCAAATCATACGAATAAATCACCCAGAACATCGGAATCAATAATGGCGGAATAGTACCGCTCAAGTGCATCCTCTAAGAATCTCGGGCCAACTGTCGCGGTCACTAGTGGGGCGTCTCGTCGATGATCATGAACTCTGTCCTGCTGGCGTGCGTAACCATGACCACTCCTGGGTCAAAGTCTTCACTGTGGATTACCAATTTTTCGGTCCATCGGCTCATCGGTCCTGTCAGGTGTGTTAACGGGGACGATTCCGTTCTGGCACTTCTCTGGTCATCTCTTGGTCAATCATCGTGACCACTCGTAAGACAGCATATTACTGGCGTCGGCCTCTGGGTCTCTGAATGTACGTGATACATCTGATCCTGGGTGCAAGTATCATTGCAGCAGTGTCCTGAAAGGAATCCTGCTCACGGTCTCTTCCATGTCTTGTCCCTGCCAACTGTCCGGAAGTCATTGTCCTTTCCTATATCTGCATCTTGCTCTGGAACGACTGCATACTCATCGCGACTCCTTCTGGAAGGTAAGTCTAAATACCATGCCTCGGCATGCGCAACGCATCTCTGATGTCGGCGGAGTGGAACGTCATCTCATCTAGATCTGGTACGAACCTCTTACTTCACTTTTCTCTAATGTCGTCTGCTTTGGACTCGTCTCGTCGCGGCTGCATGGACCGAGCTCCAACGACTATCATCGTATCTGGAGTCTCCCAAGAATGCATCTCACCACCTAGCATCCGAATTAAGTCGAGCCATCCGATCGAGTCGTCAAAACCTCGTAATCCCCCAAGAGCTCAACATCTTGGGCACAGTTTAATAGTATCGAGTACATACCACAGCATCGGTTGTCCAGCCGTAGAAGGGCAAACCCAAGCCTCACTAATGGCGCCGCAGAACTGCCGCAAACCCTAAGGTTCAAAGGCTTCCATACGGTCATTAAGTCGAGTTAGAGTTTCATTCTTCTAGAGGGACCATAGAATTGCCTGCATGTCTTTCCGAATACTTTAAACTTGGAATAGTAGGTTTCTGACATTCGATCGTCTCTGTCGACTCCCAACGTCTCCGCGTGAAGTCGTCTCTAGCTGGAATCAATCTATCTGATGACCTCGCATCGGGGTAGCGAACGAACCACATGTCCTAGTCATTCATCCTCGGTGACAAGCGACCTTCAATCATCTCTTAGTACAACTCGTACTGTAATAGCTCCAACATCTGGGGCGATATCTCGTCGTTCGCAGCAATAACGGGCTCACTCGTCTGCACGCTGAACCGTGCCTCAATCATCATGAATAAGCAACACACCAACGGTCATCAAAATCTGGCTGGCCTCTGTCAGTGGCTCAATCCTTTAGTGTAGATCAGCACATCCGAGTAACCTCATAAAGGCGATCCGCCAAACGCTCGCGGCGCGGAAACACAGTAAAAAGACACATCTCTGCAATCGTGTGTCGCCGGAATTTCGTCCTGGTCAGTCCTCGTTCGTGACGAGCTTGTGCTGACCGCAACTCTAGCCGTAGCTCTCCCTGCCGGTAACCGTAGCAGCAAAACCAAACTGGTACCGATGAGGCTAGATCAGGAAGGAATATAATACTGAACAAGGAAATGTACATCCTAAGGCTTCATAAGTGGAGTGGCGTGTCGTAAATATGCCGCGGAACATACCAACGGTACGTCACTCTACTTTAGTCACCTATTCCATCAACCAAGGGTCATCCTACGCTCCGAAGGTAAAACCTAATGCTCTGATACCAACTTTGTCACGACCCGAAAGTACGGAACGTGACCGGCACTTAAACTACGAACGTCTCGAGACGTAAGTAATCTAAGTAAACCGAAAACCCAGAAATCCAAACCAAGAAAAGTAGTAGAGTGCAGGAAAAACCAACTTAAGCAAGTAATTCCAATAGCATAAGCCGAATTATGCGGTTTTTAAAACATCAAAATTTTACTGAAAATTTCGGCAGAGTCTCCTTTGTAAATACTGGCCCCCAAACGGGATACAACATGAATAGTATACGAAATCAAGAAAAAAGGCATCCCCAAGCGGGAGCTAGCTCTTCGTCAAACGACGGTCACAACCACACAAGCAATATAATATACAACGCCAACGGCGAGGATCAAAAACTCAAAAGGGAACTCAAACCACCAGAAATATAACGAGCGACTCTAAGGTCGAAAGAATAACAACACTGGTCTCTATCTCAATAGATACATGTTTGGTTGATGGAACTTCTAGATACAACAGAATAATGATATACAAGATATATAATGGGGGTATGATACAAGTAAACCCACTTACTAGCAAATCACCCGAATGAAACTGAGCCCGCAAGCCGTAAAGAAACCTGTACGGCAAATCTGCAAGAAACTGGGGCACAACGGGGGTAAGTTGCCAACTCGTGAATAGAAAAACATCTACGCACAGAAATCGCATAAATAACGCAAACCTAGGTCAATGATCATAATATATCCTCAAAATAAGTATATAACATGCAGCCTATAACAAGGCTAGGGTAAATATCTAACCCGAGTGTAATCACATGTGCCCGTGTCAGTGCCTCAGGTAGCAATATATCATATGAATGAGGTATGAATGCATGAAACAGAATACATGTAAATGAAGAAACTGTTTCCATAAATTAGTGAGATTTCCTTCGTATTTTTAAAACTGAGGTATCAACAGTGTCTAGCATCGACACAAAACATAAATCTCACTGTCTCGAAATATCAATGTCTCAATCTCAATATCTAGGGCGCCGTCAGTCCAGACCGGCCCCTACCATAAATCTCAAGACCACGACGGTATCCTCCGGATATCCGACGCGTCAGGTAAAATCACCGGTCGGTAGTGCTCCCCTGCCAGGCTCAACGTCATCACCACATTCATCTTGCCCCGGGGTACCGCACCGGGTCCACCATGTACCCGAAACGGTTCATCCGTCTCCTCGAATCGGGTTTCCAAATCCATCAGCAAACTCATGGTGGACGACTCATACATCATGGGAAAACCGCACTTTTATTATAAAGAGAGAAAAGAAGTTTATATAAGTTTTGCGGTTTTCCCCCAAATCCAGAAAATCTCATGGAAATCCGAATCCAATCCTCAATAGCATGTAACAGTGCATATAGGCATAAAAATCCATGAATAATAACATGCATGATGTAACAAGTAATAATTACAATGTCTAATATGGCATATAAGGGAAATACACTAATATCATGCCAAAACTACCAGCTAACAATCTAAGTCAAACAATTATATTCTCTAAAGTGTACGTGACATGGCAATTACCGATGAAGATGTGAGTGAGCCGGCAAGTAGGTGTACGTGGTACATACGCATCATCGGTAATGGTGCTGGTGTCCTAACAGCATGATATCAATAATGGAATATGCAGCAAAATAAATATGCGAGGCAGAGCGAACAGCAATAATGTGCTGGAGCTGAAAACTAGACACAACGATAACTAATCTACAATAATCTAATATAAGTCCTACAAATGGTGCCTTTTGAAATAACACGAATCATGGGGTTTTGAAAATAGGGGCAACGGTGTTTTTATGAAAAGATACGTCGTTTTTGAAATATCCGTAGATTCCCTTGAGCTGTCTTTAAAAATGCCCAAGATTCGTTAGTTTTTGAAATAGGTAAGAAGTCTAATCTAATCTAACAACTACACTAAACTATACGGCTGAACTAACAAGCTGAACTACAGGTAAGGAAACCGCCTATCATCTGAGTCGATACATATACATACCTGTATATGTATAGTCGGTGATCCCGCCTCAATAATATCATATCCGATACCATATCTATAATCAGGCGTCCCAAGTCAAGAGTGCGGATCAATCATCAATATAGCTCGTACGTAAATCCGTCGTACGGCATCCCAATCTGGGTACGGATCAATATCACATTCATCATACTATTCACCTGGTATCCTCTTATGAAATATCATGGTCGGGGTACTGATCTACGTCTAGTACCATACTGATACCGCCTACGTATGCACGGACGTGTGTGAAACACTACGTCAAGGACCCGCTACAACGTCATGTCGTATCTAAGATACGAACCCTGCTATATCACCGATCTCACGGCCTCAAATCGAATCTCATCGACTCAGTTCAATCCCAAGTATCATCCTCAATCCGTATGTGAACACATAGTCCCCTACCCATGTGAACCCATAACTATATAATCCCGTATAAGCGCAAATGAAAGAAGAAAGTATGCAAGTATGGGTGTGTGTGTGCATGTGTGGTGCGACCACTACTCTAGGGTTTCGCGACACCAAATCATCCAAGAACACCAAATATCTATATCATCGATAATATCAAACAAATTATAGTCAAAAAATATATATATATATATGTGTGTATACGTATTCGTATACATCACCACGAACTGCGGGGGTGCTATACGCCATCCACCCGACTTCTCCCCGTAGATATAAATCTACTCACCTGGTCCTCGCTAGCCGGTGCCGACGTCGCCACGCGCTTGCTTGTCATCTCGAAGTCCATATGGGGTACCTACATATCACAATGTATCGTATCGAATAAAAACCCAATTCAAAATCGAAACGGCATATGAAAACTAAATCGGCACGCGTATCATGCATAGGTCAAAACCTATCGCCTACACATGCAAGAATAGTCAAACCAACCCTCGATGTCGATGTACGAACGTCAAACCATCGAGAAAATCCAATCACACTCATTTGCACATTCACGAACACTAATTTTAATATAAAATAGGTTAAAACTCACGAAAACCCCAAATTCACTCTAAAAGCCGTTTTTCCGAAAAACTAGCAAGCAAAATTACCCGTTTTAGTACAAAACTCGATGTTTTAGTAATTCTAGCGGCCATAATACTTATTAAATAACTTAAATAAGTCAATAAAACCATTTCCATAATTTAATCACATAAATTTGCATAATTTCCAAAATCCTAGTTTGCAAAAATAACAATTTTAACACTTTTTAATGTAAAATTCATAATTTTACAATTAAACTTGGTTTTGCATATTTTAAATGGTTAAACCACTCAATGTAATTTTTAAGATATGATGAAACCCTAACCATATTTTAATTCTCGATTTAACACAATATTTACAAAAACTAGTTTGCAATAATAACCTATTTCGACCATTTTATAGCAAAATGCACATACAACAAACTAGTTTGGATTTGCATGAAATGAAGTATTAAACTACACTTTAAAATGTTATTAATACCATGCAAAACCTAATTAGATTTTAATCTCCATTATATAAGTATTTCATTAAAACCTAGTTAGCAAATTAGCATAATTAGAACAATTTAATAAAACAATTAGTAACCTAGTAATTAGCTTTGCTTTAGCAAGCCCACTAGATATTAACCACACAATTAGATCATGATCAATTGACCTAAACCCTAACTTAGTATTTAAACCCTTCTCTTAAATTTCCAAAACATGAAATTAAACTATAATTAACACTTAAATCAATTTGCTTTAAGCAAAAACTAACAATTTCATTGTAGGGTTATGATTTATACCTCCTAAAATCTTGAGATTTAGCATGAAATCTTAGCCTCCAAAATCATCATCTTGCTCCTTGATTCATGCTAGCCAAGGCAAAGAAATAATGGGTAGGAGTTGGATTTGAATTTTGCTTTGAATTTGTGTTGATTTTGAAGCATTTTGTGGAGTTTTTTTGATGCAAAATTGAGTGAGAACTTGGGGAAGGGGGGCTGCTGGTTTGGGATCAGATTTCGGCCAGATTTGAGGGGGGGTGGGTGAGTGAGGAGAGAGAGTGAGGTGGGGAAAGTTGTTTCAAGTCAAAGTCAACTCAAAATACATCATTTTCTACCCTTTTCTTTTCTATGAAATTCAAGTGGGGACCAAAGAGGGGCTGCTGAATTCAGCCATGGGGATGAGTGAATGGGGGTGTGTGGGTGTGGGTACGGGTGTGGGGTGATGAAAAATGATAAATACAATACCCCAAACATCCATTTACGCTAAAAAAAAGCCTTTTTTCTTCAATAATTTCCAAACCGTTTTGGCAAATGATTTCGTTCCAAAAACCACATGATAAATTTTTATTTAATGTTTTATGATGCACAAAATTTGTTTCAACTCATTCCAATTTGTAATTTTCCCTAATTAAATGTATTAGTGACGGCTTAAAATAATAATAAAATAATATTTTTTTCAGAAAATTTGAAATTTCACCAGCGGCTCAATAAACACCAAATAATAGCAATTACATAGCTAGAATATGTATATTTAATTTTTATAATAAGATATTTGTATTTTGACTTTTTACACAAAACCCCCTTATTTTACCGTTTTTTCGAAATTCCACCGAAACGATTTTCATAACGTTACATGTACTCTCAAAACCCTAGCTTTTCTTTCATGAGATGATGTGAAAAATTTGAAACCCTAATTTTTTCTAGGATAGATCCTTTGTAAGTTTACTTAGCACCATAAAAACTTAATCTTTGGTACATGTGATGCTTCTAAACCCTTCAAGAGTTGCTAGGTAAACCCTTCATTGGTATCAGAGCCAACCTGGAACATTAGGCGACACTTTAACGAAGTTAAAACTCCGATCGAACCGAAAAATACGAATTTTTAGTGCTCTCTGGAATTTTTTTTTAAAACTGTTGTTTTTCAGAATTAAAAATATGTAAAAATTACAGCAGGAAAATATAAGCATTACTGTGAAATACGAACACATGAACAGTTAATTCCGCCGCGGAAACGCGGCCAAAGCTTGCTTTGGCCGCGGTTCCGCGACCGTACGGAGGGGTCAGTGCATAATTTTTGCACAGTAATACTTATAACTGCTTGTTGATAATTTTAGGTATTTTTAATCTGAATTTAGTACTGTAAATTCTGGAGATGGTTTTGGACTCGACGATTCGATCAGAATTTTGATTTCGTGTTTCTTTCCGGGTAATTTAGAAAGTGTTGAATTGTTTGAACGAGTATCATTTGCTCACTTTTCACGGGGTTTAAATATTTTGGAGATACGTGCAAGTTTTGTGGTGGACCCTCTAGAAGACAACAAACCTTAACTCGATTATGTGACCGTCTTGAACTGCCTTTTGAACCTTAGGGTTTGGGGCAGTACGGCGTGCCACATGTGAGGCGTTGGCTTGACCCTTCTACGGCTGGACCGCTACTACTGTGTCACACTCCGGGTTTTTGAACTCCGCTCAAGTGTTGAGCTTTAGGGAATTTTGAGTATTTAATCATTCGTTCGAAAACTTTAATATCGTTTATTTATCTGGAATGTGATGCAATGTATGGAATTCATATAGCTAGATATGAAATACGAAATATGTGATATTTCGCATTTACGATGTCTAAAGAGAATGTGGATTCCAGATATTGCAGTTTTGCACTTTCTTTTCTGTGACCGTAAGTGTAGTATGTCGATATCGCCGGTTTCGTTGCTATACATCAACGACAATTGGGGTACGCATACTTACTTACGTTGATGATATGTGATATTATGTATTGCTGAGATATGATGTGCAGGATTGTCGCGATCGAATAGCCGGGGTTTTTTTTATGTGAGATGAGAGTTTTATATTTTCATTCATGTAAATTCAAATGTAATGTAATATTCTTTTATTTGGGGCACTTCCGGGTTGAGGTCGATGCCACCAGTGTTGTATATTATTTACTTTTCCGCATTAGGATGGACCCAAGGAGGGGAGCACAGGTGACCGGGTTCTGGGGTTCAGTGGGAGGCCATCTCGAGGAGTAGAGACCGGGCCTCCTAAACTCCATAATTGGTTGGGTCGCTTGCCGCTCTCGTAGGGGTCCAGGGTGTGGGCATGGCTATTCATCGTGACTGTGGAATCCGTATTTTCTATTGTTGGCTAAATACTAAATACGGACGTCCTAGTATATCCCACATTATATCTATGTTTCTGCTGCGATATCTGTGATGTGATCATGTGATGTGCTGTGATAGATACAGTATATAGTATATATGATATATTATATAGACGTTACTTATGTTTTGCACCCGCACTAGCCCTGCCCTGCTCTGTCGTTAGTTATCTAACCTAACGGTGCACGAGGGGACATCGAGGCGAATGCGGATGGCATAAGTGTACGTCGTATTTATCTATGATGTTTAGGTGACTTAAATGATGGGACTTCATTAATGTGATTAATGAAAGAAAAGAAACCTAAAAGATGTTGTAGAATCAAATTTTCAAATAAAAGGGTACCTACAGTTTTACTTTGCATAGCGGTATATATGATATACCCTGCACCTTATTCGATGGGGAAAGAGCCGAGATCCCTTCACCGGGAGTGAGCTCTTTAGCAAAACTGGCAGATGCTACAAAACTCGGTTTGGTTTTTGATTGCTTTTGGAGTTTTGCTATGCACAGTGATATATATGATATATCCCGCACCTTATTCGATGAGGAAAGAGCCGAGATCCCTTCACCGGGAGTGACCTCTTTAGCAAAACTAATAAAAGCCTCAAAATCACTCCATTTCAAAATTTCATTTGATTCTACAACGATATCAAGTTCATTACGCAATAGGTTTTCAGAAAAACCTGTCGTAGCCCTCCGTCATTTCAGATAAATCCTACTTAGTATTCGTGCTACGTGCCTGCGTCATGGCGTAGTGTGCGGTAGCTAACTAGTATTTATCTGTTGATGCATATGATGCAGATTGGATTAGGGTAGTCGTGCGACTTTGTTGGCCTGCGTCAAGGGTCGTACGGGTGGGTTTAATTCAATCAAGAAATGACGGGTTGAACTTGACTAGGGCACTATGGTTTGTTGGCCTGCGTCAAGGTCATAGGACGCTAGGGGTAAAATATTATCGGGAATTTCAAGTGTTGAAATTTGCAATGAGATTGCATACCTTCTATGAGATAGTTGGATCCCGATACCGACTGCGAGTAATTGTTACTCCCGGGAGAGTTTTACATAGGACAATTAGCTGATCAAGTAGGTGTCTAGAAAGGTGTCAACGGGGTTATGCCTCTGGGAAAACGAGGTTTACTTTAATTAGGTCTGTGCGAAAGCACGGGGAACCTCCCTCAAAGTACCGACACTGGCCTGGCTGAAAGAACGGCGAAGTTGTAGGGTGTAATTAATCCCGGCTATTCTTTCCTTTTAGGGTTTGAAGGAAGATTTGATAAAAAACAGTGGGAGCCATCCTGATTAGACAAGATAATAACCAATCTGATCTTGCAAGAGCATACGCTAAAGTGTTTTCTTCTCTTTCTCTCCAGGTAGTGACCATGTCATGCCTTAATCAAGATAATAATATGGATGTATTGACTGAACCCGCATGTTATACTGTGCTAGGGAACGTTGGTTCCGTTCTTTCTTATAAGAGTTATAGGACTGAACAGGACATAGTGGAATACCAGGATTCCCATGCCACCCGAATGAAGAAAGTACATGATGATGCATTTTCTTCGGGTGTGTTTGTTACAGAGAACTGTTTCTCCATTTGCCCTACGTCCTGGGTATTAGATACCGGGTCAGGATCCCATATATGTAATCAGTTACATGGGCTTAGGAAAGGTATAGAACTTGGAGAAGGTGATAAAGACATAAGAGTTGGAAATGGTGCAATTTTTGCAGCTAAGACTGTCGGGGAATATCACCTTGCATTACCAACTGGTAATACATTGGTTCTGAACGAATGCTATTACATGCCGAACCTGATATGCAACATTATATCGGTTTCTTTGTTGAGTAAAGAGGGATATAATTTTGTATTACAGGATAATGTTATGAACATTTTCCGTAACCAAAAGTTGGTTGGATCAGGCACATTGTGCAATGGCATTTATGTTCTAAATCAATCAACAGTTCTAAGCATAACAAACACACACAAGAGGAAGAGTTCAGAACTGAACGAATCCTTCTTCTGGCATTGTAGACTGGGTCACATCAATGCGACACGACTAGCTAAGTTGCATAAAGATGGATATTTGAATCCGTTTGAATTATCATCTTATGACACTTGCCAGTCATGTCTCAAAGGCAAGATGACCAAAACTCCGTTTACGGGACACGGAGAAAGAGTTACGGAACTCTTGGGACTGGTGCATAGTGATGTATGCGGTCCAATGTCTACACATGCTAGGAATGGTTCTGCGTACTTCATTACATTCACTGACGATCTCTCTAGATTCGGATATGTGTTCCTGATGAAACATAAATCGGAAGCTTTTGAGAAATTTAGAGAATATAAACAAGAAGTTGAGGACCAAACCGGGAAAGTATTAAAATCCTTCGATCTGATCGAGGAGGTGAATACTTGAACATTGAATTCCTGGACTTCCTAAAAGAGAATGGGATTCTCTCTCAGTTGACTCCTCAATATACACCACAGCACAACGGTGTATCAGAACGGAGGAACCGCACCCTATTAGATATGGTGCGCTCTATGATGAGCACAGCTGAGTTACCTATTTCCTTCTGGGGATATGCACTGGGAACAACTGCAGACCTATTGAATATGGTTCCCACCAAATCCGTGCCAACCACTCCATATGAGATATGGAAAGGAAAGAGACCATGTCTTAATTATGTTAAGATATGGGGTTGTCCGGCATATATAAAAACGCAAAATCCGGACAAACTCGTGGCAAGGTCCATTCTGTGTAAGTTTATTGGATATCCCAAACATTCGCGCGGGTATATCTTCTACCACACCGAGGAACAAAAGGTGTTTGTTTCTCGACATGCCACCTTTTTAGAAAAGGAATTTCTTGAAAAAGAGATTAGTGGCAAGGAGGTTGAACTGGAATAGGTTCCAGCAATACAGACTACGACAGAAGATTTGGTTGAACCAGAGGATTCGGTAATTCCCAATGAACCTCGGCCTCTCCGCCGATCTAGTAGAGTTCCTCGCCAACCTGAGAGATACTACAGTTTTCTCATGGATGGTGGCAGCGAGGATTGCATCATGGAGGATGATGACCCGACTAGTTTCGAGCAGGCCATCACGAGTGGGGACTCAGTGAAATGGCTGGATGCTATGCGGTCCGAGATGGAATCCATGTACACCAACAAAGTATGGACTTTGGAAGATGCTCCTGAAGGGGTAAAACCCATTGGGAGCAAGTGGATCTTCAAGAAAACACTTGGTGTAGATGGGAAAGTGGAGACTTTCAAAGCTAGACTTATTGCAAAGGGTTTTCGTCAAAGACCAGGTGTGGACTATTACGAAACCTTTTCTCCAGTAGCTATGCTTAAATCCATCCGGATCATGCTTGCCATCGCTGCATATCATGATTACGAAATCTGGCAAATGGATCTTAAGACCGCCTTTTTAAATGGTGATTTAGAAGAGTGCGTGTACATGACTCAACCAGAGGGCTTCGTAGATAGTGGGAGCAGCAGGAAGGTGTGCAAGCTGCTTAAATCCATTTATGGATTAAAGCAAGCATCGCGGAGTTGGAACATCTGCTTTGACGTCGTTATCAAAGAGTTTGAATTCGTCAAAAATGTAGATGAACCTTGTATTTACAAGAAGGTAGCAGAGAGTAAGGTTGTCTTCCTCGTATTATACGTAGACGACATACTCTTGATAGGAAATAACATTCCTATGCTGCAATCGGTCAAGCTCTTCTTATCACAAAGATTTTCAATGAAAGATCTTGGTGATGCCTCCTGCATATTAGGAATCAGGATCTATAGAGATAGATCCAAACGGATATTGGGATTGTCCCAATCCAGGTACATTGACACCACACTAAAGTGGTTTAGTATAGAAGAATCCAAGCATGGGAACTTACCCATGATCTCTGGAGTCACTCTCTCCAAAGAGATGTCTCCCAAGACTGATTTGGAGAGAGCTCGCCTGCAAGGGATACCCTATGCTTCGGCTGTAGGCTCTATCATGTATGCGATGCTATGTACCAGACCCGATGTAGCATACTCGCTAAGTGTAGTGAGTAGGTATCAAGTTGATCCTGAAGAGAGTCACTGGACAGCTGTGAAGAGCATTCTCAAGTACTTACGAAGGACTAAAGAGATGCTCTTAGTGTATGGTAACGGAGAACTCCAAGTGGAGTCCTTTACCGATTCGAGCTTCCAGAGTGATAAGGACGACTCTAAGTCGCAGTCGGGATTTGTCTTTACCCTTTACGGAGGGGCGGTTAGCTGGAAGAGTTCCAAGCAAGAAACCGTGGCAGACTCGATGATGGAGGCTGAATACATCGCTGCCAATGATGCTGCCAAAGAGGCTGTCTGGATCAAGAAGTTCATTACTGAACTTGGAGTGGTTCCAACCATTGAGCATCCAATACCTTTGTATTGCGATAACAATGGAGCGGTGGCTTTGGACAAGGAACCC
Organism: Agapanthus africanus; assembly: GCA_030015575.1. NCBI lineage: Eukaryota > Viridiplantae > Streptophyta > Magnoliopsida > Asparagales > Amaryllidaceae > Agapanthus > Agapanthus africanus. The sequence continues at coordinate 372,165,730 of CM057341.1, forward strand.
AGCTCCCATCAGCGATCCAGGCACATTCTGAAGTGGTATCACCTGATCCGGGAGATAGTTGATCGCCGGGAGATCGAGGTCAGGAGGGTTGAACGAAGAATAACACAGCGGATCCACTCACGAGGCCATTCCCCAGATACAGTTTGAGAGACTCTTCGGGATGCTTGGCATGCGATACTACAGCAGCTGACCCTAGTGCAAGTGGGAGATTGTTAGTTGTATGTATGCCCTAGAGGCCAGTATTGTACAGATGATGTATATTATATTGGATGCTTAAACATATAAAGAGATGACTTTCTTGCTCGATATGATAGTATGCTATCTGGTTGCTCTTTATCTTAACATATATACTTGTCTCTTTATTCTGTCTTATGGTTACATGTTGGTAAAGCCCTTAGGATGTGTACTTGACTACCTGGACTATGATGCGGATCATACTACTGGGGACATGGTAGTCTATAAGTACATCCTTCAAGGTCCCTAGTCGTGGGTGTATCGAGACAGGGCATCGATATACCAGAGTAGACTAGCGTATACGCTTCTGAGATGGGCGATGGATGATCCCATATCCATTGGTGTTTGACATCAGAGATGGTATACGGGTGCTCAGTGGAGACTGGGTACACTGGACGGACTCGCCGAGAACTCCCAGATGGTATTATACCTCACGTCAGATGGCAGTTCTCTGGTGACACTTATGCAGGTTAGTCTGTAGACCCGAGATCGTCATAGAGTCTTATGTGATTCCCACTGTGCTTTGATTTCCACCTTACCACGTCCATGAGGGCATGCAAAACGGTGATTTTTGGGTACATTCCCGAGTCACACGGAGGCAATGAGCGATAGGAGGGGTTTCGTCTCTCCCGGTATTGGGGGTTGATGTTGCGCTGTGCTCGATTGGCCGTAACAGGGAAGTCCCTGGTCAGGGCTGATTCAGAGATTTGCTGGTAAGTGTTACCAGTAGTTTCTCGACCCATTATGAGCCTCACATCGGCACGACTTATCGGTTATTGGGGTCTGACGTTTACCACCCCTAGACTTGATATGCGACATATCAGACGAGGAGACCGGACTGTACGGGTAGTGTTGCCGGTTGGCTCGACGGTAGTTGTAGCAGGTTCGCTTGTTTTCTTCTGATCGCTCAATACCCGGGTGGCCGTTACGTTTAGCTGACCGCTTGCAGCTTGGGGGTGTTTGATATGATCACCACCCACTGCCCCCGTATTGATGAGTCTTAGAGTCCCACAAAGGAGTTACCTAGTCCAGGCGAAACGTTGTGGTGCATGTATGCGATATGCGCATGGACCCGATTAAAATGCGTATAGGATACCGTATATTGATCGGGCGGCTTGCTTTTGGTGGGGTGATATGTGATATGGCCGGATTGATAAATCAGGTGTTGATTTATCATTTAACCATTAGTTTTCTCGCTTAAAATCTTTTCTTGTACATGATGGATGTATGCATGCATGTATGCTTTCTTTCTTTTAGTTTCATGCACATATGGATGTGTATACATACATACATACATCATCTATCATGGTTGATTACACATGGAAAATGGTGGCTATATAAGACTCACACCATGGATTAAATATATGAATAATTATTTAATTTGTGTTAAAAACAAAATGGAAAAGGAAAGGATAATTCATGGCTAGTTTCTACATCCTTCTTAAACCTAACCATGCTCACCTACTCCTAACCATGAGTTAACCTTCTCTTTGTGTTTTAAACTCAAGTTAAATAATATCTTTATCATCTAACCATGGTTTGAGATGAGGATAAGAAAATATATATAGATATATTTTCTTTTTCTACACATGAGTTATCTTTTTCACTCTTGTTAAAAGTATAGCCATCATCTTCTTCCTCCTTCTTCATTTTGCGCTCTAGACTTTTGTAGTGAGCAATATAATCATCAAGTTAGGATTTTGAAGTGAGAAAAGCCACCACAACATCATTCTACACAAGTCTTGCACACTTGTTTAGAGTGTTAGCTTCAATTTTCATTCTTGATCTTGCGAAGTTGCTAGCTTAGACAAAGCGGACTCCGGGTGGATCATCGGTGACCTAGAGGAGTTCAAGCGGACCTTTTCCAAACTCCAAGTAGCCGAGGAGTCTAGCGTAGGGAGCTACAAAGGTTGTACTCTCAAAACCCTAGCTTTTCTTTCATGAAATGATGTGAAAATTTTGAAACCCTAATTTTTCTAGGATAGATCCTTTGTAAGTTTACTTAGCACCATAAAAACTTATTCTTAGGTACATGTGATGCTTCCAAACCCTTCAAGAGGTGCTAGGTAAACCCTTCAGTACTTCATTACATTCATTGTTTATCTCTCAAGATTCAGACATATGTTCCTGTTGAAACATAAGTCCGAAGCTTTTGAGATATTCACAGAATATAAGTTAGAAGTAGAGAACCAAAAACGGGTATAAGTATTATGTCCTTTGATGAGATCAGGGAGGAGAATACTTGAGCACGGAATTCCTGGACCATACTAAAGGAGAATGAAATTCTCTCTCAGCATTACTCCTCCGTATACACCATAGCATGATGGTATATCAGGGCGGAGCAATAGCACCCTATGTGATATGATGTGCTCTATGATGAGTACTGCTAAGTTTCCTATTTCCTTTTGGGAGTTATGCACTTGAGAAGCTGCATACCTATTGAATAGGGTTCAAATCAAATAAGTTGACTACCACTTCATATTTGATATGGAAAGGGAAGAGCCCATATCTTATGTAAGTTAATATTTGGGGTTGTCCGGCCATGTCTAAAATGTAAGTGCACGGCGGCGTCCCGGCCGTCAATCCGACGCCGGAATGCGGAAACGGTGATAAACTTAAATTTTTGCGGACTTTGCAAACCGGCACCACCGCGCACTAAACTCCGGATCGAACCATTAATTAGTCTAAGCTACAAACAAGATGGGTTAGAGATATACCGACGATCCAAGTCCTCCGGTCTTCTCGTCATGGTCCCGATCTCCTGCGGAGAAATCCCGTCTCCTCCTCGTCGCCGGAAGTGCACCACATCGCCTTCTTCGTTTACGGGCTCCCACCTCAATGCCGAGGCAACTCGGGCGCGAAGCTGGCGAATCGACGCGTCCAAGATTTGCTGTAGGAAGTGTAGTGTAGAATCGTAGTCTCTTTTTGGGGTGGTTGCCATTTGATGGAGGAATGAAGATTGAGCTTTGGAGGGAAATGAAGCTATCAATTTTTTGCATGAAAAATGATATGAACAAATATATCTCCTCACAAAATGAATCACCCTCTTCCCCTCTAAAATGTGGCCGGCCATATCATCTAGGAAAATGGTGGAGGGAACAAAATACATATCATGAAGGGAGGTGAGGGTAGGAGAGGTCAAGAGGTGACCACATACAAACAACAACCATACTTCATTTAAAAACCAACCATACCCTTTCAAATCTCATCCTCATTCAATCAAATCATATTAAAGCAAAAGCATGGTGCAAAAGAAAAGATTCTTATCATAACAAACCCTTTTGCAATAAAACCCCTCCACAAATGTAATTTGCAAAAATGCAAATTACCCCCTCCATCGGAAAAGTCCGGCCGGGAAAGAACAAAGGAAAACCGGCCGGAACGGAATGCAAACTGGCAACTCCAGAAAACTAGTCCCGTAATAAATTACAGGAAAACCCCGATACTGTGTATACACACCCGCATCTGTATTCCGTCCGGATACAAATGCAAAGAGACAAAATCTACACTGTACTAAACTAGGACCGGCTTAAACCAAAGCCGGCTAGTATTATCCGTTCGATCCTGATCCGTGCAATACCGCACGTATCTGATCGAACCCTGCCATATACCTATACGGCTACTAGTACAAACCGTCCGATCCTGATCCGTGCAATACCGCACGTATCTGATCGGACCCTGCCATATCTCCATACGGCCTCTACAGCGTTTCGCCCGAAACTTGAGTAACTGAAAGTGTGGTGGACTCTAAAGACTCGTCAATACTATGGCTGTGGATTTAACCACTAGCACGTCAGAGGTATAAGCCAATACGTAACGGGCCACCAGCTATTGACCAAAAGGGACGTCGATGAGCGAACTCATCCTGACACCCTACTGAGCCTGTCAGTGACAATATCCGTGCAGTCCGGTCCGTTCGTCTATGAGTATCGCATGGCGGGCCTAGGGGGTTGGTAAAAGTCAGACCCCCAAAAACGGTACAAGTCGTGTCGGAGTGTAGCCCAGAACACCCTGAGATACTACTGGAATACCTACCAGTAAATCTCCTTGCCTTGGCCAAGGACTTTGTGTAATGGCTCTCCTAGACACAGCACGACCTCACCCCCAATACCGGGAGAGACGAACCCCTGAAGATACGCTCACTGCCTCCATGTGGCTCGGGACTGTACCCAACTAAAACCTGTTTGCACGACTCCTTTGAGCCGTGGTAGGGTAGTAATCAAAGTACAGTGGGAACTCACACGAGACAAATGACGATCCCCAGGTCGATGAACTAACCTGCACACATGTCACCAGGGAACTGCCATCTGACGTCTGGTATATGACCAACTAGCATGTTCCCGGCGAGTCCTGTCCGGTGTACTCATAACCCAATGAGCACCTGTATACATCTTAGGTGATCCAACTGACACCAGTGGCTTGTGAGACCGGCCACCGCCCCTCGTCGGGGTCTCGACTGTATACACTAGTCTACTAATGGAGTATCGATGCCCAGTCTCGAAACTCCCACGACTAGGGACCTTTTAAGGATATGCTTGTAGACCCCCAGCTCCCACTTATATGATCGCCCTCATACTGCTGGTGGTCAAGCAAGAATCCTAGGGGCTCTATCAACGTGTAATAGCGACGTGTCATGTCACTTAAAACAGTACACGATGATAAAGGTAAACCAGATAGCATACTATCATCTCGAGTAAGACTGTCCTACCGGGATAGGTCCTCCCTCAATCATTACAATCACGTACCTGTGACCTAATAATTGACTCTGAGGGCACTATCTCCAACAATCTCCCACTTGCACTCAAGGCTAATTATTACGATGTCGCATACTCACAGCCTGTGTGATACCGAATATCCAACTCCTCTACTAGTCAGTCTCACAAAGCTCGTTTGCGGAACTATTGCGTTCGAGGAATAGCCTCAGTGAGTGGATCCGCTTAGTTGTTTCTTTCTATGTCTCTCTATATCTCAAGTTCGCGGAGAAAGCCATCTCCCGAAATGAGCAAAATCAGTCTTAGAATATGTCTGGATGTCTGATGGGACCTAGCTCATAAATGAACTCCAAATCCAAACTTCTTAGACTGTATTGACAACTGAACTTAATCAGTGTCCTGCGCCATGCCTCCCTCAGTATCGCCTTGGATCACCTGTCCAAAATACTGCCCCTCGTCAGAGGGAAAACTATAACTCTGACAACCTCCTTGTCGTCCATGTCACCTTGGAAGCCTGGAATGATAACTGTCTCCTGAATAAGGCTGTCGTTATCATATCCCTAGAACATCTACTTATGTTCTAAAACTGCTTCCGACTGTTTCTCCAGGATTGGATTAATGTCAACTTATTGCATCTAGTGCAAGAACAACATCTGGTGTGGTACTTGACATCTCACGATTGACTCAATTGCCTGAGCAAGTGATCTGCCAATCATGCCCGTCCCTCTCCCCTTTAGTCTGTAAGACACCTTTGGAGAGGGTGACTCCATTACCTGCAGGTACACTACCGTGCCAGGAGTCGTCCATCCTAAATACTCTTAGAATGCTGTCAAGTACCCTGATTGGGAAACCACCCAAATCTAGATCTAAAACCATAAATCTAGTAACCAGTATGTCTGATGTAAAATCCATTTCCTTTGTGGAGAAACAATTGTGTGACGACCAAAGTATAACCGATCGTAGTGTAGGAGTTTCTTTTCCTACTCTGTGTATATCATCCAAATACCAGGATATCACACCCTACTACCTTCTCAACAGATCCATCCCCTATTCTGATGAAGTCAAACCCATGACTGTCACGTCAGAAATAGATGATCTATCTCCGCTACATCTGCTTTAGTCTATAAATAGACATAAACAACCTGTCCACCAATGCTTCCGCTGCTCCCACTGACTACGACAACCCTCTGGCAAAGTCATATATACGTACACTTCTAAAACTGGTTTAGAACGACGCTATACTCATCCTCCCGCCGGGTCTCATAACCTGGAACAACAGCAATGGTAATTGTGGGTAAACAAGAACTTCCCTGTCACCGTCCTTGAGGCTACCGTAGTGCCTCTCGGGTGCCTGAAGTTACCCACCTTATCTGCGGAGTGGCCAATGGAATGTCAATCCAGATTGAATCTTTAGGTTCCTTATCAAATCTTCAGTAATCGTTTGTGGTTCTGGAATCACTTCCAGTTCTACCATACTCCCACTACTGTTTTCTGAAAAAATCCATTTTTAATAAAACTGTGGCGAGTCTAGAACAATATCGCTATTGTTCATTTTTGCCTTCCGGACAAGAGAGTGGTTGACAACAACTCTGAGAGAAGATGGGGCGCCCCCAAGAATGAAAAAGAATTTGATCTTCTTAAATGAAGCCGAAGATCAACTGGGCAGATCTCCATGTTATGTCGGCCAATAGCAAAGATCGGACATTTCATAAGTCCCATTCCCAGGAGAAGGAACACACATCAGTCGGAACCCAACGTCAAGTGAGTCAAGTCTTCAAGGCTCTCGAGTCTTTGGTGGTGCGATCGGCTTTTCACTTCCAGATGGTAGAAAATCAACCCGCGTCATAGCCTGGGTCAACCCACAAACAGCCATTACAGAAACGTGCCTTGAGTTGTCCAGTGTCTGGTTTTAATCATAAACCGGACAACTCCCCGTACCTTAACATCGTTAAGATATGAACTGTTCTATATCCAATATAGAAACAGAGGCACTGATTTAATTGAACCAGATTCAAATCATGCAGCTGTCTCCAGTGCATGTCAACTAAATGGAGAGAGGCCGATCAGCGTTACTCAACTTAGGAATGCTTCCAATTATGAGTAACCTGAAAGAGAAGCAATTTCTCTTTATCATTACTATCAACTGAATACCATACACAAGTATCTACATCTTCGATCTTTTTGAAGAATCCCGATACTTGCTATACCTGGTTCTCTACTCTATTCAAATACCTATAACTCCTCAAAACTTAGACCCTGTGTTTCTACGAAACACATGTCTAAGAACTAGAGAAGTTAAAAGTAAACAGAATATAGTATGAGGACCAACCCCTCTGTCCTGATGGACCCTGGACAACATACAATACTCTGTATAAGTCCCTTGAGTCTGATAACTCATTCACTGTGTGTCGTAGGTCGAAAACTGTACCTATGGTTAAGAAGAATTACACCGCTGTTTAATGCTCCTTACCTAACCATCCACTGATATAGGTAAATGTCGTAGACATAATTTCAGAAAGGTATATCTCACTCTATGAAAATAGACGTACAGATATATCAATTTGAAATTGGTGCATAACAGCGGATATTCAAAACCAAATACTTGCCGTCCGGCAAATAACCCAGGTGACTTCCTCAAATATCACCGATTACAACGAATCCCGATATAACGAGGACAATCACCTAATTCCCAATAGCTTACTCCCACTCATCATCTGTAAAACCATACAGATATGAGAATCGTACCTGGTAAATACATACCCTGGAGTAAGTATCTAATCGGGAAATCAGTTTTCCTTTAACATTACACAGTGAAACTGAAACATTGAAATGTTCCGATGGGGTATTCTGGTATTCCTAGTAATGCCTCTTCCAGATTCACGACTGTAACCGTATAGTTCTTTGCCACCTCTCCAAATCCCTTCATATGTCTTTAGTCTTTACCTTCTGCACACCCTTTTAGGCCGAATGGTTTTCTTCCTTCCCTACCGTTCGGCACCAGCCTATGGTTTGGAAGAAGACTATCCAATGAGCATAAGGGGTGTACTGTCCCAATCCTAGGAACACTTGCAATGAGAGAGGGTGAAGATAAAAGACAACCGAATAAACCTTATTCCTATTTCTCCTGAACCAGAATCCATCCCCGAACTGGAACAAGTTCCATTCGAGTTCGTATATAACCATACGATGGAGTATCCAAATAAACTGTGGATCTTCGTAGTGATACGGAGTGTCCTGGAGAAATACAAAGGTGATGTGGGAGTGGTAACGAAATATTTGGTTTGGTCGTGAATATCTGTTGCAATTTACTTTGCCCTCTTACTAATCCCTTGCTTTGTCTTAATCTTAATACCTTCTGCACACCGTTTAGGCTAATTGGTTTTCTCCATTCCCTACCGGTCGGCACCAGCCTAAGGTTTGGAAGAAGACTATCCAATCTGCATAATAGGTGTACTATCTCCTAAACCAAGGAGTACTCATAACTTGAGAAAAGGTAAAAGGGAAAAGACAACTGAATAATCCTATCCGTTTTCTCCAGAACCGGAAACCATCCTCGAATTCCTTCGAGTTCGTATCTAACCATACGATGGCTTTGTCCAATGGAAGTGGACGTTCGCAGTAATACGGGGTGTCCTGGAGAAAAGGGTAAAAGTAGGAGTGGCAATGAGGTCTGCAACTCTGACAATCCAAAAGCCGGTGTAAAGAAGGTTCGGTCAACTTGGTCACTGAGTCAAAGTCTTAGGGTCGGGTCAATGGTCGCTGCCAAAGAGAGAGAGAAAAGAAACACTCAGCGTGCACTCTAACCTAGATCAGAATGGTTACCAATTTATCTAATCTGGAATCCTCCCACTGTACCTCAAATTCTCCTCCAAACCTGAAAGAAGAATTAGTCGGGGTCACCCGAGGAGTAAACTAACTCATCAGTGGGAATCGGGATCCAACTCTCATCGCATGATAACGTGACGGAATCCGCTCACGGTATCACACTCCAGAAGGTATGCGCATATCTGGCAAGTTTCAGTTCTTTTGAAACTCCCGATGTGATTTCTGCCCCATGCTCTTATGACCTTGACGAAGGTCAACAAATCATAAGTCACATGTCAAGTTCCACCCGTCATTGTCCAGGTTAATTTGAACCCACCCGTACAAGCCCTTGACGAAGGTCAACAAGGCTGTACGACTGTCCCAAACCAACGCATCTATCTATGCAACAGAAAGGTAACAAGCAGCTACCATACACTATGCCTTGACGAAGGTCAACAAACATAGCATGAATACTACGTGCTACCCGTCTGAAACGACGGAGGGCTACGAATGGTTTCTGGCGAAAACCTTTAACGTAATGAACTTGATATCGTTGAAGGAACGGATAGCTTTTTAGAAATATAGTGACGACAACTTCCGCTAAAGAGGTCACTCCCGGTGAAGGGATCTCGGCTCTTTCCCCGTAGAATGGGGTGCAGGATATTCCAACTGAATACCACGGTGCAAAGCAAAAGTAATCGGCTATAGTGAAGTTAATGCCCTGACGCAAACTTTTTGTCCAAGGGGTCACTCCCGGTGAAGGGATCTCGGCCCTTGCCTCGTCGACTGAGGAGCAGGATATTCTAAATGAATACCACGATGCAAAACAAAAGTAAACGTCCTTGCAATAACAGTTTTTTTTTTTTTGAAAAAGTGTTCCAACAACATCAGATTAGGTTTGTTTTTAACTTGCATTGATCCGAATCAATGCAGTCCCATCAATTGATCACACCAAAAAGAACGAAAATATACTGATGTACGTATATGCCATCCGCATTCGCCACTGGGTCCCGTCATTACCCGTTAGGTTAGCTAACTAACGACAGAGCGGGGACTGGACTAGCGCAGATGTAAAACATATACAACATCTACTAATATATATACCAATATATTATATTTCGCTCAAGGCGTGAATAAAATGCGACATCACAGAAATGTACAGCATCACAGAACAATACAGATATCTGGGATCCCCGGGTTTCACAGAGCCACTACTGAAACCCGACGTTCCCCTGGTCGTGTGGATAGCCTGTGCAATGAGAATCCTAGACCCCTACGGGCGCGGCAAGTCACCCGCCAAAACCTGAAGCGAGGCAGCCCCCTTCAGCACCGTGAATGGACCACCCAGCACTTCACGTAATCCGGTAACTTGGGCACCCCTCCTGGGTCAACCTGTACCTCCTACGAGTGCGGCGGATAGCCAGCCAATCCTGGAGTGAAGCCCCCTCCGTCCCAATGCCATGAGATGCGGGCTTGTTGTCTTCTAGAACCCGGCTATCCGTGCACCCCTCCGCGGGGCAATCCTAGTACAGAAAGTAAAATATACATACAGCGGGTACATCGACCGCAACCAGGTCGTGCCCCAAAAGAATAATACAAACAGGCAGTGACGGCAGTCCACATGTCGGACTCTCGCCCCGCAATATCAAATGTACATAAAACAACAGCACAGTACTAGCATTGCATCCAGGCTATCCCCCACGACCGATCCGCAACATCACAGCAAATACATAGAACATCAACGTGAAAATCACGTTCGCAAATCCGTCTAACCGGGCTATAGCAGTTAGAACGGATTTACCGATCGAGTGACATTCACGGTCGCAGATATAATGTAAATACTGTGAAAAATGTGTTTAAAAAATTTCCGATTGATCAAACAATTAACAAGTGGGCCCCAAAGAAAACTGTAGCACTCACAGAAACAATTGGCCCAACTTTAATATTCCAAAACCCATATTTTAAGCCCAGAAGGCCTCTGTAAAAAAATGGTGAAGTGATGTGAATAGTGCGCGGCGGAAGGGCCGCACAAAGGTGGTTTTCGCGGCGGTTCCGCGCTCCAATTTTGGAGTTACTTCATCAAATTTTTACAGAACTCTTAGATTATCCAGTACATCAATATTTTATAACCTGAAAAATTTTTCGAGACCAAAAATTTTCAACAGAAACTGATGCGAACTAAAATGCAGTTTTGGAACTTTTTGATCGATCGGAAATGCAAACACATTACACAAAGTTAGACTAAGTTAGTGGCGAGGCTCTGATACCACTGTAAGTGCACGGCGGCGCCCCGGCCGTCAATCCGACGCCGGAATGCGGAAACGGTGATAAACTTAAATTTTTGCGGACTTTGCAAACCGGCACCACCGCGCACTAAACTCCGGATCGAACCATTAATTAGTCTAAGCTACAAACAAGATGGGTTAGAGATATACCGACGATCCAAGTCCTCCGGTCTTCTCGTCATGGTCCCGATCTCCTGCGGAGAAATCCCGTCTCCTCCTCGTCGCCGGAAGTGCACCACATCGCCTTCTTCGTTTACGGGCTCCCACCTCAATGCCGAGGCAACTCGGGCGCGAAGCTGGCGAATCGACGCGTCCAAGATTTGCTGTAGGAAGTGTAGTGTAGAATCGTAGTCTCTTTTTGGGGTGGTTGCCATTTGATGGAGGAATGAAGATTGAGCTTTGGAGGGAAATGAAGCTATCAATTTTTTGCATGAAAAATGATATGAACAAATATATCTCCTCACAAAATGAATCACCCTCTTCCCCTCTAAAATGTGGCCGGCCATATCATCTAGGAAAATGGTGGAGGGAACAAAATACATATCATGAAGGGAGGTGAGGGTAGGAGAGGTCAAGAGGTGACCACATACAAACAACAACCATACTTCATTTAAAAACCAACCATACCCTTTCAAATCTCATCCTCATTCAATCAAATCATATTAAAGCAAAAGCATGGTGCAAAAGAAAAGATTCTTATCATAACAAACCCTTTTGCAATAAAACCCCTCCACAAATGTAATTTGCAAAAATGCAAATTACCCCCTCCATCGGAAAAGTCCGGCCGGGAAAGAACCAAGGAAAACCGGCCGGAACGGAATGCAAACTGGCAACTCCAGAAAACTGGTCCCGTAATAAATTACAGGAAAACCCCGATACTGTGTATACACACCCGCATCTGTATTCCGTCCGGATACAAATGCAAAGAGACAAAATCTACACTGTACTAAACTAGGACCGGCTTAAACCAAAGCCGGCTAGTATTATCCGTTCGATCCTGATCCGTGCAATACCGCACGTATCTGATCGAACCCTGCCATATACCTATACGGCTACTAGTACAAACCGTCCGATCCTGATCCGTGCAATACCGCACGTATCTGATCGGACCCTGCCATATCTCCATACGGCCTCTACAGCGTTTCGCCCGAAACTTGAGTAACTGAAAGTGTGGTGGACTCTAAAGACTCGTCAATACTATGGCTGTGGATTTAACCACTAGCACGTCAGAGGTATAAGCCAATACGTAACGGGCCACCAGCTATTGACCAAAAGGGACGTCGATGAGCGAACTCATCCTGACACCCTACTGAGCCTGTCAGTGACAATATCCGTGCAGTCCGGTCCGTTCGTCTATGAGTATCGCATGGCGGGCCTAGGGGGTTGGTAAAAGTCAGACCCCCAAAAACGGTACAAGTCGTGTCGGAGTGTAGCCCAGAACACCCTGAGATACTACTGGAATACCTACCAGTAAATCTCCTTGCCTTGGCCAAGGACTTTGTGTAATGGCTCTCCTAGACACAGCACGACCTCACCCCCAATACCGGGAGAGACGAACCCCTGAAGATACGCTCACTGCCTCCATGTGGCTCGGGACTGTACCCAACTAAAACCTGTTTGCACGACTCCTTTGAGCCGTGGTAGGGTAGTAATCAAAGTACAGTGGGAACTCACACGAGACAAATGACGATCCCCAGGTCGATGAACTAACCTGCACACATGTCACCAGGGAACTGCCATCTGACGTCTGGTATATGACCAACTAGCATGTTCCCGGCGAGTCCTGTCCGGTGTACTCATAACCCAATGAGCACCTGTATACATCTTAGGTGATCCAACTGACACCAGTGGCTTGTGAGACCGGCCACCGCCCCTCGTCGGGGTCTCGACTGTATACACTAGTCTACTAATGGAGTATCGATGCCCAGTCTCGAAACTCCCACGACTAGGGACCTTTTAAGGATATGCTTGTAGACCCCCAGCTCCCACTTATATGATCGCCCTCATACTGCTGGTGGTCAAGCAAGAATCCTAGGGGCTCTATCAACGTGTAATAGCGACGTGTCATGTCACTTAAAACAGTACACGATGATAAAGGTAAACCAGATAGCATACTATCATCTCGAGTAAGACTGTCCTACCGGGATAGGTCCTCCCTCAATCATTACAATCACGTACCTGTGACCTAATAATTGACTCTGAGGGCACTATCTCCAACATAAAAAGAAAAATACGGACAAGCTCGAGGCAAAGTCAGATCTGTGGAAGTTTGTTGGATATCCCAAGCATTAGTAAGGGAATATCTTCTACCAAACCAAGAAATAAAAGATGTTTTGTTTCTCAGCATGCCACCTTTGTGAAAGGGAATTTCTTGTGAAGAAATTAGTGGTCATGAGGTAGAACTAGAAACAGTTCCAGCTATACAAACTGCAGCTGATGATTTGGTAGAACCAAAAGATTCAATAGCAACCAACGAACCTCAGCCTCTCCGCCGATCTAGTAGGGTTCCTCACCCACCTGAGAGATACTTCAGTTTCTCAATGATAGTGGGAGCGAGGATTGCATCATGAGATGATGACCCAACTAGTTTCAAGATGGCCATCAGGAGTGGGACTCTGTAAGAATGGCTGGATGCTTAGTGACCTGAGATGGAATCCTTATACACCAACAAAGTATCAACTTTGGTTGCTTTATCTGAAGGGTTAAATCCCCATTAGGAGCAAGTATATCTTGAAAAAATTACTTGGTGTACATAGAAAAGTTGAAACTTTCAAAACTATGCTTAAGTCCATCTAGATCCTAATTGCCACGGCTACATACCATGACTACGATATCTAGCAGTTGGGTGTCATGACTGCTTTTCTAAATGATGATTTGGAAGAGAGCGTCTATAAGTACACATCCAGAGGGCTTCGTAGACAGTGAGAGCAGCGAAAACGTGAGCAAGATGTTTTATGTGATAAATCAGGAATCGCGAAGTTGGAACATCTGTTTTGATGAGGTTGTCAAAGAGTTTGACATAATCAAAATGGTAGATGAACCTTGTATATACAAAAAGATAGTAGGGAGTATGGTGGTGATCCTCGTAGAGTACGTGGATGACATACTCTTGATAGGAAAGGAGTTTCCTATGCTACACTCGGTCAATCTCCGCTTATCACAAAGATTCTCTATAAGATCAAGGTGATACCTCCTAAATCTTGGGTTATGGATCTGTTAGATAGATCTAATTGGATGTTAGGATACTCACTAGTTGTAGTGAGAAGGTAATCAATCGATCCTGGGGAGAATCACTGGAAAGGTTCCAGGGTGATAAGGACGACTGAATGTCAGTCGCAGGCATTGTCTTTACCCTCAGTAGAGGGACGGTATGTTAGAAGAGTTCCAAGCTAGATACCGTGACATACTAGACGATTAAAGGCTAGATACATCGTTACCAAGGATGCTACCAAAGAGGAAGTCTTGATATATATGAGTTCATAAGATGAACTTCGTTCCTACCATTGTGTGACAACGGAGTTGAGGCTTATGCCAAGGAAACCCCGTCCCATCATAAATCCAGATATAATTCTTAGGCAGTATCACCTGATCATGGAGATGGTTAATCTCCAAGGAGATCGAGGTTAGGAGAGTAGACACAGAGGACAACAGCACGGATCCACTCACAAAGGCCTAATTCCTAAAAGAGACTTTTATGGGATGGTTGAGTATGAGATACTTCAACTACAGCTGATTGTTGGGTATGCGCTACCACAACAGATGGCCCTAGTGCAAGTGGGAGATTGTTAGTTATATGTATGCCCTAGAGGCCATTACTGTACATACGATGTATATTGTAGTGGATGCTTGGACATATATAGGGAGGACTTTCTTGCTCGACATGATAGTATGCTATCTGGTTGCTCTTTATCTTAACATATACTATGATAGTCTCTATGTTACATATTGATAAAGCCTTAGGATATGTACTCGACTACTGGGACTATGATGAGATCATACTAGTGGGGCCACGGTAGTCGACGAGTATATCCTTTAACTGTTCCTAGTCGGGGGTGTATCGAGACAGGGCATCGATACACCAGAGTAGACTAGCGTATACGTATCTTGATCCACATGATGGGCGATGGATGATCCCATATCCCTCGGTGTTTGACATCAAAGATAATGTACGGGTGCTCAGTGGAGACTGGGTACACTGGACGGACTCGCCGAAAACTCCCAGATGGTATTATACACCACGTCAGATGGCAGTTCTCTGGTGACACTGGTACAGTTCAGTCTGTAGACCTAAGATCGTCATAGAGTCTTGTGTGATTCCCACTGTGCTTTGATTTCCATCATACCACGTCCAAGAGGGCGTGCAAAAAGGTGGCTTTTGGGTACAGTCCCGAATCACATGGAGGCAATGAGCGATAGGAAGGGATTCGTCTCTCCCGGTATAGGGAGTTGATGTTGCGCTGTGTTCGATTGGCCATAATTGGAAATCCCTGGCCAGGGTTGCTGAGATATTCTGGTAATTGTTATCAGTAGTTTCTCGTACTATTATAGACCTCATATTGACACGACTTATCAAGCTACTGGGGTCCGACGTTTACCACCCCTAGGCGACATATGCGACATATCAGACGACGAGACCGGACTATACGGGAGTGTTACTGACTGCATTCACAAGAGAATGTGCAAGCTTGCTTGTTGATCTTCTGAGCGCTCAATACCTGGCTAGCTGTTACATTTAGCTGACCATTTAGCTGATCTTCTGAGCGCTCAATACCTGGCCTGCGTATTGACAATTCTTTAGAGTCCTACACAGAGGTTTCTTGGCTCAGGCAAAACGGAGTAGGAGCACATATATGATATGTGCGGGACCGAGAACAATACGTGTATGTGATACCGTATTAGATTCTCACGATATAAGATATTGGCCGGGTATATGTGATATAGCCGGGTCATCGGATCAAGTGTTGATTCGATGAACCGATACAGATTATATTAGTCGGTTATTTATGAAATAACCGGATTATCGGATCAATTGTTGGTTCGATAATTTAATGTATAATTATATATTTGATATATTAAATTACATTAACTAATATAAGCTCACTAAAAGATTCTTTTTCTCACTCGGGTAATATATTGATATATATGCGATATATGTTAATTGTATTATTTTATTTTGTTACAATAAATATTGTATATGTGATATATAATATCGTAACATGTTATGGTTATAAATGCAACATGATTTGTGGAGTTTAATTGTGGTTAGGGTTTGGATTAGGGTTAAGCAAGCATGAAGCTTTCAAGAAGCTTCTTGAAAGCTTTAACTTGGATATTTTATGATATTTGCTTAACCCAACCCAACCCTTTAACCCTAGTTATGTCTCTACAATGATTAGCCTTCTCATTATCTACCATGGTTGCATTTCTAACCACACAATAGATTTTCATTATTCATCACAAAAGGATTCTTCATCTTCTTCTTCCTCTTTGCAAAGCTTTCTTGCTTCGATTTTTGTGATGAAAGTGAGTGAGAATAAGAAAACAAATGAGAGCTAAAATCCTACTTCATCATCCTCATCTATCCTTGCCATTTAGATGAGAGTGTTCACCTCATTAGTGAGTGAGAGCTTGGGTTAAGGAAACTTCAAGGTAGATCATCTTTGTTATCGAAGATCGGTAGCAAGCTTGCATCTTTCTCTTCCTGGAGCCTCTCTAGAGTCCGGATGCACGATGATCGTAGTGAAGGGACCTCAACATGGAGCTTTAGAAGTGAAGGACCGGACTACAAAGGTTGTAATCCCAAACTCTTAAATGTTAAACTGTTTAACATGCTTTGTTTCGCCTAATCTCTAATTTAAAGATCTTGGTTAGGGTTGTTCGGCACGGCTAAATTTTAAATCGGGCATGGTTGATGCCTTATAGACCCTTGTGCGTGTGCCTAGTAACCCTGCAGATGATATGAGATATTATGTGTTGCTGTGATATGTTATAATGGATCGTCGTGTTCTGAATAGCCGGGGGTTTTATGTGAGATGAGAGTTTTTCTTTTTCATTCATGTAAAATTTATTTGTATGTAATATTCTTTTATTGGGGCACTTCCGGGCTGAGGATGATGTCATCATTGTATATTATTTACTTTTCCGCATTAGGTAGACCCAAGGCGGGGAGCACAACAAACCGGGTTCTTGGGTCCAGTGGGAGACCATCTCGAGGAGTCGAGACCGGGTCTCCTAACCCTAGAATTGACAGTGTTACTTGCCGCTCTCTTAGGGGTCTAGGGATGTGGGTTTGGCTATTCATCGCGACCGTGGAATCCGTGTTTTATACAGGCTCGTATTAAAAATGCGGACCTCCTAGTATATCCAATATTTCATATATGTTCTTCTGCTGCAATGTTCTGTGATGAGATCATATTAGTGCCTGAGACGAATGTTTATATTATATATATGAGATATTTGTTATATTGCAGATTTCGTTTCAAATGTGATGCTTGTGAAGCATAATAAAATGGGACTTCATTAATGAGATTAATGAAACCAAAAGAAACCTAAAGATGTTGTAGAAACTTGTTTAAAAATTGGTAGCTCTAGTTCTTGCTTTGCATAGCGGTGTTCCTTGTAGAACATCCAGCACCTTATTCGATAAGGAAAGAGCCGAGATCTCTTCACCGGGAGTGACCTCTTTAGTGAAACTAGCAGATGCTACAAACACGGTTTGTCTTTTGATTGCTTCTATAGTTTTTCCTTTGCATAGTGGTATTTGTGAAATATCATGCACCTTATTCGATAAGGAAAGAGCCGATGATCCCTTCACCGGGAGTGACCTCTTTAGCAAAACTTGAAAAGCCTCAAAAACACTCCATTTAAAATCACTCCATTCTACAACGATATCAAGTTCATTACGCAAAGGCTTTTCTTAAAAACCTGTCGTAGCCCTCCATCATTTCAGATAAGGACTGTTTAGTATTCGTGCTGCGTTTGTTGGCCTTTGTCAAGGCGTAGTGTGCAGTAGCTGAATAGTACTTATCTGCTTATGCATATGATGCAGATTGGATTAGGGTAGTCGTACGACCTTGTTGGCCTTTGTCAAGGGTCGTGCGGGTGGGTTTGATTCAATCAGGAAATGACGGGTTGAACTTGACTAGCAGCCTATGGTTTGTTGGCCTTTGTCAAGGTCATAGGAGGCTTAGGGTAAAATATTATTGGGAATTTTAAGAGTTGAAATTTGCAATGAGATTGCATACCTTCTATGAGATAGCTGGATCCCGATACCCGCTGCGAGTAAGAGTTACTCCTGAGAGAGTTTTACACATTACAATTAGCCAATCAAGTAGGTGTTGTCACGACCCGAAAGTACGGAACGTGACCGGCACTTAGATTACGAAGCGTCTAGAGGCGCAACGTAATCTAAGTAAGCCGAAGCCCAGAAATCTAAACCATAAAAAGAAGAAGAAGTAATAGAAAACATGAAGAAAAAAGTTTAAAAGCATCAGCCAATTTTCCCAAAAATTTCGGCAGAGTCTCCTTTGTAAAAACTGGCCGCAAACGGGTACAACAAGTATAATATACACAAATAATAAAAAGCATCCCCAAACGGGAGCTAACTCTATGCTAAAAGGCGGAAAAAACCACACCAACACACAATAGTATACAACGCCAAAGGGCGAGGCTCAAAACTCAAAAGAAAACAGAATCACCAGATATCATAATAATACAAGCGCGACTCTAAGGTCGAAACAAATAATTGGTCCAGTAAACTATCAAGTAATACAAGTTTGGTTGATGGAGTTTTCTAAATACAAATGAAATAATAAAAGTACAATGGCGGTCCAGATACAAGTGAACCAACCTACCGTGCAAATCACCCTGAATGAAAAGATGTGCCAGCAAGCTGCCAGGAAAACCTATACGTCGAACCTGTAATAAAATTTGGCACAACGGGGGTGAGTTGCCAACTCGTGAGTAGAAGATATCTGCGAAAAGAAATCGAATGCACAACGCTATCCTAGGTCATAAAAATAAACTAATATAATACAAATCAGCTAGTAATGGCAGGGTAATAAACTACGTGTAGTGCAAAAGTTCCGTGCCCGTGTCAGTGCCTCAAATAGTAATATGTCATGTGAATGAGTATGCATGCACCATGAATGTAAAACAATAAATCCTGAAATCTGGATATATCTGTATAAGAAATCTTTATCTTTTATCAGGGTAAAATTTGTATAGAAATCTGAAATATCAATGATGAAATCAATGGAAATCCGTGTCAAGTATCGACACAAAATATGTAAATCTCAAGTCTCAATATCTCAGGCTCCGTAAGTCCGGATCGGCCCATATCATCAAATTTCACGACAATGGTCGGTATCCTCCGGATATCCGCCGCGCCAGACATCACCGGTAGGTAGTCCTTCCCCTGCCAGGCTCATCGTCTACAACTCGATCTTCTTGCCCCGAGGTACCATACCGGGCCCACTATGTACCCGAGACGGTTCATCCACTCCTCGAATCGGGTCTCGAAATCCAACAGAAAACATGAAATCTCATGGTGGAAGACACATACATCACGAGAAAACTGCATCTTATATTTTAAAAAGAGAGGAGGAGAGAGAGAAGTTTTTTATATATTCTTGCGGTTTTCCCCGAAATCCAGAAATCTCATAGAAATCCAAAATCCTTAAATCATAAGTAAGTATATGATAAGTGTCGGCATATGCCCCATAATACTGCATGATAACATGAAAATGTGAATGCATGAAATGTCTAGGTAATAAATGTCATCTCTATACTAACACCAGAGAGTAATCACGATATTATATCGATCTAGCTGTTAGCTGATTCTATCAATAAAAGATAATATGTTCTAAAGTGTACGTGACATAGCAATTACCGATGATGATGTGTGAGCCGGCAAATAAGTATGCGTGGAATATGCGCATCATCGGTAATGGTGCTGGTGTCCTAACAGGCAGAGTTTTACACTGATTATAGAAACATATGAATGAACATGCACCATGATGATTACAGTCTGAAAGTAAAGACGGATGTGTATTATCCACTCATTTGATATACAAGTATAACTACAACTATATGTCTCGAGCCTAAACTAGTGTACATCTAACCTCCTAAGGATCTAAACCTAAGAAAGTAGTCGATAAGAAACAAGAGTCCACCTAAAGTCTGAATCCATATCTCTAATAGTCGGCGATCCAGCCTCAATAGCGTCACGTACGTAGTACGGTTTCCTCGAATCAAGAGTGCGGATCAATCATCATATTTATGCCTCGTACGGTAAAATCCATCGTACGGCATACCAATATCGGGGTACGGGTCAAGTATCACCTACGTGTCTCATCATTCGTATAATATCATCATCAACACATATCAAGATCAAGGTGCTAAACTGTAATCGCATACATCAATCATATATCATTGCCAGCATAAATATACATCGTTAGTTTGTCCTCAGAAATATCATGTCATATGTATCATATTGTGATTAAGTCACACTTAGATGATATCGAAATCAAGTCACCCATATATGATATTGAAATCAAGTCACACCTATCTAATGTCGTAATCAAGTCACAAATATATCATATCAGAATTTCAGACACAGGTTACGGTCCGGGTTCTATTTTAGAGTCCCATGTACTTTAATATCATCACCACCCTTTATTATTGTTCATGTATACAAATCCATTATCTCATTTTCTAATGATCCGCTAACATCATAACACGACTGTATAGCCAAGAATCACGGCATCAAGCCCAGTTATATTGTTTTATCCCCGCGTATCATATCACATCCTTGAATCACATATACGTATTGTGTATATATATACCTACACCTAGTCCTATATATATATATACACCACGTCGAGTCTCAGTGTGTGCGTGTGTGTGTATCTACCAGAAATCTACGAATCTCCTCCAAGATATTCATCATCGGGTAAGGTCTTTCTAAATCAATCTAGTCCAACCTAAGGTCACTACTAAGGTCCTACTCATCAAAATTCTAAGGTCGCGTCTGGCTTCCTAATGACAATAAGTACTTATTCCTATTCTACGCTGCGGGGGTGCTAAACGCCATCCACCCGATTTCCCCCGTAGATATACATCTACTCACCTGGTACTTGTCTGCCGAAAATGATGTTGCCCTCCTCTTCCTCGTCCGAAGTCCACATGAGGGGTACCTATACGCAAACACATATAATATCGTAAACTGAATCACAGACAAAACCAAAACGACGCACGAAACGCGCATAGGTTAAAACCTATGTCCCGCTCATGCAAAAGAACCAAATTTCGCTCGATATCGGCGTACAAACCCCGATTGATCGAGATAAACATCAACAAACAACTTGTAGTTTAAAAACTCATTACTTATAATATAAAACATGATTTAATCCATCAAAACCCCTAAAAATCAATCAAATCGTCCGATTTCGAAAAACCCGAAAACGCCAAATTACCGTTTCACTTCAAAACTTGACATTTAAATGAAACTAATGGTCATAAAACTCATTAAATAGCATAACTAGACTATATAAACCATCACTATATTTTTAACACCCTAATTTATATTAGTTTGAAAATTCTAGTTTGCAAACTTGCCCGATTTCGATACTTTTAAGCAAAATTTCACAATATCACAACTAAACATGATTTAAAATGAATTAACTTAATAAAATACAATTCATGATAATAATAACATAATGAAACCATAAATTAGATTTTAAATTTCATTTAATTAAGAATTTCCAAAATCTAGTTAGCAAAAATAGCAATTTTTATCACAATTTATCAATTATCAGTAAAAACTAGTAACCAACTTGAGTTTTTCATTCCACCAACAAGTTAATATCCTTTTTAAATCCACACTCTAGTATTATAAACATTAATTGAAATTTTATCTCACCAATAAATATAATATACATAAATCTAGTTTACAAATTTACTTAATTTAGACAATTTGAATGAACAAATTACAATATATCAACCATGCATGATTTTTCCCATTTCTAAAAAATGTTAAACTAGTTATAATAACCTCACTTAATTAGTAAAAACAATAACTTGATTTTACAAACCCTAACTTGAATTTTAAAACTTGTAGATGGTATTTATTTATTAAATCTAATTATGCTAGAATGAAACATTAAATAACAATAAATCAAAAGAATGAGATCTATACCTCCACAACATCCAATCCAAACATGAAGATAAGCCTCCAAAATGAATGCTTTCCATCTCCAAAATCCATGTAAATATGAGCAAAGAATAGAGAGTAGGAATTAATTTGGATTTTGGGGATTTTTATTTGGATTTTTAATGAATTTTGGTGGATTTTTGGAACAAAATCAAATGAGGAAAATGGGGGGCTGCCATGGGTAGGAGGGCCGGCCACCACATGAATAAATGAGAGTGAAAGAAAGAGTGAAGAGTTGTGTAGAAACTTCTTTCATTAATTTCTTTCTTTAAGTCTGTTCAAGTTTTATTCATTTTCTTTTATTTATTTTCCAAAAAAACAAATTCTAGAAACCACTTGAAGACTCAAGAGAGAGGGGGGCTGCCAAGGCCGGCCAAGATGGTGTGAGGGAGAAAAAGAGAGTGTGGGTTTTGTTTGGGAAAAGATAAAAGTTGTACCGCACTCCATTTGCACTAATTTCACCGAAAAAAGCCTTTTTCTTCGATATTTTCTAACACCGGTTAACAACCCTATTTCAATTCAAATATCACACGATAAAATTTTGTTTAATATATTATGATGCACAAAATTTGTTTCAACTCATTCCAGTTTGTAATTTTCCCTAATTAAATGTATTAGTGACGGCTTAAAATAATATTAAAATAATTAATTTCGGAAAATTTTTCAGCAATTTTGAAATCTCACCAGTGGCTCAATAAACACCAAATACTAGCAATTGCATAGCTAGAATATTTATATTTAATTTTAAAATAAAGATATTTGTATTGACTTTTTACAGAAAACCCCCTTATTTTACCGATTTTCCGAAACTTCACCAAAACGATTTTCAAAACGTTACAATCTTCCCCCTTTAAAGAAATTCGGTCCCCGAATTTAAATTAAAACTTCCCCCAAATTACTAAAAGTTTCAGTCAAAACACTCAAATCGTCGGGGCTCCGAAATCTTCAATACATAGCTAAAATCAACTCCGTCAAGCATGACGCAATCATCGGAGTGATGGCGAAAATAAACTATCAAAACCCATAACGAAAACCAACATGACATACCTCAAAACTATAACTTATATATATAGTGCGCATCGTAGTAAAATCGTCCAAACATCTGAATAAAGAAGGATGCAAAAACCCTTCCTTTTTTTTTAAAATCGCCGTGCGATACGCGTGTCACGGCATAAGTAGCGGACGTTTATTATTAAAAAAAATTAGCTATATATATATCTTTTATTTAACATACACGTCCCGCCTGGTTACTAAATCAAATAGTAATGATTATAAAAACATACTGCTCAAGCTGAAATCAATCCCAATCACATCATAAAATATCATGTGCGTCCGGTGCGCACTGAAATCGAAACCAAATACAGATGCCACAAATACACACAAAAACGAAACTAAGTGCAACAGGTGTGCACCAAAAACATCTGTCAAGTGCAAAGGGCGTGCACGACTCAATATCAGGTGCATCTAATCTGCACAAAACCCCGATTTAGTGCATCTGGTGTGCCCAAAATCGCATCAAGTGCGCCAAGTGTGCGCAAGAATCTCAATCAGGTGCACATGGTGCACGAAAACGTACACCGAATATCAAAATCGAAATCACAGGACGAAAATGCATGAAAACTAGGTCGAAGCATATGTCAAAATCATGTGTAACCATATGCACGAAATCAAATCCAAATCTCAAAATGTATAAAAACCAAATCAAGTGCACTGGGTATGTACTAAACAACATCAATACAACTGATATATGAAACATAGATAGAATGTAATGAAGGTACACATAAGAAATACCAATCGTAGAACAAAGTCGTCAAAATACCAAAATCCAATCAACGAAAATATGAAATTCAAATCACCAAATCACAATCGTAAACACTATCGTCAATGTGCGCCTTTTTCCCCCTTTCTTCAGGTGTCGACTGCTTCGAACTCGTCTCTTCATAGGTGTGCTGACTGCGCTACCAACGGCAATACTCATGTCTAGAGTCTCCCACGTAGTCGATCCCTTCACCTGATATCCGGACTACATTAAATTTTTCGATCGATCCATCAAAATCCCATAATTCCCCGAGAGCTCAACACTCAAGTACAGTTTAAAAATATCCGGTACATACCCCAGCATCGATGGTCCAGCCGTAAAAGGGCAAACCCAAGTCTCACTAATGGCACCGCGGAACTGCCGTAAACCCTAAGATTCAAAGGCGTTCTCGTGGTCATTATGTCGAGTTAGGATTTCATTCTTCTAGAGGGTCCATAGAAATACCTGCATGTTCTTCCGAATACCTTAAACTTGGGAAAATGGGTTTTCTGATAATCGTTCGAATCCTTTAACTTCGTCTGGACGGCATGTGAATACCCTTCGTCCGCACGATAAACAATGCTTCAATCCTCAAGAATAACCAATACCCTAATGGTTATCGCATTCGAGCCGCAACTCCCTCTGCCCGTACGCCCGTGGTAACAGAAACCACCCTCCGATATCGACGAAGATAGATCAAAAGAACGAATGAAATGCGGTGCAAACAAATGTACATCCTAAGGCTACTTAAGAAGAGTAGTGTATCATAAGTATGCCGTGGATCATACCCACGGTACGTCACTCTATCTAAGTCGCCTACTCCATCAACCAAGGGTCACCCCTAGACATATACAAGGTTAAACCTAGCGCTCTGATACCAATTTTGTCATGACCCGAAAGTACGGAACGTGACCGACACTTAGATTACGAAGCGTCTAGAGGCGCAACGTAACCTAAGTAAGCCGAAGCCTAGAAATCTAAACCATAAAAAGAAGAAGAAGTAAAAGAAAACATGAAGAAAATAAGTTTAAAAGTATCAGCCAATTTTCCCAAAAATTTCGGCAGAGTCTCCTTTGTAAAAACTGGCCCTAAACGGGTACAACAAGTATAATATACACCAACAATAAAAAGCATCCCCAAACGGGAGCTAACTCTACGCCAAAAGGCGGAAACAACCACACCAATACACAATAGTATACAACGCCAAAGGGCGAGGCTCAAAACTCAAAACAAAACAAAACAACCAGATATCATAATAATACAAGCGCGACTTTAAGGTCGAAACAAATAACTGGTCCAGTAAACTATCAAGTAATACAAGTTTGGTTGATGGAGTTTTCTAGATACAAATGAAATAATAAAAGTACAATGGCGGTCCAGATACAAGTGAACCAACCTACCGTGCAAATCACCCTGAATGAAAAGATGTGCCAGCAAGCTGCCAGGAAAACCTATACGTCGAACCTGTAACAAAATTTGGCACAATGGGGTGAGTTGCCAACTCGTGAGCAGAAGATATCTGCGAAAAGAAATCGAATGCACGACGCTATCCTATGTCATAATAATATACTAATATAATACTAATCAGCTGGTAGTGGCAGGGTAATAAACTACGTGTAGTGCAAAAGCCCTGTGCCCGTGTCAGTGCCTCAAATAGTAATATGTCATGTGAATGAGTATAGAACAATGCGTGTATGTGATACCGCATTTCATTCTCGCGATATATGTTTCGATTGGTTATATTCGATATGACCTAGTTATCGAATCATTGATTCGATAAACCGATACATAGGATACTAGTCGGTTATATGCGATATGACCGGATCGTTAAGTCAAGTGTTGATTTAATGATTTAATGTATAATTATATATTTGATATATTACTTTGCATTAACTAGTATTGGTTCACTTTAAATGGATATTCTCACTTGATGTGCAAATTGTATATGTGATATACTTTTGTGCACATGTTTGTATCATGTTTGATGATGTATGCTCATTTGGTTAAGTGTATAGAATTAAACTTAGGTTAAGAAAGTGATTAGGGTTTTTATTTATCCATTCTTTTATTTATTCATTTTTGGAAAAAGAATGGGATAAGAATACAAAATGGTTCCTTTCATTCATGAACATTGTTGAAGCTTCATGAAGCTTTGACTTTGTGACCATTTTGTCTTCACACTAAACCCTAACCATTCTTCTAACCTTAGTTAATTCTCTACACTTAACTATGGTTCAGATTATGATAAGTATTGATTTATTTTTATTTTATCTCAACACTTATCATATTCTTTCTTCTTCTTCATCTTCATCTTCAAGAAAAAAGCTTGATGCCATCAATGGCAACTTGAGCTAAAGTGAGAGAAATCCAATTCTAAAGTGAACCCACCTCCTATTTCTTCACCCTCTACCTCTTGCCAAGTTGTTTTGGGTGTTTTCTTCACAAGTTTCACAAATTTGTGAAGTCGGAGCTTGAACTTGCGATGCCTCGACGTAGATCATCTTCGGCACGAAGCCGACGACCTAGTCCACCCATTTTCCCGATGAAGCCGACGATTGAGTTCAGGATTCGAGATTGACAGCGAGAGGATGCCTACATGGAGCTAAGGAAGTGGATAACCGGATCTACAAAGGTTGTAGCTCTCTTCCTTTAGTTAAAGTGTTAACTAGATTCGTTTTTCGCCTAGAATTCTAGCCGACGATCCGTATTAGGGTTTCTCGGCACCCATAAAATTTTAAATTGGCATGGTTGATGCCTTGTATGACCTCTATAGTGTGCCTAGGAACCCTACAGTGGTATCAGAGCCAAGCTAGAGCCTTAGGCGAAGTCTAGACGACGTTTGAAACCCGAACGAACCCGAAACCCTAAAACCCAACTGCTCTCTGGACTTTTTCTAAAATCTGGGATTTTTCAATATTAAAAATGCTTAAAAAATTCAGCAGGGAATTCTAAGAATTACGGTGCAATTTTTATTCAATGAACAGTGTAATGCGCGATGGAACCGCGGCCTAAGCCAGCTTAGGAGGCGGTTCCGCGGCTAAAGAATGACGTCAGCTATCCTCCTCTGCACAGTAATTCATAGTTTCTGCAGCTGAGTTTTATGGGTATTTTTAATAATTATTCAAGAGTTGAATTTTCTGGGGTGTTTTAGAGCTTCGGTGTTTCGACCGGATTATCAAACTTCGTCTTTGTGTATTTCCGGATAATTTTTGAATTTGTTAAAAAGTTCGACCGGATATAAATACCCAACTTTTCCCCTGTCGGGAAATTTCCAAGTGTTGGATTTTTCCGTAGTTTAACGACATTCTAAGTAGTGCAAGTAACGCGATGGACCCTCTAGCAGACAACAAACCTTAACTCGATTATGTGACCGTCTTGAACTGCCTTTTGAACCTTCGGGTTTGGGGCAGTACGGCGTGCCACATGTGAGGCGTTGGCTTGACCCTTCTACGGCTGGACCGTTGGTACTGAGGCACGAACTGAATGTTGTTAGACTTATTTCATGTATTGAGCTGTATCGGGAAAACTTGGGTATTCGACTGATCGATCGGAAAGTTTAACATTTTCTGTTTATCTGGAATGGGATACAATAATTGGAATTCACAAACAGTTATGAGATAACTGGATGAATGTTATAAATCTAGCGGTTTAGTTTCACTTGATATCGAAAAGAGTTTTCGATAATGGGACTAAAATGCGGGGTTTATAACTGTTAGGCATGTGATGTCTAAAGAGGTTGCGGATTCCAACTGTTGTAGTTTTACACTTTCTTTTCTGTGACCGTAAGTGCAATATGTGATATCGCCGATTTCGTTGCTATATGTCAACGACAATTGGGATGCGCATATTTACTTACGTTGATGACATGTGATGTTATGTGTTGCTGGATATGTTATATTGGATCGTCGTGTTTGAATAGCCGGGGGTTTTTATGTGAGATGAGTGTTTTTCATTTTCATTCATGTAAAAACTTGTATGTAATATTCTTTTATTTGGGGCACTTCCAGGTAGCGGAAGATGTCACCTTTTGTATATTATTTACTTTTCCGCATTAGGATAGACCCAAGGAGGGGAGCATAAGTAACCGGGTTCTGGGGTTCAGTGGGAGACCAACTCGAGGAGTCGAGTCCGGGTCTTCTAACCCTAGAATTGGTAGGGTTGCTTGCCGCTCTCGTAGGGGTCCAGGGGTGTGGGATTGGCTATTCATCACGACCGTGGAATCCATGTTTTATACTGGCTCGTATTGAAAACACGGACGTCCTAGTATATCCAATGTTTCATATGTTTCTTCTGCTGCGATATCTGTGATCTGATCATGTGATGTTCTTTGATAGATACTATATATAGTATATATGATATATTATATAGACGTTACTTATGTTTTGCACCCGCACTAGCCCTGCCCTGCTCTGTCGTTAGTTATCTAACCTAACGGTGCACGAGGGGACATCGAGACGAATGCGGATGGCATAAGTGTACGTCGTATTTATCTGTGATGTTTAGGTATTTAAATGATGGGACTTTATTAATGTGATTAATGAAAGAAAAGAAACCTAAGATGTTGTAGAATCAGATTTTAAACAAAACAGGTAGCTACAGTTCTTGCTTTGCATAGCGGTATATATGATATACCCTGCACCTTATTCGATGAGGAAAGGACCGAGATCCCTTCACCAGGAGTGACTCCTTTAGCAATAACTGGCAGATGCTACACACTCGGTTTGATTTTGATTGCTTCTATAGTTTATGCTTTGCACAGTGATATATATGATATATCCCGCACCTCATTCGACGAGGAAAGGGCCGACGATCCCTTCACCGGGAGTGACCCCTTTAGCAAAACTAGAAAAGCCTCAAAATCACTCCATTTCAAAACTTCATTTGATTCTACAACGATATCAAGTTCATTACGCAATAGGTTTTCAGAAAAACCTGTCGTAGCCCTCCGTCATTTCAGAAAAATTACATATAGTATTCGTGCTACATTTGTTGGCTTTCGTCAAGGTGTAGTGTGCGGTAGCTATGTGCTGTTTATCTGCTGCATATGATGCGACTGGATTAGGGTAGTCGTACGGCTTTGTTGGCTTTCGTCAAGAGTCGTGCGGGTGGGTTTAATTCAGTCAAGAAATGTACGGGTTGAACTTGACTAGCGGGCTGTGGTTTGTTCGCTTTCATCAAGGTCATAGCACGCTAGGGGCAAAAGCATTATCGGGAATTTCAAGTATTGAAATTTGCAATGAGATTGCATACCTTCTATAGATAGTTGGATCCCGATACCCACTGCGAGTAAGAGTTACTCCTGGGAGAGTTTTACACATTACAATTAGCCGATCAAGTAGGTGTCTAGAAAGGTGTTAACAAGGTTACGCCTCTGAGAAAACGAGGTTTACATTAATTAGATTCGTGCGAAAGCACGGGGGACCTCCCTCAAAGTACCGACACTGGCCTGGCTGAAAGATTGGCGAACTTGTAGTGTGTAATTAATCCCGGCTAGTCTTTCCTTTTAGGGTTTGAAGGAAGATTTGATAAAAACAGTGGGAGCCATCCTGATTAGATAAGATAATAACCAATCTGATCTTGCATGAGCTTACACTAAAGTGTTTTCTTCTCTCTCTCTCCAGGTAGCGACCATTTCATGCCCTAATAAAGATAATAAAATGGATGTATTGACCAAACCCGCATGTTATACTACGCTGGGGAACGTTGGTTCCGTTCTTTCTTATAAGAGTTATAGGAATGAACAGGATATAGGGAAATACCAGGATTCCTATGCCACCCGAATGAAGAAAGTACATGATGATGCATTTTCTTCGGGTGTGTTCGTTACTGAGAACTGTTTCTCCATTTGCTCTACGTCCTGGGTATTAGATACCGGGTCAGGATCCCATATATGTAATCAGTTACATGGGCTCAGGAAAGGTAGAGAACTTGGAGAAGGTGATAAAGACATTAGAGTTGGAAATGGTGCAATTGTTGCAGCTAAGACTGTCGGGGAATATCACCTTGCATTACCAACTGGTAATACATTGGTTCTGAACGAATGCTATTACATGCCGAACCTGATATGCAACATTATATCGGTTTCTTTATTAAGTAAAGAGGGATATAATTTTGTATTACAGGACAATGTTATGAACATTTTCCGTAACCAAAAGTTGGTTGGATCAGGCACGTTGTGCAATGGCATTTATGTTCTAAATCAATCAACAGTTCTGAGCATAACAAACACACACAAGAGGAAGAGTTCAGAACTGAACGAATCCTTCTTGTGGCATTGTAGACTGGGTCACATCAATGCGACACGACTGGCTAAGTTGCATAAGGATGGATATTTGAAACCATTCGAATTTTCATCTTATGACACTTGCCAGTCATGTCTCAAAGGCAAGATGACCAAAACTCCGTTTACGGGACCCGGAGAAAGAGTTACTGAACTCTTAGAACTAGTACATAGTGATGTATGCGGTCCAATGTCTACACATGCCAGGGATGGTTCTTCATACTTCATTACATTCACTGACGATCTCTCAAGATACGGACATGTGTACTTAATAAGACACAAGTCTGAAGCTTTTGAGAAATTTAGAGAATATAAACAAGAAGTCGAGAACCAAACCGGAAAAAGTATTAAAATCCTTCAATCTAATCGAGGAGGTGAATACTTAAGCAATGAATTCCTGGACTTCCTAAAAGAGAATGGGATTCTCTCTCAGCTGACTCCTCCATATACACCACAGCACAATGGTGTATCAGAACGGAGGAACCGCACCCTATTAGATATGGTGCGCTCTATGATGAGCACAGCTGAGTTACCTATTTCCTTCTGGGGGTATGCGCTTGAGACAGCCATACATCTATTGAATATGGTCCCAACCAAATCTGTGCCCAACACTCCATATGAGATATGGAAAGGAAAGAGACCAAGTCTCAACTATGTTAAGATATGGGGTTGTCCAGCCTATGTCAAACGACAAAATCCGGACAAACTCGAGGCACGGTCTGTTCTATGCAAATTTGTAGGATATCCCAAGAATTCTCAAGGGTATATCTTCTACCACCCTGAGGAACAAAGAGTGTTTGTTTCTCGGCATGCCACCTTTTTAGAAAAGGAATTTCTTAAAAAAGAGATTAGTGGTCATGAGGTAGAACTGGAAGAGGTTCCAGCTGCAGAAGCTACAACAGAAGATCTGGTGGAACCAGAGGATTCCGTAGTTCCCGATGAACCCCAGCCACTCCTCCGATCTAGTAGGGTTCCTCGCCAACCTGAGAGATACTACGATTTTCTCATGGATGGAGGGAGCGAGGATTGCATCATGGAGGATGATGACCCAACTAGCTTCGAGCAGGCCATCACGAGTAGGGACTCAGTGAAATGGCTGGATGCTATGCGGTCCGAGATGGAATCCATGTACACCAACAAAGTATGGACTTTGGAAGTTGCTCCTGAAGGGGTAAAACCCATCGGGAGCAAGTGGATCTTCAAGAAGAAACTTGGTGTAGATGGGAAAGTGGAGACTTTCAAAGCTAGACTTGTAGCAAAGGGTTTTCGTCAAAGACTAGGTGTGGACTATGACGAGACCTTTTCTCCAGTGGCTATGCTTAAATCCATCCGGATCATGCTTGCCATCGCTGCATATCATGATTACGAAATCTGGCAAATGGATGTTAAGACCGCCTTTCTAAATGGTGATTTAGAAGAGTGCGTGTACATGACTCAGCCAGAGGGCTTCGTAGACAGTGGGAGCAGCGGCAAGGTGTGCAAGCTGCTTAAATCCATTTATGGATTAAAGCAAGTATCGCGGAGTTAGAACATCTACTTTGATGTCGTTATCAAAGAGTTTGATTTCGTCAAAAACCCAGATGAACCTTGTATTTACAAGAAGGTGGCAGGGAGTAAGGTTGTCTTCCTCGTATTGTATGTGGACGACATACTCTTGATAGGAAATGATATTCCTATGCTGCAATCGGTCAAGCTCTTCTTATCACAAAGATTCTCAATGAAAGATCTTGGTGATGCCTCCTGCATATTGGGGATCAGGATCTATAGAGATAGATCCAAACAGATATTGGGATTGTCCCAATCCAGGTACATTGACACCATACTAAAGAGGTTTAGTATGGAAGAATCCAAGCGTGGGAACTTGCCCACGATCTCTGGACTCACTCTCTCCAAAGAGATGTCTCCCAAGACTGATTTGGAGAGAGCTCGCATGCAAGGGATACCCTATGCTTCGGCTGTAGGCTCTATCATGTATGCGATGCTATGTACCAGACCCGATGTAGCATACTCACTAAGTGTAGTGAGCAGGTATCAAGCTGATCCTGGAGAGAGTCACTGGACAGCTGTGAAGAGCATTCTCAAGTACTTACGAAGGACTAAAGAGATGCTCTTGGTGTATGGTAACGGGGAACTCCAAGTGGAGTCCTTTACCGATTCGAGCTTCCAGAGTGATAAGGACGACTCTAAGTCGCAGTCGGGTTTTGTCTTTACCCGTTACGGAGGGGCGGTTAGCTGGAAGAGTTCCAAGCAGGAAACCGTGGCAGACTCGACGATGGAGGCTGAATACATCGCTGCCAACGATGCTGCCAAAGAGGCTGTCTGGATCAAGAAGTTCATTACTGAACTTGGAGTGGTTCCATCCATTGAGCATCCAATACCTTTGTATTGCGATAACAATGGAGCGGTGGCTTTGGCCAAGGAACCCAGGTACCATCAGCGATCCAGGCATATTCTGAGGCGGTATCACCTGATCCGGGAGATAGTTGATCGCCGGGAGATCGAGGTCAGGAGGGTTGACACGAAGAACAACACGGCGGATCCACTCACGAAGGCCATTCCCCAGATACAGTTTGAGAGACTCTTCGGGATGCTCGGTATGCGATACTACAGCAGCTGGCCCTAGTGCAAGTGGGAGATTGTTTGTTGTATGTATGCCCTAGAGGCCAGTATTGTACAGACGATGTATATTATATTGGATGCTTGGACATATATAGAGATGACTTTCTTGCTCGATATGATAGTATGCTATCTGGTTACTCTTTATCTTAACATGTACACTTGTCTCTTTATACTGTCTTATAGTTACATGTTGGTAAAGCCCTTAGGATATGTACTTGAGTACCTGGACTGTGATGCAGATCATACTAGTGGGGACATGGTAGTCCATAAGTACATCCTTCAAGGTCCCTAGTCGTGGGTGTATCGAGACGGGGCATCGATATACCAGAGTAGACTAGCGTATACGCTTCTCGACCCATGAGATGGGCGATGGATGATCCCATATCCATTGGTGTTTGACATCAGAGATGGTGTACGGGTGCTCAATGGAGACTGGGTACACTGGACGAACTCGCCAAGAACTCCCAGATGGTATTATACCTCACGTCAGATGGCAGTTCTCAGGTGACACTTGTACAGGTTAGTCTGTAGACCCGAGATCGTCATAGAGTCTTGTGTGATTCCCACTGTGCTTTGATCTCCACCTTACCACGTCCATGAGGGCATGCAAAACGGTGGTCTTTGGGTACAGTCCCGAGTCACATGGAGGCAATGAGCGATAGCAGGGGTTTCGTCTCTCCCGGTATTGGGGGTTGATGTTGCGCTGTGCTCGATTGGCCGTAACAGGGAAGTCCCTGGCCAGGGCTGATCAGAGATTTGCTGGTAAGTGTTACCAGTAGTTTCTCGACCCGTTATGAGCCTCACATCGGCACGACTTATCAGTTATTGGGGTCTGACGTTTACCACCCCTAGACTTGATATGCGACGTATCAGACGAACAGACCGGACTGTACGGTAAGTGTTACTGGTTGGATTCACAGGAGTGTGAGCGGGCTAGCTCGTCGATCTTCTGATCGCTCAATACCCGGATGGCCGTTACGTTTAGCAGACCGCTTGCTGCTTGTGGATGCTTGATATGATCATCATCTGCTACCGGCGTATTGACGAGTCTTTAGAGTCCTACACAGAGGTTTCCTGGCTCAAGCGAAACGAAATAGGAGTGCATATGAGATATGTGCAGGACCGAAAACAATGCGTGTATGTGATACCGCATTTCATTCTCGCGATATATGTTTCGATTGGTTATATTCGATATGACCTAGTTATCGAATCATTGATTCGATAAGCCGATACATAGGATACTAGTCGGTTATATGCAATATGACCGGATCGTTAAGTAAAGTGTTGATTTAATGATTTAATGTATAATTATATATTTGATATATTACTTTGCATTAACTAGTATTGGTTCACTTTAAATGGATATTCTCACTTGATGTGCAAATTGTATATGTGATATACTTTTGTGCACATGTTTGTATCATGTTTGATGATGCATGCTCATTTGGTCAAGTGTATAGAATTAAACTTAGGTTAAGAAAGTGATTAGGGTTTTTATTTATCCATTCTTTTATTTATTCATTTTTGGAAAAAGAATGGGATAAGAATACAAAATGGTTGCTTTCATTCTTGAACATTGTTGAAGCTTCATGAAGCTTTGACTTTGTGACCATTTTGTCTTCACACTAAACCCTAACCATTCTTCTAACCTTAGTTAATTCTCTACACTTAACTATGGTTCAGATTATGATAAGTATTGATTTATTTTTATTTTATCTCAACACTTATCATATTCTTTCTTCATCTTCATCTTCAAGAAAAAAGCTTGATGCCATCAATGGCAACTTGAGCTAAAGTGAGAGAAATCCAATTCTAAAGTGAACCCACCTCCTATTTCTTCACCCTCTACCTCTTGCCAAGTTGTTTTGGGTGTTTTCTTCACAAGTTTCACAAATTTGTGAAGTCGGAGCTTGAACTTGCGATGCCTCGACGTAGATCATCTTCGGCACGAAGCCGACGACCTAGTCCGCCCATTTTCCCGATGAAGCCGACGATTGAGTTCGCGATTCGAGATGGACAGCGAGAGGATGCCTACATGGAGCTAAGGAAGTGGATAACCGGATCTACAAAGGTTGTAGCTCTCTTCCTTTAGTTAAAGTGTTAACTAGATTCGTTTTTCGCTTAGAATTCTAGCCGACGATCCGTATTAGGGTTTCTCGGCACCCATAAAATTTTAAATTGGCATGGTTGATTCCTTGTATGACCTCTATAGTGTGCCTAGGAACCCTACGCGTCCAGTGTACCCAGTCTCCACTGAGCACCCGTATATTATCTCTGATGTCAAACACCAATGGATATGGGATCATCCATCGCCCATCTGTATAGGTCGAGAAGGTATACGCTAGTCTACACTGGTATATCGATGCCCTGTCTCGATACACCTATGACTAGGAACTTGAAGGATGTACTTATGGACTACCATGTTCCCACTAGTATGATCTGCATCATAGTCCAGGTAGTCAAGTACACATCCTAAGGGTTTTACCAACATGTAACAGAGAGACAATCAGTGTACACGTTAAGGTAAAGAGCAACCAGATAGCATACTATCATGTCGAGCAAGAAAGTCCTCCCTATATATGTCCAAGCATCTACTACAATAGGCATCCTATGTATAGTAATGGCATCTAGGGCATACATATAACTAACAATCTCCCAGTTGCACTAGGGCCATCTGTAGCAGTAGTTGCAGTATCTCATACTCAACCATCCCATAAAAGTCTCTCTCTGGGAAAAAGCCTTTGTGAGTGGATCCGTCATGTTGTCGTCTGAGTCTGCTCTCCTAACCTCGATCCCCTGGAGATCAACCATCTCCATGATGAGGTGACACTGCCTTAGAATATGTCTGGATCACTGAAGGGACGGGCGTTCCCTGGCATAAGCCGCAACTCCATTGTCACACAATGGGGGGAACGAAGTTCATCTTATGAACTAATATACATCCAGACTGCCTCTTTGGTAGCATCTTAAGTAGCGATGTATCCAGCCTTTATCGTCTAGTATGCCATGGTATCTAGCTTGGAACTCTTCTAACATACCGTCCCTTTACTAAGGGTAAAGAAAATGCCTGTGACTTACATTCAGTCGTCTTTATCACCCTGGAACCCTTCCAGTGATTCTCCCCAGGATCGATTGATAC
This sequence comes from Agapanthus africanus, assembly GCA_030015575.1. Lineage (NCBI taxonomy): Eukaryota > Viridiplantae > Streptophyta > Magnoliopsida > Asparagales > Amaryllidaceae > Agapanthus > Agapanthus africanus. The sequence continues at coordinate 372,201,813 of CM057341.1, forward strand.
CATCTCACTACATCTAGTGGGTATCCTAACATCCAATTACATCTATCTCATATATGAAAACTCAGGATTTAGGAGGTATCACTTTGATCCTATATGGAGAATCCTTGTGATAAGCGGAGATTGACCGAGCGTAGCATAGGAAACTCCTTCCCTATCAAGAGCATGTCATCCACGTACTCTACGAGGATCACTACCATACTCCCTGCTACCTTTTTGTATATACAAGGTTCATCTACTATTTTGATGAAGTCAAACTCTTTGACTAACACATCAAAACAGACGTTCCAACTCCGCGATGCCTGCTTTATCACATAAAACATCTTGCACACGTTTCCGCTGCTCCCACTGTCTACGAGGCCCTCTGACTGTGTACTTATAGACGCACTCTTCTAAAACATCATCTAGAAAATCAGTCATGGCACCCAACCGCCAGATATCGTAGTCATGGTATGTAGCCGTGGCAAGTAGGATCTGGATGGACTTAAGCATATCTCCTTAAAAAAGGTTTCATCATTATCCACGCCTGGTCGATGATGAAAACCTTTAACAAGTCTAGTTTTGAAAGTCTCAACCTTTCCATCTACACCTAGTAATCTTCTCAAGATATACTTGCTCCTGATGGGGATTTAACCCTTCAGATATAGCAACCAAAGTCCATACTTTGTTGGTGTACATAGATTCCATCTCAGATCACTAAGTATCCAGCCATTCTTACAGAGTCCCTACTCTCGATGGCCTGCTCGAAACTAGTTGGGTCATCATCTCATGATGCAATCCTCGCTCCCACTGTCATAGAGAAACCGAAGTATCTCTCTTGTGGGTGAGGAACCCTGCTAGATCGGCGGAGAGGCTGAGGTTCGTTGGTTACTATTGAATCTTTCGGTTCTACCAAATTATCTGTTGTAGTTTGTATAGCTGGAACCTTTCCAGTTCTACATAACAGACTTTGCCTCGAGCTTGTCCGGATTGTGCTTTTAGACATAATCCGGACAACCCCAAATCTTAACCAACTTAAGATATGGGCTCTTCCCTTTCCATATCACATATGAAGTGGTAGGCAACTGATTTGATTTGAACCCTATTCAATAGGTATGTAGCTTCTCAAGTGCATAACTCCCAAAAGGAAAATAGGAAACTCAGTAGTACTCATCATAGAGCACACCATATCACATAGGGTGCTATTGCTCCATCTCGATATACCATCATGCTATGGTGTATACGGAGGAGTTATGCTGAGAAAGAATCTCATTCTCCTTTAGAATAATCCAGGATTTTCGTGCTCAAATACTCTCCTCCTTGATCTTATCATAGGACATAATACTTATACCCGGTTTTTAGTTCTCTACTTCCAACTTATATTCTGTGAATATCTCAAAAGGTTCGGACTTGTGTTTCAACAGGAACATATGACTGAATCTTGAGAGATCATCAGAGAATGCAATGAAGTACAAAGAACCGGTCCTGGCATGTGTAGATAGGGGACCTTATATACATCATCATGTATCAGTCCCAAGAGTTTACTAACTCTTTCTCTGTTTCCAATAAACAGAGCTGAGGTCATTATATCTTTGTGACATGACTCGCAAGTTTCATAAGATGTAAATTCAAACTGATTTAAATATGTATCTTCTATGTAATTTAAGCTAGTCGGGTCACATTGATATGACCTAGTCAACAATACCTCAAGAAGGATCCGTTCATTTCTGAACTATTCCTCTTGTGTGTATTCCGTATACTAAGAACTGTAGTTTGATTTAGAACATCAATGCTTTTAGATAACGTGTCTGAACTGATCAACTTTTGATATAGGAAATATTCAAAACATTATCCAACAATACAAAATTTTATCATTTCTTTACTAAAAGAGACTGATATGATTTTGTATATCAGGTTCAGTATCTAATAACATTCGTTCAGAATCAATGTATTTGGAATACAGGGTGACAGTGACCAACAGACTTGGCTGCAACACTTGCACCGTTTTCTGCCTCATGAAACTCATCACCTGTTCTCAGTTCTCTACCTTTCTGTAGCCCTATGTAGCATATTACATATCTGGGATCCTTATCCGGTATCAAATACCGAGAACGTAGAGGATACAGAGAAACAGTTCTTTGTAATGAACACACCCGAAGAAGATGCATCATATGCACTTTCTTCGTTTGGGCGGTATAGGAATTCTGGTATTCCTCTATTTCCTGCTCTGTCTTATAACAATTATAAGTTGGAGCGGGACCAACGTTTCCCGGCTCAGTATAACAAGCGGGTTCGGTCAATATATCCGTTTTATTATCTTGATTAAGGCATGACATGGTCGCTACCTGGAGAGAGAGAGATGAAAACACTCTGCATGTGCTCTTGCAAGATCAGATTGGTTATTATTTTATCTAATCAGGATGGCTCCCACTGTTTTTATCAAATCTTCCTTCAAACTCTAAAAGGAAAGACTAGCCGAGATTAATTACACGCTACAAGTTCGCCAATCTTTCAGCCAGGCCAGTGTTGGTACTTTGAGGGAGGTTCCCCGTGCTTTCGCACGGACCTAATTATAGTAATCCTCGTTTTCCCAGAGGCGTAACCCCGTTGACACCTTTCTAGAAACCTACTTGATCGGCTAATTGTAATGTGTAAAACTCTCCTAGGAGTAACAATTACTCACAGTGGGTATCGGGATCCAACTATCTCATAGAAGGTATGCAATCTCATTGCAAATTTCAACACTTGAAATTCCCGATAATATTTTGCCCCTAACCTCCTATGACCTTGACAAAGGCCAACAAACCATAGGAAGCTAGTCAAGTTCAACCCGTCATTTCCTGATTGAATTAAACCCACCCGCACGACCCTTGACAAAGGCCAACAAGGTCGCATGACTACCTAACCCAATCTGCATCATATGCATAAGCAGATAAGCACCAGTTAGCTACCGCACACTACGCCTTGACAAAGGCCAACATACGCAGCACGAATGCTAACTACTACTTATCTGAAATGACGGAGGGCTACGACAGGTTTTTCTGAAAACCTATTGCGTAATGAACTTGATATCGTTTTAGAAACAAATGATTTTAAAATGGAGTGTTTTTGAGGCTTTTCTAGTTTTGCTAAAGGGGTCACTCCCGGTGAAGGGATCGTCGGCCCTTTCCTCATCGAATAAGGTGCAGGATATATCATATATACCGCTGTGCAAAGCAGAAACTATAGAAGCTATCAAAAGACAAACCGAGTGTGTAGCATCTGCCAGTTATTGCTAAAGGGGTCACTCCCGGTGAAGGGATCGTCGGCCCTTTCCTCATCGAATAAGGTGCAGGATATATCATATATACCGCTGTGCAAAACAAGAACTGTAGCTACCTATTTTATTTTTGAAATTCGATTCCACAACATCTTTAGGTTTCTTTTACTTTCATTAATCACATTAATGAAGTCCCATCATTTAAGTTACCTAAACATCACAGATAAATACGACGTACACTTATGCCATCCGCATTCGCCTCGATGTCTCCTCGTGCACCGTTAGGTTAGTTAACTAACGGCAGAGCGGGGCAGGGCTAGCGCGGGTGTAAAACATAAGTAACTTCTATATAATATATCATATATTCTATATACAGTATCTATCACAACATATCAAATGATCGCATCACAGATAACGCAGCAGAAGAATCATATGAAACATTGGATATACTAGGACGTCCGTGTTTTCAATACGAGGCAGTATAAAACACGGATTACACGGTCGCGATGAATAGCCAAACCCACACCCCTAGACCCCTACGAGAGCGGCAAGCAACCCTACCAATTCTAGAGTTAGGAGACCCGGACTCGACTCCTCGAGTTGGTCTCCCACTGGACTCCAGAACCCGGTTACTTGTGCCCTCCTCCTTGGGTCTATCCTAGTGCGGAAAAGTAAATAATATACAAAAGGTGACATTTTCCGCAACCTGGAAGTGTCCCAATAAAAGAATATTACATACAAGTTTGTTACATGAATGAAAATGAAAAACACTCATCTCACATAAAAAAAAACCCGGCTATTCAAACACGATGATCCAATATAACATATCCAGCAACACATAACATTACATGTCATCAACGTAAGTAAATATGCGCATCCCAATTGTCGTTGACATATAGCAACGAAACCGGCGATATCACATATTACACTTACGGTCACAGAAAAGAAAGTGTAAAACTACCACAGTTGGAATCCGCAACCTCTTCAGACATCGCATGCCTAATCAAATGAATTCCTTCGACATCGCATGCCTAACAATTATAAACCCCGCATTTTAGTCTCATTATCGAAAACTCTTTTCAATATCAAGTCGGGCAATTCAACAGGATTCCTGAAATTCAGATCGAATGCTCGTCGCAAACTTCAGTAGATGGCCGCACCCCCGATACCGTCGACGAAGTGCACCAAGGCGGAACACCGCTGCCGCGAGCACCCGAACGGATGCTTTCGGCGACGAGGTTCTCCTACGGTCACTTGGTCGGGGCTAAGGGGTGTAGCTGTCTATTAAGTTTATCCGACGAGTATCCGTGTTCATAACGTGATTGCGACGGACTTTTGATCATATCAAAATCCCATGGCAACCGATCAAGTGAGACAAAACTGCTATGTTTATAACATTCATTCAGTTATCTCATAACTACTTGTGGATTCCAAATATTGTATCACATTCCGGATAAATAGAAAATGTTAAACTTTTCGATCGAACAACCGAACACCCAAGTTTTCCCAAAACAGCTCAACTCATGAAATAAGTTTAAAAACATTCACTTCATGCCTCAGTACCAACGGTCCAGCCGTAGAAGGGTCAAGCCAATGCCTCACATGTGGCACGCCGTACTGCCCCAAACCCTAAGGTTCAAAGGGCAATTCAAGACGGTCACATAATCGAGTTAAGGTTTGCACTACTTAGAACGTCATTAAACTACAGAAAAATCCAACAATTGGAAATTTCCCGGCAGGCGAAAAAGTGGGTATTTATATCCGGTCAAACTTTTTAACACATTCTAAAATTACCCGGAAAAACACATAGACAAAGTGAGACAATCCGATCGAATCTACGAACTCCCAATACAACCCAGAATACTCAACTCTTGAGTAAGATTTAAAAATTCCGAGAAAATACAGCACCAACAGATAGGAATTACTGTGCAAAATTCAGTGGAAGAAGCGACCGTACGGCCGCGGAACCGCCGCACAAGCCAGGCTTTTGCCGCGGTTCCGCGGCCGTTTAATTGATTCAGGAGCTCGTTTTGCATAGTTTTTCTTAGAAAACACTGCTGAATTTTCTGCATATTTTTAATATAGAAAATCTCACTATTTTAAAATTTGTACAGAGAAGGGGCCGGATTAGGGTTTCGTGTTTCGATCGGACGTAAAACATCGTCTAAACATCGCCTAAGGCTCTAGCTAGGCTCTGATACCACTGTAGGGTTCCTAGGCACGCTCAAGAGGTCTCACAAGGCATAAACCATGCCAATTTCAAATTTTTCCGGTGCCGAGAAACCCTAATATAGATCGTTAACAAGAGAATAGGCGATGCATGCAAGTTAACAACTTAACTAAAAGGAAAGAGACTACAACCTTTGTAGATCTGGTCCTCCACTTCCTTAGCTCCGTGTTGACGTCCCTCCGCTGCGATCATCAGATCCTGGACTCTGGCGATGGTTTCGTCGAAGAAATGATCAGGCTAGGTCGTCGACTTCGATGCCGAAGATGATCTACGTCGAGGCAACTCAAGATCAAGCTCCAACTTCACCAAGTCATGAAATTTGTGAAGAAAACACCCTATACTACTTGGCAAGTGGTAGAGGATGAAGAAATAGGAAGTGGGTTCACTTTGGATTTGGATTTCTCACTCTTTTTCTTAAGACACCATTAATGGTAGCAAAGGTTTTCTTCATCTTGAAGAAGAAGAAGAAGAAGAAAGAATATGATAAGTATATTAAAAACCACTGATTAATTATAATAAATCAAGTGATTTTATTATATAGCAACCATGGTTAAGTGTAGAGAATAAACTAGGGTTAGGTGAATGGTTAGGTTAAGGAAAAAAACAAAATGGTAAGACTTTTTCAAAGGAGCTAGAAAAATCATGAAGCTTCTTGCACAAAACAAAGAAAGCCACTACCATTTTATTTTTGCCAAAAATGAATAAACAAAATAAATGAGTAAATCAAAACCCTAACCATTTATCTAAACATGGTGTATAGCATACACACACCCAAGCTTGCATGTATCATCAAACATGATACAATCTAGTGCACAAAAAAATATATCACATATACTTCTTGTGCACATCAAGTGAGAAAATGCATCTTAAGTGAACAAATACTAGTTAATGTAAAGTAATATATCAAATATATAATTATACATTAAATCATTAAATCAACACTTGATTTAATGATCCGGTCATATCGCATATAACCGACTAATATCAAGTAGTATCAATGTATCGAATCAACATTTGATTCGGTAACCCGGCTATATCACATATAACCGTCCCATGATACGTATCGCGAGAATATAATACAGTATCACATACTGGTATTATTCTCGGTCCCGCACATATCTCATATGCGCTCCTATTTCGTTTCGCTTGAGCCAGGAAAGCTCTGTGTAGGACTCTAAAGACTCGTCAATACGCCGGCAGCCGGTGATGATCATATCAAACACCTACAAGCCGCAAGCGGTCTGCTAAACGTAACGGCCACCCGGGTATTGAGCGATCAGAAGATCAACGAGCAAGCCCGCTCACACTCCTGTGAATCCAACCAGTAACACTTACCGTACAGTCCGTTCTATTCGTCTGATATATCGCATATATTGCCTAGAGGTGGTAAACGTCAGACCCCATTAGCTCGATAAGTCGTGTCGATATGAGGTCTATAACAGTTCGAGAAACTACTGGTAACACTTACCAGTAAATCTCAGCAACCCTGTCCAGGGATTTCCGGTTATAGCCAATCGAACATAGCGCAACATCAACTCCCTATACCGGGAGAGACGAATCCCCTCCTATCGCTCATTGCCTCCATGTGATTCGGGACTGTACCCAAAAACCACCGTTTTGCACGCCCTCTTGGACGTGGTAAGGTGGAAATCAAAGCACAGTGGGAATCACACAAGACTCTATGATGATCTCGGGTTTACAGACTAACCTGTACCAGTGTCACCAGAGAACTGCCATCTGACGTAAGGTATAATACCATCTGGGAGTTCTCGGCGAGTCCGTCCAGTGTACCCAGTCTCCACTGAGCACCCGTATATCATCTCTGATGTTAAACACCAATGGATATGGGATCATCCATTGCCCATCTGTATGGGTCGATAAGGTATACGCTAGTCTACACCGGTATATCGATGCCCTGTCTCGATACACCCATGACTAGGGACCTTGAAGGATGTACTTATGGACTACCATGTCCCCACTAGTATGATCTGCATCATAGTCCAGGTAGTCAAGTACACATCCTAAGGGCTTTACCAACATGTAACAGACAGACAATCAGTGTACACGTTAAGGTAAAGAGCAACCAGATAGCATACTATCATGTCGAGCAAGAAAGTCCTCCCTATATATGTCCAAGCATCCACTACAATATACATCCTATGTATAGTAATGGCCTCTAGGGCATACATATAACTAACAGTGGCTTGTATTATTCTTATATTGGATTTGATGATGATTCGGTTTTCTTTACTTTTTTCTGTGTTTGATCTTCGTCTTAAGCGTCGTATACTTGCTTGTTCCGCTAATTGGCGAAGAGCTAGCTCCCGCTTGGGGATGCCTATATTATTCTTGATATGTACTGGTTTTGGATTTAAATTACAAAGGAGGTGTAGTAGCCCAAATTTTAAATGACGAAAATATTTTTTTTAGTTTAGAACACAATCTACTTGTATTTTAAACTAACTTTACTTATACTTGAAAAGCAGAACCTGATTTCATTTATACCTTTCTTTCAAAAACTTCACCTCCACTATTTTCCCAAAAAGTTTAGATTCCTGGTTTTCGGCTTACTTGGGTTACGGTGGGATCCTATAGACTTTACGTGATTCAAGTGCCGGTCACGTCCCATTTCCAGGTTGTGGCATGCCCAATCTCGATACTCCCACGACAATGGGTATTTAAGGATGTGCTTATGGACAACTCAGCTCCCATGTATATGTTCTCCATCATAATTCCGGTAGTCAAGAAAGAATCCTACGGGCTTCATCGATGATGAAGACAAATCAGATAGCATACTATCATCTCGAGCAACACTGTTCTACGTGTTGGGTTACGGCAGCGTCCCGGCCGTCAATCCGAGGCTAAATACGGAACAAAAGCTTTTCAAAACTTGGCGCTACCATAACCTTTACCTGGATCGTACCATTAACACTAAAACTAGCAAACTGCTAAAATGATAGAATGGCTATATCAATCTATCCGTGTGCTTCGGTCTTTAGCCACCCTCCCTAGCTCCTCATGGCATCTCCGATCTCGCTCGATCTTCGGTCTCCTCGTCGAAAAGGGCACCATATAAAGAAGTCTTTTTACGGGCTCCCATTTCAAACCGAAGCAACTCGGACATGAAGTTTGCTAGCCGACATGTCCAAGGTGAAGTAGAGAATGCGTGTGATAACTTTGTCTTTATACGCTCATTGAATCTCAACACATGAGATGGGATGAGTGGAGGTTGCAGAAGAAGCCAATGATGGAGGAAGTTGTGAGCCAGAGAAAAAGATCAAGAAGAGGCTTATTCTTATTGTGTGAGAGGATAATATGTGAGTTCATGAATTCACAAGAGCTAGCCCCACTAATATGTGGCTGCCCTCTCTCTCCTCCCATCACAATCTCACCTAATAATCAATCAATTAAAATGACATAGCACCAAAAACAAGACCATGAGTCACCAAATTGCACATGCCACATTAATTGCTCTTCATGATGACTTAAGCTCACAATTTCCACCTATTAAACATTTAAACCAAAATGTTTAATCCAACAAAAAGATATGGCATCAACTAAAATAAACTCGTGACGGATCATAAGAATACCCCTCATCTGTATATACATACCTGCATCCGCATTCTGACTGAATGCGAATTCAATGAGACTAAAGTAATCCAACAAATCTAATATTAGGATCCAACTTAAACCAAAGCCCACTAGTATGATCCGTCTGATCATGATCCGCGCACAAGTGCACGTGTATGATCGAACCCTGCCATAAAACTATACGGCCACTACAACGTTTCGCCCAAAACTGGGAAACTTTCTGTTGGGGGCTCTAAAGACTCGACAATACGATGACAGTGGGTTTAACCACAAGCACGTCTGTGGCACTAGCTGTACGTAACGGTTGCCCATGTATTGAGCGAAATGGAAGCAGACGAGCGAACTCATCCTGAATCCCTACTGAGCTTATCTGTGACAGTCTCCGTACAGTCCGGTATGTTCGTCTATGAGTATCACATATCAGGCCTAGGGGGATGGTAAACGTCAGACCCTCAATAGCGGTATAAATCATATCGGAGTGTAGCCCAGAACACCTTGAGAAACTACTGGAATACCTACCAGTAAATTTCACTTGCCTTTGCCAAGGACTTTGTGTAATGGCTCTCCAGACACATCGCGATATCAACCCCCAATACCGGGAGAAATGAATCCTGTCTAACCGCCACTGCCTCCAAGTGCTTCGTGACTGGACCCAACTACTACCTGTTTGAATGACTCCTTTGAGCCATGGTAGGGTAGCAATCAAAGAACAGTGGGAGGCAATGTAGCAGTGTCAAGTCAACGGACTAAGCTGTACTCATGTCACCTGGGAACTGCTCCTGACGATAGGTATAGTACTAATCAGCAGTGCCCCTGCGAGTTCATTCGGTTTACTCATAACCTAATGAGCACCTGTATACTATCTTAGGTGAACCAACTGACACCAATGGCTTGTGAGACCAGCCACCACCCCTCGTCGGGGTCTCGATCCGTATACACTAGTCTACTCATAGAGTATCGATGCCCACTCTCGAAACTGCTAGTTATATGTATGCCCTAGAGGCCATTACTGTACATACGATGTATATTGTATTGGATGCTTGGACATATATAGGGAGTACATTCTTGCTCGACATGATAGTATGCTATCTGGTTGTACTTTATCTTAACATGTACTCTGATTGTCTCTATGTTACATATTGATAATGCCCTTAGGATATGTACTCGACTACTGGGACTATGATGAGATCATACTAGTGGGGCCACGGTCGATGAGTACATCCTATAACTATTCCTAGTCATGGGTGTATCGAGACAGGGAATCGATACACCAGAGTAGACTAGCGTATACGCATCTTGACCCATATAATGGGTGATGGATGATCCCATATCCATCGGTGTTTGACATCAAGGATGGTGTACGTGTGCTTAGTAGAGACTGGGTACACTGGACGGACTCGCCGAGAACTCCCAGATGGTATTATACCTCACGTCAGATAGCAGTTCTCCGGTGACACTGGTACAGAGTAGTCTGTTGACCCGAGATTGTCATAGAGTCTTGTGTAATTCCCACTGTGCTTTGATTTTCATCATACCACGTCCAAGAGGGCGTGCAAAAAGGTGGCTTTTGGGTACAGTCCCGAATCACATGGAGGCAATGAGTGATAGGAGGGGATTCGTCTCTCCCGGTATAGGGAGTTCATGTTGTGCTGTGTTCGATTGGCTATAACTAGAAATCCCTAGCCAGGGTTACTGAGATTTACTGGTAAGTGTTATCAGTAGTTTCTCGAACTGTTATAGACCTCCTATCGACACGACTTATCAAGCTATCTGGGTCTGACGTTTACCACCCCTAGGCGAGATATGCGACATATCAGACGACGAGACCAGACTGTACGGGAGTGTTACTGATTAGATTCGTAGGAGAATGTACAGGCTTGCTTGTTGATCTTCTGATCGCTCAATACCTGGGTGGCTGTTACGTTTAGCTGACCGCTTGCAGCTTGTGGGTGTTTGATATGATCATCACCTACTGCCGGCGTATTGACGATTCTTTAGAGTTCTACACAGAGGTTTCTTGACTCAGGCAAAATGGAGTAGGGGCACATATGTGATATGTACAAAACCGAGGATAATACGATATGAGATACCGTATTCTATTCTCGCGATATTTGATATCAGCCGGGTCATCGGATCAAATGTTGATTCGATGAATCGGTAAATGATATATTAGTCGGTTATATGCGATATAGCCGGATTGTCGGATCAAGTGTTGATTCGATAATTTAATGTATAATTATATATATGATATATTAAATTTCATTAACTAATATTAGCTCACTAAAAGATTCTTTTTCTCACTCGGGTAATACATTGATATATATGCGATATATGTTAATTGTATTATTTTATTTTGTTACAATAAATATTATATATATGATATATCATATTGTAACATGATATGATTACTAATGCAACATGTTCAGTGGAGATTAAACAAGGTTTGGGTTTGAATTGGGTTAGTTCTTTCACGAACATTCTAGAAGGTTTTTCTTTTGTCATGAAAGAGATATTATGCTTGATATTTTGTAATGACTCATTCTTAACCCAACCCAAACCCTAGCCCTAGTTAAATCTCTATAAAGGTTTAGTTGACCATGGTTACATGATTAATCATATATTATTTCATTATTCATCACAAAAGGTTTTTAATTAATTATTCTTCTTCTTCTTCCTTGAGTTCTTCGTGGAAAAGTTTTCTAGCTTTTTCAAAGGTGATGAAAATGAGTGAGAAATAGAAAATAAATGAGAGCAAAAAATCCTACTTCATCATCCTCTTCTATCCTTGCCATTTAGATGAGGGTGTTCACTTCATTTAGTGAGTGAGAGCCTGTGTTAATGAAACTTCAAGGTAGATCATTTTTTTTATCGAAGATCGGAAGCAAGCTTGCATGTTTCTCTTCGTGGAGCCTCTCGAGTGTCCGGAACTTGATGATTGCAGCCAAGGGACCACAACACGGAGCTTATGAAGTGAAGGACCGGATCTACAAAGGTTGTAATCCCTCTCACTTAGTGTTAAAGTGTTTAACATGCTTGTTTTCGCCTAATCTCTAGTATAAAGATCTTGTTTAGGGTTGTTCGGCACGGCTAAATTTTAAATCGGGCATGGTTGATGCCTCGTAGAGCCTTGTGCATGTGCCTTGTAACTCTACAGTGGTATCAGAGCCAAGCTAGAGGTTTAGGTGAAGTCTAGACGAAATTTAAAGTCCGATCGAACTCCGAAACCCCCGTTTATACCCTTCTCTGGAAATTTTCTAAAATTATGATTTTTTCTGTATTAAAAATGCTCAAAAAAATTAGCAGGGAAATACAAGAGATACTGTGAAAAACGAGCCAATATTACCATTAAAGCGCCGCGGAACCGCGGTCGTACCATGGCTTTGGCGGCGGTTCCGCGGCCAAACTGTAGCATATTGGTTTGAGTTTTGCACAGTAACCTCCATATGTGATTCCTGATTCTTCTGGGAATTTTTAATTCTTACTCAAGTGTTGAGTTTTCTGGGTTGTATTGGGGACTCGTTGATTCGATCGGATAATTTAACTTCGTTTAGTTTTTCCGTATAATTTTTAGAAACTGTTAAAAAGTTCGAACGGATATCAATAACTCACTTTTTCCCCTGTCGGAAAATTTTTCAAAAGTTGGATTTTTTCTCGAGTTTGAAACTATCGGAAAATCGTGCAAGTAACGCGGTAGACCCTCTAGAAGACAACAAACCTTAACTCGATTATGTGACCGTCTTGAACTGCCTCTGAAACTTAGGGTTTGGGGCAGTACGGCGTTACCACATGTGAGGCGTTGGCTTGACCCTTCTACGGCTGGACCATTGGTACTGTGGCATGTGATGAATATTTTTTGAACCTCGCTCAAGTGTTGAGCTATTTGGGAAATCTTGGGTGTTTGATTATTCGATCGGAAAGTTTAACACTGTCTTTTTATCTGGATTGTGATACAATATTTCGAATCCATAAGTAGTTATCAGATAACTAATTTGAATGTTATAAATCTAGTAGTTTAGTCTCAATTGATCGGTTGCCACGGGATTTTGATGTGATCAAAAGTCCGTCGCAATCACGTAGCGTACGCGGATACTCGCCGGGTAAACTTAATAGATAGCCACGCCCTATAGCCCCAACCAAGTTACTGTAGGAGAACTCCGTTGCCAAAAGCATCCGTTCGGGTGCTCGCGGCAGCGGTGTTCTGCCTTAGTGCACTTCGTCGAAGGCATCCGGGGGTGCGACTGTCTACTAAAGTTTGCGACGAGCATTCGATCAGGATGTCAGGAATCTTGTTGAATTGCCCGACTTGATATTGAAAAGAGTTTTCGATAATGAGACTAAAATGCGGGGTTTATAATTGTTAGGCATGCGATGTCTAAGGAATTCATTTGGTTAGGCATGCGAAGTCTAAAGAGGTTGTGGATTCCAACTGTTGTTGTTTTACACTTTCTTTTCTGTGACCGTAAGTGTAGTATGTAGTTGTATCGCCGGTTTTCGTTGCTATCCATCGACGACGATCGGTGTATGCATGCTTACTTACATTGATAACATGTGATGTTATGTGTTGCTGTGATATGTTATATTGGATCGTCGTGTTTGAATAGCCAGGGGTTTTATGTGAGATGAGGGTTTTTATTTTCATTCATGTAAAATTCATTTGTATGTAATATTCTTTTATTGGGGCACTTCCGGGCTGAGGATGATGTCACCATTGTATATTATTTACTTTTCCGCATTAGGTAGACCCAAGGCGGGGAGCACAAGTAACCGGGTTCTAGGGTCTAGTGGGAGACCATCTCGAGGAGTCAAGACCGGGTCTCCTAACTCTAGAACTGGAAAGGTTACTTGCCTCTCTCGTAGGGGTCTAAGGATGTGGGTTTGGCTATTCATCGCGACCGTGGAATCCGTGTTTTATACAGGCTCGTATTGAAAACACGGACGTCCTATTATATCCAATATTTCATATATGTTCTTCTGCTGCAATATTCTGTGATGAGATCATATTACTGCCTGAGACGAATGTTTATATTATATATATGAGATATATATTATATATTGTTGATTTCGTTTCATATCTGATGCTTGTGAAGCATAATAAAATGGGACTTCATTAATAAGATTAATGAAACTGAAAGAAACCTAAAGATGTTGTAGAAACTTGATTAAAAACTGGTAGCTCTAGTTCTTGCTTTGCATAGCGGTGTTCCTTGTAGAACATCCAGCACCTTATTCGATGAGGAAAGAGCCGAGATCCCTTCACCGGGAGTGACCTCTTTAGTGAAACTAGCAGATGCTACAAACTCAGTTTGTCTTTTGATTGTTTCTATAGTTTTTGCTTTGCATAGTGGTATTTGTGAAATATCCTGCACCTTATTCGATGAGGAAAGAGCCGACGATCCCTTCACCAGGATTGACCTCTTTAGCAATACTAGAAAAGCCTCAAAAACATTCCATTTAAAATCACTCGATTCTACAATGATATCAAGTTCATTACGCAAAGGGTTTTCTTAAAAACTTGTCATAGCCCTCCGTCATTTCAGATAAGTATTTCATAGTATTCGTGCTACTTTTGTTGGCCTGCGTCAAGGCGTAGTGTTCGGTAACTATTTATGCTTATCTGTAAAAGCATATGATGCGATTGAGTTAGGGTACTCGTGCGACTTTGTTGGCCTGCGTCAAGGGTCGTGCGGGTGGGTTTAATTCAATCAGGAAATGACGGGTTGAACTTGACTAGTGGACTATGGTTTGTTGACCTGCGTCAAGGTCATAGAACGCTAAGGGTAAAATATTATTGGGAATTTCAAGTGTTGAAATTTGCAATGAGATTGTATACCTTCTGTGAGATAGTTAGATCCCGATACCCGCTGCGAGTAAGAGTTACTCCTGGGAGAGTTTTACACATTACAATTAGCCGATCAAGTAGGTGTCTAGAAAGGTGTTAACGGGGTTATGCCCCTGGGAAAACGAGTTTTATTTTAATTAGGTCCGTGCGAAAGCATGGGGAACCTCCCTCAAAGTACTGGCACTGGCCTGGCTGAAAGATTGGCGAACTTGTAGGGTGTAATTAATCCCGGCTAGTCTTTCCTTTTAGGGTTTGAAGGAAGATTTGACTAAAATAGTGGAACACATCCTGATTAGATAAACTGATAACCAATCTAATATTGTAAAAGCGCACACTGAGTGTTTTCTTCTCTCTCTCTCCCGGTTACGACTATGTCACGCCTTAATCAAGATAATAATACGGATGTATTGACCGAACCCGCTTGTTATACTGCGCTAAGGAACGTTGGTCCCGCTCCAACTTATAATTGTTATAAGACCGAGCAGAAAATAGGGGATTACCAGAATTCCCATGCCGCCCAAACGATGAAAGTACATGTTGATACATCTTCTTCGGGTGTGTTCATTACACAGAACTATTTCTCAGTATCCTTTATGTCCTGGGTATGAGATACCGGATCAGGATCCCAGATATGTAATTTGTTACATGGGCTACAGATAGGTAGAGAACTAAGAACGGGTGATAAATTTCATGAGATAGAAACGGTGCAGGTGTTGCAGCCAAGTCTGTTGGTAGTTATCACTCTATATTGAAAAATACATTGATTCTGAACGAAGGTTATTAGATACCGAACCTGATATACAACATCATATCAGTCTCTTTATTAGTAAAGAAGGATATAATTTTGTATTGTTGGATAATGTTTTGAACATTTTCTATATCAAGAGTTGATCGGTTCAGGCACGTTATCTAAAAGCATAGACGTTCTAAATCAAACCACAGTTCTTAATGTACAGAACACACACAAGAGGAAGAGTTCAGAAATGAACGAATCCTTCTTGAGGTATTGTAGATTAGGTCATATCAATGCGACCCGACTAGCTGAAGTTGTTAGTTATATGTATGCCCTAGAGGCCATTACTATACATAGGATGTATATTGTAGTGGATGCTTGGACATATATAGGGATGACTTTCTTGCTCGATATGATAGTATGCTATCTGGTTACTCTTTACCTTAACGTGTACACTGATTGTCTCTCTGTTACATGTTGGTAAAGCCCTTAGGATGTGTACTTGACTACCTAGACTATGATGTGGATCATACTAGTGGGGACGTGGTAGTCCATAAGTACATCCTTCAAAGTCCCTAGTCGTGGGTGTATCGAGACGGGGCATCGATATACCAGAGTAGACTAGCGTATACCTTTTCGACCCATACAGATGGGCGATGGATGATCCCATATCCATTGGTGTTTGACATCAGAGATGATATACGGGTGCTCAGTGGAGACTGGGTACACTTGACGGACTCGCCGAGAACTCCCAGATGGTATTATACTTTACGTCAGATGGCAGTTCTCTGGTGACACTGGTGCAGGTTAGTCTGTAGACCCGAGATCGTCATAGAGTTGTGTGATTCCCACTGTGCTTTGATTTCCACCTTACCACGTTCAAGAGGGCGTGCAAAACGATGGTTTTTGGGTACAGTCCCGAATCACATGGAGGCAATGAGCGATAGGAGGGGTTTCGTCTCTCCCGGTATAGGGAGTTGATGTTGCGCTGTACTCGATTGGCTATAACAGGAAGTCCTTGGCCAAGGCTGTTTTAGGGATTTACTGGTAAGTGTTACCAGTAGTTTCTCGACCCGTTATGAGCTTCATATCGACACGTCTTATCGAGTTATCGGGGTCTGACATTTACCACCCCTAGGCGAGATATGCGACATATCAGACGAACAGACCGGACTGTACGGTAGTGTTACTCGTTGGATTCACAGGAGTGTGAGCGGGCTTGCTCGTTGATCTTCTGATCGCTCAATACCCGGGTGGCCGTTACGTTTAGCAGACCGCTTGCGGTTTGTGGGTGTTTGATATGATCATCACCTGCTGCCGGCATATTGACGAGTCTTTAGAGTCCTACACAGAGGTTTCCTGGCTCAAGCGAAACGAAATAGGAGCGCATATGAGATATGTGCAGGACCGAGAATAATACCAAGTATGTGATACTGTATTCTATTCTCGTGATATGTATCATTGGACGGTTATATGAGATATAGCCGGTTTACCGAATCAAGTGTTGATTCGATACATTGATACACTTGATATTAGTCGGTTATATGCAGTATGACCGGATCATTAAATCAAGTGTTGATTTAGTGATTTAATGTATAATTATATATTTGATATATTACTTTACATTAACTAGTATTGGTTCACTTAAGATTATTTTCTTACTAGTTTGTGCACATTGTATATATGATATATTTTTGTACACCTGATTGTATCATGTTTGATGATACATGCAAACTTGGGTTAGTGTATGCTTTAAACTATGATTAGGTAAATGGTTAGGGTTTGATTTACTCATTTATTTATTCATTTATTTATTTGGGCAAAAACAAATATGGTGGCTTTCTTTGTTTTATTCTTGGAGTTTCATGAAGCTTCACCATTTTGTTTCTATTCTCAAACCTAACCATTATCTAAACCCTAGTTTATTCTCTACATAAGTTAGACTAACCCATGGTTGCTATATGATAAGAATCACTTGAAATTTCTAATTAATCAATTCTTTTTCTTTTTCTTCTTCTTCATCTTCTTCATGAAGAAAGAAAAAGTTTGCTAGAAAATTCTAAGTGATGATTCCAAGTGAGAAATCCAAATCCAAAGTGAACCCACTTCCTATTTCTTCATCCTCTATCACTTGCCATGTAGTAGAGGGTGTTTTCTTCACAAGTTTCTTGACCTAGTGAAGATGGAGCTTGAGTTTGAATCGCCTCGACGTAGATCATCTTCGGCATCGAAGTCAATGACCTAGCCCGATCATTTCTCCGACAAAACCATTGCTAGAGTCCGAGATCCCGATGATCGCAGTGGAGGGACGTCATCTCGGAGCTAAAGAAGTGGTGGACCAGATTTACAAAGGTTGTAATCCCTTTCACTTATTAGCAAAGTTGTTTGCTTGCTTGTAGTTTCGCCTTTACTTCTAGTTAACGATCTATATTAGGGTTTCTCGGCACCGTAAAATTTTAATTTGGCATGGTTGATGCCTTGTGGAACCTCTTGAGTGTGCCTAGTAACCCTACAGAAGTTACATATAGATGCATATTTAAATTAGTTTGAATTTACATCTTGTGAATCTTGCCGGTCATGTCACAGAGATAAGACGACCACAGCTCCGTTTATTGGAAATAGAGAAAGAGTTAGTGAACTCTTGGGATTGATACATGCTGATGTATGAAAGTCCCCTGTCTACAAATGCAGGACTGGTTCTTTATACTTCATTAGATTCATTGATGATCTCTCAAGATTCAGACATATGTTCCTTTTGAAACACAAGTCCGAAGCTTTTGAGATATTCAATGAATATGAGTTAAAATTAGAGAACCAAAAACGGGTATAAGTATTATGTCCTTTGATGAGATCAAGGAGGAGAATACTTGAGCACGGAGATTCCTGGACTATTCTAAAAGAGAATGAGATTCTCTCTCAGCATTACTCCTCCGTATACACCACAGCACCTCGGTGTATCAGGGCGGAGCAATCACACCCTATGTGATATGGTGCGCTCTATGATGAGTACTACCGAGTTTCCAACGAACCTCCGCCTCTCCGCCGATCTGGTGGGGTTCCTCATCCACCTGAGAGATAGTTCGGTTTCTCTATGACAGTGGGAGCGAGGATTGCATCATGAGATGATGACCCAACTAGTTTCTGTAAGTCGATGTACTACACCCCAATACTTGTGGGGAGGCGGAATTTTCAAAAACAAACTTGTTTAGTGAACGAACATCGACTAACCGCTTGAATCGAAGCTAAACGATAACTAACCGTACACAAAGAGTTTCATAACTATTGTGTTTAGGAATTATACCTAATGAAACTAGTCCTTCGTCTTTACGATCTCCTTGTTCTCCTCGGCCGTCTCTAGGTAGTAGACGATCCACCCGAGAGCAAAACTCCAAGCTTAGCCTCTAAACTTGAGGCAACTAACCTTCTTGATTGCTAATCAAAGAAGCTAGAATGAAATAGAGTGATGGTTATGGATTGATTAGTTTTACTAATCCTAGATCTCAACACATGAGGGTGAGGATTAGTCTTTTGAAGAGAGAGAGCTTGAGGAGAGAGAATGTGAATAATATTATGAGAATAAGTTATGAGTATCATATCATATATGAAGCATTTTCTAAAAAGAAGAAAAGAATAAAGAGTGATGAATAATCATGCTTCATAAAATATCTAGTGATGATTCATTAGCATGAGTCATTAAGCAATAAATGTGCATTAATGAAATGAATGAATCACCACCATGACTCATATAACTCATTCAATGAATATGACACATAACCCTCCTTAGTCACCATCTTCTAGAAGCTTCTCGAGTAATTACGAGAACGCCCCTCCGATCCGTAAAAATACGGAAAAACTTTAGACTGTAAAAATCCAATAACCGGATACCAGTAACTGGTTTAAACCAAAACCGACTGGTAAAACTGTCCGAAAGTCGCACGCGCGTAAACGCACGTATGCGTCCGAACCCTTTGTCGCAAAACCATGCAACCTCTATATCGTTTCGCCTGGAATAGGAAACTCTCTGTGTGGGACTCTAGAGACTCGACTACTACGCTGGCAGTGGGTTTAACCACAGACCGCAAGCGGCACTAGCTGTACGTAACGGTCCCCAGGTAGTTGTCGATAAGAAGGCCGATGAGGAAACCCATCCGAACTCCTACTGAGTCTGATGTGACAATCTCCATACAGTCCGGTCCGTTCGTCCAAGACTATCGCATATCGGGCCTAGGGGGGCGGCAAGCGTCAGTCCCCTAATAGCGGTATAAGTCGTGTCGGAGGAAAGCCCATTACACCCTGAGAAACTACTGGAACCTACCAGCAAATCTCGCTTGCCCTGGCCAGGGACTTTGCGTAATGGCTCTCTGACACAGCGCGATATCTACTCCCAATACCGGGAGGGACGAATCCTGTCTAACCGCCACTGCCTCCAAGTGCTCGGGACTGCACCCAACTGCTACCTGTTTGCACGACTCCTTTGAGCCGTGGTAGGGTAGCAATCTAAGAACAGTGGGACACACTCGAGGCGAAGTAGCAGTGTCAAGTCTGCGGACTATGCTGTACTCATGTCACCTGGGAACTGCTCACTGACGACTGGTATCAAACCAACCAACAGTTCCCTGTGAGTCCTGTCCGGTGTACCCGTAACCTAACGAGCACCTGCATACTATCTCCAGTACGACGTACTGACGGCTGTGGGACAGACCATCTCCCCAACTGGGATGAGAAGCGTACACACCAGTCTACTCCGGAGTATCGATGCTCTATCTCGATAATCCAACGACCAGGGACCTGAATAAGGATGTGCTTGTAGACTACCCAGCCCCCACTAGTGTGACTGCCATCACAACGCTGGTAGACAAGCAAGATCCTAAGAGCTCTATCAATACGTACACTTACATATTAAGATAGAAAAACCAAGTAGCATACTACCATGTTTAGCAAGACTGTTATATACATGTGAATATCCCAAGCTTCCATTAAGTAATATACAAGCTAGTATGATACAGTAATGGCCTTCTAGGGCATAAACACTAACAATCTCCCACTTGCACTAGGGCCATGTACTGGCATATCGTAGACCGATGATCTCGAGTAGCCTCTCGAACTGAATCTGAGGTAGGGCCTTCGTGAATGGATCAGCAATGTTCTCTTCAGTCGCAACTCTCCGAACCTCGATCTCCTGACGATCAATGATCTCCCTGATCAGGTGATACCGCCTTAAGATGTGTCTGGACTTCTGATAGGACCTTGGTTCCTTCGCTAAAGCTATAGCTCCGTAGTTATCGCAATACAGAGGTATTGGATCAACTATGGTAGGAACCACCTGAAGTTCTGTTAGGAACTTCTTCATCCAGACTGCTTCTTTTGCGGCATCGCAAGCAGCTATATACTCCGCTTCCATCGTCGAGTCAGCAACGGTGTCCTTCTTGGAGCTCTTCCAGCACACCGCCCCTCCATTGAGGGTAAAGACATAACCCGACATGGACTTGGAATCGTCCTTATCACTCTGGAAGCCGGAATCAGCAAAGGCCTCCAACCTGAGGTCTTTTCCGCCGTAAACCAAGAACATCTCCTTAGTCCTCCTCAGATACTTGAGAATGTTCTTTACTGCTATCCAGTGTTTCTCCCCTGGGTCTGACTGATACCGGCTTACCACGCTCAGTGCGTAAGCTACATCTGGTCTGGTGCACAACATCGCATACATTATAGAGCCTACCGCAGAAGCGTAGGGTATAATAGACATGCGTTCCCTTTCCAAATCAGTCTTGGGAGACATCTCTTTGGAGAGGGTGATTCCGTGACAAGCCGGTAAATTACCGCGCTTAGAATCTTCCATACTGAATCTTTTCAGTACAGTGTCGATATACCTGGACTGCGAAAGTCCCAACATCCTCTTGGATCTATCACGATAGATCCGGATCCCCAGAATGTAAGAGGCATCACCCAGGTCTTTCATGGAGAACCTGTGTGACAAGAATCCTTTGACAGATTGTAGCATAGGAATGTCATTTCCTATCAATAGAATGTCATCCACGTACAAGACGAGGAATACGACACTTCTGGCCACAACTTTACTATATATGCACGGTTCATCTGGATTTTTGATAGAGTCATATTCTTTGACTGTCTCATCAAAACAGATGTTCCAACTCCGCGATGCCTGCTTTAGTCCATAAATAGACTTAAGCAGCTTGCATACTTTCCCGCTGCTCCCACTCTGATTGAAACCCTCTGGCTGATCCATATAGACGCTCTCTTCTAAATTTCCATTCAGAAAAGCCGTCTTTACGTCCATCTGCCAGATTTCATAATCATGGAAGGCAGCAATAGCAAGAAGGACCCGAATGGATTTGAGCATAGCCACTGGAGAAAAAGTTTCGTCATAGTCCAAACCAGGTCTTTGACGAAAACCCTTTGCAACAAGTCTAGCCTTATAGGTTTCCACCTGTCCATCTACACCAATCTTTTTCTTGAAGATCCATTTGCATCCTATGGGTTTTACCCCATCTGGAGCAAAGTCCAAAGTCCATACTTTGTTGGTGTACATGGACTCCATCTCGGTCCGCATTGCATCTAGCCATCGTACCGAGTCGCCGCTCTGGATGGCCTGCTGGAAGTCAGTAGGTTCATCATCATCTATGATGCAATCCTCTCTATCCCCGTCTATGAGAAAACCGTAGTATCTCTCAGGCGGATGAGACGGCCTACTACTCCTGCGGAGGGGTGCGGGAATGTTCTGTTCTTCTTGAACCTCTGGTTCTACCAAACTTTCAGTAACAGCTTGTGGTTCTGGAATTTCTTCCAGTTCTACTTCGCTCCCACTCTTCTGATTTTCTAAAAATTCAGTTTCTAAGAAGTGGGCATGACGAGAAACAAAAACCTTTTGTTCCTCTGCGTAATAGAAATAATAGCCCTTGGAGTTCTTTGGATATCCCACAAGCTTACACAGTACTGAGCGTGCCTCGAGCTTGTCCACATGCTGCTTTTTTACAAAAGCTGGACACCCCCATGTCCTAAAATGTTTTAGACAGGGTTTCTTCCCACTCCACATCTGATATGGTGTGGTAGGCATAGTCTTGGTTGGAACCTGGTTCAAAAGATATGCCGCTGATTCTAGCGCATATCCCGAGAAAGATCGCGGTAACTCAGCATTACTCATCATGGATCGTACCATATCCAATAGGGTTCGATTCCGTCTCTCCGATACACCGCTATGCTGTGGAGTGTATGGAGGAGTAAGCTGAGAGAGAATTCCTTTCTCTTTTAGGTAACCTAGGAACTCGGCACTTAAGTATTCTCCACCTCGATCAGATCTCAGTGTCTTAATACTTTTGCCTGTTTGGTTTTCCGCTTCACTCTTGTATTCCTTGAATTTCTCAAAGGCCTCGGATTTATGCTTCATCAAGAAGACATGTCCAAACCTAGAGAAATCATCTGTAAAAGTAATGAAGTAGGAATAACCACCTCTCGCATGTGTAAACATTGGACCGCATACATCACTGTGTATGAGTCCTAAGAGCTCGCTCGCTCTTACTCCTTGTCCAGTAAATGGAGTCTTTGTCATCTTTCCTTTGAGACAAGATTGACAAGTGTCATAAGATTGATATTCGAACAAGTCTAAATATCCTTCTCTATGCAACTTAGTCAACCTTCTCTCATTGATGTGACCCAGTCTACAATACCATAAGAAAGCTTTATTTAAATCTGGAGACTTTCTTTTTAGTGTGTTCTGGACATTGAAAATTTGGAGTTGGTTTAAAACATATATGCCGTTATTTAGAGTACCGGACCCAATCAAACCATGATTAAGGTGGATGTTAACAACATCTCTTACAAACGTGAAATCATAACCTTTATTTGATAACAAGGAAACTGATATGATATTACACGTTAAGCTTGGTACAAAATAACAGTTATGTAAAACCAAAATATGTCCACTCGTCAATCCTAGGTGATAATCCCCGACGGACGCAGCTCCCACGCTAGCTCCGTTAGCAACCCTGAGGATCATATCACCTTCCTTCAGCACTCTACGGTTTCTCAGTGCCTGCAATGAATTGCAAATATGAGATCCTGATCCGGTATCCAATACCCAGGAAGTAGAGTTGATCGACAGACAATTCTCAATTACAAACACACCTGAAGTCGAAGCCACAGCTTGCTTCGGTTCCTGGTTCTTGGCGTTCCATGCCTTACAATCCTTCTTCCAGTGCCCTTTCCTGTGACAGTGGAAGCACTCATCCGGGCCAACTATCGGTACTGCTATCTTTTTCTTTCCCTTCTTTCCCACCTTACTAACACCTCCTCTAGGTTTGGGTGCGGCCTTCTTCTTCCTTCCTTTGGCCCTAGCCTTGGACCCGGAAGAAGATGCACCGCCAACAAACATAGCGGGTGTTTCCCTTGCTTTCTTCAAGGTGCCCTCTGCACTCCTTAACATGTTCAGGAGTTCCGCAAGTTCAACTTCTTTTCCTTGAAGGTTGAAGTTGAGGATAAACTGGGCGTAGGTGGGAGGAAGGGACTGGAGAATAAGGTCTGTATACAGCTCATTATCCAAAGTCGTCCCAAGGTCTGCGAGCTCTTCAATATAGCCGATCATCTGTAGGACATGTTCACCTACCGATGACCCGACAGCCAACCTCGCTCGAAACAAGTTCTTAGAGGTCTCGTATCTTGCTATACGAGATTGCTCTCCATAAAGTTCCTTTGTATGGAGAAATATGCCATCTAGGGACATATCCTCGTGCCTCCTCTGATGTTCATTGTCCATAGAGGCAAGCACGACACACTTGGCTCTCGCGTAATCTAAATCCCAGGTTTTGCGGATTTCCTTATCCGCATTGCTGGATTTGGGACCAGGGACAGCAGGTGCCGTAGCGGTGAGGACGTACCCCAATTTGTCATAGGTCAAGGCCATTTTGACATTCCGCAGCCAATCTTTATAGTTAGGCCCCGTCAGTATATTTTTTTCTAAAAGTAACTTAAGTCCAGTCATTTTCAAGGTCGCTGCAATTAGGAGAGAGAGAAGAAAAC
This sequence comes from Agapanthus africanus, assembly GCA_030015575.1. Lineage (NCBI taxonomy): Eukaryota > Viridiplantae > Streptophyta > Magnoliopsida > Asparagales > Amaryllidaceae > Agapanthus > Agapanthus africanus. The sequence continues at coordinate 372,226,471 of CM057341.1, forward strand.
TCTTTAGCATGATGCTCTTGCAAGTTTAGAGTGGTTTTTAGTTTATCTAAACTGGATGGCTCCCACTGTTTCTCGAATCCTTCCTCAAACCATAAAAGAAGAATTAGCCAGGACTATTCTCACCGTACAATACTTGCTTAACCGTTCAGCCAGGCCAGTGTCGATACTTCGAGGGAGGTTTTCCAACGCTTTCGCGAAGTTCCTTAATTAAATAACCTCTTTTCTCTGGGGCGTAACCCCGCTGACACCTTTCTGGACACCTACTAGGTTAATAGCATTGATCGTTAAGTGACAAATATCCTGATAAGTAGCATATACTCACAGTAGGATCGGGATCCAAATATCATCGTATGATAATGTTGAAGGAATCCTACCAACATTCATCAAACTCCAAATGGTATGCATCTCTTTGCAAATTTCAGTTTCTTTAGAAATTCCCGATATATGTTTTTGCCCCATGTTCTTATGATCTTGACTAAGGGCCAACAAATCATAAGTCACATGTCAAGTTCTGCCCATCATTATCCTGTTGATTTGAACCCATCCGTATATACTCTTGACTAAGGGCCAACAAAGTAATACGACTGTCCCAAACCAACTCATCTATCTATGCAACAAATGAATACCCCAGCAGCTACCAATCACTATGTCTTGACTAAGGGCCAAACAAACATAGCTTGAATACTACTGACCATTCATAAGAAATGACGGAGGGCTACGACTGGTTTTGGCGAAACCGTGAACGTAGTGAACTTGATATAACCGAAGGAACCTGATAGCTTTTTAAAAGGAGTGGTTAAATCTCCGCATTTAAAAATATCTGTTTTAAAAATAACCGAGTGGTTTCTTTTAAATTGTTCCAACGATTTAAACTTTGGTTTGTTTTTCTTTGCATTATAGATAATGCGTCCCATCATTAACCTATCATTGCAGAAAACAACGAAAATACAACGTCCTCTTATGCCATCCGCATTCGCCACTGGGTCCCGTCATCACCCGTTAGGTTACTTAACTAACGACAGAGCGGGGGCTGGGCTAGCGCGGGTGTAAAACATAAGTGACGTCTAAATAGCTATCATAAATATAGATATTTTACATTCGTCTGATGCAATGATATTCATTCCAGAACACAGATAAACAGTATTGGATTTGCAAGCAATCTGTATTTCTTTTGAGCCTGCAAGAAAAGACAGATTACACAGTTGTGATGAATAGCCGTTACCCCACCCTCGACCCCTACGGGTACGGCAAACTACCCGCCCGACAGTTTGTGTACCCCACCTTGGGTCAGTCCTAGGAGCAAAAACAGTAAAATGAAATAATACAACGGTGGCTACAACCGCAACCTGGATGTGCCCCGCAAAAATAATATTACAACAAATTACATTTACAACAAATGAATTAAACAATAACCCATTGCAAACCCCGGCTATACACCACAATAGTCCAATATAGTTTATATGCACAAACAGATATAACCATTACAGAAATGTGCAACCCCCTGCCAACCGACATACTAGCAGTTAGGGGAGGTTTACGAACACATTTATCAATCACAGATATAATCCAACATGCAAATACTGTACAGTTTCGATCGATTAAACATCTTTAATATTGCTCCAAAAACTGCTCTGTAAACTGGAAACTTGAGCAAAATTAAAATATTCCAGAAAACCCCAAATACCAGAGAGGACCCACACATGAAAGAAGAGTCCATGACTCGGCAACTCGGCCGCGGAACCACGGCGGATCGGTGGGATCCGCCGCGCTTCCGCGGCGCTTTAGCCGATTCATGGGCTCGAATTTCATGGGTGTTCTTCTGGACTCATTACAAGCTTTCTGCACTTACCTGAAAAATTTTAGGACATCATTTTAAGTTCGACAGAAACTTTACAGATTTAGGGTTTTCCGGCTTCGTTTTTTCGTTCGAAATTCGTACAAATTTGCAATTAAGTTATTTATTGTTTAGTGAGGCTCTGATACCACTGTAAGTCGATGTACTACACCCCAATTCTTGTGGGGAGGCGGAATTTTCAAAAACAAACTTGTTTAGTGAACGAACATCGACTAACCGCTTGAATCGAAGCTAAACGATAACCAACCGTACACAAAGAGTTTCATAACTATTATGTGTAGGGATTATACCTAATGAAACTAGTCCTTCGTCTTTACGATCTCCTTGTTCTCCTCGGCCTTCTCTAGGTAGTAGACGATCCACCCGAGAGCAAAACTCCAAGCTTAGCCTCTAAACTTGAGGCAACTAACCTTCTTGATTGCTAATCAAAGAAGCTAGAATGAAATAGAGTGATGGTTATGGATTGATTAGTCTTACTAATCCTAGATCTCAACACATGAGGGTGAGGATTAGTCTTTTGAAGAGAGAGAGCTTGAGGAGAGAGAATGTGAATAATATTATGAGAATAAGTTATGAGTATCATATCATATATGAAGCATTTTCTAAAAAGAAGAAAAGAATAAAGAGTGATGAATAATCATGCTTCATAAAATATCTAGTGATGATTCATTAGCATGAGTCATTAAGCAATAAATGTGCATTAATGAAATGAATGAATCACCACCATGACTCATATAACTCATTCAATGAATATGACACATAACCCTCCTTAGTCACCATCTTCTAGAAGCTTCTCGAGTAATTACGAGAACGCCCCTCCGATCCGTAAAAATACGGAAAAACTTTAGACTGTAAAAATCCAATAACCGGATACCAGTAACTGGCTTAAACCAAAGCCGACTGGTAAAAACTGTCCGAAAGTCGCACGCGCGTAAACGCACGTATGCGTCCGAACCCTTTGTCGCAAAACCATGCAACCTCTATATCGTTTCGCCTGGAATAGGAAACTCTCTGTGTGGGACTCTAGAGACTCGACTACTACGCTGGCAGTGGGTTTAACCACAGACCGCAAGCGGCACTAGCTGTACGTAACGGTCCCCAGATAGTTGTCGATAAGAAGGCCGATGAGGAAACCCATCCGAACTCCTACTGAGTCTGATGTGACAATCTCCATACAGTCCGGTCCGTTCGTCCAAGACTATCGCATATCGGGCCTAGGGGGCGGCAAGCGTCAGTCCCCTAATAGCGGTATAAGTCGTGTCGGAGGGAAGCCCATTACACCCTGAGAAACTACTGGAACCTACTAGCAAATCTCGCTTGCCCTGGCCAGGGACTTTGCGTAATGGCTCTCTGACACAGCGCGATATCTACTCCCAATACCGGGAGGGACGAATCCTGTCTAACCGCCACTGCCTCCAAGTGCTCGGGACTGCACCCAACTGCTACCTGTTTGCACGACTCCTTTGAGCCGTGGTAGGGTAGCAATCTAAGAACAGTGGGACACACTCGAGGCGAAGTAGCAGTGTCAAGTCTGCGGACTATGCTGTACTCATGTCACCTGGGAACTGCTCACTGACGACTGGTATCAAACCAACCAACAGTTCCCTGTGAGTCCTGTCCGGTGTACCCATAACCTAACGAGCACCTGCATACTATCTCCAGTACGACGTACTGACGGCTGTGGGACAGACCATCTCCCAAAATGGGATGAGAAGCGTACACACCAGTCTACTCCGGAGTATCGATGCTCTGTCTCGATAATCCAGCGACCAGGGACCTGAATAAGGATGTGCTTGTAGACTATCCAGCCCCCACTTGTGTGACTGCCATCACAACGCTGGTAGACAAGCAAGATCCTAAGAGCTCTATCAATACGTATACTTACATATTAAGATAGAAAAACTAAGTAGCATACTACCATGTTTAGCAAGACTGTTATATACATATGAATATCCCAAGCTTCCATTAAGTAATATACAAGCTAGTATGATACAGTAATGGCCTTCTAGGGCATAAACACTAACAGTTTCGAGCAGGCCATCAGGAGTAGGACTCTGTAAGAATGGCTGGATGCTTAGCGATCTGAGATGGAATCCTTATACACCAACAAAGTATGGACTTTGGTTGCTTTATCTGAAGGGTTAAATCCCCATTAGGAGCAAGTATATCTTGAGAAGATTACTTGGTGTACATGGAAAAGTTGAGACTTTCAAAACAATGCTTAAGTCCATCCAGATCCTACTTACCACGGCTACATACTATGACTACGATATCTGGCGGTTGGGTGTCATGACTGCTTTTTTTTCCCTAAATATTGATTTGGAAGAAAGCGTCTATAAGTACACAGCCAGAGGGCTTCGTAGACAGTGGGAGCAGCAGAAACGTGTGCAAGATGTTTTACGTGATAAAGCAGGCATCGCGGAGTTGGAACGTCTGTTTTGATATGGTAGTCAAAGAGTTTGACTTCATCAAAATGGTAGATGAACCTTGTATATACAAAAAGGTAGTGGAGAGTATATTGGTGATCCTTGTAGAGTACGTGGATGACATACTCTTAATAGGGAAGGAGTTTCCTATGCTACGCTCGGTCAATCTCCGCTTATCACAAGCATTCTCCATATAGGATCATAGTGATACCTCCTAAATCCTGGGTTTTGGATCTATGAGATAGATCTAATTAGATGTTAGGATACTCACTAGTTTTAGTGAGATGGTATCAATCGATCCGGGGGAGAATCACTGGAAAGGTTCCAGGGTGATTAGGATGACTGAATGTCAGTCGCAGGCATTGTCTTTACCCTCGGTGAAGGGACGGTATGTTGGAAGAGTTCCAAGCTAGATACCGTGACATACTAGACGATTAAAGGCAAGATACATCGTTACCAAGGATGCTACCAAAGAGACAGTCTATATATATAAGTTCATGAGATGAACTTCGTTCCTACCATTGTGTGACAATGGAGTTGTGGCTTTAGCCAAGGAACTACCGTCCCATCAAAAATTCAGATATAATTCTTAGGCAGTATCACCTGATCATGGAGATGGTTGATCTCCAAGGAGATCGAGGTTAGGAGAGTATACACAGAGGACAACAGTGCGGATCCACTCATAAAGGCATTTTTCCCAGTAGAGACTTTTATGGAATGGTTGAGTATGAGATACTTCAACCACAGCTAATTGTTGGGTATGTGATACCACAACAGATGGCCCTAGTGCAAGTGGGAGATTCTTAGTTATATGTATGCCCTAGAGACCAGTACTGTACATACGATGTATATTGTAGTGGATGCTTAGACATATATAGGGAGGACTTTCTTGCTCGACATGATAGTATGCTATCTAGTTGTACTTTATCTTAACATGTACTCTGATTTTCTCTATGTTACATGTTGATAAAGCCCTTAGAATATGTACTCGGCTACTGGGACTATGATGAGATCATACTAGTGGGGTCACGGTAGTCGACGAGTACATCCTATAACTGTTCCTAGTCGAGGGTGTATCGAGACAGGGCATCGATACACCAGAGTAGACTAGCGTATACGCATTTTGACCCATATGATGGGTGATGGATGATCCCATATCCATCGGTGTTTGACATCAAGGATGGTGTATGGGTGCTCAGTAGAGACTGGGTACACTAGACGGACTCGCCGAGAACTCTCAGATGGTATTATACCTCACGTCAGATGGCAGTTCTCCGGTGACACTGGTACAGCGTAGTCTGTTGACCCGAGATCGTCATAGAGTCTTGTGTGATTCCCACTGTGCTTTGATTTCCATCATACCACGTCCAAGAGGGCATGCAAAAAGGTGTCTTTTAGGTATAGTCCTGAATCACATGGAGGCAATGAGCGATAGGAGGGGATTCGTCTCTCCCGGTATAGGGAGTTGATGTTGTGCTGTGTTCGATTGGTTATAACTGGAAATCCCTGTCCCAGGTTGCTGAGATTTACTGGTAAGTGTTATCAGTAGTTTCTTAAACTGTTATACACCTCATATCGACACGACTTATCAAGCTACTGGGGTCTGACGTTTTCCACCCCTAGGCGAGATATGCGACATATCAGACGACGAGACCGGACTGTACGGGAGTGTTACTGATTGGATTCGCAGGAGAATATACAGGCTTGCTTGTTGATCTTCTGATCGCTCAATACCAGAGTAGCTGTTATGTTTAGCTGACCGCTTGCAGCTTGTGGGTGTTTGATATGATCATCACCTACTGCCGGCGTACTGACGATTTTTTAGAGTCCAACACAGAGGTTTCTTGACTCAGGCAAAACGGTAGGGGCACATATGTGATATGTGCAGGACCGAGGATAATACGATTTAAGATACCGTATTCTATTCTCGTGATATTTGATATCAGCCAGGTCATCGGGTCAAGCATTGATTCGATGAATCGGTAAATGATATATTAGTCGGTTATATGCGATATAGCCAGATTGTCGGATCAAGTGTTGATTCGATGATTTAATGTATAATTATATATATGATATATTAAATTACATTAACTAATATTAGCTCACTAAAAGATTCTTTTTCTCACTCGGGTAATACATTGATATATATGCGATATATGTTAATTGTATTATTTTATTTTGTTACAATAAATATTATATTTGTGATATATAATATTGTAACATGATATGATTACTAATGCAACATATTTAGTAGAGATTAAACAAGGTTGGGGTTTGAATTGGGTTAGTTCTTTCATGAACATTCTAGAAGGTTTTTCTTTTGTCATGAAAGAGATATTATGCTTGATATTTTGTAATGACTTATTCTTAACCCAACCCAAACCCTAGCCCTAGTTAAATCTCTACAAAGGTTTAGTTGTCCATGGTTACATGATTAATCGTATATTATTTCATTATTCATCACAAAAGGTTTTTAATTAATTATTCTTCTTCTTCTTCCTTGAGTTCTTCATGGAAAAGTTTTCTAGCTTTTTCAAAGGTGATGAAAATGAGTGAGAAATAGAAAATAAATGAGAGCAAAAAATTCTACTTCATCATCCTCATCTATCCTTGCCATTTAAATAAGGATGTTCACTTCATTTAGTGAGTGAGAGCTTGTGTTAATGAAACTTCAAGGTAGATCATCTTTGTTATCGAAGATCGGAAGTAAGCTTGCATCTTTCTCTTCGTTGAGCCTCTCGAGAGTCCAGAACTTGATTATTGCAGCGAAGGGACCACAACACGGAGCTTATGAAGTGAAGGACCGGATCTACAAAGGTTGTAATCCCTCTCACTTAGTGTTAAAGTGTTTAACATGGTTGTTTTCGCCTAATCTCTAGTATAAAGATCTTGTTTAGGGTTGTTCGGCATGGCTAAATTTTATATCGGGCATGGTTGATACCTCGTAGACCCTTGTTCGTGTGCCTAGAAACCCTACAGAAACTCCCACGACTAGGGACATTTTAAAGATGTTCTTATAGACTACCTAACTCTCACGTATATGATCGCCATCATACTGCTGGTAGTCAAGCAAGAATCCTATGGGCTCTATCAACATGTAATAGTGATCTGTAATGTCACCTGAAGCATGTACACGATGATAAAGACAAACCAGATAGCATACTATCATCTCGAGTAAGACTGTTCTACCGGTATAGATCCTCCCTCAATCGTTTCAATCACCTTCCTGCGATCCAATAATTTACTTTGATGGCACTATATCCAACAATCTCCCACTTGCACTTAAGGCTAATTATTACGATGTCGCATACTCACAGCCCGTGTGATACCGATCACCCAACTCCTCTGCTAATCAGTTTCACAAAGCTCGTTTGTGAAACTATTGCGTTCGAGAAATAGCCTCAGTGAGTGGATCCGCTCTGATGTTTCTTTCTATGTCTCTCTATATCTCAAGCTCGTGGAGAAAACCATCTCCCTAAATGAGTAATACCTGTCTTAGAATATGCCTGGATATCTGATAGGTTCTAGTTCACAAATGAACTCTAAATCCAAACTTCTTAGACTGTATCGTCAACTAAACTTAATCAGTATCCTGCGCCATGCCTCCCTCAGTATCCGCTTGGACCACATGTCCAAACTACTGCCCCTCGTCAGAGGGAAAATTATAACTCTGACAGTCACTCTGTCATCCAGGTCACCTTGGAAGCCTGGAATGATAGCCGTCTCCCGAAGGAGGCTACCGTTATCATATCCCTAGAACTCCACTTATGTTCTAAAACTGCTTCCGAACGTTTCTCCAGGATTGGATAAATATCAACTTATTGCAGTTAGTGCAAAAACAACATCTGGTGTAGTACTTGACATCTCATGATTGACTCAATTGCCTAAGCAAGTGATATGCCAATCATTCACATCCCTCTCCTTTTTAGTCTGTAAGACACATTTAGAAAGGGTGACTCCATCACCTGCAAGTACACCGCCATACCAGGAGTCGTCCATTCTAAAACAGCTTTAGAATGTTGTCTAAGTACCCAGATTGGGACACTTCCCAAATCTAGATCTAAAACAATAGATCTAGTAAGCAGAATGCCTGATGTTATATCCATATCCTGTGTGGAGAAACCACTGTGTGAAAACCATAGTATAACCGATCGTAGTATAGGAATATCACTTCCCACTCTGTGTATGTCATCCAAATATAAGGACATACCACCCTACTACCTTCTTAACAGATCCATCCCCTATTCTGATGAAGTCAAAACCTATGACTATCACATCAAAAATAAATGATCTATCTCCGCTATATCTGCTTTAGTCTATAAATAGATATAAGCTACTTGTCCACTATGCTTCCGCTGCTCCCACTGAATACGACAACCCTCTGGCAGAGTCATATATATATGCACTTCCAAAGCTAGTTTAGAACGACGCTATACTCATCCTCCTGCCGGGTCTCATAGTCTGGAACAGCAGTAATAGCAAGTTTGGGTACACAAGAACCTCACTGTCACCGTCCTTGAGGATACCAGAGTACCTCTCGGTTGCCTGAGGTTACCCACCATATCTGCGGAGTGGCTAATGGAATGCCAAACCCGATTGAATTTTTAGGTCCTATTAAATTTTCAGTAATCGTTTGCGGTTCTGGAATCACTTCCAGTCCTACCATACTCTCACTACTGTTTTCTGAAAAAGTCCATTTTACTGAAACTGTGGCGAGTCAAGAACAATATCACTATTGATCTTCCAAATGATAGAAAGTTAACACTCGTCATAGCCTGGGTTAACCCACAAACTACCATTACAGAAACTTGCCTTGATTAATCCAGAGTCTGGTTTTAAGCATAACCCGGACAACTCCATATACCTTAACAACGTTAAGATATGATCCATTCTATATACAATATAGAAACAGAGGCACTGATTTTATTGGAACCAGATTCAAATCATGCAGCTGTATCCAGTGCATGTCAACTAAATAGAGAGAGGCCGATCAGTATTACTCAACATAGGAGTGCATCCAATTATGAGTAACCAAAAATAGAAACAAGTATCTTTTAACCATTAATATCTACTGAATACCTAATACAAGTATCTACATCTTTGATCACCTTGAAGAATCCCGATACTACTTCCAACACCTGGTTCTCTACTTTATTCATATACCTATAACTTCTCAAAACTTAGACCTTGTATTTATACGAAACAGTTGTCTAAAAACTAGAGAAGTCACAAGTAAACAGAATATAGTATGAGTACCATCCTCTATGTCCTAAAGGACACTGGACAACATACAATACTTTGTATAAGTCCCCTGAGTTGAATAACTCATACCCTGTGCTTCGTAGGTTGAAAACTGTACTATAGTTATGAATAATTAAATTGCTGTTGAATGCTCCTTACCTAACCATCAACTGATATAGGTAAATGTCATGGACATAATTTCAAAAACTTATATCTCGCTTATAAAATAAACGTACAGATACATCGGTTTAAAATTGGTGCATAACAACGGATATTCAAAACCAAATATTTGTCGTCCGGCAAAAACCCAGGCAATTTCCTCAAATATCACCAATTACAACGAATACCGATATAATGAGGATGATCAGCTAATTCCCAATAACTTACTCCCACTCATCATCTATAAAACCATACAGATGTGAGAATCATACCTGGTAAATACATACCCTGGAGCAAGGGCCTAATTGGGAAATCAGTTTTCAATTAACAACGCATAGTGAAACTGAAACATTAACATGTTTCGAAGGGGTATCCGGTATTCCTAGTAATGTCTCTTCCATTAGCAGATTCATGATTGTAACCGTATATTTCGTTACTATCTTTCCAAATCCCTTTATTTGACTTTACTCATTTCCTTCTGTAGACCACACTTAGGCTAAATGGTTTTCTTCCTTCCCTACTATTCGGCACCAGCCTATGATTTAGAAGAAGACAATCCAATAAGTATAATAGGTGTACTCTCCAAATCCTAGGAGCACTCGCAACCTGAAAGAAGGTGATGATAAAAGACAACTGAATAAACCTTATTCTATTTCTCCTGAACCGGAGAAAAGCAAAGGTGAAGTAGGAGTGGCAATGAAATACGCGGTTTGGTCGTGAATGATAGCAGTCGCAATTTACTTTGCCCTCTTTCTAGTCCCTTTATTTCGTCTTTACTTATTACCTTCTATACATCCAACTTAGGCTAATTGGTTTTGTCCTTTCCCTACCTTTCGACACCTGCCTATGGTTTGGAAGAAGACTATCCAATAAGCATAATAGGTGTACCCTCTCCTAATCCTAGGAGCCCTCACAACCTAAGAAAAGGTAAAAGGAAAAGACAACTGAATAGTCCTATTCATTCTCTCCAGAACCAGAATCCATCCTCGAAAAAGTTCCTTCGAGTTCGTATGTAATTATACGATGGATTTATCCAATGGAAGTGGATCTAAGTAGTGATACAGACTATTCTGATGAAAAGAAAAAAGGATAAAAGAAGGAGTGGCAATGTTGTATGCAACTCAGACAATCCAAAATCCAGTCTTTTAAGAAAGTTCGGTTAACTTGGTTACTGAGTTATAGTCTAGGGTCGGGTCATGGTTGCTGCCAAAGAAAGAGAGAAAAGAAACACTCTGCGTGCACTCTAACCTAGATCAGAATGGCTAATCACTTTATCTAATCAGGATGTCTCCCACTGTATCCTCAAATTCTCCTCCAAACCTGAAAGAAGAATTAGTCGAGATCACCCGAGAAGTAAACCAACTCATCAGTGGGAATCAGCATCCAACTATCATCGCATGATAACTTGATGGAATTCACTCAAGTCACCACACTCCAAAAGGTATGCGCATGCCTGGCAAGTTTCAGTTTCTTTAGAAAGTCCCGATATGATTTTTACCCCAAGCGGCTTATGACCTTAACTAGGTCAACAAACCATAAACCGCTAGTCAAGTTCAACCCGTCATTATTCTAGATTGCAATAAACCCGCCCGTACGTGCCCTTGACTAGGTCAATAAGGCCGCATGACTGTCCTAACCAATCTCATTTATGCAACAAACAAGCACCACTTAGCTATCGAACACTACGTCTTGACTAGGTTAACAAACGCAGCACAAATACTAAATAATACCTGTAAGAAATGACGAAGGGCTACGGCTGGTTTTTGGCGAAAAACCATTAACGTAATGAACTTGATATCGTTGAAGGAACTGCATAGATTTTTATAAATATATAGTAGCAAAAACCTTTGCTAAAGAAGTCACTCCCGGTGAAGGGATCTCGGCACTTTCCCCGTAGAATGAGTTGCGGGATATTCCAACTGAATACCATGATGCAAAGCAAAAAATAATCGACTATAGTGAAGTTATTACCTTGACGCAAACCTCTGTCCAACGGGTCACTCCCGATGAAGGGATCTCATCCCTTGCCTCGTCGAATGAGGTGCTAGATATTCATGACCGAATACCACTGTACAAAACAAAAGAAAGCTCTCTAGTAATAACAGCCTTTTTTAAAATTGTTCCAACAACATCAAATAGATCTGTTTTCCTTGTATTGATCTGAATCAACGCAGTACCATCATTTAATCATACTACAAAAGAACGAAAATATAATATACGTATATGTCATCCTCATTCACCACTGGGTCCCGTCATCACCCGTTAGGTTACTTAACTAACGACAGAGCGGGGACTGGACTAGCACGGCTGTAAAACATATACAACATCTACTAGTATATATCAATATATAATAATCGCTCCAGGCGTGATAAATGCAACATCAGAGAAAAGTAATAAGCATCACAGAACAATACAGATAATCTGGGAGTCCCGGGTTTCCTTTGAGCCGCAAATGAAACCCGACGTTCCCCTGGTGTGGATAGCCTATGCAATGAAAACCTAGACCCCTACGAATGCGACAAGTTACCCGCCAAAACCAGAAGCGACGCAGCCCCCTTCAGCAAAGTGAATGGACCACCCAGCACTTCACGGATCTGGTAACTTGAGCACCCCTCCTTGTGTCAACTTGTACCCCGTACGAGTGCGGCGAATAGCCCACGAATTCTAGAGTGAAGCCCCCTCCGTCTCAAAGCCATGAAATATTGGCTCGTTGCCCTCTAGAACCCGGCTATCCGTGCACTCCACCTTGGTGTAATCCTAGTACAGAAAAGAAAAATATGTACAACGGTGACATCGGCCTCAACCCGGTCGTGCCCCAAAAGAATAATATACAAACAGGCAGTGACGGCAGTCCACATGTCAGACGCTCGCCCCGCGATATCAAATGTACAAATAAATCCAAACTGCACTAACATTGCACCCAAGTTATCCACCACGACAAATCTGCAAGAACACAGCACAACACAGAACATCAACGTGAATGTCACGTTCGCAAACCCGTCTAAAAGGACTATAGCGATTAGATAAGATTTACCGCTCGAATGACATTTACGGTCGCAGATAGTAATGTAATGCACTACAAACTTTAAACAATGTTAGAAAATATCGACTTCGAAATAACCCCCGAATAGCCCCAAACAACTAGATAAAACCATATCCAAACTGGGCTAAACAAACAATTCCACTGAATCAACATTCCAGAGACCAGACTGCACCACAAAAATGAAGCCCAGAAGCTTCTAAATGGCCGGCCTCCTCGATTTTGGGAGCCATGTGCTTGGCCAAAATCCGAGGGATTGGGGTCGTGTTTGGGGTGCAGGCTATAGATCATGTCAGTAGTCTTCTGCAGTTGTTTAAATAATTTTTGAAGACACTTTGAAAAATGACAGAACCTTGAATGTGCGGGGCAGTGCAATGTAGTTGTTTCGGTTTCGATACTTTAACATTATCTAAACAAGCTAGCAAAGAGTTTATGGCGTAGCTCTGATACCATGTTGGGTTACGTCAGCGCCCCGACCGTCAATCCGAGGCCAGATGCGGAACAAAAATTTTTCAAAACTTGGCGCTACCATAACCTTTATCCGGATCGTACCATTAACACTAAAACTAGCAAACTTCTAAAATGATAGAATGGCTATACTGATCGAACCGTGTCCTTCGGTCTTTAGCCACCATCCCTAGCTTCTCGCGGCATCTCCAATCTCGCTCGATCTTCGGTCTCCTCGTCGAAAAGGGCACCACATCAAGAAGTCTTTTTACGGGCTCCCGATTCAAACCGAAGCAACTCGGACATGAAGTTTGCTAGCCGACATGTCCAAGGTGAAGTAGAGAATGTGTGTGATAACTTTGTCTCTATATGCTCAATGAATCTCAACACATGAGATGGGATGAGTGGAGGTTGAAGAAGAAGCCATTGATGGAGGAAGTTGTGAGCTCGAGAAGAAGATCAAGAAGAGGCTTATTGTTATTGTGTGAGATGATAATGTGTGAGTGCACGAATTCACAAGAGCTAACCCCACTAATATGTGGCTGCCCTCTCTCTCCTCCCATCACAATCTCACCCAATAATCAATCAATTAAAATGACATAGCACCAAAAAAAAGACCATGAGTCACCAAATTGCACATGCTACATTAATTGCTCTTCATGATGACTAAGCTCACAATTTCCACCTAATTAAACATTTAAACCAAAATGTTTAATCCAACAAAAAAAATATGGCGTCAACTAAAATAAACTCGTGACGGATCACAAGAATACCCCTCATCTGTTTATACATACCTGCATCAGCATTCCGACTGAATGCGAATGCAATGAGACTAAAGTAATCCAACAAATTTAATACTAGGATCCGGCTTAAACCAAAGCCCACTAATATGATCCATTCAATCATGATCCGTGTACAAATGCACGTGTATGATCGAAAACTGACATAAAACCGTACGGCCTCTACAACGTTTCGCCCGAAACGGGGAAACTTTCTGTGGGGGACTCTAAAGACTCGTCAATTCGCTGGCAGTGGGTTTAACCACAAGTATGTCAGTAGTACTAGCTGTACGTAACGGCTGCCCATGTATTGAGCGAAAGAGAAGCTGACGAGCGAACTCATCCTGAAACCATACTGAGCCTATCTGTGACAATCTCCGTACAGTCCGTTATGTTCGCCTATGAGTATCTCATATCGGGCCTAGGGGGATTGTAAACGTCAGACCCCCCCAATAGCGGTATAAGTCGTGCGGGAGTGTAGCCCAGAACACCTTGAGAAACTACTGGAATACCTACCAGTAAATCTCACTTGACTTGGCTAAGGACTTTGTGTAATGGCTCTCCAGACACAGCGCGATATCAACCACCAATACCGGGAGAGACGAATCCTGTCTAACCGCCACTGCCTCCAAGTGCTTCGGGACTGCACCCAACTACTACCTATTTGCACGACTCTTTTGAGTCATGGTAGGGTAGCAATCAAAGAACAATGGGAACACACTTGAGGAAATGTAGCAGTGTCAAGTCAACGGACTAAAAAGTACTCATGTCACTTGGGAACTGCTCCTGACGATAGGTATAGTACCAATCAACAGTACCTCTATGAGTCCATCCGGTTTACTCATAACCTAATAAGCACCTGTATACTATCTTAGGTGAACCAACTGATACCAATGGCTTGTGAGACCAACCACCGCCACTCGTCGGGGTCTCGATCCGTATACACTGGTCTACTCATGGTGTAAGTCTACGGTAGCGCCCCGGCCGTCTGTCCGAGGCCAAAATGCGAAAACAAAAACGTTTCAAAACTTGAAACCGGCGCTATCGCAGACTTTAATCCCGGATCGAACCATTAACCTATAACTAGCAACTAGAGAAAGGTTAGAAAAGCTATACTGATCGATCCATGTCCTTTGGTCTTTAGCCACCATCCCTACCTCCTCGCGGCATCTCCGATCTCCGGTCTCCTTGTCGGAAAGGGCACCACATCTTCGAGTCTTTTTACGGGCTCCCGCTTCGTCCGAAGCAACTCGGACATGAAGTTTGCAAGCCGACGTGTCCAAGGCGATATAGAGAATGTGTGTGATCACTTTGTCTCAAGCATCCATTGATTCTCAACACATGAGAGTGTATGGATGGAGGTTGAAGATGAAGCCATCAATGGAAGTTGTGAGCTAGAGGAAGAAGAAGAAGAAGCTTTTCTTTTTCTAGTGTGTTGTGTGTTAAAATGAGAGAGTGAGAGTGAAAAATACAAGAGCAAACTGCTATCTATGGCTGCCCTTCTCTCTCTTCCTCTCATTTCAATTCACAAATCAATCACATAATGTGACACATGCACAAAGAAAGAAACCATGAGTCACCACTTGTGCATGTGTCACAATTAATGCTCCTAATCATGATTTCTAGCTCATTATTTCCATATGTAAACATTAACCCAAATGTTTACAACAATAAAAAGATACGACAACATCTAAAGTAAACTCATGACGGATCATAAGGATACCCCTCACCTGTATATACATACCTGCATCCGCATTCCGACTGAATGCGAATGCGATGAGACTAAAGTAATCCAACAAATCTAATACTAGGATCCGGCTTAAACCAAAGCCCACTAGTATGATCCGCCCAATCATGATACGTGCACTACTGCACGTATATGATTGAACCCTGCCATATATCATACGGCCTCTACAACGTTTCGCCCGAAACTTGAGAAACTATCTGTGGGGGACTCTAAAGACTCGTCAATACTTTAGCTGTAGATTTAACCACTAGCATGTCAATGCTACTAGCTGTACGTAACGGGCTACCAGGTATTGACCAAAAGGGAGGTCGATGAGCGAACTCATCCTGACACCCTACTGAGCCTGTCAGTAACAATGTCCGTACAGTCCGGTCCGTTCATCTATGAGCATTGCATGTCAGGCCTAGGGGGTTGGTAAAAGTCAGACCCCCAAAAGCGATATAAGTCATGTCGGAGTATAACCCAGAACACCCTGAGATACTACTGGAATACCTACCAGTAAATCTCCTGCCTTGGCCAAGGACTTCGTATAATGGCTCTCCTAGACACAACGCGATCTCACCCCCAATACCGGGAGAGACGAAACCCCTGCTTATCCGCTCACTGCCTCCCTGTGGCTAAGGACTGTACCCAACTAAAACCTGTTTGCACGACTCCTTTGAGCCGTGGTAGGGTAGTAATCAAAGCACAGTGGGAACTCATATGAGACAAATGACGATCTCAGGTCGATGAACTAACCTGTGCACATGTCACCAGGGAACTGCTATCTGACGTCAGGTATAATACCAACTAGCATGTTCCCGGCGAATCCTGTCCGGTGTACTCATAATCCAATGAGCACCTGTATACATCTTAGGTGAACCAACTGACACCAATGTCTTGTGAGACCGGACACCGCCCCTCATCGGGGACTCGACTGTATACACTAGTCTACTAATAGAATATTGATGCCCAGTCTCGAAATTCTCACGACTAGGGACCTTTTAAGTATGTGCCTATAGACCCCAGCTCCCATGTATATGATCGCCATCATACTGCTGGCCGTCAAGCAAGAATTCTAAGGGCTCTATCAACGTGCAATAGTGACCTGAAAGGTTACCTAAAACTGTACACGATGATAAAAGATAAACCAGATAGCATACTATCATCTTGAGTAAGACTGTCCTACCGGTATTAGTCCTCCCTCAATCATTGTAATCACGTGCCTGTGATCCAATAATTGACTCTGAGGGCACTATATCCAACAATCTCCCACTTGCACTTAAGGCTAATTATTACGATTTCGCATACTCACAGCCCGTGTGATACCGAACACCCAACTCCTCTACTAATCAGTCTCACAAAGCCCATTTACGAAACTATTGCGTTCGAGGAATAGCCTCAGTGAGTGGATCCGCCCTGATGTTTCTTTCTATGACTCCCTTTATCTCAAATTCGCGGAGAAAGCCATCTCCCAAAATGAGCAATACCAGTCTTAGAATATGTCTGGATATCTGATGGGACCAAGTTCATAAATGAACTCCAAATCCAAACTTCTTAGACTGTATCGTCAACTGAACTTAATCAGTATCCTGCGCCATGCCTCCCTCAGTATCCGCTTGGACCACCTGGCCAAAATACTGCCCCTCGTCAGAGGGAAAACTATAACTCTGACAGTCACTCTGTCATCCAGGTCACCTTGGAAGCCTGGAATGATAACCGTCTCCTAAAAGAGGCGGTTGTTATCATATCCCTAGAATGTCCATTTATGTTCTAAAACTGCTTCCGAACGTTTCTCCAGGGTAGGATTAATGTCACAAATTATTGCATCTAGTGCAAAAACAACATCTAGTGTGGTATTTAACATCTCATGATTGACTCAATTGCCTAAGCAAGTGATCTGCCAATCATGCACATCCCTTTCCCCTTTAGTCTGTAAGAAACCTTCAGAGAGGGTGACTCCATCACCTGCAGGTACACTACCGTGCTAGGAGTCGTCCATTCTAAAGTACCTTTAGAATGCTGTCTAAGTACCCAGATTAGGATACTACCCAAATCCAGATCTAAAACCATAGATCTAGTAACCAGAATGTCTGATATTATATCTATATCCTATGTGGAGAAACCACTGTGTGACAACCAAAGTATAACCGATCGTAGTATAGGAATTTCACTTCCTACTATGTGTATGTCATCCAAATACCAGGACATCACACCCTATTACCTTCTTAACAGATCCATCCCCAATTCTGATGAAGTCAAATCTATGACTGTCACATCAGAAATAGATGATCTATCTCCGTTATATCTGCTTTAGTCCTTAAATAGACATAAGCTATTTGTCCACTATACTTCCGCTGCTCCCACTGACTACGACAACTCTCTAGCAGAGTCATATACACGTAAACTTCTAAAGCTAGTTTAGAACGACGTTATACTCATCCTCCTACTGGGTCTCACAGTCTGGAACAACAGCAATGGCAAGTCTGGGTAAACAAGAACCTCCCTGTCACCGTCCTTGAGGCTACAGGAGTACCTCTCGGGTGCCTGAGGTTACCCACCATATCTGCGGAGTGGCCAATGGAATGTCTTTCCAGATTGAATCTTTAGGTTCTTATCAAATTTTCAGTAATCGTTTGCGGTTCTGGAATCACTTCTAGTTCTACCATACTCCCACTACTGTTTTCTGAAAAAATCCATTTTTATTAAAACTGTGGCGAGTCAAGAACAATATCACTATTGATCTTCCAGATGGTAGAAAATCAACCCTCGACATAGCCCAGGTCAACCCACAAACAGCCATTACAGAAATGTGCCTTGAGTTATCCAGAGTCTGGTTTTAAGCATAAGCCGGACAACTCCCCGTACCTTAACATTGTTAAGATATGAACTATTCTATATCCAATATAGAAACAGAGGCACTGATTTAATTGGAACCAGATTCAAATCATGCAGCTGTCTCCAGTGCATGTCAACTAAATTGAGAGAGGCCGATCAGCATTACTCATCTTAGGAATACATCCAGATATGAGTAATCTGAAAGAGAAGCAAGTTCTCATAATCATTACTATCAATTGAATGCCATACACAAGTATCTACATCTTCGATTATCTTGAAGAATCCTGATACTTGCAATACCTGGTTCTCTACTTTATTCTTATACCTATAACTTCTCAAAACTTAGACCTTGCATCTCTACGAAACACATGTCTAAGAACTAGAGAAGTCACAAGTAAACAGAATATAGTACGAGTACTATCCCCTCTATCCTCATGGACACTAGACAACATACAATACTCTGTATAAGTCCCCTGAGTCTAATAACTCATTCCCTGTGTGTCGTGGGTTGAAAACTGTACATATGGTTAAGAAGAATTGCACCGCTGTTTAATGTTCCTTACCTAACCATCCACTGATATAGGTTAATGTCATGGACATAATTTCAAAAAGTTATATCTCACTTTATAAAAATAAACGTACAGATATATCAATTTGAAATTGGTGCATAACAACGGATATTCAAAACCAAATATTTATCGTCCGGGAAACAACCCAGGCGATTTTCTCAAATATCACCAATTACAACGAATCCCGATATAATGAGGATGATCACCCAATTCCCAATAACTTACTCCCACTAATCATCTGTAAAACCATACAGATGTGAGAATCAAACCTGGTAAATGCATACCCTGGAGCAAGGAATAATTGGGAAATCAGTTCTCTTTTAACAATACACAGTGAAACTGAAACATGTAAATGTTTCGAAGGGGTATCCGGGTATTCTTAGTAATGCCTCTTCCATTATCAGATTCACAACTATAACAATATATTTCTGTGCCATCTCTCCAAATCCTTTTATATGCCTTTAGTCATTACCTTCTGTACACCCCTTTAGGCTAAATGGTTTTCTTCCTTCCCTACCGTTCGGCACCAGCCTATGGTTTGGAAGAAGACTATCCAATAAGCGTAATAGGTGTACTGTCCTAATCCTAGGAGCACTCGCAACCCGAGAGAAGGTAAAGATAAAAGACAACTGAAGAAAACCTTATTCCTATTTCTCCTGAACCAGAATCCATCCCCGAACTGGAACAAGTCCCTTCAAGTTCGTATATAACCATACGATGGAGTATCCAATAAACTGTGGATCTTCATAGTGATACGGAGTGTCCTGGAGAAATACAAAGGTGAAGTAGGAGTGGCGATGAAATACTTGGTTTGGTCGTGAATAGCAGTCGCAATTTACTTTGCCCTCTTACTAATCCCTTTATTTGTCTTTACTTAATACCTTCTGTACACCTTTTAGGCTAAATAGTTTTCTTCATTCCCTACAGTTCGGCACCTGCCTATGGTTTGGATGAAGACTATCCAATTAGCGTAACAAGTGTACCGTCCTAATCCAAGGAGCACCCGCAACCTGAGAGAAGGTAAAAGGAAAAGACAACTGAATAGTCCTATTCATTTTCTCCAGAACCAGAAACCATCCTCGAATCTGGAACAAGTTCCTTCGAGTTCGTATATAACCATATGATGGTTTTATCCAATAGAAGTGGATGTTTGTAGTAATACTGGGTGTTCTGGAGAAAAGGGTAAAAGTAGGAATAGCAATGAGGTATGCAACTCAGACAAAACCAAAAGCCAGTGTTTTAAGAAAGTTCGGTTAACTTAGTCACTGAGTCATAGTCAAGGGTCGGGTCATGGTCGCTGCCAAAGAGAGAGAGAAAAAAAACACTCTGCGTGCACTCTAACCTAGATCAGAATGGTTGTCAATTTATCTAATCAGGAAACCTCCCACTGTATCGTCAAATTCTCCTCCAAACCTGAAAGAAAAATTAGTCGGGATCACCCGAGGAGTAAACCAACTCATCAGTGGGAATCGGGATCCAACTATCATCGCATGTTAACGTGATGGAATCCACTCACGTTATCACACTCCAGAAGGTATGCGTATATCTGGCAAGTTTCAGTTTCTTTAAAAACTCCCGATGTGATTTTTACCCCATGCTCTTATGACCTTGACGAAGGCCAACATATCATAAGTCGCATGTCAAGTTCTACCCGTCATTATCCAGGTTAATTTGAACCCACCCGTACATACCCTTGACGAAGGCCAAAATAGTAGTACGACTGTCCAAAACCAAGGCATCTATCTATGCTGCAGAGAAGTAACAAATAGCTACCATACACTATGCCTTGACGAAAGCCAACATACATAGCATGAATACTAAGTGCTACCTTTCTGAAATGACGGAGGGCTACGAATGGTTTTTGGCGAAAAACCTTTAACATAATGAACTTGATATCGTTGAAAGAACCGGATAGCTTTTTATAAAAATATAGTGGCGAAAACCTTTGCTAAAGAGGTAACTCCCGGTGAAGGGATCTCGGCTCTTTCCCCGTAGAATGAGGTGCAGGATATTCCAACTGAATACCACGATACAAAGCAAAAAGGCAATCGGCTATAGTGAAGTTATTACCCTGACGTAAACTTCTGTCCAAGGGGTCACTCCCGGTGAAGGGATCTCGGCCCTTGCCTCGTCGACTGAGATGCTGGATATTCATAACCGAATACCACTGTGTAAAACAAAAGAAAACGTCCTTGCAATAATAGCTTTTCGAAAAATGTTCCAACAACATCAGAATAGGTTTGTTTAGCTTGCATTGATCCGAATCAATGCAGTCCCATCAATTAATCCCACCACAAAAGAACAAAAATATGATGTACGTGTATGCCATCCGCATTCGCCACTGGGTCCCGTCATCACCCGTTAGGTTACTTAACTAACGACAGAGCGGGGACTGGACTAGCGCGGGTGTAAAACATATACAACATCTACTAGTATATATATCAATATATAATATTCGCTCATGGCATGATAAATGCAACATCACAGAAATGTAATAAGCATCACAGAACAATACAGATAATCTGGGATCCCCGGGTTTCATAGAGCCGCTACTGAAACCCGACGTTCCCCTGGTCGTGTGGATAGCCTGTGCAATGAAATCCCAGACCCCTATGGGTGCGGCAAGTTACCCGCCAAAACCTGAAGCGAGGCAGCCCCCTACAGCAAAGTGAATGGACCACCCAGCACTTCACGGAATCCGGTAACTTGAGCACCCCTCCTTGGGTCAACCTGTACCCCCTATGAATGCGGCGAATAGCCCGCCAATTCTAGAGTGAAGCCCCCTCTGTCTCAAAGCCATGAGATACGGGCCCGTTGCCCTTTAGAACCCGGCTACCCGTGCATCCCACCGTGAGGAAATCCTAGTATAGAAAGAAAAATATATACAACGGGTACATCGACCTCAGCCCGGTCGTGCCCCAAAAGAATAATATACAAACAGGCAGTGACGGCAGTCCACATGTCGGACGCTCGCCCCGCAGTATTAAATGTACGAATACAACCAAAGTGTACTACCATTGCATCCAGGCTATCCACCACGACAAATCCGCAACATCACAGCACAATACAGAACATCAACGTGAATGTCACGTTCGCAAATCCGTCTAAAAGAACTATAGCAATTAGACAAGATTTACCGCTCGAATGACATTCACGGTCACAGAAATAATGTAAGTACTGTAAACTAACATATTTAAATTTTCGATCGACAAAATTTCCCGAAGTGGGCCCCAAGACAACTGCAGCACTCAAAATAATCTGGGCCAAAAATAAACATTACAGAAACCCTAATTCCAAGAAATAAACCACTGTAGAAATTTTGGTCCAGAGAAGCCACAAAATGGCGGCTGAACAGCGGCCAAAACATGGGTATGGCCGTGGTTCCGCGGCGCTACTGCAGCATCATGCTACCAAATTTTCTCAGGTTTCTTAAAAAAGCCTGCCTGTTTTTCTGCAACACTCAAAATAATTTTTCGACCACAAAAAAAATTCGACAGAAACTTCGTTTTTGAAATTGCGGTTTCGGAAATTTTGTTCGATCGATATTTTAAATACGTTAGAACAAGCTAGTAATGGTTAATGGCGTGGCTCTAATACCATGTAAGTCTACGGTAGCGCCCCGGCCGTCTGTCCGATGCCAAAATGCGGAAACGAAAACTTTTTCAAAACTTAAAACCGGCGCTATCGCAGACTTTAATTTCGGATCGAACCATTAAGCTATAACTAGCAACTAGAGAAAGGTTAGAAAAGTTATACCGATCGATCCGTGTCCTTCGATCTTTAGCCACCATCTCTAGCTCCTTGCGGCATCTCCGATCTCCGGTCTCCTCGTCGGAAAGGGCACCACATCTTCGAGTCTTTTTACGGGCTCCCGCTTCGTCCGAAACAACTCGGACATGAAGTTTGCTAGCCGACGTGTCCAAGGCGATGTAGAGAATGTGTCTGATCACTTTGTCTCAAGCATCCATTGATTCTCAACACATGAGAGTGTATGGATGGAGGTTGAAGATGAAACCATCAATGGAGGTTGTAAGCTAGAGGAAGAAGAAGAAGAAGAAGCCTTTCTTTTTCTAGTGTGTTGTGTGTTAAAATGAGAGAGTGAGAGTGAAAAATACAAGAGCAAACTCCTATCTATGGCTGCCCTTCTCTCTCTTCCTCTCATTTCAACTCACAAATCAATCACATAATGTGACACATGCATAAAGAAAGAGACCATGAGTCACCACTTGTGCATGTGTCACAATTAATGTTCCTAATCATGATTCCTAGCTCATTATTTCCATATGTAAACATTAACCCAAATGTTTACAATAATAAAAAGATACGGCAAAATCTAAAGTAAACTCGTGATGGATCACAAGGATACCCCTCACCTCTATATACAAACCTGCATCCGCATTCCGACTGAATACGAATGCGATGAGACTAAAGTAATCCAACAAATCTAATACTAGGATCCGGCTTAAACCAAAGCCCACTAGTATGATCCGTCCGATCATGATCCGTACACTACTGCACGTATATGATCGAACCCTGCCAAATATCATACGACCTCTACAACGTTTTGCCCGAAACTTGAGAAACTGTCTGTGAGGGACACTAAATACTCGCCAATACTTTAGCTGTGGATTTAACCACTAGCACGTCAGTGGTACTAGCTGTACGTAACGGGCTAACAGGTATTGACCAAAAGGGAGGTCGATGAGCGAACTCATCCTGACACCCTACTGAGCCTGTCAGTGACAATATTCGTACAGTCCGGTCCGTTCTTCTATGAGCATCGCATGTCGGGCCTAGGGGGTTGGTAAAAGTCAGACCCCCAAAAGCGGTACAAGTCATGTCGAAGTGTAGCCCAGAACACCCTGAGATACTACTGAAATACCTACCAGTAAATTTACTGCCTTGGCCAAGGATTTCGTATAATGGCTCTCCTAGATACGGCGCGATCTCTCCCCCAATACCGGGAGAGACGAAACCCATGCCAATCAGCTCACTGCCTCCATGTGGCTCGGGACTGTACCCAACTAAAACCTGTTTGCATGACTCCTTTGAGCCATGGTAGGGTAGTAATCAAAGCACAGTGGGAACTCATACGAGACAAATGACGATCTCAGGTCGATGAACTAACTTGTACACATGTCACCAGGGAACTGCTATCTGACGTCAGGTATAATACCAACTAGCATGTTCCCGGCGAGTCCTGTCCGGTGTACTCATAACCCAATGGTCACCTGTATACATCTTAGGTGAACCAACTGACATTAATGGCTTGTGAGACCGGCCACCGCCCCTCGACGGGGTCTCGACTGTATACACTAGTCTACTAATGGAGTATCGATGCCCAGTATCGAAACTCCCACGACTAGGGACCTTTTAAGGATGTGCCTATAGACCCCAGCTCCCACATATATGATCGCCATCATACTGCTAGCCGTCAAGCAAGAATCCTAAGGGCTCTATCAACGTGCAAAAGATTACCTTGACCTGAAAGGTTACCTAAAGCTGTACACGATGATAAAGATAAACCAGATAGCATACTATCATCTTGAGTAAGACTGTCCTACCGGTATAGATCCTCCCTCAATCATTGCAATCACGTGCCAGTGATCCAATAATTGACTCTGAGCGAACTATATCCAACACATGGAGTATCGATGCCCAGTCTCGAAACTCCCACGACTAGGGACATTTTAAGGATGTGCTTATAGACTACCCAATTCTCACATATATGATCGCCATCATACTGCAGGTAGTCAAGTAAGAATTTATAGGCTCTATCAACGTGTAATAGTGATCTGTAATGTCACCTGAAGTATGTACACAATGATAAAGACAAACCAGATAGCATACTATCATCTCGAGTAAGACTGTTCTACCGGTATAGGTCCTCTCTCAATCATTGCAATCACCTGCCTGCGATCCAATAATTGACTTTGAGGGCACTATCCAACAATACCTGTATAGGTCCTCACTTAATTATCATAATCGACTACTTGCGATTACAATAATTACCGTGAGAGCACTATAACCAATACCAAAATGGTATTATATCTATTGTCAAATAACATTTCTTTGGTGACGATAGTACAGGGTAATCTTTTGACCTGAGATCTCTATAGTGTCTTGTGAGTGTTCCCGCTGTACTTTGATTACTACCCAACCATGGCTTTAAATAGTCATACATATAGGTTTTAGTTAGGTACAGTCCTAAAGCATATGGAGGCAGTGAGCGGTTGAGGGAATTCGTCTCTCCCGGTATAGGGATTTGATATCGCACTGTACAGGACATGACTATAACCAGAAGTTCTTGGCCAAAGCGGTTGAAATAAACTGATAAGTGTTATCAGTTGTATCTCAGATGGTTATGAATTCGATGTCTGCATGACTTATTGGGTTATTGAGGGTTTGATCGTTTCCACCCCAGACCGGTATACGATACACTTTGACGAAGAAACCGGACTCTACGGTATTTTGTCACTGATAGGTTTTGTTGGGTTCAGATGAGTTTTCTAGTCGACCTACCTATTGATCAATATCTGGGTAGTCATTACGTACAATTAGTACCGCTGACGAGCTTGTAGGTTAACTTATGAGGGGATTGATCTGAAAATGTTTCAGATTTAATCGGATATGATCATGCTTAAGCTACTGCCAATGTATTGTCAGGTCTTTAGAGTACCACAACGAAAGTGTCTGCCCAGAAAAAATGATGATGTAGCGTGCGTATGGGGATACATGAGGGAGTCCAATTAAACTTGTGTATATGATACACGTGATTTAATCGGACGTTCGATTATACTAGCCGGTTTATTTATAAACCAGGTTATTAAGTCAAGTGTTATCTTAATATCCATATATATGATATGATTACAAGTATTGTGTATATTGATACACACACACTCTTTCTCTCTTATTGGCATATGATACTATTGTATTGTTATGTATATGATACATAATATGCATATGTATACGATACATGTTTTCTCTCTCTTTATATATATATAGAGAGAGAGTGTGTGTGTGTGTGTGTGTATATATATCTATATATACAGAGAGAGAGAGTGTATTTGATACAATGCTGTCATATGATGTCAAAATTAGTGCATGTGAAGGGTGGGGACCACTCTCTCTCTTCACATGACACATGAAGAGAGAGAGGGGATGAATAAAAGAGAGAGGAATTCTTTTCTCTCTTGTTAATTTTTATTGTAGAAAAGTAAAAGAGAGAAAAAGAATGAGAGCTCAATTCTTCTTCTTCTTCGTCATCTTGACCTTCTCTTCATTTTTAAACATAGATGAAAAGAAAAGAAAAGAGAAAAGACTGAGATTTATCCACATCGTCTACTACCTCTACATATTAGCATCATGTGAGAGCTAGTTGCTTCATATTGAAGTGTTCAGAGTGAGGGGGAGCTTGGATTGGGTTTTTTCACCGTGGATCATTTTCGACGAGGCGTCGACGATCAAGTTCGATCCCTACGGCAACGGAGCCTAGTTAGGATTTTCCACTAGAGAGTGGACAGGCTACAAAAGTTTTAGCCCCTCTAACTCTTGTTATATGTTCTCTTGATTCTTGCAATTTATTGGTAAATAGATGGTTTTAGGTATGCAATTGGTGCTATGCTCTCTTGAAATTTTGTTCAATGTTCTCGCCGTGGTTCGCAAGTGTTGTGACCCTAGCGTCGATTGCTGATAATTAGTTGTATTGTTTGTTAACATGATTTGACTACGATTATTTAATAAATAGTTTATGCCTAATAAATTAGTTAAAATGAACATCTAATCTATCTTTGTACACAGAGAACCAGCGGAAAGGTACCGACGAAATATCTCGAAACGGATGAAAACAAAAGTTAATGAAGGTGTTTGCTTTATGCATTCCTAACTTGTCCATACGGGACAAATCTATCGGTTATCATACGATTGAATCTTCTCGTCACATAGACTATACGACGGTTGTTAGTATCGATCTATACCGTCCGATATTTAACAACCTTCGTATAGTTCTATGTCACGACGAATATCAAACGTATGTTAACCGTTAGACGGGGACTAAGTGGCGCTTTTAGTTTCATATATGAGTATCAATGAGAATATGAAACTTTCATATTATCATCGAGTATCATATAATGGTTTTAACTTGAACATCTTGAATCACTCTCTAATTATACGTTTGTTGTGTATTCTTGTTGTATGTGTGTGTTTCGGCTGTCGGGGGTAAGGCTTCTATCCCATTAAGAATGTATAGAGCGAAAACTCATTCGCTTGTGTTTTCAACCGTTTCGAGTAAATTTCGGCAGCACCTCCCCGCTGTTCTCTGAGTACACTGTAATAGAATAGATAATCATTTCAAAGCTGTAAAATAACGTTGAAATTAATATCTAATCTATCTTTGTACACGGAGAACCAGCAGAAAGGTACCGACGAAATATCTTGAAACGGATGAAAACATAAGTGAATGAAGGTATTTACTTTATACATTCCTAACTTGTCCACACGGGACAAATTTATCGGTTATCATACGATTGAATCTTCTCGTCACATAGACTATACGACGGTTGTTAGTATCGAGTTATACCGTCCGATATTTAACAACCTTCGTATAGTTCTATATCGCGACGAACATCGAACGTATATTAACCGATAGACGAGAACTATGTGGCGCTTGTAGTTTCATATATGAGTATCGATGAGAATATGAAAGTTTCATATTATCATCGAGTATCATATATTGGTTTTAACTTGAATATCTTGAATCACTCTCTAATGATGCGTTTGTTGTGTATTCTCGTTGTATGTGTAACATGATTTTAAACTTATGAAATAATACTTGCTTAGTTACTTGCAAATTGCAACTTGAGAATAAGATATATGAAGAATTGAGCATTAAAGAACTAAGATGCATTAGACTTGAGATTGATATACATACCTTCAACATAGAAAAGAAATCAATAAACAAGATGAATATAATATAAATTCAAGTTGAAAGAATATATATCCTCCTTTCAAATGCAATTAAGTCTCGATGATGCTGAAGATGTTACCAGAAAAATAAAGATTATAATTCACTGCTCATGGGTCCACATATGGATGCACATAGGATTTTAATATAGTGAGACTCTATCCAAAAGACTCAAGCCTTATGAAGATTTATCCCATTTTATATCTTATACTCATATCAATCTTATAGTTTTATTAATGTGGGACTAAATGTTAACCACATTATCTGTAGGGTTCCTAGGCACACTATAGAGGTCTCACAAGGCATCGATCATGCCAATTTAAAATTTTATGGGTGCCGAGAAACCCTAATACGGATCATCGGCTAGATTTCTAGGCGAAACTATAAACTAGTTAACACTTTAACTAAAAGTTAGATGCTACAACCTTTGTAGATCCGGTTCTCCACTTCCTTAGCTCCATGTGGGTGTCCTCTCGCTGTCCATCATGAATCCCGAACTCAATCGCCGGCTTCATCGGAGAAACGAGCGAGCTTGGTCGTCGGCTTCGTGTCAAAGACGATCCACGTCGAGGCATCACAAGTTCAAGCTCCGACTTCACAAAGTTGTGAAACTTGTGAAGAAAACACCCAAAACAACTTGGCAAGAGGTAGAGGGTGAAGAAATAGGAGGTGGGTTCACTTTAGAATTTGATTTCACTCACTTTAGCTCAAGTTGCCATTGATGGCATCTAGTTTTCTTTCTTGAAGAAGAAGAAGAAGATGAAGCTAGAATATGATAAGTGTTATTATAAATTGAAAAAGAAATCAATACTTATCATAATCTAACCTTAGTTGAGTGTAGAGAATGGACCATGGTTACTTGGATGAGTTAGGGTTAAGCATGAAGACAAGAATGGTCACTAAGGTCAAAGCTTCATGAAGCTTCAACATAAAACAAATAAAACAACCATTCTTATCTTAATCCATTTCAAATAAATAAATAAATAGATAAATGAATTTGCAAAACCCTAATCAACACTTAACCATGGTTTAATTCTTTACATTTAACCAAAAGAGCAAGTATCATCAAACATGATACAAACATGTGTACAAAAGTATATCACATATACAACTTGCACATCAAGTGAGAAAATCCATTTAAAGTGAACCTATACTAGCTAATGCAAAGTAATATATCAAATATATAATTATACATTAAATCATTAAATCAACATTTGATTCAATGATCCGGTCATGTCGCATATAACCAACTAGTATTCAATGTATCGATTTATCGAATCAATGATTCGATAACTAGGTCATATCGAATATAACCAATCGAAACATATATCGCGAGAATGAAATGCGGTATCACATACACGCATTATTCTCGGTCCTGCACATATCTCATATGCGCTCATATTTCGTTTCGCTTGAGTCAGGAAACCTCTGTGTAGGACTCTAAAGACTCGTCAATACGCCGGTAGCAGATGATGATCATATCAAGCATCCACAAGCCGCAAGCGATCTGCCAAACGTAACGGCCATCCGGGTATTGAGCGATCAGAAGATCGACGAGCTAGCCCACTCACACTCCTATGAATCCAACCAGTAACACTTACCATACAGTCCGGTCTGTTCGTCTGATATGTCGCATATCAAGTCTAGGGGTGGTATACGTCGGACCCCAATAACCGATAAGTCGTGCCGATGTGAGGCTCATAACGGGTCGAGAAACTACTGGTAACATTTACCAGCAAATCTCTGATCAGCCCTGGCCAGGGACTTCCCTGTTACGGCCAATCGAGCACAGCGCAACATCAACTCCCAATACCGGGAGAGACGAAACCCCTCCTATCGCTCATTGCCTCCATGTGACTCGGGACTGTAACCAAAGACCACCGTTTTGCACGCCCTCATGAACGTGGTAAGGTGGAGATCAAAGCACAGTGGGAATCACACAAGACTCTATGACGATCTCGGGTCTACAGACTAACCTGTACAAGTGTCACCTGAGAACTGCCATCTGACGTGAGGTATAATACCATCTGGGAGTTCTCGGCGAGTCCGTCCAGTGTACCCAGTCTCCACTGAGCACCCGTACACCATCTCTGATGTCAAACACCAATGGATATGGGATCATCCATCGCCCATCTCATGGGTCGAGAAGCGTATACGCTAGTCTACACTGGTATATCGATGCCCCGTCTCGATACACCCATGACTAGGGACCATGAAGGATGTACTTATGGACTACCATGTCCCCAATAGTATGATCTGCATCATAGTCCAGGTAGTCAAGTACACATCCTAAGGGCTTTACCAACATGTAACTATAAGACAGTTTAAAGAGACAAGTGTACATGTTAAGATAAAGAGTAACCAGATAGCATACTATCATATCGAGCAAGAAAGTCATCTCTATATATGTCCAAGCATCCAATATAATATACATCATCTGTACAATACTGGCCTCTAGGGCATACATACAACTAACAATCTCCCACTTGCACTAGGGCCAGCTACTGTAGTATCGCATACCGAGCATCCCGAAGAGTCTCTCAAACTGTATCTGGGGAATGGCCTTCGTGAGTGGATCCGCCATGTTGTTCTTCGTGTCAACCCTCCTGACCTCGATCTCCCGGCGATCAACTATCTCCCGGATCAGGTAATACCGCCTCAGAATATGCCTGGATCGCTGATGGGACCTGGGTTCCTTGGCCAAAGCCACCGCTCCATTGTTATCGCAATACAAAGGTATTGGATGCTCAATGGATGGAACCACTCCAAGTTCAGTAATGAACTTCTTGACCCAGACAGCCTCTTTGGCAGCATCGTTGGCAGCGATGTATTCAGCCTCCATCGTCGAGTCTGCCACGGTTTCCTGCTTGGAACTCTTCCAGCTAACCGCCCTTCCGTAAAGGGTAAAGACAAAGCCCGACTGCGACTTAGAGTCGTCCTTATCACTCTGGAAGCTCGAATCGGTAAAGGACTCCACTTGGAGCTCTCCGTTACCATACACCAAGAACATATCTCTAGTCTTTCGCAAGTACTTGAGAATGCTCTTCACAGCTGTCCAGTGACTCTCTCCAAGATCAGCTTGATACCTGCTCACTACACTTAGTGAGTATGCTACATCGGGTCTGGTACATAGCATCGCATACATGATAGAGCCTACTGCCGAAGCATAGGGTATCCCTTGCATGCGAGCTCTCTCCAAATCAGTCTTGGGAGACATCTCTTTGGAGAGAGTGACTCCAGAGATCGTGGGCAAATTCCCACGCTTGGACTCTTCCATACTAAACCTCTTTAGTATGGTGGTAATGTACCTGGATTGGGACAATCCCAAAATCCGTTTTGATCTATCTCTATAGATCCTAATCCCCAATATGCAGGAGGCATCACCAAGATCTTTCATTGAGAATCTTTGTGATAAGAAGAGCTTGACCGATTGCAGCATAGGAATTTCATTTCCTATCAAGAGTATGTCGTCCACGTACAATACGAGGAAGACAACCTTACTCTCTGCCACCTTCTTGTAGATAAAAGGTTCATCTGAATTTTTGACGAAATCAAACTCTTTGATAACGACGTCAAAGCAGTTGTTCCAACTCTGCGACGCTTGCTTTAATCCATAAATGGATTTAAGCAGCTTGCACACCTTCCCGCTGCTCCCACTGTCTACGAAGCCCTCTGGCTGAGTCATGTACACGCACTCTTCTAAATCACCATTTAGAAAGGCGGTCTTAACATCCATTTGCCAGATTTCATAATCATGATATGCAGCGATAGCAAGCATGATCCGGATGGATTTAAGCATAGCCACTAGAGAAAAGGTCTCGTCATAGTCCACACCTGGTCTTTGACGAAAGCCCTTTGCTACAAGTCTAGCTTTGAAAGTCTCCACTTTCCCATCTACACCAAGTTTCTTCTTGAAGATCCACTTGCTCCCGATGGGTTTTACCCCTTCAGGAGCAACTTCCAAAGTCCATACTTTGTTGGTGTACATGGATTTCATCTCGGACCGCATAGCATCCAGCCATTTCACTGAGTCCCTACTCGTAATGGCCTGCTCGAAGCTAGTTGGGTCATCATCCTCCATGATGCAATCCTCGCTCCCTCCATCCATGAGAAAACCGTAGTATCTCTCAGGTTAGCGAGGAACTCTACTAGATCGGCGGAGTGGCTGGGGTTCATCGGGAACTACGGAATCCTCTGGTTCCACCAGATCTTCTGTTGTAGCTTCTGCAGCTGGAACCTCTTCCAGTTCTACCTCATGACCACTAATCTCTTTTTCAAGAAATTCCTTTTCTAAAAAGGTGGCATGCCGAGAAACAAATACTCTTTGTTCCTCAGGGTGGTAGAAGATATACCCTTGAAAATTCTTGGGATATCCTACAAATTTGCATAGAACAGACCGTGCCTCGAGTTTGTCCGGATTTTGTCGTTTGACATAGGCTGGACAACCCCATATCTTAACATAGTTAAGACATGGTCTTTTTCCTTTCCATATCTCATATGGAGTGGTAGGCACAGATTTGGTGGGGACCATATTCAATAGATGTATGGCTATCTCAAGCACATACCACCAGAAGGAAATAGGTAACTCAGCTGTGCTCATCATAGAGCGCACCATATCTAATAGGGTGTGGTTCCTCCGTTCTGATACACCGTTGTGCTGTGGTGTATATGGAGGAGTCAGCTGAGAGAGAATCCCATTCTCTTTTAGGAAGTCCAAGAATTCATTGCTCAAGTATTCACCTCCTCGATCAGATCGAAGGATTTTAATACTTTTTCCGGTTTGGTTTTCGACTTCTTATTTATATTCTCTAAATTTCTCAAAAGCTTCAGACTTGTGTCTTATCAAGTACACATGTCCGTATCTTGAGAGATCGTCAGTGAATGTAATAAAGTACGAAGAACCATCCCTAGCATGTGTAGACATTGGACCGCATACATCACTATATACTAGTCCTAAGAGTTCAGTAACTCTTTCTCCGTGTCCCGTAAACGGAGTTTTGGTCATCTTGCCTTTGAGACATGACTGGCAAGTGTCATAAGATGAAAATTCGAATGGTTTCAAATACCCATCCTTATGCAACTTAGCCAGTCGTGTCGCATTGATGTGACCCAGTCTACAATGCCACAAGAAGGATTCGTTCAGTTCAGAACTCTTCCTCTTGTGTGTGTTTGTTATACTTAGAACTGTTGATTGATTTAGAACATAAATGCCATTGCACAACGTGCCTGATCCAACCAACTTTTGGTTATGGAAAATGTTCATAACATTGTCCTGTAATACAAAATTATATCCCTCTTTACTCAGTAAAGAAACCGATATAATGTTGCATATCAAGTTCGGCATGTAATAGCATTCGTTCAGAACCAATGTATTACCAGTTGGTAATACTAGGTGATATTCCCCGACAGTCTTAGCTGCAACAATTGCACCATTTCCAACTCTAATGTCTTTATCACCTTCTCCAAGTTCTCTACCTTTCCTA
Source organism: Agapanthus africanus (assembly GCA_030015575.1). Lineage (NCBI taxonomy): Eukaryota > Viridiplantae > Streptophyta > Magnoliopsida > Asparagales > Amaryllidaceae > Agapanthus > Agapanthus africanus. The sequence continues at coordinate 372,259,996 of CM057341.1, forward strand.
AGCCCATGTAACTGATTACATATATGGGATCCTGACCCGGTATCCAATACCCAGGACGTAGAGCAAATGGAGAAACAGTTCTCTGTAACGAACACACCCGAAGAAAATGCATCAACATGTACTTTCTTCATTCGGGTGGCATGGGAATCCTGGTATTCCCCTATATCCTGTTCATTCATATAACTCTTATAAGAAAGAACGGAACCAACGTTCCCCAGCACAGTATAACATGCGGGTTCGGTCAATACATCCATATTATTATCTTTATTAAGGCATGAAATGGTCGCTACCTGGAGAGAGAGAGAAGAAAACACTTTAGCGTATGCTCGTGCAAGATCAGATTGGTTATTATCTTATCTAATCAGGATGGCTCCCACTGCTTTTTATCAAATCTTCCTTCAAACCCTAAAAGGAAAGACTAGCCGGGATTAATTACACACTACAAGTTCGCCAATCTTTCAGCCAGGCCAGTGTCGGTACTTTGAGGGAGGTCCCTCGTGCTTTCGCACGAACCTAATTAATGTAAACCTCGTTTTCCCAGAGGCGTAACCTCGTTAACACCTTTCTAGACACCTACTTGATCGGCTAATTGTAATGTGTAAAACTCTCCCAGGAGTAACTCTTACTCGCAGTGGGTATCGGGATCCAACTATCTCATAGAAGGTATGCAATCTCATTGCAAATTTCAACACTTGAAATTCCCGATAATATTTTGCCCCTAGTGTCCTATGACCTTGACAAAGGCCAACAAATCACAGGATGCTAGTCAAGTTCAACCCGTCATTTCTTGATTGAATCAAACCCACCCGCACGACCCTTGACAAAGGCCAACAAGGTCGTACGACTACCCTGAAACAATCTGCATCATATGCATAAGCAGATAATCACTATTTAGCTACCGCACACTACGCCTTGACAAAGGCCAACAAACGCAGCACGAATACTAAACAGTTCTTATCTGAAATGACGGAGGGCTACGACAGGTTTTTCTGAAAACCTATTGCGTAATGAACTTGATATCGTTGTAGAATCAAATGAAGTTTTGAAATGGAGTGATTTTGAGGCTTTTCTAGTTTTGCTAAAGGGGTCACTCCCGGTGAAGGGATCGTCGGCCCTTTCCTCGTCGAATGAGGTGCGGGATATATCATATATATCGTTGTGCAAAGCAGAAACTATAGAAGCAATAAAAAACAAACCGAGTTATAGCATCTGCCAGTTATTGCTAAAGGAGTCACTCCCGGTGAAGGGATCTCAGTCCTTTCCTCATCGAATAAGGTGCAGGGTATATCATATATACCGCTATGCAAAGCAAGAACTGTAGCTACCTGTTTAGTTTAAAATTTGATTCTACAACATCTTAGGTTTCTTTTCTTTCATTAATCACATTAATGAAGTCCCATCATTTAAATACCTAAACATCACAGATAAATACGACGTACACTTATGCCATCCGCATTCGCCTCGATGTCCCCTCGTGCACCGTTAGGTTAGGTAACTAACGACAGAGCAGGGCAGGGCTGGCGCGGGTGCAAAACATAAGTAACGTCTATATAACATATCATATATATCATATACTGTATCCATCACAGAACATCACATGATCACATCACAGATATCGCAGCAGAAGAAACATATGAAATATTGGATATACTAGGACGTCCGTGTTTTCAATACGAGCCAGTATAAAACACGGATTCCACGGTCGTGATGAATAGCCAATCCCACACTCCTAGATCCCTACGAGAGCGGCAAGCAACCCTGCCAATTCTAGGGTTAGGAGACTCGGACTCGACTCCTCGAGTTGGTCTCCCACTGGACCCCAGAACTCGGTTACTTGTGCTCCCCTCCTTGGGTCTATCCTAATGCGGAAAAGTAAATAATATACAAAGGGTGACAACTTCCGCTACCTGGAAGTGCCCCAAATAAAAGAATATTACATACAAGTTTTTACATGAATGAAAATGAAAAACACTCATCTCACATAAAAACCCCCGGCTATTCAAACACGACGATCCAATATAACATATCCAGCAACACATAACATCACATGTCATCAACGTAAGTAAGTATGCATACCCCAATTGTCGTTGACGTATAGCAACGAAACCGGCGATATGAACATACTACACTTACGGTCACAGAAAAGAAAGTGTAAAACTACAACAGTTGGAATCCGCAACCTCTTTAGACATCGCATGCCTAATCAAATGAAATACTTAGACATCACATGCCTAACAGATATAAATCCCGCATTTTAGTCTCATTATCGAAAACACTTTTCAATATCATGTGGCACTAACTGCTAGATTTATAACATTCATTCAGTTATCTCATAACAGTTTGTGAATTCCAATTATTGTATCACATTCCAGATAAACAGAAAATGTTAAACTTTCCGATCGAACATTCGAATACCTAAGTTTTCCCGATACAGCTCAACACATGAAATAAGTTTAACAACATTCAGTTCGTGCCTCAGTACCAACGGTCCAGCCGTAAAAGGGTCAAGCCAACGCCTCACATGTGGCACGCCGTACTGCCCCAAACCCGAAGGTTCAAAGGGCAGTTCAAGACGGTCAAATAATCGAGTTAAGGTTTGTTGTCTTCTAGAGGGTCCATCGCGTTACTTGCACTACTTAGAACGTCGTTAAACTACGGAAAAATCCAACACTTGGAAATTTCCCGACAGGGGAAAAATTGGGTATTTATATCCGGTCGAACTTTTTAACAAATTCTAAAGTTATCCGGAAAGCCACATAGACAAAATCTGATAACCCGAACGAATAATTGAATCCCCAAAGCAACCCCAAAATACTCTTCTGTAGAGTCACAATAAAAATACCCAGAAAATATAATATCTGAATTCATGAATTACTGTGAAAAAATCACCAGACAAGGGGACAGTACGGCCGCGGAACCGCCGCGCATGCATAGCTCATGCCGCGGTTCCGCGGTGGAAAAGTTGAATCAGGCCCTCGTATTTCACAGTATTTCATATAAGACCCTGCATAATTTTCTGCATATTTTTAATTGACAAAAATCCAAAATTTCAGAAAATTTCCAGAGAGCACCTTGGAATTAGGGTTTCGGGTTCGTTCGGATTTCAAACTCCGTCTAGACTTCACCTAAGGCTCTAGCTAGGCTCTGATACCATAGTAGGGTTCCTAGGCACACTATAGAGGTCTCACAAGGCATCGATCATGCCAATTTAAAATTTTATGGGTGCCGAGAAACCCTAATACGGATCGTCGGCTAGATTTCTAGGCGAAACTATAAACTAGTTAACACTTTAACTAAAAGTTAGATGCTACAACCTTTGTAGATCCGGTTCTCCACTTCCTTAGCTCCACGTGGGTGTCCTCTCACTGTCCATCATGAATCCCGAACTCAATCGTCGGCTTCATCGGAGAAACGAGAGAGCTTGGTCGTCGGCTTCGTGTCAAAGACGATCTACGTCGAGGCATCACAAGTTCAAGCTCCGACTTCACAAAGTTGTGAAACTTGTGAAGAAAACACCCAAAACAACTTGGCAAGAGGTAGAGGGTGAAGAAATAGGAGGTGGGTTCACTTTAGAATTTGATTTCACTCACTTTAGCTCAAGTTGCCATTGATGGCATCTAGTTTTCTTTCTTGAAGAAGAAGAAGATGAAGCTAGAATATGATAAGTGTTATTATAAATTGAAAAAGAAATTAATACTTATCATAATCTAACCTTAGTTGAGTGTAGAGAATGGACCATGGTTACTTGGATGAGTTAGGGTTAAGCATGAAGACAAGAATGGTCACTAAGGTCAAAGCTTCATGAAACTTCAACATAAAACAAATAAAGCCACCATTCTTATCTTAATCCATTTCAAATAAATAAATAAATAGATAAATGAATTTGCAAAACCCTAATCAACACTTAACCATGGTTTAATTCTTTACACTTAACCAAAAGAGCAAGTATCATCAAACATGATATAAACATGTGTACAAAAGTATATCACATATACAACTTGCACATCAAGTGAGAAAATCCATTTAAAGTGAACCTATACTAGCTAATGCAAAGTAATATATCAAATATATAATTATACATTAAATCATTAAATCAACATTTGATTCAATGATCCGGTCATGTCGCACATAACCAACTAGTATTCAATGTATCGATTTATCGAATCAATGATTCGATAACTAGGTCATATCGAATATAACCAATCGAAACATATATCGCGAGAATGAAATGCGGTATCACATACACGCATTATTCTCGGTCCTGCACATATCTCATATGCGCTCCTATTTCGTTTCGCTTGAGCCAGGAAACCTCTGTGTAGGACTCTAAAGACTCGTCAATACGCCGGTAGCAGATGATGATCATATCAAGCATCCACAAGCCGCAAGCGATCTGCCAAACGTAACGGCCATCCGGGTATTGAGCGATCAGAAGATCGACGAGCTAGCCCGCTCACACTCCTGTGAATCCAACCAGTAACACTTACCATACAGTCCGGTCTGTTCGTCTGATATGTCGCATATCAAGTCTAGGGGTGGTATACGTCAGACCCTAATAACCGATAAGTCATGCCGATGTGAGGCTCATAACGGGTCGAGAAACTACTGGTAACACTTACCAGCAAATCTCTGATCAGCCCTGGCCAGGGACTTCCCTGTTACGGCCAATCGAGCACAGCGCAACATCAACTCCCAATACCGGGAGAGACGAAACCCCTCCTATCGCTCATTGCCTCCATGTGACTCGGGACTGTAACCAAAGACCACCATTTTGCACGCCCTCATGGACGTGGTAAGGTGGAGATCAAAGCACAGTGGGAATCATACAAGACTCTATGACGATCTCGGGTCTACAGACTAACATGTACATGTGTCACCTGAGAACTGCCATCTGACGTGAGGTATAATACCATCTGGGAGTTCTCGGCGAGTCCGTCCAGTGTACCCAGTCTCCACTGAGCACCCGTACACCATCTCTGATGTCAAACACCAATGGATATGGGATCATCCATCGCCCATCTCATGGGTCGAGAAGCGTATACGCTAGTCTACACTGGTATATCGATGCCCCGTCTCGATACACCCACGACTAGGGACCATGAAGGATGTACTTATGGACTACCATGTCCCCACTAGTATGATCTGCATCATAGTCCAGGTAGTCAAGTACACATCCTAAGGGCTTTACCAACATGTAACTATAAGACAGTTTAAAGAGACAAGTGTACATGTTAAGATAAAGAGTAACCAGATAGCATACTATCATATCGAGCAAGAAAGTCATCTCTATATATGTCCAAGCATCCAATATAATATACATCATCTGTACAATACTGGCCTCTAGGGCATACATACAACTAACATTATTAACACTCCACCATAGAAAGAGGAGTTTATGTGTGATGGCTCAAAGCTCATGTGCAATGTGGAACAAACAACAAACACCCGAGATCTGATACCATAAAAAACTCGGTTTAGGCTCACAACATATGAGCCCACATATGGATGCACATGGGCTTTTAATATAGTGGGACTCCATCCAAAATACTCTAGCCTTATGGAGGTTTATCCAATGTTGGACTAAATGTTAACCACGTTCTCGATACAAGTTACAGCTAGTAATAAATTTGGTGAAAATGGATCCTAACAAATCATGCCTTCTCTGATGATCATCCTTGAGCTGGTACTATAGATAGGATCATATTTTAACTAAGTTATTCTATCCCATGTAAGATCATGAATGAAGTTAGATAAGATAGAGTTGTTGTAACTTCTTTATACAGTGTGGTGCCTTTGTAATTATATCAAAAGGTGTAATCTATGTCATTTTAAGAATTAAGAAATAGAGAAATAATAGTGCCTCCTTTTATGGTATGAGAGTAGTGAATTATATACTCACTGATTCTATGGAATTCTCTGGTCCCTTATTCACTCCATTTCCCTCCACCAATATCTCATTAGCCCGAACGCCAGCCCCAGCCCCAGCCCCAGCCGAACCCTAACCCTAACCATAACCCCAACCCCAACCCCAGCCGAACCCTAACCCTAACCCTAACCCCAACCCCAACCCCAACCGCAACCCTAGCCCCAGCCCTAACCCCAATCCCAATCCCAACCGCAACCCTAATCGAACCCAACCCCAACCACAAATCTAGCAGAACCCCAACCGCAACCCAAACCCCAACCCCTAAAATAATCAAAAATTTCTTTAATTGAAGATTTAATTACTTACCTTTTCGGTGGAGGAGACAATCGACAATCGGCGACGAGGAAGAACGGCGACGAGATCGGGAACGAGATTGGCGACGAGATCGGGAACGAGATCGGCGACGAAAGAGAGAGAACGACGACGAGATCGGCGAGATCGGTGACGCGGCGATGAGATTTGGGGATTTGGGAGTTTTGCGCGCTCGAGCGAGAGAGAGGAGATAATCAGCGTAGGAAAATTATGTGCCTTTTTTATTAAATCCATATTTATACGCCCCTACGGATTAGTCTGTAGGTCTTTGGTTTGCGGCTCCGTAGGGACAAATAACAAATTACGATTTAATATTTTTAAATTAAACGTCTGGGACCGTAGGTGCAACCGTCTGGCCCTACGGACTAATCCGTAGGGCCAAAATATATCTGCCCCTACGGATGTCATTATCCGTAGGGACAACCCCCTATTTTAGTAGTGGTTATTACATTTGTTGCAATATAATTAATATATAAGAGGCATAGTGCAAAATTGTAACCATAAGAGTTATTGTTCATAACTAATATTATTAAAAGATTTTTTTCATCTTTTGTATTATGAAAAATTAAGAAAGTTTTTTTTTCTGTTTTGAATAATAGTGTGGAGACATTGCAAAATCAAGAAGATAAGGAGGTTCCGTGAAATAGGAATAGTGGAAAGACATGGGTTTTTCTTTTTATATGATAAAAAGAAATAGTTATTCATATATGATATGGTTAGACGAGTGCTTTTATTAGACAACATAACTCACTCTGTGTTTGTGTGTTGACGAGAACACTCTTTCCTCTTTCTTCATCCTCATTCTCTTTCTTCTCAGAAAAAGAAAGAAAGAAAAACTATAAAGTTTCCAACGACTCTTTTATCTTATAAACTAGCAAAATGTGAAAGCATGCTGCTTCATTAAAATGTTTTAGTAGGAGTTGGAAAAGGATAGCTTCAAGATGGATTATTTTTTGTGGGTAGCAAGGTGAGTAAGCTTCATCCAAACTCATGGCCTCTTGCTATTAGTTTAATATAGTATAGATTATTCTTTTTTATAATTGCATATTTGATGGTGTTCCTACAACTATAATAGGTAAAAAACTATTGTTCTATATTCCGTCTTCGCTTGCAGATGTTGCGAGCAAGTCACCATGAACTTACAACTAGCACCTAATCCGCAATTCAATGAAGAAAGGTTCCACTATAAAGAAAGAATTACACAAGCATTCCATTTCCGATCACGGCCCAATACACAGAAATTTCTGAATCCTCACAAAAACCTCTCTTATCTCTCCTCTCTTGGTTTTATTGCTGCCCTCTTTTAATTGTGAAGTATTTGCAACCATAAAAAAAACCCTGCACTATCGGCTTCATACTTATAGCCTAGGATACGGTTTGAGAGATTAATTTTTAGACTAGGATTTATTTAAAGAATTCACCCAAAACAGCCCAAAATACTTGTCGACCCCGACCCCGCTACAGCGCCACGTCCGCCTTCCATTCATCGCGCGCCACGTCGCCTCCTCCACCGCTAGCGAATCACACACCACTTGAGCGTCGACACGTGTCTTGAGGAGTGCACAATAATTCCTGTGCTCAAGCTCTCCGCGTGCAGTGCACACGCCTGCCTAGCTCGTGGGCTTTGTATTTGGGCCACGCCTATTAAGCTTCTCCTAAGCTTCTAGGATCGAATTTTCAATCAAAAATTAACAAAACTTGACCCAAATTGGGAAGAGATGCGAGGGACTAGCTAGGAGTCAAGGGTGGTGGTGGAGCAGGAAAGTGCAGCCATATTGAGAACAAAAGACTTGGATTGTAACTGTTTTGATGCCAAGTTTGAGCGGATTCTCTCACACAACTTATGGACAGTTATGTACATTATGTAATATATGATTTGTTACATATATAGTTATAACAGACCTTATCCATAAGATATCCATATATATATATGGATAGTTACAACCAAACCCCAATTCAATATAGAATATTTACATAGTAACAAACTCTTAGTTAACAACAAACATCTTGCTTCAAAAAAGGGGAAAAAACCAAATCAACAATATTCTCATCATCTCCAAAGTCGCACACCGAACAGAGCATGGAAACGTCTTGTAACGCATTGAGCAACGGACGGAAGTTTTCAACCGGCTTAGCCGGTTGGAAAATAATCCAACGACCCATGTTGATTCCGTGTAATAAAATATTTAAAAAATGTTCCGAAGTTGGGACTCCTTTGATTTGGTATCCGCTTTCAGGGACCAATACTTATTTTTCCAGGTTGCAGCCTCGTTGAGTTTCTGTAGCTGCTCCCTCTACCCTAACTTGGTGGGTGGTTCATTATATCATCAGTGGAAGCTCTCTATTGGTGATGCTTCAAGGGTCATTTTTCATACAGTTTATGCAGAAGTATAGCTGCTCAAAGGATATGGTTTTGAGTGCCAAATCTGTTGTCAGATGATCGCAAGGCATATTTCAAACATGATGTGAACAACTGAAGATAATGAGAGTGTAGTACTACGCAATAATAACAGACATGACCTATATATCCAACTGGTGCTAGCGGAGTATACACAGATCCGAGTGGAAAAAACAAGAAGGGGGCCCCTTGTTTTAAGTTGCGTGGGTCCGTCCTGTCCTCTACCTAGTTCTCTCTGCATACCGTCTATGCGCCTGAGGTATACAACACGCAAAACCCACATTTCTGGGGGGTGTGTGTAGTGATGGTTGTTGGCAAGCGCCGCAACATTAGACGAGAGAGAAAGAGGAATTGTTTGATATGTTTATCATTTTCCCACACTGTCCTCGAGCTGATTAAACAGAAGAATAGCTACATGAATAATGATTTGAGAAACACAAAATTATTAAAACTACTCAACAGCTTAGAAACTTATAACCATGTCATCTTAATCTAATTTGTACCTTCACTGGTACAAATATGGGTTGCCCACAGGGCCAACTTTTGTTTGCCCCTACGGTTTACACCATAAGGGAAAAGGATGCCCTCCGGTGTCCACCGTAGTGACATATATAATATAAAAACAATTAAAAATTTTGTTTTGTGTTTGCCTCTACGGTGTCCCAAGAGAAACCCCTACATCGGATACCGTAGGGACAAACAAAGGATATTTTAAAAAAAACAACTGCCTGCACGATTACCTTATCATCGAGCCCCCAAAAAAATTTCCCACACTTACTCCTCCATTGCCCCCTCCCAAAAAAAATTCTCTCGGCCCCCTCCTCTTCCATCGCCGTCGATTGAGTACCGTTGCCGCCGTCAAGCTTCTTGTCTCCACCGCTCGAGCTCCTCCTCCTTCGCAAGCTCCTAGTTTTTCTCCTCCTCGATCTTCGTCGCGTCTTAGCTGGAGCCTCCTCCTCGGTCGCCGCCACCCTCCTCGTCAACGTCGAGCCCTAACTCCTCCTAGCTCATTCCCGGCTTCCTAGATCCTTGTCAAGTTTAGTTAATTTGTTGAAAAGAAATTTTAATTTTCTTATATTTTATGTTAATTTTATTTCTTAAATTTTAGAATTTTAATTTTAAATTTTGATTTTGTTGGTGTTATTGATGATGTTGTTAGGGTTAGGGTTTGGGGTTAGGGCCGGTTAGGGTTAAGATTAAGGGTTAGGGCTAGGTCAAGGGTTTATTAGGGTTAGGGTTCGAGTTAATTAGAGGGTTAATTAGGGTTAGGGTTATGATTAGGGTAGGGTTAAGATTAGGGTTAATGTCACGATCCGAAATAGTACATGACTGGCACTTGAATCATGTAAAGTCTATAGGACCCCACCTAATTCAAGTAAACCAAAATCCTAGAAATCTAAATCATTTTAAAGAAAAGAGTGAAAGAAAACTTGTTTTAAAGAAAGTGTTTTATCAAAATAAGCCGTAGCAAGCATTTTAAAATATCAAGTCCTTTCGAAAAATTTCGGCAAAGTTTTCTTTCTAAAAACTGGCTCCAAACGGGTACAAACATGAATAATATGCATAATGAATAAAGGCATCCCCAAACGGGAGCTAACTCTTCGGCAATTGGCGGTCACAACCACACAAGCAATATAATATATAACGCCGAAGGGCGAGAATCAAAACTCAGAAGAAAACCAAAGTCCACCAGAAAACCATAATAATACAAGCGCGACTCTAAGGTCGAAAGAATAACCACTGGTTTTCTAAGTCTGAAAAATATACAAGTCTGGTTGATGGAATTACTATATACAACTGAATATAAATAAAATACAATGGTGGTCACGATGCGAGTGAACCCACCTATCAAAGCAATCACCCAGACAGAAGCAATGTGCCGGCAAGCCGCCAAGAAAACCTGTACGGCAAAACCTGTAAGAAACTGTGGCACAACGGGGCAAGGTTGCCAACTTATGAGTAGAAAACATCACCGAGCAGAAATCACTTATATGACTCTATCCTAGGTCATACGATAGTAATATCCTCAAAATAATATAGCCTGAAGCATATAATAGTGGTAAGGGTAAACATCTATACGTAAGTGTAATACCAAGTGCTCGTATCAGTGCCTCAGGTAACAACATATCATATATATAATGTATGAATGCATGAAAACAGAATACATCTAAATGAGAAAATTGTTTTCTTATCTCAGTGAGATTTCTGTATAAAACCGAAATATCATCAATGAAATCAACAGAGAATCCGTGTCAAGTATCGACACAAAACATATATCCCAATATCTCAATATCTCGGGCTCCGGCAATCCGGACTGCCCCATATCATCAAATCTCAGTATCTCGGGCTCTGGCAATCCGGACTGGCCCAGGGCTCCGGCAATTCGGACTGGCCCAAATCATCAAATATTACGACTGCGTCGGTATCCTCCGGATATCCGCCGCATCATAAATAACCGATCGGTAGTTCTCCCCTGCCAGGCTCAACGCCATCATCTACGACCATCTTTCCCCCGGGTACCGCACCGAGTCCACCATGCACCCGTAGATGGTTCCTCTTCCTCCTCGAATCTGGTGTATGATATCACTCAAGAGCCGAGAAAACTCATGGTGGACACCTCTTAAATCATATCACGAGAAAACCGCAATTTTCTATCCTAAAAATGATAATAAGTTTATAAAATTTTTGCGGTTTCTCCAAATTAAGAAATCTCATGAAAATCCGAAATCCCAAATCTCGAGAGTAAATAAACAGTGCATTACCGGCATAAAGCCCCATAATATTGTATGACAAATGGATAAATACACATGTATGGATATCTATGTAAATAATGCAAATGTCCAATTTAGCACATGAAAGCACACATACTATTAATATGTTGAAACTATCAGTTAGCAGGTCATATCAATGAAGTAATAATTCTAAAGTGTACGTGTCATGGCAGTTATCGATGATGATGTATGTGAGCTGGCAGGCAAGTGTTCGTAGACATACGCATCATCGGTAATGGTGCTGGTGTCCTGACAGCATGAGTTCATAATAAACAAAGGAATCACAAGTATAAGCATGCAATGCGATATGAACAGCAAGAATATACGGAAAATGAATCGTAAACGCAACATATAAGAATATACAATATATATACGAGTCATACAGTTTTGGCATTTGAAATAGCACGACTTGAGGTGTTTAGAAAATAGGGGCTACGGTGTTTTTAAGAAAAGGTACGTCCTTTGTAATATCCGTAGTATCTTTTGGCTTGCCTTTAAAATACTCACGATTCGTTAGTTTTGGAAATAAGCATGACTCGAGCCCAAATCTAACATCTACTAAGTAACTACAGGATAAGCTAAGAGGCTAACCAAAAGGGTAAGGAAATCCACCTAAGTCCGAGTTGATATATCTAGTAGTCGGTGATCCCGCCTCAATAGCGTCATGTACGATAAAATATATAATACGACATCCTCGAGTCGAGAGTGCGGATCAATCATCATAAAAATCCATCCTACGGCATCCCAAATCGGAGTACAGATCAAATATCATATATAAAACTCATTATTCATATGGTATCCTCATCATAATATCATGAACTAGGGTACTGATCTAAAGTCTAGTACATACCGATACCATCCAACATATATCCGTGTGTGAATAAAATCACATTGCCCATTCGATCCGCTATAATATCATGTCGTATCTCATAACACGACCCAAATCACATTACTGATCTCACGACATCATGCCCAATCACATCGAATCATCTCTAAGTATCATATACTATCCCCATATATATATATATATATATATATATATATATATATATATATATATCAATCAACACATCAACACCACACACACACACACACATACATATATCATATACACCAAAATCATATCCCGTGTGTGTACCTTACTCTAGGGTTTCGCGACTAAAAACTAAACCAAAGCAATAACTTCTAAATATGTTAACACTAACCCAAAGTCACCTAAATCATTTCTTGCTAAGAATACACATCTCATAATAACACATAAGTATTTAGATATATCACATTTGTATGTTGCGCTACGAAACTGCGGGGGTGCTATATGCCATCCTCCTGACTTCTCCCGTAGATATATATCTACTCACCTTAATTCTTGCTTGCCAAAGTCAATAACGCCACGCTCATCCTTGTTGCTCCAAGTCCATATGAGGGTACCTACATACATACACATCATAAACAGAAATCGTGCATGAAAACCAAAACGGCACACAAATCACACATAGGTTAAAACCTATGATCTACTCATGCAAATCAACCAAACCACACCCGATATCGACATACAAATGTCAATCCATCAAGTTAAAACCCAAAAACCAAAACCAAAGTTAAAACGAAGTCGCAAAATGAAACAACAGCACAAGAAAACACCTCTAGATTTTGTTTCAGGTGAAATTAGCCAATTTTGCATATGTTAAGTGTCTAATTAACAGATAATGGAGCCATTGACGAAGCCCGGACCCAAACTAACCTCCCAAGACCGCAATTTGCGGCCAAAACTAGTTTATTTGCGGCCATAACAAAGGGTTAGGGTCTCGGGTCTTGGGTATAGCTTCTATGTTGCCTGCACACCTCTCAGTAATCGCTAAATATTTTTCAAATGCCCCGGGTCATAGCAGATCTCTAAATAACATCACAATTCCCACAATCTTCCGATATCGGGGTTTCTAAGTTCAAGTCTTGGGTTTAAATCTCTTGTTTTAGTCCAATATACTACCACTACAGGGGTTGTAGCCATGATTAACCCTCAATTACACCTTCACAAACCAATTCATGCCCTAAATTTCATCTTGGAAATTTCCAAGATCACTAATCCTTAATTAACCAATTCTAAACTAACATAGGATCTAAAGAAACTCAATTACTAAACTAATGGTGTAGATATTACCTCATTTGGCAACTCAAGAATTTTCTTGAGTTGCTCAAAGTCTTCAAAATCATCACTTGATCACACCATGGTCTTTATAGTAAGGTTGTGCATATTTTTAATGAAAGGAATGAGGTGTTTTGAGGTGTTTTTTAGGGTGAAGTGAGGTGGTATAGGTGGTGAAGGGAGAAGGGCAGCCATGGGAGAGGGAGAAGAGATGAAGAGGATGAAGGAAAGGAAGGGAATGTAGGAATGAAACCAAGGTCAAAAACCCCTCACCTTCTCTCTCTCTCTCTCTCTCTCTCTCCAAGCCCATACCTCCATGTTTCTAAAATATCTTTCATTTCTTTTTCTTTTCTCTTTTCTTATCTTCTTTTCTTTAACAAAATTCAAAAGCCATTTCATTACAAATGAAACCATGGTCACATAAAGTGTAAAAAGGTTTGTAACATACTTTGTTGCATGCCATGATGCATAATCAAGATTAATGCAAGATTAATGAAAATTTATCGAGTTTAGCATTAACTAGAATAAAATTAATTATATAAAAATCTATGAACGCTCTATTCTTATAATCCCTTTCAAAATCAATAGTTCTTATAATTTTCTGAATATTTTCCAAAATATCGGTATATAATTATACCATAACATTAAAACTAATCTCCGCACATTAAAATATTCATAATATTCATTATTTTAATTATTTAATTTCCCAAAAATAATATTTTACTTTTCTGAAATGTTACAGTTAATTAGGGTTAGGCTTAGGCTTAGTATTAGACTTATGGTTAATGATTAGGATTATGGTTGGGTCTAGGGTAATTAGGTTTGTGGTTATGGTTAAAGTTAGGGTTAATGAATAGGGTTAGTGTTAGGTTAGGTTTATGGTTAAATTTAGGGTTAGGGTTAGTGTGTGCAGGTGTAATTTAGCAACAATAATTAAGGGTATTTTAGTGTAATTTAGCAAAATAACAATAATTAAAGGTACTTTAGCGAATTGTGTATATATTTGTATGTCTGTCTCTCTTTGTGTGTGTGTCTCTGTGTGTGTGCGCGCGCGCGCACGCTTGTGTCACATCCTAACCCCAACCGTAAATCCAAAAATCTTAAACTTCATTAAGAAAACCCGAAATGTTTAAAACTTTACCCTAAACAAAAAACTTTCAGACCTTTGAAATTGAAACGTAAACGTAAAACCAATTCAATTTAAATCTTACACTAACTATATATATGTAACGTTCTAAAAATTGTTTAGAATAATTATAGATTAATTAGCAGTATAACATGCGTTTTTCAATAAAATTTATTTAATAATTATTTCCACATAGACATAAATATACTTATTTACTTATGTAATTATTTATTTATTTATGTAGTTATTTATTTATTTATTTATTTATAAATAATTTTAAATGCACATACACACTAATCTAGTGTTAACAATGGGTTAATATAGGTTAAACATGTTTATGCAAGCATGACACATTAAAACACAAATTTATAAATGGTTATTTCATTTTATAACTGCCATAGTTCTAGAATACTAGAGAAAAGAAAAATAAAAATGAAAATGGAAAAATATGGCATGGTGCATTTAATGAGGAGCAGTGAGTGTGCCATGGTCAAAAACTCTCTCTCTAGATTTTTCTCCCTCATTCTCTTCTCTTCTTCTTTCTCCTTAACTCAAAAACCTATCTTTAATCCCAAAAACTCTACACAAACCCCACACAAATCCTTCATTAATTATTTCAAAAATCCGATTTCAAACCTCTTCAAGAGTTTCTTTGAAGCAAGTCTTCACTTTGTGGCAACCTCTTCAAGCTAAGTTCACCTTCAAGTTAATTTTAAGGTATGATCTAAGTTTACTACATATTTTGCTAATCCTTTACCGTAAATATTCTTAATTAGGATTTAGGATAGTGTTTAACACAAATTTAAAGTTTTAAGAGAGGGTTAAGTTGAGTTTGGGGTTGTTATGGCTATTAGGATGATCATGACTTAAATTAGGGTAGTTAAGAATAGTTAGTGCCTAATAGTCTTGTTTAACTACCAAATTTGAACTAAAACACCTTAATATTTCAAATTAGTGTTAAATATCGTTTTTAGTTAAAGATTAGGGTTCATATGAGATCTGCTATTAAACCAGTGATTGCAGAGAAATGTTGCAATTACCGGAAGCTAGTTATAGGACTAGGAATTAACTTTCGAAACCCGAGACCCTATGACAACATTTTGGCCACAGATTGATTGGTTCTGGCCGCAATTTGCAGCCAAGTTGGGGAGCATGGTCGTCGGTATTCGTCGAGAGCTCTCTGCAACTCTAATTAGGTCTCTGGTGTGTGCAACTTTCTTTAGTTGTACCTCTATGAAACTGTTGGATATTGGTCGGACTTCACCCGCGTGCGCATTTTAGTTATATATATGCCGTAGAGGCCATTACTATACATACTATGTATATTGTAGTGGATGCTTGGACATATATAGGGAGGACTTTCTTTCTCGACATGATAGTATACTATCTGGTTGCATTTTTGTAAGCCCACGGGGGCGCCCCGGCCGTCGATCCGACGCCGGAAACGCGGAAAACAAAAACTTTGCGAACTTTGCAAAACGGCACCACCGCGGACTTTTAACCCGGATCGGGCCATTAACCTAGCTAACTAGCAAATAAGAAAAGAGTAGAGAAGTATACCAAGCGATCCGTGTCCTTCGGTCTTCGTCTCCACTCCGATCTCCCGCGGATAGTTCGTCACCTCCTCGCTCGTCGGAAAAGCACCACGTAGCCGGAATCTTTTACGGGCTCCCACCTCATGACCGAGGCAACTCGGGCGCAAAGTTGGCTAGCCGACGCGTCCAAGACTTGCTACAGAATAGTGTAGTAAACTTGTCTCTTTGGGATTTATGAGGTTGCCATTTTGGAGGAATTTTACATAGGAATTTTCCATGGAAGCTTGCAAGAAAAATCAATGGAGCATGCAAGAAATGAGCTCGGCCAAAGAAGAAAAATCCTCACTGTGAATGTTGCAAGTGGGTTGTATATACTAATTAAAACCAAATGAGAAATAAAAATTCTCACAGCACACTCACTTTAAACTCATTTCTTACTTAATAAATTAATCCACACTCATTTTAAATCACTCCCTCAAAATCAATCACATGCACATGCTGGAAAACGAGGCCGGCCCATAAGGAAAATGGGTGTGGGTTAATTAAACAAAAATGCAAGGAAGGAAATAAAAGAATCAAAATCTAAAAGGATAATTGTCACAACCATTTCCAATCTCATTCTTATCACATAAATACAAAAGAATGATGCAAAGAGAATCTCATGATGATGGTCAAATCATAATCCACAAGTGCAAGAAAACCCTCCACAAAAGAGTTATTTGCAAATTGCAAATAACCCCCTCCAACAAGAAAGTCCGGCCGAGAAGGAATGAAGGAAAACCGGCCGGAACGGAATGCAAACTGGCAACTTCAGAAAACCGATCCCGTAATAAATTACAGGAAAACCCCACTACTGCAAATACATGCCCGCATTTGTATTCGCACTGAACACAAATGCAAAGAGACAAAACTACACTATCAAATACTAGAATCCGGCTTAAGCCAAAGCCGGCTAGTAAAAACTGTCCGATCGCGATCCGTGCAATACCGCACGTATCTGATCGAACCCTGCCATATCTCCATACGGCCTCTACAGCGTTTGGCCCGAAACTTGAGTAACTGTCTGTGTGGTGGACTCTAAAGACTCGTCAATACTATGGCTGTGGATTTAACCACTAGCACGTCAGAGGTATTAGCCATACATGACGGGCCACCAGCTATTGACTAAAAGGGACGTCGATGAGCGAACTCATCCTGACACCCTACTGAGCCTGTCAGTGACAATATCCGTACAGTCCGGTCCGTTCGTCTATGAGCATCGCATGGCGGGCCTAGGGGGTTGGTAAAAGTCAGACCCCCAAAAGCGGTACAAGTCGTGTCGGAGTGCAGCCCAGAACACCCTGAGATACTACTGGAATACCTACCAGCAAATCTCCTGCCTTGGCCAAGGACTTTTCATGTTCTGGCTCTCCTAGACACAGCACGACCTCACCCCCAATACCGGGAGAGACGAACCCCTGCAGATCCGCTCACTGCCTCCATGTGGCTCGGGACTGTACCCAACTAAAACCTGTTTGCACGACTCCTTTGAGCCGTGGTAGGGTAGTAATCAAAGTACAGTGGGAACTCACACGAGACAAATGACGATCCCAGGTCGATGAACTAACCTGTACACATGTCACCTGGGAACTGCTATCTGACGTTTGGTATATCCCAACTAGCAGGTTCCCGGCGAGTCCTGTCCGGTGTACTCATAACCCAATGAGCACTTGTATACATCTTAGGTGAACCAACTGACACCAGTGGCTTGTGAGACCGGCCACCGCCCCTCGTCGGGGTCTCGACTGTATACACTAGTCTACTCTGGAGAAACGATGCCCTGTCTCGAATCTCCCACGACTAGGGACCTTTTAAGGATGTGCTTGTAGACCCCCAGCTCCCACTTATATGATCGCCCTCATACTGCTGGAAGTCAAGCAAGAATCCTAGGGGCTTTATCAATGTGTAATAGCGACTCGTCAGGTCACCTAAAGCAGTGCACGATGATAAAGATAAACCAGATAGCATACTATCATCTCGAGTAAGACTGTCCTACCGGGATAGGTCCTCCCCTCAATCATTGCAATCACGTGCCTGTGACCCAATAATTGACTCTGAGGGCACTATCTCCAACAATCTCCCACTTGCACTCAAGGCTAATTATTGCGATGTCGCATACTCACAGCCCGTGTGATACCGAACACCCAACTCCTCTAATAGTCAGTCTCACAAAGCTCGTTTGCGAAACTATTGCGTTCGAGGAATAGCCTCAGTGAGTGGATCCGCTTTGATGTTTCTTTCTATGTCTCTCTATATCTCATGTTCGCGGAGAAAGCCATCTCCCGAAATGAGCAATACCTGTCTTAGAATGTCTGGATGTCTGATGGGACCTAGCTCATAAATGAACTCCAAATCCAAACTTCTTAGACTGTATCGACAACTGAACTTAATCAGTGTCCTGCGCCATGCCTTCCCTCAGTATCCACTTGGATCATCTGTCCAAAATACTGCCCCTCGTTAGAGGGAAAACTATAACTCTGACAACCTCCTTGTCGTCCATGTCACCTTGGAAGCCTGGAATGATAACCGTCTCCTAATGGAGGCTGCCGTTATCATATCCCTAGAATATCAACTTATGTTCTAAAACTGCTTCCGACTGTTTCTCCAGGATTGGATTAATATCGACTTATTGCATCTACTGCAAGAACAACATCTGGCGTGGTACTTGACATCTCATGATTGACTCAATTGCCTAAGCAAGTGATCTGCCAATCATGCATATCCCTCTCCCCTTTAGTCTGTAAGACACCTTTAGAGAGGGTGACTCCATTACCTGCAGGTACACTACCGTGCCAGGAGTCGTTCATTCTAAATACTCTTAGAATGCTGTCTAAGTACCCAGATTGGGAAACCACCCAAATCTAAATCTAAAACCATAGATCTAGTAACCAGAATGTCTGATATTATATCCAAGTCCTATGTGGAGAAACCACTGTGTGACGACCAAAGTATAACCGATCGTAGTATAGGAATATCACTTCCTACTCTGTGTATGTCATCAAATACCAGGACATCACACCCTACTACCTTCTTAACAGATCCATCCCTTATTCTGATGAAGTCAAACCTATGACTGTCACATCAGAAATAGATGATCTATCTCCGCTATATCTGCTTTAGTCTATAAACAGACATAAGCCACATGTCCACCAATGCTTCCGCTGCTCCCACTGACTATGACAACCCTCTGGCAGAGTCATATACACGTACACTTCTAAATCAAGTTTAGAACGACGCTATACTCATCCTCCCGCCGGGTCTCGCAGCCTGGAACAACAGCAATGGCAAGTCTGGGTAAACAAGAACCTCCCTGCCACCGTCCTTGAGCATACCGAAGTACCTCTCGAGTGCCTGAGGTTACCCACCATATCTGCGGAGTGGCCAATGGAATGTCAAACCAGATTGAATCTTTAGGATCTTATGAAATCTTCAGTAATCGTTTGTGGTTCTGGAATCACTTCCAGTTCTACCATACTCCCACTACTGTTTTTCTGAAAAAATCCATTTTTGATAAAACTGTGGCGAGTCAAGAACAATATCACTATTGATCTTCCAGATGGTAGAAAATCAACCCTCGTCATAGCCCGGGTCAACCCACAAACAGCCACTACTGAAACGTGCCTTGAGTTGTCCAGAGTCTGGTTTTAAGCATAAGCCGGACAACTCCCCGTATCTTAACAATGTCAAGATATGAACTGTTCTATATCTAAGAAACAGAGGCACTGATTTAATTGAACCAGATCCAAATCATGCAGCTGTCTCCAGTGCATGTCAAGTAAATGGAGAGAGGCCGATCAGCGTTACTCAACTTAGGAGCACTTCCAATTATGAGTAACCTGAAAGAGAAGTCAGTTCTCTTAACCATTACTATCAACTGAATACCATTCACAAGTATCTACTCTTCGATCACCTTGAAGAATCCCGATACTTGCGATACCTGGTTCTCTACTGTATTCTTATACTTATAACTCCTCTAAACTTAGACCCTGTGTTTCTTCGAAACACATGTCTAAGAACTAGAGAAGTTAAAAGTAAACAGAATATAGTACGAGGACCAACCCCTCTGTCCTAATGGACACTGGACAATATACAATACTTTGTATAAGTCCGCTGAGTCTAACAACTCATTCACTGTGTGTCGTAAGTTGAAAACTGTACTTTTGGTTAAGAAGAATTACACCGTTGTTTAATGCTCCTTACCTAACCATCCACTGATATAGGTAAATGTCATGGACATAATTTCAAAAAGTATATCTCACTCTATAAAAATAGACGTACAGATATATCAATTTGAAATTGGTGCACAACAACGGATATTCAAAACCAAATATTTGCCGACCGGCAAACAACCCAGGTGGCTTCCTCAAATATCATGAATCCCGATATAATGAGAAAGGTCACCTAATTCCCAATAACTTACTCCCACTCATCATCTGTAAAACCATACAGACGTGAGACTCATACCTGGTAAATACATACCCTGGAGCAAGTGTCTAATTGGGAAATCAGTTTTCTTTTAACTGTACACAGTGGAACTGAAACATTGAAATGTTTCGATGGGGTATCCTGGTATTCTTAGTAATGCCTCTTCCATTATCCAGATTCACAACTATAACTGTATAATTCTTTGCCACCTCTCCAAATCCCTTTACATGTCTTTAGTCATTACCTTCTGTACACCCCTTTAGGCTAAATGGTTTTCTTCCTTCCCTACCGTTCGGCACCAGCCTATGGTTTGGAAGAAGACTATCCAATAAGCATAATGGGTGTACTGTCCTAATCCTAGGAGCACTCGCAATGCGAGAGAAGGTGAGGATAAAAGACAACCGAATGAACTTAATTCATAGGTGATTTAGGATTGACAAAGAAGTACATGGTTTGGTCGTGAATAGCAGTCGCAATTTACTTTGCCCTCTTACTAATCCCTTGCTTTGTCTAAACTTAATACCTTCTGTACACCGTTTAGGCTAATTGGCTTTCTTCATTCCCTACCGTTCGGCACCAGCCTAAGGTTTGGAAGAAGACTATCCAATTTGTGTAATAGGTGTACTATCTCCTAAACCAAGGAGTACTCGCAACCTGAGAGAAGGTAAAAGGTAAAGACAACTGAATAGTCCTATTCGTTTTCTCCAGAACCGGAAACCATCCTCGAAGTCCTTCGAGTTCGTATATAACCATACGATGGTTTTGTCCAATGGAAGTGGACGTTCGTAGTAATACGGGGTGTCCCGGAGAAAAGGGTAAAAGTAGGAGTGGCAAAGAGGTCTGCAACTCTGACAATCCAAAAGCCTGTGTTAAGAAGGTTCGGTCAACTTGGTCACTGAGTCATAGTCTAGGGTCGGGTCAATGGTCGCTGCCAAAGAGAGAGAGAAAAGAAACACTCAGCGTGCACTCTAACCTAGATCAGAATGGTTGTCACTTTATCTAATCTGGAAACCTCCCACTGTACCTCAAATTCTCCTCCAAACCTGAAAGAAGAATTAGTCGGGGTCACCCGAGGAGTAAACCAACTCATCAGTGGGAATCGGGATCCAACTCTCATCGCATGATAACGTGACGGAATCCGCTCACGGTATCACACTCCAGAAGGTATGCGCATATCTGGCAAGTTTCAGTACTTTTGAAACTCCCGATGTGGATTTCTACCCCATGCTCTTATGACCTTGACTTTGGCCAACATATCATAAGTCACATGTCAAGTTCTACCCGTCATTTTCCTGGTTAATTTGAACCCACCCGTACATACCCTTGACTTTGGCCAAAATGGCAGTACGACTGTCCCAAACCAACGCATTTATCTATGCTGCATATGAATACCCAATAGCTACCAAACACTGTGCCTTGACTTTGGCCAACATACACAGCATGAATACTATTGACTATCCATATGAAACGACGGAGGGCTACGAATGGTTTCTGGCGAAAACCTTTAACGTAATGAACTTGATATCGTTGAAGGAACGGATAGCTTTATAAAAATATAGTGACGACAACCTTTGCTAAAGAGGTCACTCCCGGTGAAGGGATCTCGGCTCTTTCCCCGTAGAATGAGGTGCAGGATATTCCAACTGAATACCACGGTGCAAAGCAAAAGCAATCGGCTATAGTGAAGTTACTGCCCTGACGCAAATTTTTGTCCAAGGGGTCACTCCCGGTGAAGGGATCTCGGCCCTTGCCTCGTCGACTGAGGAGCAGGATATTCCAAATGAATACCACGATGCAAAACAAAAGTGAACGTCAATGCAATAACAGCTTTTTGAAAAATGTTCCAACAACATCAGATTAGGTTTGTTTAACTTGCATTGATCCGAATCAATGCAGTCCCATCAATTGATCACACCAATAAAGAACGAAAATATACTGACGTACGTATATGCCATCCGCATTCGCCACTGGGTCCCGTCATCATCCGTTAGGTTAGCTAACTAACGACAGAGCGGGGACTGGACTAGCGCGGATGAAAAACATATACAACATCTACTAGTATATATATAATATATAATTTCCGCTCAAGGCGTGATAAACAATGCAACACAGAAATGTATAGCAACACAGATCAATACAGATATCTGGGATCCCCGGGTTTCACAGAGCCGCTGAAACCCGACGTTCCCCTGGTCGTGTGGATAGCCTGTGCAATGAAATCCTAGACCCCTACGGGCGCTGCAAGTCACCCGCCAAAACCTGAAGCGAGGCAGCCCCCTTCAGCACCGTGAATGGACCACCCAGCACTTCACGGAATCCGGTAACTTGGGCACCCCTCCTGGGTCAACCTGTACCCCCTACGAGTGAGGCGAATAGCCCGCCAATTCTAGAGTGAAGCCCCCTCCGTCTCAATGCCATGAGATGCGGGCTTGTTGCCCTCCAGAACCCGGCTATCCGTGCACCCCTCCGCGGGGTAATCCTAGTACAGAAAGTAAAATATACATAGAACGGGTACATCGACCGCAACCAGGTCGTGCCCCAAAATAATAATACAAACTGGCAGTGACGGCAGTCCACATGTCGGACGCTCGCCCCGCAATATCAAATGTACATATAAAACAAAACTGTACTACCACTGCAACCAGGCTATCCTCCACGACCGATCCGCAACAACACAGTACAATCACAGAACATCAACGTGAAAGTCACGTTCGCAAATCCGTCTAACCGGGCTATAGCAGTTAGACGGGATTTACCGATCGAATGACATTCACGGTCGCAGATATAAAGTAAATACTGTGAACTGGCATGTTTAAAATATCCGATCGAACAAATATTATCAAGTGGGCCCCAAGCAGTACTGTAGCACTAATAGAAAATCTGGGCCCAAAGAAAATATCCCAAATGCCCTATTTTCAACACATAAGCTTACTGGGAAAATATGGTGCCACGATTCCTCTTTTCCGTCGCGCAAGCGCGGCCAAGACAGGGGTTTGGCCGCGCTTCCGCGGTCGAAGTGAGGAATCAGTGGATCGTATTTTCCCAGAATTCTTATAATTTGTTGTACATGTCTCTGCAATCATCAAAAAAATTTTAGGAGCTCAAAAAATTTTAACAGAGAACACATGTGCACAAAAATACGGTTTTCGGGTTTTTGTTCGATCGAGTTCTAAACGCGCTAGAGCAAGCTAGGGAAGGTTAATGGCATGGCTCTGATACCATTGTAAGCCCACGGGGGCGCCCCGGCCGTCGATCCGACGCCGGAAACGCGGAAAACAAAAACTTTGCGAACTTTGCAAAACGGCACCACCGCGGACTTTTAACCCGGATCGGGCCATTAACCTAGCTAACTAGCAAATAAGAAAAGAGTAGAGAAGTATACCAAGCGATCCGTGTCCTTCGGTCTTCGTCTCCACTCCGATCTCCCGCGGATAGTTCGTCACCTCCTCGCTCGTCGGAAAAGCACCACGTAGCCGGAATCTTTTACGGGCTCCCACCTCATGACCGAGGCAACTCGGGCGCAAAGTTTGCTAGCCGACGCGTCCAAGACTTGCTACAGAATAGTGTAGTAAACTTGTCTCTTTGGGATTTATGAGGTTGCCATTTTGGAGGAATTTTACATAGGAATTTTCCATGGAAGCTTGCAAGAAAAATCAATGGAGCATGCAAGAAATGAGCTCGGCCAAAGAAGAAAAATCCTCACTGTGAATGTTGCAAGTGGGTTGTATATACTAATTAAAACCAAATGAGAAATAAAAATTCTCACAGCACACTCACTTTAAACTCATTTCTTACTTAATAAATTAATCCACACTCATTTTAAATCACTCCCTCAAAATCAATCACATGCACATGCTGGAAAACGAGGCCGGCCCATAAGGAAAATGGGTGTGGGTTAATTAAACAAAAATGCAAGGAAGGAAATAAAAGAATCAAAATCTAAAAGGATAATTGTCACAACCATTTCCAATCTCATTCTTATCACATAAATGCAAAAGAATGATGCAAAGAGAATCTCATGATGATGGTCAAATCATAATCCACAAGTGCAAGAAAACCCTCCACAAAAGAGTTATTTGCAAATTGCAAATAACCCCCTCCAACAAGAAAGTCCGGCCGAGAAGGAATGAAGGAAAACCGGCCGGAACGGAATGCAAACTGGCAACTTCAGAAAACCGATCCCGTAATAAATTACAGGAAAACCCCACTACTGCAAATACATGCCCGCATTTGTATTCGCACTGAACACAAATGCAAAGAGACAAAACTACACTATCAAATACTAGAATCCGGCTTAAGCCAAAGCCGGCTAGTAAAAACTGTCCGATCGCGATCCGTGCAATACCGCACGTATCTGATCGAACCCTGCCATATCTCCATACGGCCTCTACAGCATTTCGCCCGAAACTTGAGTAACTGTCTGTGTGGTGGACTCTAAAGACTCGTCAATACTATGGCTGTGGATTTAACCACTAGCACGTCAGAGGTATTAGCCATACATGACGGGCCACCAGCTATTGACTAAAAGGGACGTCGATGAGCGAACTCATCCTGACACCCTACTGAGCCTGTCAGTGACAATATCCGTACAGTCCGGTCCGTTCGTCTATGAGCATCGCATGGCGGGCCTAGGGGGTTGGTAAAAGTCAGACCCCCAAAAGCGGTACAAGTCGTGTCGGAGTGCAGCCCAGAACACCCTGAGATACTACTGGAATACCTACCAGCAAATCTCCTGCCTTGGCCAAGGACTTTTCATGTTCTGGCTCTCCTAGACACAGCACGACCTCACCCCCAATACCGGGAGAGACGAACCCCTGCAGATCCGCTCACTGCCTCCATGTGGCTCGGGACTGTACCCAACTAAAACCTGTTTGCACGACTCCTTTGAGCCGTGGTAGGGTAGTAATCAAAGTACAGTGGGAACTCACACGAGACAAATGACGATCCTAGGTCGATGAACTAACCTGTACACATGTCACCTGGGAACTGCTATCTGACGTTTGGTATATCCCAACTAGCAGGTTCCCGGCGAGTCCTGTCCGGTGTACTCATAACCCAATGAGCACTTGTATACATCTTAGGTGAACCAACTGACACCAGTGGCTTGTGAGACCGGCCACCGCCCCTCGTCGGGGTCTCGACTGTATACACTAGTCTACTCTGGAGAAACGATGCCCTGTCTCGAATCTCCCACGACTAGGGACCTTTTAAGGATGTGCTTGTAGACCCCCAGCTCCCACTTATATGATCGCCCTCATACTGCTGGAAGTCAAGCAAGAATCCTAGGGGCTTTATCAATGTATAATAGCGACTCGTCAGGTCACCTAAAGCAGTACACGATGATAAAGATAAACCAGATAGCATACTATCATCTCGAGTAAGACTGTCCTACCGGGATAGGTCCTCCCCTCAATCATTGCAATCACGTGCCTGTGACCCAATAATTGACTCTGAGGGCACTATCTCCAACAATTTTATCTTAACATGCACACTTATTGTCTCTCTATTACATATTGATAAAGACCTTAGGATGAGTACTTGACTATCAGGATTATGATGCAGATCATACTAGTGGGGCAGAGGTAGTCGGTAAGTACATCCTTCAAATTTTCCTAGTCGTGAGAGTATCGAGACGAGGCATCGATATTCCAGAGTAGACTAGCGTATACGCTTCTCGACCCATATGATGGGCGATGGATGATTCCATATCCATTGGTGTTTGACATCAGAGATGGTATACGAGTGCTCAGTGGAGACTGGATATACTGAACGGACTCGCCGAGAACTCCTAGATGTTATTATACCTATCGTCAGATAGCAGTTCTCTGGTAACACTGGTACATGTTAGTCTGTCGACCCGAGATCGTCATAGAGTCTTGTATGATTCCCACTGTGCTTTGATTTCCACCTTACCACGTTCGAGAGATCGTGCAAAACGGTGGTTTTTGGGTACAGTCCCGAGTCACATGGAGGCAATGAGCAATAGGAGGGGATTTCGTCTCTCCCGGTATTGGGGGTTGATGTTGCGCTATGCTTGATTGGCCATAACAGGAAATCCCTGACCAGGGTTGCTGAGATCTACTGGTAAGTGTTATCAGTAGTTTCTCGAACCGTTATGGACCTTGCATCGGCATGACTTATCAGGCTATTGGGGTCTGACGTTAAACCACCCCCAGGCTGTGATATGCGACATATCAGACGAAGAGACTGGACTGTACGGTAGTGTTACTGATTGGTTTTGCAGGAGTATGAATAGGCTTGCTTGTTGATCTTCTGATCGCTCAATACCCGGGTGGCCGTTACGTTTAGCAGACCGCCTGTGGCTTGTGGGTGACTGATATGATCACCACCTACTGTCGGCGTATTGACGAGTCTTTAAAGTCCTACACAGAGGTTTCCTGGCTCAATCGAAATGAAGTAGGAGCACATATGTGATATGTGCGGGACCGAGATTAATACGAGTATGTGATATCGTATTCTATTCTCGCGATATGTGATATCAGTCGGTTATATGTGATATACTCGGGTTATCGGATCAAGTTTTGATTCGATAAGTTGTTACATTTGATATTAGTCGGTTGTATATGATATAGCCGGATTATTAAATCAAGTGTTGATTTAATAATTTAAAGTATAATTATATATGTGATATAATAAATTACATTAACTAATATTTGCTCACTTAAGCATTTCTTTTTCTCACTTGTGTACACTTAATATGTATGTGATATATATTAATATGTATTATTTTGTGTCATGCTTGATGCCACATGCTACATGGGTGTATGAGACTCACACCATGCTTATGTTAATGTTAGGTTTTATTTATTTAAAATTAATCAAAATTTGTTGGAAATTAGTCACATGGTTCAAGCTTGCAGAAGCTTGTGGAACCATTGACCAAGTCCAATAATTTTATTTTACTTGTAAATATTTATTAAGCTAACCATTATTATTTAGCCATGGTTTATTCTCTACATGAGTTAGGGTATGACACTAACTCTGTAACATTTCAGAAAAATAAAATATTATTTTTGGGAATTTAAATAATTAAAATAATAAATATTATGAATATTTTAATGAATGGAGATTATTTTTAATGATATGGTATGATCATATACAAGTAGATTGGAAAATTACCTTGAATGTTGATTTTTAAAAAAACTGTGAGATTTAGACATTTAATGAATTATTATATACAAGTTTATTTCTAAACATGATTAATGTTCACTAATTATGCATTAAGTATGATTTTGCATGTGACATGCACCATGTCATGTTATATACATGTTACATTTCTTTTGTTGATTTAAAGCCATGCTTCATTTCTTTCATTTCTTAGTTTTTTATTTTGTTTAAAATGAAAATGAAAAAGGAAAACAAAAAGAAAAAGGAAAAAGAATAAAGAATGGGAGGCATGGCATGAGGTATGGGCTCAGGAGAGAGAGAGAGAGAGGGTGAGAGGTCATCCTTGGACTTATCTCATTTTCTTCTTCATTTCATCATCTTCATTATTTTCCCTCTCCTCTCTCACACCATGGCTGCCCTCCTCCCTCCACCACCTACACCACCTCATATCAACCGCAAAAACACCTCAAAACACGTATTTCCTTTCATAAAAAATGTGCACAAGCTCACTACTTGCATGGTGAACCAAGAAAGCTAGGATTTTGAAGACTTGGTGCAACTCAAGAAAATTCTTGAGTTTCCAAATGAGATAATTGTCTCACCATTAGTATAGTAATTAAGTTTCTATAGCTTCTAGTTTAGTTTAGAAGTGTTTAGTGAGGTTTTGTGACATTTGAAAATTTCAAGATCAAGTTTAGGGGATTCTTGAGTTGTGGGGTGCAATTGAGATTTAGTAATGACCTTAAACCCCCCCTTTTGTGTTAAACCAGAGCCTAGACCTTAAAAATTGAATTTAGATGTTGCAATGTCGATTTTGTGTATAATTAGTGCATACAGGAAATCTGGGATGACCTGGAACATTTGCTAGAAAAACTAGCAATCCTATTGGCCTAGATCGAGCCCTAGGAGACCACCCTACAAGTACGAACCCCATCCAAGCAAGTCAGGCCGGCCAGGCCGGAATTTACGGTAATCTCGCCGGGTCATCTGTGGTGTTTGGTGTTGGAAATGGTTCTGTAGCTCATATACCCCTTATACAACACCCCAGTACTGCTTGTTTATCCCTATTTCACCTGAACCAAAATCTGGGACCATTTTCTTGAGTTGCTGCTTTGAATTCCTTAATGTTCATGACTTGAAGTTTTGATATTTGTGTTTTGTATCGGTCACATGACATTTGTATGTTGATATCAGGTGTTATTTGGTTCTTTTGGATGAGTAGACCATAGGTTTTTACCTATGTGTGATACGTGTGCCGTTTTGATTTTCGTGCGCGATTTCGGTTTACGATACTTTATGTTTATATATGTAGGCACCCTCACGTGGACTTCGGACGATAAGGACGAGCATGGCGACATCGACTTCGGCAAGCAAGGATCAAGGTGAGTAGATATATATCTACGGGGGAAGTTGGGTGGATGGCGTATAGCACCCCCGCAGTTTCGTAGTGTCGCATGAGATACGTTTATATATATAATATATGTATTGTGAGACATGAAATATTAGCAAGATAGGCTTTAGGAAATCATGGTTTAGTGTAGCATAATTGAAAGTTAGTGTTTTAGCTTAGTTTCCTAGTTCTGAAACCGTAGTGTAAAGATATACACACGCATGCACACACGGGATATGTTTTGGTGTATGTGATATATGTGTGTATGTATATACACACACACACACACACACATACATACATACATACATATACGTATACAAATAAGACGTGAAATATTAGTAAGATAGGCTTTAGGAAATCATGGGTTAGTGTAGCATAATTGAAAGTTAGTGTTTTAGCTTAGTTTCCTAGTTGTGAAACCTTAGTATAAAAGTATACACACACATGCACACACGTGATATGTTTTGGTGTATGTGATATATATTTATATATATATATACACACACACACACATAACACACGCACACACACACGTATGATGAGGATAATATATGATACTCGGTGGAGAGTCGATATGATCGGGCATGATGCCGGGAGATCAGTTATGTGATTTGGGTCATGTTATGATATACTACATGATAGTATAGTAGATCGATGGGCGATGTGTTTTATTCACACGTGGATGTATGTTTGATGGTATCGGAATGTACTAAACCTTAGATCAGTACCCCTAATTCAGAATATGATGATAATGATACTAGATAAATAATGTGTTATATGTGATAATTGACCCGTACCCCGATTTGGGATGCCGTACGATGGATTTTACCATACGATATATAAATATGATGATTTATCCGCACTCTTGACTCGAGGATGTCGTATTATATGTTTTATAGTACGTGACGCTATTGAGGCAGGATCACCGACTACTAGATATATCGACTCGGATTTAGGTGGATTTCCTTACCCTTTTTGTTTAGTCTCTTAGTTTAGTCCTGTGGTTTATCAGGTAGATGTTAGACTGGGCTCGAGTCATACTTATTTCAAAACTAACGAATGGTGAGTATTTTAAAGACAGACCTTATTTTCTAAAAACCACGATTCGTGCTATTTCAAATGCCAAAATGGTATAACTCATACTTTTAAATGTATATTCCTATCTGTTGCGTTACTATTCTTTTTCCGTATATTCTTGCTGTTCGCATCGCATTGCATCCTTATAAATGTGTTTCGTTAATTATTATGAAACCCCTAATATTAGGACACCAGCACCATTACCGATGATGCGTATGCTCCACGTACACTTTCTTACCGGCTCACACACATCATCATCGATAACTTCCATATTACGTACACATTAGATAATAATACTTCATTGTATAAATTGCTAGCGGTAGTCTTAATATAGTACTAGCTCGCTTGCTTTCATATGGTACTTTAGATATTGCATTTATATCTGAGACATCTCATGCATTTATACGTTTATTCTGTTATGCAATATCGTGGGGCTTTATGCCAGTATTCACTATTTATTGGTATCGTGATTTTGAGATTTTGGATTTGCATGAGATTTCTGGATTTGGAGAAACCGTAAGGATTTTATAAACTGATTATCATTTCTAAAAATAGAAATTGCGGTTTTCTCGTGACATGATATGAAATATGTCCACCATGAGTTTTCTCGGCTCTTGAGCGATATTATACACCTGATTCGAGGAGGAGGATGAACCGTCTGCGGGTGCATGGTGGACCTGGTGCGGTACCCCGGGGCAAGATGGTCACAGATGATGGCATTGAGCCTGGCAGGGGAGCACTACCTACCGGTTAGTTATGATGTGGCGGATATCCGGAGGATACCGACATAGTCTTGAGATTTGATGATAGGGGCCAGTCCGGATTGCCGGAGCCCGAGATAGTGAGATTTGATGATATGGGTGATTGAAAGAATTAAAGTTAACCGCAATCAAGACGGTGTCGCTATGCAGCTAGCCGGTTGAGCACGGGTCGATCCACAGGGAGATGGTTGTATGTCCTTTCTTGTTTTAGACGAGTCAATAAAGAATCTGTATGAGTTTGTTCGAAACTATCCTATGTGTAATATTTGAAAGTATAAAGTTGTTAAGAAAAAGATACGAGATTATAAGTTAAAGAAATCCGTACTCAAAACCTTTGAGCCGAATCTTGACCAATTGAAGCTAGAGCAATCGGCAACAACGTGGATTAGGGGATTTAAGCGCGGTATTCGTGGAATACGGCTTATTTACCCTTGTCCTTCCGTTCTTGTCTCTTGCTTTCGCCTCCGGCCAAACCGAACGCAACCGGTCGCGGTTAGGAATCACCGTTACCTTGTCAGGGTACGGTGCCTAACGGAGCGCTTGCGTATCGTTTGGGCGGAGTTCAATGGAAAATACGGGAAAAGAAAATGGGCAAAGAAACGTTAACTTATAATACCGTATTTCTTCTTAACAAAGATAATTACATTCATTCACAAAAGAGAACCAAAAAGAGAGAACAAAAAGGAAAAGAACAAAGAAAAGAAAAGATTACAAGCAAGTAATTAAAGTGCATGAATATAAATTGCAAGAAAGTAAAGCAAGATAATAATAAGCGAGTAATAAATAAGCAAATAAAAAGAACAAGAAAGTAATTACAAGAACATAGAACTTAAGACAAGCATGTGATCAATAGCCAACCCTTAAACTTGCAAGCTCAATCAAGAGGTTGCAAGATCAAGGGAAGGGTAGAGAACGCATGTGAAATGAAGAACTAGTCCCGTGAGAAAATACGACCCTTGAGATTAATAACTAACCCTTAACCATTCAAGCTCAATGAAGAGGTTGAATGATCAAGAGAAAGCAAGAATCTCAAGGGAAAGAAGAAACAAAAGAGAATGATACAAAACCCTCATCTTCATTAATCTCCCACTCAAAAAGCTCTCACTACAATTTTTATGGAAAAAGAATGAAGAAGAAGAAGAAAAAGAACTAAAACTACAAAAGAAAGAGGAACAAAAGAATGACTCTTGGCTTGGCTCAGATCTGCTGTATTTATAGGCAGAGGGTTGAAGACCTAGGGCAACCATCTGCAATAAAATGAAGTACCTAAAATGCCCCAGAAAAACGACGAAATGAGGCGCCCATAAGGCCGCGGATCCGCGGCCAATACCCCCTATTGGCCGCGGATCCGCGGCCCTTTAGTGGTGTTGGGATGTGGGCTTTGGTCGGGGTCCCTGGTTTGTTGTCCTCTTCATTGTGGTACATATATTTTCTGAAAATACATTCACATTTCTTCCAGAATTTCTGTTGAGGAAAGGTGGACTTTTGTGGATGCTTTTGTCATAATTGCCTCGAGCTCCGCGTAGATTTCTTGGAACTTGTTGTCGCCATTGAGCCTTGTGCATGAAGGTGACATTGATTTGACATTTTGTCTTCCTAAACTGGTATCTGGCAACATACGGATGACGAGCGGAGACCGTGTTTTCTCAGTGGTTGGCAGGAACCCGGATATTGTCGTGTTTTCCATGAATTTCACCGTTTTAGATCCGAGAACCTGTATCCTGCAAATATGTAACAAACACGGATTAAAAGTACCTACCTATAAACAACCGAGCGTAAGAATGGGCGGTATAAAATGCAGTATTCTGTGATGAACAAATACCCCCAAACTTAACTTTTGCTCGTCCCGAGCAAAACCAATTATTCACTAAAATAAAAACCTAACCGCACTTTCGCAGGGAACGCGATTGCACTGAGCATGTGCAACAAGCCGTTAAACCTCTAGGTGTCCCTAGTAGGAGGAGTGTTGTCTCCTGAGGGTTTTCAGCGGATACTACCCACAAAATCCCGTCAAGCTAGTGTCATATGTTAACATAGATTTTACTCCTACAGTTTAGTTATTACGTTAGAAACTCTATTATCCTAAGTCAGAAATATCCAACCCTTATTTTTCACACCTCCTATCTATTTAACCTTGGATCTCCTGAGTTTTCCTTCTAAAGCGCGGCCTCAAATCAGGGATTTTTATCAACTTTACAGAAAACACAAGTCTTATTCTTTATTTCTATCTTTTATCCAAACATCGATTGTATACCCCTACGTGTGTGTGTATTTGCACCCCTACACTCAAGAATTCAATTCAAGCTATAATACCCTTGCCCTAATACCTAATACTACTTCTTTTCATTAAGGATGGACGGATTTGCTCACACACCTTTCATGCGACTATTAATGCTTCTTGAGACACTAACGGCCGATTATTGAATGTGTGAGCATTAAAGCGTAAATAGCAGTTTCCAGGTCTTGAGTTTATTCTATTTTTCTTTTTCTTTTTCTTTTTTTTTTCTTTTTCAAGACCGGATATATTTTTCAATATGCTCTTTTGGTGTTTAGCTTTAAATACCGTTTTTTCTTTCATACTAGGCTTTCAGGCAAGAGTATTTCTAGGTATCCTCTACTATCCCAAGTTTCAAGGTGCGTGTAAGTGCAGTTTGTAGGGTATATACTTTCTAAATTTAAATTCAAGAAAAGAAACTATTTTTCAGACTTATCCTTCAGTAAAGCTTCAATACTTTCCCCTCATCTTGACTTAACTCAAGAACTGAACCCAAAAATTGTAAGGACGTATACTTACCAAAGTTAGACAGAATGAGGGTTATTTTTAGGTTCAATTCCCAAGTCTAGAATTTAGTTATTTCTAACATATCAACTAAACTTTCAGAATAAAAATCTAAGTTACCCTATTAGCTAACTTGACGACAAAGTTTTTATATTTTTGGAAAATTTTCGATTTTTGTGGGTTTTTAATAAGGTATGCAAATGCAAAATATACAAATGAATGCGAAGGAAGAAAGCTTACCGAGCACACCCCCAAACTTAAACTTGACAGTGCCCTCTCTGTCAGGCTACACCAAGAGGGTCAAAATTGCCGGCGCTCCCTAGAAACAAATTATATACAAAACAAAAAGGAAAACAAAAAATATACACAAAAAAGGAGTCCCCCCCAAACTTAAGTAAAACAGTGTTTCCACTGTTAAGCGTTGAAATTCAGGATTAGGGGGGAAAGAAAACAGTATCAAGCTATACAAGGCCTTACACAGGCCAAAAGTTAACACCAACCATTTAAAGATTTTATCGCTATAATGTACAGGTTGGTGGAAGAAGGCGTAGAGAAAAGAGATGGAGAATACGCGAGACCATATGCGGAGAGAAGCGGGATATGGTCTCGGTATATGAGAGGGAGAAGAATGGCGGAAGGGAAAAAGAAGTGGAATACGAACTTGAGGGTGCAAATGGAGTAAATAGATTAGCACAATTTTTGATGACCGATGTGTGAAAAGCGATTGTGCTAATATATTTACCCGTCGAGAAATGGGGTCAAATCCCTCAAGATTCGAGAGAAACCATGGGTACGCCGAACTTGGTAAACCAGACATACGAAATGAAAGTGAGACGGGTTCTTGCAAGGTCGGAACGATGGAAAGGGTGGGGGGGAGTGATTGAGGAAGGTTATCGGTTAAAGGTTCAGGAGGGTGTACACAGTCAGTGGAAGGGATTGGATGAATTGGAAAATCCGACTCATCAATTAAAACTGTTTCATCCTCAGTACTATCCTCAATATTCTCCTCAAAATTTATCTCATCCATGCAATTTTCATCAAAGTCCAGACGCATATGTTGTTCGGGAAAAACATTTAATGACTCGGGATGATGATTTGAAGAGACAAACTCAGCCAAATCTACGGGTTCATCATCCAAAATATCCCCAGCGTCAATATCCTCAATCAAGTGAAAATCAAAATTCTCTGACACCTCATCAAAAGCATGGATATTAATCGATTCTGGTTCTAAGATATAGGTGTAGAGGTCAAAAGGATTAGGTATGGTTTCACTTGGAAGGGACCCTTCACAATCGGGCAAATCAAACACTATGAAGTCGCACAACTCATTCATCATTCTATCTTCAATTGATACATCATGTGGGATACTCGATAGACTTTCAAAAAGGGAGTTGTGGGATTCAATTTGGGACGGGTAGGTTTGATTTGGAAGGGGGTACATCTCACTCTCTCCACTCAAATTCACAGCCTGTCCTGCCGCCTCATCATACATTAAAAAATTTGGAGCTAGTTGAAAACTAGCTACCGGGTCACTAGGTTGCATGAGAGCGGCCATGGATGCATTCAAATCCATCATCTGTTGGCTTGACGCTACCCTAAAATCTTCCAACGACTGTTCCAGACTAGACATGGGTTGTGAAGGGGTTTCAGTAAATGATTCAAAGTTATTTGGATACTGAAAACTCCCAAACGGCTGTTCTGAAGTAATTTCTAGGGAAGGTGAAAAAGTAGGGTAGGATTGGTAGGAATTGAATGGCTGGACAGGAGTGGGATCAACATTGGGATAAGAAGGTGAATGGATTTGTTGGTCCCAAGAATTTGTAGTGGTGAAAGGAGTGAAAGATCGGCTACGAGATTGTGCAATATGTTCAGCAATGGACATTGGTCTCGGGGTTACAACTGGATTTTCAAAAGGGGTATCAACGCAAGAAGGTGTGAATGTTTGAAACGGTTGATACGAAGTGGATTGCGGGGTCCAGTTGTTCGTCCTAGACGCGTCTATCCGATCTTTCAAAGAAATTTTTGGCATGGAGGGGTCGTTTGAAGTTCGACCTAAACAAGAACCGTATGAAGTAATGTCTGGTTGTGGGTACCAAAGTTCGGCAAGAGTTTTTCGAGGTGGAGTACCCATGATATGAAGAGAGAAAGGAAGGAAGGCAGAGAAAAGGAGAGGGAAACGAATGTGATTTTTTTTATTTGTTATTTTTATTTATTTTTATTTTTTTATTTTTATTTTTTAGATATTAACAAAAGAATGAAATATACACACAAAAAAGAATAGGGACAAAAACAATCACGACACAAAAATACCACACACCTAATCGTTCTAGGGTTCACCTAGGTCAACTAGACCTGCTCCAGAACTTGATTGCCGAAGTAAAACTGTGTCGAGAAACGGGCTCAAGATACACTGATCACGAGGCCAGGTAAGTGTAGAGATAAGGGGAGGTTTTCCAACGCTTTCGCGAAGTTCCTTAATTAAATAACCCTTTCTCTTTTGGCGGTTGCGCCGTTAACACTTTCCTAGACACCCCGTAAACAATATACCGTTAAGCAAGATTCTAAACACAGTTAACTTCTCCTAGTGAGCGCGAAGTCCTTAAGGCTTAAAGTCTAATTTCTTTTAAAATTTGTGCGGGTAAACGTTATGCTCAAGTTCGTGATTTGTGGGCCACGGAAAAGGTGATGAAATCCTTTACCGTATATTGTGGGGTTCGCTTGCCCTTAAGTCCGTATTAATGTATGCAATGCGCAATTCAAAAATTCTGTAAAGAATCAAACAATCGTTTTTTAGTTTAAGCACGGCACTGCAACAAATACGGGTTAGTCAATTTTTTTGCGTTTGCTAGCGAACTTGCAAAGAATCCTGCAAAGAACAGTATATTGGAAGTGTCGGATTTGAGAAGAAGGTGTTAGTAAAGTACGTACCGTTAAGTTTTGGGTTAGGAAACCCCCGTTGAATCAAATCCGGTAAGCTTGGAAAGTTCGCTTGCGCGGGTCAAACTACCCGGATCTTTGGCACTGTACTTCGTAATCACCTTTGCCTTGAATGCACACTTTGCTCCCCACAATCGCAGTTTGCAAATACGCAAAAATCTGCACTCTTGCCCACAAAAATGATCAAAAATAACAAAAAGATTTTTTTTTAATTTTTTTATTTTATATATACAAAAAAGAATATTAACCCGAATAACAAGAAAGAAAATACGCTACCGTCTCCCCGGCAACGGCGCCATTTGATTGAAAGAATTAAAGTTAACCGCAATCAAGACGGTGTCGCTATGCAGCTAGCCGGTTGAGCACGGGTCGATCCACAGGGAGATGGTTGTATGTCCTTTCTTGTTTTAGACGAGTCAATAAAGAATCTGTATGAGTTTGTTCGAAACTATCCTATGTGTAATATTTGCAAGTATAAAGTTGTTAAGAAAAAGATACGAGATTATAAGCTAAAGAAATCCGTACTCAAAACCTTTGAGCCGAATCTTGACCAATTGAAGCTAGAGCAATCGGCAACAACGTGGATTAGGGGATTTAAGCGCGGTATTCATGGAATACGGCTTATTTACCCTTGTCCTTCCGTTCTTTCTCTTGCTTTCGCCTCCGGCCAAACCGAACGCAACCGGTCGCGGTTAGGAATCACCGTTACCTTGTCAGGGTACGGTGCCTAACGGAGCGCTTGCGTATCGTTTGGGCGGAGTTCAATGGAAAATACGGGAAAAGGAAATGGGCAAAGAAACGTTAACTTATAATACCGTATTTCTTCTTAACAAAGATAATTACATTCATTCACAAAAGAGAACCAAAAAGAGAGAACAAAAAGGAAAAGAACAAAGAAAAGAAAAGATTACAAGCAAGTAATTAAAGTGCATGAATATAAATTGCAAGAAAGTAAAGCAAGATAATAATAAGCGAGTAATAAATAAGCAAATAAAAAGAACAAGAAAGTAATTACAAGAACATAGAACTCAAGACAAGCATGTGATCAATAGCCAACCCTTAAAGTTGCAAGCTCAATCAAGAGGTTGCAAGATCAAGGGAAGGGTAGAGAACGCATGTGAAATGAAGAACTAGTCCCGTGAGAAAATACGACCCTTGAGATTAATAACTAACTCTTAACCATTCAAACTCAATGAAGAGGTTGAATGATCAAGAGAAAGCAAGAATCTCAAGGGGAAAAAGAAACAAAAGAGAATGATACAAAACCCTCATCTTCATTAATCTCCCACTCAAAAAGCTCTCACTACAATTTTCATGGAAAAAGAATGAAGAAGAAGAAGAAAAAGAACTAAAACTACAAAAGAAAGAGGAACAAAAGAATGACTCTTGGCTTGGCTCAGATCTGCTGTATTTATAGGCAGAGGGTTGAAGACCTAGGGCAACCATCTGCAATAAAATGAAGTACCCAAAATGCCCCAGAAAAACGACGAAATGAGGCGCCCATAAGGCCGCGGATCCGCGGCCAATACCCCCTATTGGCCGCGGATCCGCGGCCCTTTAGTGGTGTTGGGATGTGGGCTTTGGTCGGGGTCCCTGGTTTGTTGTCCTCTTCATTGTGGTACATATATTTTCTGAAAATACATTCACATTTCTTCCAGAATTTCTGTTGAGGAAAGGTGGACTTTTGTGGATGCTTTTGTCATGATTGCCTCGAGCTCCGCATAGATTTCTTGGAACTTGTTGTTGCCATTGAGCCTTGTGCATGAAGGTGACATTGATTTGACATTTTGTCTTCCTAAACTGGTATCTGGCAACATACGGATGACGAGCGGAGACCGTGTTTTCTCAGTGGTTGGCAGGAACCCGGATATTGTCGTGTTTTCCATGAATTTCACCGTTTTAGAACCGAGAACTTGTATCCGGCAAATATGTAACAAACACGGATTAAAAGTACCTACCTATAAACAACCGAGCGTAAGAATGGGCGGTATAAAATGCAGTATTCTGTGATGAACAATGGGCCAGTCCGGATTGCCGGAGCCCGAGATAGTGAGATTTGATGATATGGGCCAGTCCGGATTGCCAGAGCCCGAGATATTGAGATATTGTGATATATGTTTTGTGTCAATACTTGACACGGATTCTCTGTTGATTTTATTGATGATATTTTGGTTATATACAAAAATTTCACTGAGATAAGAAAACAGTTTTCTCATTTAGATGTATTCTGTTTTCATGCATTCATACATCATATATATGATGTGTTGTTACTTGAGGCACTGACACGAGCACTTGGAATTACACTTATGTATAGATGTTTACCCTTGCCATTATTATATGCTTCAGGCTATATTATATGAGGATATTATTATCGTATGACCTAGGATAGAGTCATACATGCTATTTTTGCTCGGTGATGTTTTCTACTCACGAGTTCGCAACTCACCCCCGTTGTGCCACAGTTTCTTGCAGGTTCTGCCGTACAGGTTTCCTTGACGGCTACTTCATTCCAGGTGGTTGCTTTGGTAGGCGGGTTCACTCGCATTGTGACCACCATTGTACTTTATTTATATTCAGTTGTATCTAGTAATTCCATCAACCAGACTTGTATATTTTGATAAACTTAGAAGACCAGTATGTATATTCTTTCGACTTTAGAGTCGCGCGCTGTATTATCATGGTTTTCCTCTGGTTTTATTTCTGAGTTTTGATCCTCGCCCTTCGGCATTGTATATTATATTGCTTGTGTGGTTGTGTCCGCCAATTAGCGAAGAGTTAGCTCCCGCATAGGGATGCCTTTATATTATGCATGTTTGTACCCGTTTAGAGCCAGTATTTATAAAGGAAACTCTGCCGAAATTTTTGGAAAAGACTTGATATTTAAAAAAAAATGCTTACTACGACTTTCAAAGTGATTTAGATGCAAACTTTTAAATAAATTTTCCTTCTCCTTCTTTTCAAATGGTTTAGATTTCTTGGCTTTTGGCTTACTTAAATTAGGTAGAGTCCTATAGACTTCACATGATTCAAGTGCCAGTCACGTGCTATTTCAGGTCGTGACAAAGTTGGTATCAGAGCGCTAGGTTTAAACATGGTTCGAGTCTATGTTTGACTATGCGGAGTCTAGGACGTATATTTATATTCGGAACCTAGGCTTGACCTTACGGAACTTAGACTTGGTCGAGGGGGTATTAGACCAGAATTTTCGTTGCATAGGTTGACCTTGGTTGATGGAGTAGGTGACTTAAGTAGAATGACGTACCGTGTGTATATTCCGCGGCATACTTACGATACGCTACTCCGATTAAGAAGACTTAGGATGTACATTTCCTTGCACCGTATTATATTCATTACTATGATCTATCCTCATCGGTATCGGTTTATGGTTTTGTTACCATGATTGCATAGGCAGAGAGAGTTGCGGCTAGAGTTGCGGTCAGCATGAGCTCGTCTTGGACGAGGACTGACCAGGGCGAAATTCCGGTGACACACGATTGCATAGATGTGTCGTTTTATTGTGTTTTCGCGCCAAGGGCGTTGATGGATTGCTTTACTAAAATTTCTCGAACGTGCAGATCAGCACCAGAGGATTGGGCTACTGCTAGAGGCTGGCTAGAATTTGATGACCATTAATGTACGTCTATTCTTGATGATTGAGGCACTGTTTAGCGTGCGAACGAATGAATCAGCTATTGCTGTGACTGACAAGATATCGCCCCAGATGTTTGAAGCTAATGCAGCACGAGTTGTATTTAGAGATATGATAGAAGATCGCTAGTCATCCAAGGATGAATGACTAGGACATGTGGTTCGTTTGCATACCCCGATTTGAGGTCATCAGATTGATTGATTGTAGTTAGAGGAGACTTCACGCAGGTACGTTAAGAGTCGATAGAAAACGATCGAATGTCAGAAACCCTTTTTTCCAAGTTTAAGGTATTCGGAAAAACATGCAAGTAATTCTGTGAACCCTTTAGAAGAATGAAACCCTAACTCTACATAATGACTATGGAAACGCTTTTGAACCTTAGGGTTTGCGGCAGTTCCGCGGTGCCATTAATTGGGCTTGGGTTTGCCCTTCTACGGCTGGTCCATAGGTACTGTTGCATGTACTGGATATTATTAAACTATACTCAAGTGTTGAGCTCTCGGGAAATTATGGGACTTTGATGAATCGATCGAAAAGTTCGACGTCGTCCGGACATCATGTGATGGGATACATTACCTGGGAGACTTTAGATATGAGTATAGCCGTTGTAGTGCAGTCCATACAGCTACGAAGAGAGGAGTCCGAATCAGTCGACATTAGAGAAAATTGGAGTAAGAGGTTCGTACGAGATTTCGACGAGATGACGTTCCCCTCCGTTGACATCAGAGATGTGATACGCGTGCAGAGGCGTTGAATATGGATATATCTTCCAGAAGGAGTCGTGATGAGTATGCAGCTGTTTCGGGACAAGAAATGGATTTAGTAAAGGGTGATAACTTTCGGGCAGTTCGGTGGAAACAAGATTGGGAGAGACCCCGATAAGATCTTTCTGGAAATACTAAACGAGAAGACTTGGACCCAGGATCGGTCGTATTACGTACACCCAGTAGGCCATAGTTCGGCATCATCGACGGGACATGTTATGAGTGACCAAGATAGTTGGCCAGAGATCTTTTCGAGGATGTACCAGAGCGAAACTGCTTCCGTCATCATTCTATATTGGGTCGTTGAGCCGAGAAGTTATATAACTGGCAATTCGCAGTGAGAGATGAGAGCCTAAGGGCATAAGGTATAAGACCACGAACAGGAGGCAAGAAGATATCTTGCTCTGTTAGCTTGTGATGCACCGATACCTTCTCGAATTTGAAGGAAGGGCATATCGACGACAGTGTTCACGGTTTGCGACTTGGTGACTCAAATGTCACATGTCCATAATTTTGAATTTCGGTATTTTGAGCAAATTATTTGTATGGTTGAGATTTGTGCACCACAGTTGCACATGATTCGTATTTCTATGTATCAGTTGTTCTGATCTTCGTTTTGTGCAGACCTGTTGCACCTGATTTTGATTTCATACCCTCTGAAATGTTCAATTTTGAATTCATGCATAGGGGTCGCACACGATTTTGACTTATGTATTTGGTGTAAATTACACGAGCTTTCCGTACCTTGATATGATTTTGTGCATGCAGATGCACGCGTTTATGAGTTTATATACCATGG
The DNA here is from genome assembly GCA_030015575.1 of Agapanthus africanus. Lineage (NCBI taxonomy): Eukaryota > Viridiplantae > Streptophyta > Magnoliopsida > Asparagales > Amaryllidaceae > Agapanthus > Agapanthus africanus. The sequence goes on from CM057341.1 coordinate 372,301,958, forward strand.
TATACCTGATTTGGATTAATGTATGTTGTATACCGTCGATTTCGATAGTGATACTCGATATTTGTTTTGTGCACCCTGTGCACTTGATTTGGGTTTTTGCGCATGCTTGGCGCGCTTGAGGAAATTTTGGTGCATACCAGATGCACAAAATCAGGATTCTTCGTGCATATCAGATGCACCTGATATTGCTATCAGGCACACCCGTTGCCTTTGACAGGTGTTTTCGTGCACACCCATTGCATTTAGATTTTGTTTCTTTGCACATGTATGGCACATTCATTGATTTCGATTTCTGTGCGCACCAGACGCACATCGCATTATTACATGTACTATTGAGTATGATTTCTTTTGAGCAGTACGTTTTTATGATATTTACTATTTGATATAGTAACCGAGCAGGACCAGTCAGAGAATAGTACCTGAGTATGTTTTGCATGCATCGATAGTTACCGAAGGGATTTCCAAAAAGGAGCTATAGTCTCAGTATTTTCCTATGTGTCCGAGATGACATGAAACATGTTACAAGGGATACCCTTCTAAATTTTTTTCAAAACGGCGGGACATATATTAAACAAAGGATATATATATATATATATATATATATATATATAGAATTATTTTCTTACAATAAACGTCCGCTACTTGTTCCGTGATACGCGCATCGCACAGTGATTTGAAAAAGGGTTTGGCATGCACTTCTTTTCAGATATTTTGACGAGCTTAAAATGATGTGTAATTTGTGCATGCTATAGTTTTGATGTATATCATGTTGGTTTTCGTACTGGACTATGACATTGGTATCTTCACCATAACTCCGATGATTGCAGGATGCTTGACGGAGTTTTGATTTTGAGTTGTATACTCGTTTTCATGTGCATGTATTGCGCTAAAATATGTTTTATGTATGTATGACTTTGTAGCCCCAACAACTTGATCATTTTACTGAAATGTTTTAGTATTTAAAAGATTTAAATTTAAATTCGGGGATCGAATTTATTTAAGGGTAGAAGACTGTAACATTTCAGAAAAATCAAATATTATTTTTGGGAATTTAAATAATTAAAATAATAAATATTATGAATATTTTAATGAATGGAGATTAGTTTTAATGTTATGGTATGATCATATCACAATAGATTGGAAAATTACATTGAATGTTGATTTTTAAAGAAATTGTGAGATTTAGACATTTTATGAATTATTATGTACAAGTTTATTTCTAAACTTGATTAATGTTCACTAATTATGCACTAAGTATGATTTGCATGTGACATGCACTATGTCATGTTATATACATGTTACATTTCTTTTGTTGATTTAAAGCCATACTTCATTTCTTTCATTTCTTGGTTTTTTATTTTGTTTAAAATGAAAATGTAAAAGGAAAACAAAAAGAAAAAGGAAAAATAATAAAGAATGGGAGGCATGGCATGAGGTATGGGCTTAGGAGAAGGGGGGAGAGAGAGAGAGAGAGAGAGGGTGAGGGGTCATCCTTGGACTTAGCTCATTTTCTTCTTCATTTCATCATCTTCATTATTATCCCTCTCCTCTCTCACACCATGGCTGCCCTCCTTCCTCCACCACCTACACCACATCATATCAACCCTAAAAACACCTAAAAACACCTATTTCGTTTCACAAAAAATGTGCACAAGCTCACTACATGCATGGGGAACCAAGAAAGCTAGGATTTTGAAGACTTGGGGCAACTCAAGAAAATTCTTGAGTTGCCAAATGAGATAATTGTCTCACCATTAGTATAGTAATTAAGTTTCTATAGCTTCTAGTTTAGTTTAGAAGTGTTTAGTGAGGTTTTGTGACATTTGAAAATTTCAAGATCAAGTTTAGGGGATTCTTGAGTTGTGGTGGTGCAATTGAGGTTTAGTAGTGACCTTAAACCCCCCCTTAGTGTTAAACCAGAGCCTAGACCTTAAAAATTGGATTTAGATGTTGCAATGTCGGTTTTGTGTATAATTAGTGCTTATATGAAATCTGGGATGACCTGGAACATTTACCAGAAAAACTAGCAATCCTATTGGCCTAGATTGAGCCCTAGGAGACCACCCTGCAAGTACGAACCCCATCCAAGCAAGCCAGGCCGGCTAGGCCGGAATTTAGGGTAGTCTCCCTGGGTCATCTGTGGTGTTTGGTGTTGGAATTGGTTCTGTAGCTCATATACCCCTTATATAACACCCCGGTACTACTTGTTTATCCCTATTTCACTTGAACCAAAATCTGGACCATTTTCTTGAGTTGCTGCTTTGAATTCCTTGATGTTCATGACTTGAAGTTTTGATATTTGTGTTTTGTATCGCTCACTTGTCATGACCCGAAATAATAGCTCGTGACCGGCACTTAAATCACGCCACGTCTAAAGGCGTAATGTAATTCAAGTAAGACGAAACCCAAAAAATCTAAACCTTTTTGAAGAATAAAAGAGATAAAGTTTTGAAATAAAGGTGTTCCCACCAAAAAAATTTCTACGCAAAAGAGCCCAAGATATCAAATGGCAGCGATACGTTTAAGAAAATGTAAACCAGTATTTTCCGGGCTGTATTTTGACAAACTCCCGAATGTGAAACAGCTAAATTCTGATGGTATCGAAAGCGTCTCAAAAAAAAATTCGATTTGATATATTATGGGCCTCATAATTCATCCGGGATCAAAAGTTATGAGGCATCACGTGCCCACACGTGACCGGACATCACGTGCCCACATGTGACCGGGCATCACGTGCAGACACATGACCATTTACAGGCAAAACCTGTAGGAACTGAATAAAATAAATAATAGGAAATAATTAATCAGTTGGGTCACGTGCTAACACGTGATAGACTCTTAAACCCTTTGAAACAATAGAATTAAATTCTAATTAAATAATTAATCATAGGGGTCACGTGCCAACTCGTGATGGGTTTAGGAGCCCTCTAAACCAATACAATTAAATTCTAATTAATTGGTCAATCAGTGGGGTCACGTGCTAACACGTGATAGACTCTTAAACCTTCTTAACTAATAGAATTAAATTCTAATTAAGGGAAATCAAAATCCCTAGTTGGAAAAATATTTTCCTAGATCTTTCCAAACAAAAAGATTGTGCTCTGTAAAATGGAGCACCATTGGATTAAAAGTCCAATGGTGATTAAAAATCACCAATTTATGGAACGATTCTATACAAGGAAAGATTTCCCTGAAATTCACCAAGAATAACAAACATAATATCTTTTAGATTAAAAATCCAACGGTGTATAAAATTCACTGGATGATCTAAAAGATCATGTTGGTTACAAAAACAACCAAAATCTTTCAATGAAAGATTGACTAAACAAATTGATTCTTTTCTTTCTCCAATAAATAGGAGCCAAGAAGAGAACAAAGGGGATTGGATTTTTTCTTCTGGAGGGAGAAACAACAACAGAGAGAAAAAAACGAGAGGAGAATTTAATTTTCAAGAGAGAAAAGAAGATCTTTTCAGAGAAATAAACCCTAAGTGAGAAAGGGAAAAAAGATCTATGCTCCATAAAACAAAAGAGAATTTAATTATCAATTTAAGAGTTTAACTCTTCTGAATAAGAACAAAGTTCTTCCTTTGGTTGAAGATCTGCAGAGCAGATTTCCCCACAAGTTGAGAATTTAATTCTCATCGGAGAGATTCTGCCATGCAGATCCAAAACTTAGAAGGAGAATTAAGTTTAAAGAATTTAATTCTTCCAAATTCATAGGAATTTAATTCCTCCAAATGAAACTAGGGTTTAACCCTACATAAGAATTTAATTCTTCCAAATTCATAGGAATTTAATTCCTCCAAATGAAATTAGGGTTTGTCCCTATAAACGAATTTAATTCTTCCATATACATAGGAATTTAATTCCTCTAAACAAAATTATGGTTTAACCCTACCAAAGAATTTAATTCTTAAAACAAGGGACTTAAAACTCTTCATGCACGTAAAGAGATCAGTATTCAACCTGGTCACGTGGTAACACGTGACCCTTATCCTCAATGAGTAAAAAAGAACGAACAAAACTAGGTCACGTGTCCCCACGTGACCCTTAAATGGACTCCTCAAAATAAGAAGGAATTAGCCTAGAGGCAATGCTTCACGTGCTCCCACGTGACCCTCAAAATAAAAGAGAACAAAGCCAAAAACAGTACTGATCTAGGGCGCCTCACGTGTCCCACGTGACCCATGACAAACACCCTTTTCAAAAGAATAAAATAGAGGTAAAACAGAGGATTTAATACCTAATGTATTGGCACTATCACGTGTCCACACGTGATGATTACAGAGGCTAAGTGTTTAACACTTATTTGTAGATTTTGAGAATAAAATAAAGGAAGTTTGGCCCAATTCTCAGGCGCCTCATGTGACCCCACGTGACCACCTCATTTTTAGTGTTTAATACTATTTTGAGCGTTTTGTCCCTAATGTTTAACACCGTTTTAAGCACATCACGTGGGAACACGTGACCGACAAATATGTGCTAGTGTTTAATACGGTTTTCAAACCAGTCTTAGCCTAAATTGGCCGAGTCTTCCAAAGGCAAGGCTCTCCTTTAGATTGGGCCTCAAATACACACTTGTCTTCTAAGATCGATCATCTCATATGGTATATGAGTGCTCAGCACTCAATAAAAGACAGAATACGGCCAGAACCCAAATTCATGTTTAGCATTGCTAAATAATGGGGGGCTGAACCCAGACAAGTGTTCAACGGTCCAAACAAAGGTCCAACATTTCAAACATAATTGAACTTAGCCCATGTTGGCCATAAGTCCACAACTCAGATTTAACTAAGCCTATGTGCTCATAATCTAATTGATTGATCTTAGTCCCAAATTGGACTACAGATTTCCCAATCAACTTTGGTTCAAGGGTACATCTCTCCACTCCTTTGATATTTGTCGTTGTAATCCTTCAACGTCTTCAGAGAGGTGATGGGTCCCGATAGCCAATCATTCCATGGACAGCGGGGTCCTTATACTCATGGACTATGAGGTCCTTAAACTTTATAGACTATGACTTCTTTAAACCACGGACTGTGGGGTTTGTAAGCCCATGGACTATAATGTCCTTAACCTCGAACTGTGGGGTCCTTAAGCCCATGGACTATGATGTCCTTAACCTTTATAGACTATGATGTCTTTAAACTGGACCACCATGTTCTTAAACTGGTAATCAACTGCAATGTCCCTAAACAAAACAATAGAGTACAAATGCTCTTTTGTTGGATCTAAATGATCCTGTTAAGTCGATCTTAGTCCAAAATTAGACTAACGTATCCTTAATAAATCGTTAAGTTTATCTTAGTCTAAAATTAGACTAACGTATCCTTAACAAACGTTTAAGTTGATCTTAGTCTCAAATGAGACTAACGTATCTTTAAATCCAACCCCCAAACCCAAATCTAAGAAGATACGGATTTGGACTAATCTACGTCTTACGGGCGACAACATAAATTAGTCTCCGTATACAATCCACGGGCAAAAAAAAAAAAACAAATACACACGACACGAAGTGACCAGGAGAAGGAGAAAGTGGTTACCGCGATGCGGTAGCGTAATTAACTGCAGGGGCTTGCGCCTATAGGGAAGAGCGTCCCCACAATCAAAAACCCCTCAAATGAGGGGGAATCTGACGAATTCTGCTACATCGTCCCCATCCGTTTAAACTTTCGATACATGGTGTCATAAATCAACTTGGCATCTTCGGAGAGGTGGATGGATAGCACCCAATAGCATCTGCCCCGAAATTCAGGCAAGACGGACCTACGCGGTCCCGTCTCTGTGTTCGGAGGGGAACAGATTCTGGTATGCCCGGTAGGACCTCTTCCTGTTTCCACTCCATATTTCGTGTGTCGTGTTCGCGAACGAATCACGGTTTAATATGGTTGCCCTTGGGTTCGAGGAAATAAGATTTGGTTTTGCTCTCGTGCAGAAAAAAGAATATCAATGGCCTCTAACTGCTCCAGCTGCAACTGCAACTCCCGTTCCATCTCATCTGGAGGTGTAACCTACGGGCCCCAAGCGGCCTCTCTGTTCAAGATACTAGCGGAGCAAGTAACTCAGGCCACCACTGGGCTGTTCTTTGGGACCATGATCCCACCGATGAGATTCAATGCCCTGCCGCTGTCGCAAGAAGCCCCAAAGAAGTCGGTCTTTGATCGACTTACCACTACCGCGGCCCCACTCAATGGGTTACCCAAATCCAACGCCTCAGTCTTTGACAGATTAGGCCAAAGCTCGTGTGGGCCCGTGAAGAAGCCTACGATACCAGAAAGGGTTATCCCAAAAAGAATAGCCATTCCTGCTCTCGAAGTCGTCAAAGCAGCTTCTCCTGCCAAAGGGTCGGTCTTCACAAGACTGACTGTTTCAGCTCCCGTTTCAGGCGAAATCGTCAAGGCTGGTTCACCTGCTCAGAAGTCTGCTTTCGATAGGTTGGCCATCTCCACTCAGCGGACGTCAGCCTTCAACAGGTTGATAGTAACAACTTCTGATCAAGACAGGGGGCATGAGGAAATCACCCCCGTAGCTGAGACAATCCCAATAGCTTGACACGCTCGACGTCGCCACTGGCTCCGAGTAAGGAAGGCTGGGGGCAACTCTCTTTCTGAACTGACTCCGCCGGCTCCAACGGTGGAAATCGATGCTGCTGTTCCAACTGGGAACAGTTTTGAACTACTCAGGAGGGTGCGCAAGAACTCTTCGACAGCCGTGCTGAAAAGATCTTCTCCACCTATGGAGAATGCTACAAAGTGAAGCTAGAGCAGCCCTCTCAGTGGCTGTCCTCTAAAATTTATAAAGTTTGGCGACAGGTTCAGGACTCGGTGATTGATCAAGATTACTCTCGCCGACAGAAAAAGGTGAAAGTTCAGCGAATAGAGGACCATCCTGTCAAGCCACAGAAGGCGACAGCTACTTGGGTGCCCACTGCAACTGCCCCCTCAACCTCGACCGCTCACAAGAGGAGAAAGCTGGAGAAAATCCTGGTGTTTGCGACAAATGTCAAGGGCACTGAGCCTAAACGCCCTAAGTATGGGGGCATTGTGGTGCATACCGTCTATATGGCATCTGGAAAAGAGGATAGTTATATCTCCACAGGTCATTGACTGCTTATGCGGTCAGTGACTAAGGCTCAGGAGCAACAACAATAAAAGCTCCAAGAAATGCTAATAGCCATGGCCGCACTCACAGGACTGAAAGCAAGCCCAGAGACATCCTCGGAGCAGCGCCGTGAGCAGGAAACTGATGTCGAATTCCTTCGGAGAATGCTTGAGAGGAAAGACCAAGAGGCCGCAGAATAGGCGTCCAATATAAAACAAATAGCCCTTTTGTTCCAAGATATGGTGGGTATGATGATCCAGCCGGACTCTCCAGTTGAAGATCCTCCAATAATAATTGAAGATGATAGAGGAGAGATATCAAATCCTCTGCCGGCTCTGTCAACAGCCAAGGAGGAGACAATCTCCAAAGCTTCCCTGGATGATTACATCGCTCAGCAGATACGAGTGCATCGGGTGAATGAAGAGGCTAGAAAAATTGTTAAAACGGGACGACCCTATCCGGGTTGGTACGACCAAATAAAGTACCCGATGGGATACACGATCCCCAAATTCCACATATACAAGGGGACGGGAAATCCGCATCAGCACGTCGCTCAATTCAGAGCCTTATGCGGCAACACTTGAGGTGACGATAAGCTACTGCTCCGCCAGTTTGTTGGCAGTTTGTCGGAGACGGCATTCGAGTGGTATTCCAAACTCCTAAATGACTCTGTCAAGATATTCGCAGAGATGGAGTTGCTATTCACCCAGTGTTTCGCGAGTGCTAGTGAACGCGCCTTGATCACGGCAATGATCAACGCCAGAGTGAAGCCGGGAGAGACTTGGGTCCAGTACGTGATATGGTGGCGGAATCTATGGTCGAAATGCGAACGGCGTATCGCAGAGGCTCCTGCGGTAGGCATGTTCGTGGGTACTCTCGACCTTCAGCCAACCATATCCCAGTTCATGATGTTCTTCAAGCCAACTACTTTTCAGGCCTTGATTGATAAGCTAGCCTAAATAGACCAGATGGGCCATAAGCCGTCCTCGTCGAAAACGGAGCTTCGAAACGAAAGGGGTAAAGGGAAAGCTATCTTTGTCGCCAACGCTTAACAATAACCGAGGGGCCCGAGACCGGTTATTCGCCAAAGCAACAAGCGGCAATCCCTCGATGAGAAGTTGAGACGTCCTTACTCGTTTCTCCGGGATAAAACAAGGAAACTGTTTGAACTGGCAGTGCACAATGGGCTCATCACTCTACCGGAGTCGAGACACCCACCGCAACCGAACGACGCCAATGATCCTAAATATTGCCCCTACCACTGAGTATTGGGCCATCCGATCGAAGACTGCTACGTCTTCAAAAACTGGGTTAAAGACCAATACCAACAGGGCAAGTTCGCGCTGTCCGAAAACTGGAAGATGAACCCGCCACAACCACATGCTCTGAAAAAGATTGACATGCCGGGGAAATCATGCTCATTCATAGAGAAAGCCCCATGGACCACAATGTCCTAAAACTAGCTATGGACCGAAACTTCCTTAAACTAATGATGGACCACTATGTCCTAAAACTGGCTAATGACCGAAACGTATTTAAACTACTACAAACCCGCGGCATCCCCAGGTTGACATGGTAAAAAAAAGGTATGTCCATAAGCGAAATGGGCACGGATGAAAACCCGAAAGGGCTCCGTGAGTAAAAACAGTGGGACTACCGGCGAGTTTTGCGAAAACCAAAAAGGGTGCAATCTCGTCAAAAGACACCTGCAAGGTCCTCTCGACCCTGTAAGGAGAAACCACCTGCGTGAGATCCTTACGACTCACAAAGGAGAAACACACTTAGGGATCCCCATGATTCCTAAGGAGAAATTACACTTGCGAGATTCTCATGACTCGTAAGGAAAACCCTCTTATGAGACCCTCATGGCTCATAAGATTTAAAAGCCTTAAGCTACAGGGATCTGAACCTGTTCTTAAGCAGTCATACCCCCCGATTTTACCCTACAAGTGGTTCAATATTGACCATTGTATACAATCCACGGGCACGAATGAACATTTCCCTAACATAGTCCCACCAACGACTAGGGATATGCTCACACGGTGAACAAACACTTGTAGGTCCTCTCGACTTGCAAGGAGAAAACACTCTTGTAAGATCCTTACGACTTATAAGAGAACACACACTTAGGAATCCTCACGATTCCTAAGGAGAAAAAGCACCTACGAGATCCTCACGACTCATAGGGAGAAACACCTTTATGAGACCCTTACAGCTCATGAAGTCAAAAGCCTTAGTCGATGGGATTCTAACCCTGTTTGCTAACCCACCTTTGTTCGACATCGACAGAGGCAAATGATGGTTCACCCCTGGCAATGTCCCAGTGGTATCGATGCTGATGCCTAAATTGGTATCAAATTCTAAGTCCTTTGATGGCAAATGATGATTTGCTCCTGGCAATATTCCAGTCGTAGCGATGCTGATGCTAAGATTGGCACCAGATTCCAGACTCCACACTCGCGAGAAAAACCAGCGAGCCAAAAATGCATATGAATAGCCGAAATGATGGGGCAACTTGCAACAAAATCAGCAAGTAAAATATGTGCATACAAAATAGCCGAAATGATTGGGTAACTCGCAATAAAAAGCAGCAAGTAAAAAACAAAAATAGCCGAAATGATTGGGCACCGCGAAAAATAGCCGAAATGATTGGGCAATCGGGACTTTCGCGATATTAAAAGCTGAAATGATAGAGCGTCGCGGAAAGAAATAAAAAAAAGTATGAAACTTTTGCCCTACAGGCTAGTCCATACTGACCCTTGTATACAATCTATGGGCATAAATGAAAGGGAACCAAATGCCCCCCACCAGATCTTGTCAAAAAGGAAAGTCATATCTCAACAGTAACATCTGCATCCCAGAAGATCAACAACGGCGTTCCTTCTTATGCCAGCAGGGCATGGAAGTGACACAACGAAACGGAACCATGGCAAAGTCCCTAGTTCCAAATCTTAACGGCGACATCTACAGCCTAAAAATCAGCAACGATGATCCTCCTCATTCCAACAGGGTTTGGACGCAACATCACCAACAACGGAGCCACCGCAAATTCCTTAGTTCTAAGCCTCGACGGTTCACAAACAACCTAGAGACCACCTCGACACTCGTCTCGTTACTGCAGACGCAGTGTCAACAACATTGTTTCTTCTCAGTACAACAGGATGCAGACGCGACACAAAACAACAGAGCCATGGCAAAGTCCCTAGTTCCAGGTCTCGACGGTTCTCCAACAACCTAGAGACCACCTCGACGTTCGTCTCAATACAGCAGACGCGATGTCACCCCAGCGTTCTTCGTCCAACAGGATGCAGGCATGACATCACCAAACGGAGCTACGACAAAGTGCTTAGTTCCAGGTCCCGACGGTTCACCAACAACCTAGAGACTACCTCGACGTTCGTCTCGATACAGCAGACGCGATATCACCCCAGCGTTCTTCCTCCATCAGGATGCAGACGCGACACCAACAGCGGAGCCATGGCAAAGTCCCTAGTTCCAAGCCTCGACGGTTCACCAACAATCTGGAGACAACTGCGACGTTCGTCTCGATACAGCTGACGCAATGCCAGCAAACGAAGCAAAGGCAATGTTCCTAGCTTCAAGGTCTTGACGGCAACTCATATAAAACCTGAAAGAGTATCGGAGATCATCCCACACCAGCATGGAGTGGTTATGAATCATTGGGGCTCCCAAACTGAGCCTAACCTCAAGTAAAAAGCGACATGAAATATTCCTAACGCTTGCTCTTTCGACGGTAATACTACTTGGAAGATTGCTTGAAGACATCTTGTCCAACCTCCAGGAAAATCAGTGTCCTTGGCAAAACCTCTGTTCAGGGAAATCAGCGTCCTTGACGAGAGCACCTTGATTCGCGTCGACCCATAGAGAAATCAGTGTCTTTGCAGGAATACATCGATTCGTCTCAACTATGAGGAAATCAATGTCCTTGGCAAAAACCTCGATTCAGGGAAATTAGCATCCTTGATGAGAGAACCTCGATTCGCGTCGACCCGCAGAGAAATCAGTGTCTTTGCTGGAATACATTGATGCGTCTCAACTCCGAAGAAATCATTGTCCTTGGCAAAAACCTCGATTCAGGGAAATCAGCGTCCTTGACGAGAGCATCTCGATTCGCTTCGACCCGCAAGGAAATCGGTGTCTTTGCAGGAATACCTCGATTCTTCTCAACTCCGAGGAAATCAGTGTCCTAGGCAAAAACCTCGATTCAGGGAAATCAACGTCCTTGATGAGAGCATCTCGATTCGCGTCGACCCGTAAGGAAATCAGTGACTTTGCAGGAATACCTCAATTCGTTTCAACTCCGAGGAAATCAGTGTCCTTAGCAAAAACCTCGATTCAGGAAAATCAGCGTTCTTGACGAGAGCATCTCGATTCGCGTCGACCCGCAAGGAAATCAGTGTTTTTGCAGGAATACCTCGATTCGTCTCAACTCCGAGGAAATCAACGTCCTTGGCAGAAACCTCGATTTAGGGAAATGAGCGTCCTTGACGAGAGCATCTCGATTCGCATCGACCCGCAGAGAAATCAGCCTCTTTGCAGGAATATCTCGATTCGTTTCAACTCCGAGGAAATTGGTGTCCTTGGCAAAAACCTCGATTCAGGGAAATCAACGTCCTTGACGAGAGCACCTCGATTCGCATCGACCCACAGAGAAATCAATGTCTTTGCAGGAATACCTCGATTCTTTTCAACTCCAGGGAAATCGGTGTCCTTGGAAAAACCTCGATTTAGGGAAATCAGCGTCCTTGGCGAGAGCATCTCGATTCGCGTCGACCCGTAAGGAAATCAGTGTCTTTTTAGGAATAGCTCGATTCGTCTCAACTCCAAGGAAATTAGTGTCCTTGGAAAATACCTCGATTCAGGGAAATCAGCGTCCTTGAGGAGAACATCTCGATTCACGCCGACCCGCAGAGAAATCAGTGTCTCTGCAGGAATATACAACGTCGGCAAAGCAGAGCCGCGGCAGAGTTCCCAGTTCGATGACTCGGCGGTGCACAGACAATCCAGAGTCAACCCTCAACCTCCCTGTTGAAGCAATGCTTTGACTCGGGAGCAGGTCAACTCATCAATCACTTACGAGTCCTCTCGAGTTGTAAGGAAGAAAATTCTCTTGTGGGATCCTTACGATTCTCATGATAAAACACACTTAGGAATCCTCACGATTCCTAAGGACAAAATACACCTACGAAATCCTCTCGACTCGTAGAGATAAAAAATCTTTATGAGACCCTCACGGCTCATAGAGTTGAAAAGTCTTAGGCAGCAGATCTGAACCTATTTGCTAAGCCATCGCTTCTTATCTCGATTCAGGAAAATCAACGTTCTTGGCGAGAACCTCTCGATTCGTTTCGACCTACAAGGAAATCAGTGTCTTTGCGAGAATCTCTCGATTCGTCTCAACTTGTGGGGAAATTAGTGTCCCTACGCATAAAGAAAATTCTCTTGTGAGGTCCTTACGATTCTCAGGAGAAAACGCACTTTGGAGTCCTCACGACTCCTAAGCAGAAAAGACACCTACGAGATCCTCACGACTCGTAGGGAGAAAAGCCTTTGTGAGACCCTCACGGCTCATAAAGATGGAAAGTCTTAGGCAACAGATCCTAACCCTATTTCCTAAGCCATCGCTACCTTATAAAAAGTTCAATATGACCTGTTATCTACAATCTATGGGCCACACTTGCCAAAGCTACATGCTACTGAAATGGAGAGGTTACTCATGAGCATATAAACTACTTCACGCTAGAGTAAAACATAAAGAAATAGAAGGGTAAGGCTCATGGAGCTGAGGGTTTGGAACTATATCCCTTAAGAGTCGAGGTTTTAGTCAATGATAAATGACGACGTTTGTGTCCGCTCGTTATCTTCTCAGATCAAGATCCTGAAAATTATATACCAACCCAAAACTGGTCATACGCTATGAATTACTCTGCACTATTTCACCTACGTATATACTTATATGGGTAAAGTAGTGGGGGGCATTTGTTACCGCCAAAAAAATTTCTGCGTAAAAGAGCCCAAGATATCAAATGGCAGCGATACATTTAAGAAAATATGAACCGGTATTTTCCGGGCTGTATTTTGACAAACTCCCGAATGTGAAACAACTAAATTCTGATGGTATCGAAAGCGTCTCAAAAAAACCTTCGATTTGATATATTATGGGTCTTATAATTCATCCGGGATCAAAAATTATGAGGCAACACGTGCCCACACGTGACCGGGCATCACATGCCCACACGTGACCGGGCATCACGTGCAGACACGTGACCATTTACAGGCAAAGCCTGTAGGCACTGAATAAAATAAATAATTGGAAATAATTAATCAGTAGGGTCACATGCCAACACGTGATAGGCTCTTAAACCGTCTGAAACAATAGAATTAAATTCTAATTAAATAATTAATCATAGGGGTCACGTGCCAACAAGTGATGGGTTTCTGAGCCTTCTAAACCAATAGAATTAAATTCTAATTAATTGGTCAATCAGTGGGGTCACGTGCTAACACGTGATAGGCTCTTAAACCTTCTGAACCAATAGAATTAAATTCTAATTAAGGGAAATCAAAAACCTTAGTCGGAAAAATATTTCCCTAGATCTTTCCAAACAAAAAGATTGTGCTCTGTAAAATGGAGCGCCGTTGGATTAAAAGTCCAATGATGATTAAAAATCACCAATTTATGGAAAGATTCTATACAAGGAAAGATTTCCCTGAAATTCACCAAGAATAACAGACAGAATATCTTTTGGATTAAAAATCCAATGGTGTATAAAATTCACTGGATGACCTAAAAGATCATGTTGGTTACAAAAACGACTTCACTGGATGATCTAAAAGATCATATTGGTTACAAAAACGACCAAAATCTTTCAATGAAAGATTGACTAAACAAATTGATTCTTTTCTTTCTCCTATAAATAGGAGCTATGAAGAGAAGAAAGGGGATTGGATTTTTTTTTTTGGAGAGAGAAATAAAACAGAGAGAAAAAAAGAAAGGAGAATTTAATTCTCAAGAGAGAAAAGAAGATCTTTTCAGAGAAATAAACCCTAGGTGAGAAAGGGGAAAGAGATCCAAGCTCCATAAAACAAAAGAGAATTTAATTCTCAATTTAAGAGTTTAACTCTTCTGAAAAAGAACTTAGTTCTTCCTTTGGTTGAAGATCTGCAGAAGCGGATCTCCCCACAAGTTGAGAATTTAATTCTCATCGGGGAGATTCTGCCATGCAGATCCAAAACTTAGAGGGAGAATTAAGTTTAAACAATTTAATTCTTCCAAATTCATAGGAATTTAATTCCTCTAAATGTAACTAGGGTTTAACCTTACATAAGAATTTAATTCATCCAAATTCATAGGAATTTAATTCCTCCAAATGAAATTAGGGTTTAACCCTATAAAAGAATTTAATTCTTCCATATATATAGGAATTTAATTCCTCTAAACAAAATTAGGGTTTAACCCTACCAAAGAATTTAATTCTTAAAATAAGCGACTTAAAACTCTCCATGCACGTAAAGAGATCAGTACTCAAGCTGGTCACGTGGTAACACGTGACCCTTATCCTCAATGAGTAAAAAAGAACGAACAAGACTAGGTCACGAGCCCCCACGTGATCCTTAAATGAACTCCTCAAAATAAGAAGGAATTAGCCCAGAGGCAATGCCTCACGTGCTCCCACGTGACCCTCAAAATAAAAGAGAACAAAGCCAAAGGCAGTACTGATCTAGGGCACCTCACGTGTCCCCACGTGACCCCTGACAAACACCCTTTTCAAAAGAATAAAATAGAAGGAAAACAGAGGATTTAATACCCAATGCATTAGCACTATCACGTGTCCACACGTGATGATTACAGAGGCTAAGTGTTTAACACTTATTTGTAGATTTTGAGAATAAAATAAAGAAGGTTTGGCCCAATTCTTAGGCGCCTCACGTGACCCCACGTGACCACCACATTTTTAGTGTTTAACACTATTTTGAGCGTTTTGTCCCTAGTGTTTAACACCGTTTTAAGCACATCACGTGGGAACACGTGACCGACAGATATGTGCTAGTTTTTAACACTATTTTCAAACCAGTCTTAGCCTAAATTGGCCAAGTCTTCCAGAGGCAAGGCTCTCCATTGGACTGAGCCTCAAATACACCCTTGTCATCCAAGATCGATCATCTTATATGGTATATGAGTGCTCAGCATGTAAGTCTATGGTAGCGCCCCGGCCGTCAATCTGAGGCCAAATACGGAAACAAAATTTTTTAAGGAAACCGGCGCTATCGTAGTCTTTCACCCGAATCAAACCATTAATGCTAAACTAGCTAACTACTAAGAAGTGAGAGTGGCTATACCGATCGATCTGTGTCCTTCGGTCTTTGGCCACCATCCCAAGCTCCTGACGGCATCTCCGATCTCCAGTCTCCTCGTCGGAAGGGCACCACATCAATGAGTCTTTTTATGGGCTCCCGCTTCATCCGAAGCAACTCGAACATGAAGTTTGCTAGCCGACATGTCCAAAGTGAAGTGGAGAATGTGTGTGATAATTTTGTCTCAAGCATCCATTGATTCTTAACACATGAGAGTGTATGGATGGAGGTTGAAGATGATGCCATTGGTGGAAGTTATGAGCTAGAGGAGGAAGAAGAAGAAGAGTTTTTCTTTTCTTGTGTTGGTATGATAAAATTAGAGAGGCTTAGAATGATAATCCAAGAGCTAACCCCAAGCCATATCGCTGCCCTCTCTCTCCTCTTATCATTTCAACACATAAATCAATCCAAAATGTGACATATGCATAAATAAAGAGACCATGAGTCACTACTTATGCATGTGTTACAATTAATGTACTCCATCATGACTTTGAGCTCATTATTTCCATTTGCAAACATTAATCCAAATGTTTGTAACAATAAAAAGAGAATGGCATCTACTAAAGTAAACTTGTGACGGATCACAAGAGTACCCCTCACCTGTATATACATACCTGCAACCGCATTCCGACTGAATGAAAATGCGATGAGACTAAAGTAATCCAACAAATCTAATACTAAGATCCGGCTTAAACCAAAGCCCACTAGTATGATCCGTCCGATCATGATCCGTGCATGACTGCACGTATATGATCGAACCCTGCCATAATACCATACCGCCTCTACAACGTTTCGCTCGAAACTTGAGAAACTTTCTGTAGGGGACTCTAAAGACTCGTCACTACACTGGCTGTGGATTTAACCACTAGCACGTCAGTGGTACTAGCTGTACGTAACGGGCTACCAGGTATTGACCAAAAGGGAGGTCGATGAGCGAACTCATCCTGACACCCTACCGAGCCTGTCAGTGACAATATCCGTACAGTCCGGTCTGTTCGTCTATGAGTATCGCATGTTGGGCCTAGGGAATTGGTAAAAGTCAGACCCCCAAAAGCGGTACAAGTCGTGTCGGAGTGTAGCCCAGAACACCCTGAGATACTACTGGAATACCTACCAGTAAATCTCCTGCCTTGGCCAAGGACTTCGTGTAATGGCTCTCCTAGACACAGCGCGATCTCACCCCCAATACCGGGAGGGATGAAACCCCTGCCGATCTGCTCACTGCCTCCATGTGGCTCGGGACTGTACCCAACTAAAACCTGTTTGCATGACTCTTTTGAGCCATGGTAGGGTAGTAATCAAAGCACAGTGGGAACTCACACGAGACAAATGACGATCTCAGGTCGATGAACTAACCTGTACACATGTCACCAGGGAACTGCTATCTGACGTCAGGTATAATACCAACTAGCATGTTCCCGGCGAGTCCTGTCCAGTGTACTCATAACCCAATGAGCACCTGTATATATCTTAGGTGAACCAACTGACACCAATGGCTTGTGAGACCGGCCACCGCCCCTTATTGGGGTCTCGACTGTATACACTAGTCTACTAATGGAGTATCGATGCCCAGTCTCAAAACTCCCACGACTAGGGACCACTTTAAGGATGTGCTTATAGGCTACCCAACTCTCACGTATATGATCGCCATCATACTTCTGGTAGTCAAGCAAGAATCCTAAGGGCTCTATCAACGTGTAATAGTGATCTGTAATATCACCTAAAACTGTACACGATGATAAAGATAAACCAGATAGCATACTATCATCTTGAGTAAGACTGTCCTACCGGCATAGGTCCTCCCTCAGTCATTGCAATCACATGCCTGCGATCCAATAATTGACTTTGAGGGCACTATATCCAACAATATCCCACTTGCACTCAAGACTAATTATTGCGATGTCGCATACTCACAGCCCGTGTGATACCGAACACCCAACTCCTCTACTAATCAGTTTCATAAAGCCCGTTTGTGAAATTATTGCGTTCGAGGAATGGACTCAGTGAGTGGATCCGCCCTGATGTTTCTCTCTATGTCTCTCTTAATCTCAAGTTCGCGGAAAAAGCCATCTCCCGAATTGAGCAATACTTGTCTTAGAATATGTTTGGATATCTGATGGGACCTAGTTCATAAATGAACTCCAAATCCAAACTTCTTAGACTGTATCGACAACTGAATTTAATCCGTATCCTGCACCATGCCTCCCTCAGTATCCGCTTGGATCATCTGTCCAAACTACTGTGCCTCGTCAGAGGGAAAACTTTAACTCTGACAGTCACTCTGTCATCCAGGTCACCTTGGAAGCCTGGAATGATAACCGTCTCCCGAAGGAGGCTGTTGTTATCATATCCGTAGAACATCCACTTATGTTCTAAAACTGCTTCCGAACGTTTCTCCAGCATTGGATTAATATCACAACTTATTGCATCTAGTGCAAAAACAACATCTGGTGTGGTACTTGACATCACATGATTGACTCAATTGCCTAAGCAAGTGATGTGCCAACCATGCGCATCCCTCTCCCCTTTAGTCTGGAAGGCATCTTTAGAGAGGGTGACTCCATCACCTGCAGGTACACCATCCAGGAGTCGTCCATTCCAAAACACCTTTAGAATACTGTCTAAATACCCAGATTGGGACACTTCCCAAATCTAGATCTAAAACCATAGATCTAGTAACCAGAATCCTGATATAATATCCAAATCCTATATGGAGAAACCACTGTATGACAACCACAGTATAACTGATCGTAATATAGGAATATCACTTTCTACTCTGTGTATGTCATCCAAATACCAGGACATCACACCCTACTACTTTCTTAACAGATTCATCCCCTATTTTGATGAAGTCAAACCCATGACTGTTACATCAAAAATAGATGATCTATCTCTGCTATATCTTCTTTAGCCTATAAATAGACTTAATCTACTTGACCACTATGCTTCTGTTGCTCCCACTGACGACGACAACCCTCTGGCAGAGTCATATACACGTGCATTTCTAAAACTAATTTAGAACGACGCTATACTCATCCTCCTGCCAGGTCTCATAGTCTGGAACAGCAGCAATGGCAAGTCTGGGTAAACAAGAACCTCCCTGTCACCGTCCTTGAGGCTACCGGAGTACCTCTCGGGTGCCTGTGGTTACCCACCATATCTGCGGAGTGGCTAATAAAATGTCAATCCAGATTGAATCTTTAGGCTCTTATTAAATTTTCAGAATCGTTTGTGGTTCTGGAATCATTTCCAGTTCTACCATACTCCCACTACCGTTTTCTGAAAAATCCATTTTTATTAAAACTGTGGTGAGTCAAGAACAATATCACTATTGATCTTCCAGATGGTAGAAAATCAACCCTCGTCATAGCCCGGGTTAACCCACACACTGCCATTACAGAAACGTGCCTTGAGTTATCCAGAGCCTGGTTTTAAGCATAAGCCAGACAACTCCATATACCTTAACATCGTTAAGATATGAGCCATTCTATATACAATATAGAAACAGAGGCACTGATTTAATTGGAACCAGATTCAAATCATGCAGTAATCTCCAGTGCATGTCAACTAAATAAAGAGATGCCGATCAATATTACTCAACTTAGGAATGCATCCAAACATGAGTAACCTGAAAAAGAAACAAGTTTCTCAAAACCATTACTATCAACTGAATACCAAACACAAGTATCTGCATCTTCGATCTTCTTGAAGAATCCTTATACTTGTGACACCTAGTTCTCTACTTTATTCTTATACCTATAACTTCTTAAAATTTAGACCTTGTATTTCTACGAAACACTTGTCTAAAAACTAGAGAAGTCACAAGTGAACAGAACATAGTACGAGGACCAACCCCTCTGTCCTAATGGACAGTGGACAACATACAATGCTCTGTATAAGTCCCCTGAGTTGAATAACTCAAACCCTGTGCGTCATAGTTTGAAAATTGTACTATGGTTATGAAGAATTACACCGCTGTTGAATGCTCCTTACCTTACCATCAAATGATATACATAAATGTCATGGACATAATTTCAAAAAGTTATATCTCACTTTATATAAAAATAAACGTACAGATATATCTGTTTGAAATTGGTGCACAACAACGGATACTCTAAACCAAATACTTGCCATCGGGCAAAAACCCAGGCGATTTCCTTAAATATCACCAATTACAACGAATCCCGAGATAATGAGGATGATCACCTAATTCCCAATAACTTACTCCCACTAATCATCTGTAAAACCATACAGATGTGAGAAGCAACCTGGTAAATACATACCCTGGAGTAAGGACCTAATTGGGAAATCAGTTTTTCTTATTAACAACGCACAGTGAAATTGAAACATGAAAATGTTTCGAAGGGGTATTCGGGTATTCCTAGTAATGCCTCTTCCATTATCCAGATTCATGATTATAACTGTATATTTTCTTGCCATCTCTCCAAATCCCTTTATTTGTCTTTACTCATTACCTTCTGTACACCTTCGTAGGCTAAATGGTTTTCTTCCTTCCCTACCGTTCGGCACCAGCCTATGGTTTGGAAGAAGACTATCCAATAAGTGTAATCGGTGTACTCTCCTAATCCTAGGAGTACCCATAACCTGAGAGCAGGTCTCTCAGGTGATGATAAAAGACAACTGAATAAACCTTATTCTTATTTCTCCTAAACCAGAATCCATCCCCGAACTGGAAAAGTTCCTTCGAGTTCGTATATAACCATACGATGGAGTATCCAAATAACTGTGGATCTTCGTAGTGATACGGAGTGTTCTGGAGAAATACAAAGGTGAAGTATGAGTGGTAATGAAATACGTGGTTCGGTCATGAATAGCAGTCGCAATTTACTCTGCCCTCTTTCTAATCCCTTTATTTATCTTTACTTATTTCCTTCTGTACACCATACATAGGCTTATTGGTTTTCTTCATTCCCTGCCTTTAGGTACCTGCCTATGGTTTGGAAGAAGACTATCCAATAAGCACAATAGGTGTACCCTCTTCTAATCCTAGGAGCCCTCACAACGTGAGAGAAGGAAAAAGAAAAAGGCAACTGAATAATCCTATTCAATCTCTTCAGAACCAGAATCCATCCTCGAATCTGGAACAAGTTCCTTCGAGTTCGTATATAACCATACGATGGATTTATCCAATGAAAGTGGATGTTCGTAATAATACGGGGTGTTCTGGAGAAATGTAAAGGGTAAAAGAAGGAGTGGCAATGACGTATGCAACTCAGACAATCCAAAAGCCAGTGTTTTAAGAAAGTTCGGTTAACTTGGTCACTGAGTCATAGTCAAGGGTCGGGTCATGGTCGCTGCCAAAGAGAGAGAGAGAGAAAAGAAACACTCTGCGTGCACTCTAACCTAGATCAGAATGGTTAGCACTTTATCTAATCAGGTTGTCTCCTACTGTATCCTCAAACTCTCCTCCAAACATGAAAGAAGAATTAGTCGGGATCGTCCGAGGAGTAAAGTAACTCATCAGTGGGAATAGGGATCCAACTATCATCGCATGATAACGTGATGGAATCCACTTACGTTATCACACTCCAGAAGGTATGCGCATGCCTGGCAAGTTTCAGTTTCTTTAGAAACTCCCGATGTGATTTTTACCCCAAGCGGTTTATGACCTTGACTTTGGCCAACAAATCATAACCCGCAAGTCAAGTTCTACCCATCATTGTCCTGATTGATTTAGACCCACCCACACACACCCTTGAATTTAGCCCACAAAGTGGTACGACTGTCTTAAACCAATGCATATCCATGCAACGGACAAGCAGCACACAGCTACCGCACACGATGCCTTGACTTTGGCCAACAAACACCGCACGAATACTATGCGCTACTTATCCGAAATAACAGAGGGCTACGGCTGGTTTTTGGCGAAAAACCTTTAACGTAATGAACATGATATCGTTGAAGGAATTCAAGTGGTTTTAAAAAAATATATAGTGGCGAAAACCTTTGCTAAAGAGGTCACTCCCGGTGAAGGGATCTCGGCTCTTTCCCCGTAGAATGAGGTGCAGGATATTCCAAACTGAATACCACGATGCAAAGCAAAAAGTAATCGACTATAGTGAAGTTATTATCCCGACGCAAACTTCTGTCCAAGGGGTCATTCCAGATAAAGGGATCTCGGCCTTTGCCTCGTTGAATGAGGTGCAGGATATTTATAACCGAATACCACTGTGCAAAACAAAAGAGAACGTCCTTGTATTAACAGCCTTTTAAAAAATGTTCCAACAACATGATAATAGGTTTGTTTAGCTTGCAATTATCCGAATCAATGCAATACCATTAATTGATCACACCAATAAAGAACGAAAATATGATGTACGTATATGCCATCCGCATTCGCCACTGGGTCCCGTCATCACCAGTTAGGTTACTTAACTAACGACAGAGCGGGGACTGGACTAGCGCAGGTGTAAAACATATACAACATCTACTAGTATATATATCAATATATAATAATCGCTCAAGGCGTGATAAATGCAACATCACAGAAAGTAATAAGCTTCACAGAACAATACAGATAATCTGGGATCCCCGGGTTTCCTTTGAGCTGCAATTGAAACCCGACATTCTCCTGGTCGTGTGGATAGCCTGTGCAATGAAAAACTAGAACCCTACGGGTGCGGCAAGTTACCCGCCAAAACCTGAAGCGAGGCAGCCCCCTTCAGCAAAGTGAATGGACCACCCAGCAATTCACGGAATCCGGTAACTTCAGTACCCCTCCTTGGATCAACCTATACCCCCTACGAGTGCGGCGAATAGCCCGCCAATTCTAGAGTGAAGCCCCCTCCATCTCAAAGCCATAAGATGCGGGCCCGTTGCCCTCTAGAACCCGGCTATCCGTGTACCCTACCGTAGGGTAATCCTAATACAGAAAAGAAAAATATGTACAACGGGTACATGGACTTCAACCCGGTCGTGCCCCAAAAGAACAATATACAAACAGGCAGTGACAGCAGTTCACATGTCGGACGCTCGCCCCGCAATATCAAATGTATAAATAATACTAAACTGCACTAACATTGCACCAAGCTATCCACCATGACAAATCCGCAACATCACAACACAACACAGAATATCAACGTGAATGTCACGTTCGCAAATCCGTCTTAAAGAGCTATAGCAATTAGACAAGATTTACCGCTCGAATGACATTCACGGTCGCAGATATAATGTAAGTACTGTAAACTAACTTATTTAAAATTCCGATCGACAAAACTTCCTGAAGTGGGCCCCAAGTGCAAATCCAGCACTCAAATGAATCTGGGACCAAACTATACATCACAAAAATCATATTTCCATTAACTAAAGCCCCAGAAAAAATTTGGGGCACTGTAGCCCAAAATGGGCCGCGGAATGGGCCGCCAAATGCAACATTTCGCGGCGGTTCCGTAGTGGAATTTTGGAGTTAGGTCTCCAAACTTTTTCTGTAGCTTTAGTTAAGCCTGCATGTATTTTTAAGATGCCTAAAATAATTTTTTGAACAACTTTAAAATTCGACAGCAAGCACCCTGAAATGAAAACACGATTCAGAAATTTCGATCGATCGATATTTTAAACACGTTAGAACAAGCTAGTAAAGGTAAATGGCGTGGCTCTGATACCATGTATTTCTACGGTAGCGCCCCGGCCGTCAATCCGAGGCCAAATGCGGAAACAAAAACCTTTTAAGAAACCGGCGCTATCGTTGTCTTTCACCCGGATCGAACCATTAACGCTAAAATAGCTAACTACTAAGAAGTGAGAGTGGCTATACCAATCGATCCGTGTCGTTCGGTCTTTTGCCACCATCCCAAGCTCCTCACGGCAACTCCGATCTCCGGTCTCCTCGTCGGAAGGGCACCACATCAATGAATCTTTTTACGGGCTCCCGCTTCATCCGAAGCAACTCGAACATGAATTTTGCTAGCCGACATGTCCATGGTGAAGTAGGGAATGTGTATGATAATTTTGTCTCAAGCATCCATTGATTCTCAACACATTAGAGTGTATGGATGGAGGTTGAAAATGATGCCATTGGTGGAAGTTATGAGTGTTGGAGATAGTGCCCTCAGAGTCAATTATTGGATCACATGCACGTGATTGCAATGATTGAGGGAGGACCTGTCCCAGTAGGACAGTCTTACTCGAGATGATAGTATGCTATCTGGTTTATCTTTATCATCGTGTACGGTTTTAGATGACCTGACAGGTCACTATTGCACGTTGATAGAGCCCCTAGGATTCTTGCTTGACTGCCAGCAGTATGAGGGCGATCATATACGTGAGAGCTGGTAGTCTATAAGCACATCCTTAAAAGGTCCCTAGTCGTGGGAGTTTCGAGACAGGGCATCGATTCTCCAGAGTAGACTAGTGTATACAGTTGAGACCCCGACGAGGGGCGGTGGCCGGTCTCACAAGCCATTGGTGTCAGTTGGATCACCTAAGATGTATACAGGTGCTCATTGAGTTATGAGTACACCGGACAGGACTCGCCGGGAACATGCTAGTTGGTCTTATACCAGACGTCAGATAGCAGTTCCCAGGTGACATGTGTACAGGTTAGTTCATCAACCTGAGGATCGTCATTTGTCTCGTGTGAGTTCCCACTGTACTTTGATTACTACCCTACCACGCTCAAAGGAGACGTGCAAACAGGTTTTAGTTGGGTACAGTCCCGAGCCACATGGAGGCAGTGAGCGTATCTTCAGGGGTTCGTCTCTCCCGGTATTGGGGGTGAGGTCGCGCTGTGTCTAGAAGAGCCATTACACGAAGCCCTCGGCCGAGGCAGGAGATTTACTGGTAGGTATTCCAGTAGTATCTCAGGGTGTTCTGGGCTACACTCCGACACGACTTGTACCGCTTTTGGGGGTCTGACTTTTACCAACCCCCTAGGCCCGCCATGCGATGCTCATAGACGAACGGACCGGACTGTATGGATATGGTCACTGACAGGCTCAGTAGGGTGTCAGGATGAGTTCGCTCATCGACGTCCCTTTTGGTCAATACCTGGTAGCCCATTACGTATTGGCTTATACCTCTGACGTGCTAGTGGTTAAATCCACAACCATGGTGTTGACGAGTCTTTAGAGTCCCCCACATTCAGTTACTCAAGCTTTCGGGCGAAAAGCTGTAGAGGCCGTATGGAGATATGGCAAGGTCCGATCAGATACGTGCGGTATTGCACGGATCAGGATCGGACAGTTTGTACTACAGGCCGTATGGATATATGGCAGGGTTCAATCAGATACGTGCGGTATTGCACGGATCAGGATCGGACGGATATTACTAGCCGGCTTTGGTTTAAGCCGGATCCTAGTATAGTACAGTGTAGTTTTGTCTCATTGCATTTGTATTTCGGTCGGAATACAAATGTGGGTATGTATATACAATAGCGGGGTTTTCCTGTAATTTATTACGGGACCAGTTTTATGGAGTTGCAGTTTGCTTTCCGTTTCGGCCATTTTCATTTGTATCTTTCATTGGCCGAAGTTTGGTGGAGGAGGGCTTATTTGCATTTGTGCAAATAAGCATTTGTGGAGGGTGTTCTTTGCATTTTGTTGGATCATGATGATGAACCATCCCTTGACCATTTGACTTCTTCTTGTCATCATGGTTGCTTCATCATTGTGCACCATCCATTGACTTCCTTTCATCATAGCTTGACTTTGGATGTGATGATGGGAGATGATATGGTTGTTGAGTGTTGGTGTTTCTTAGTGATCATTTTTCCATATGATAACCATTCCTCTCTCTCTTGGATGATTAGAGGGTGGCTCCCCCCATTTTTGATTCACTCTCATTCTCTCCATTCCATGGTGATGGCCGGCCACATAGAGGGAAGGGGGCTGTCCCAAAATTTGTTGGGGTGGGATTTTTGTTCTTCTAGCTTTGTAAAATCCCACATGTTCCATCTCCACAAGCTGAGTTCATTTCCTCCACCAATGGTAACTCCCAAAACCCTTAGAGACACAAATAGCTCACTACACATTCTACAGCAAACCTTGGGCACGTCGACTAGCCAGCTTCATGCCCGAGTTGCCTCGGCATAGAGGTGGGAGCCCGTAAAAAATGTAGGCGATGTGGTGCACTTCCGGCGACGAGGTGGAGACAGGACATTCCGCGGGAGATCGGGACGACGACGAGAAGACCGGAGGACTCGGATCAGTCGGTATATCTCTATTCCCCATCTTGTAGTTAGCTAGGACTAGTTAATGGTTCGATCCGGGTGTTTAGTGCGCGGTGGTGCCGGTTTGCTAGTTTGCAAAATTAAAGTTTTTCGCTTCCGCATTTGGCCTCGGGATGGAGGCCGGGACGCCGCCGTGCACTTACAATGAGCTAGAGGAAGAATAAGAAGAAGAAGAGCTTTTCTTTTCTTGTATTGGTAAGATAAAATGAGAGAGGCTTATAATGATAAAATCCAAGAGCTAACTCCAAGCCATATCGCTGCCCTCTCTCTCTCCTCTTATCATTTCAACACATAAATTAATCCAAAATGTGACATATGCACAAATAAAGAGACCATGAGTCACTACTTATGCATGTGTCACAATTAATGCACTCCATCATGACTTTGAGCTCATTATTTCCATTTGCAAACATTAATCCAAATGTTTGCAACAATAAAAAGAGAATGGAATCTATTAAAGTAAACTCATGACGGATCACAAGAGTACCCCTCACCTGTATATACATACCTGCATCTGCATTCCGACCAAATGCTAATGCGATGAGACTAAAGTAATCCAACAAATCTAATACTAGGATCCGGCTTAAAACAAAGCCCACCAGTATGATCCGTCCGATCATGATCCGTGCACGACTGCACATATATGATCGAACCCTGCCATAATACTATACAGCCTCTACAACGTTTCGTCTGAAACTTGAGAAACTGTCTGTGGAGGACTCTAAAGACTCGTCACTAAACTGGCTGTGGATTTAACCACTAGCACGTCAGTGGTACTAGCTGTACGTAACGGGCTACCAGGTATTGACCAAATGGGAGGTCGATGAGCGAACTCATCCTGACACCCAACTGAGCCTGTCAGTGACAATATCCGTACAGTCCGTTCCGTTCGTCTATGAGTATCGCATGTCAGGCCTAGGGGGTTAGTAAAAGTCAGACCCCCAAAAGCAGTATAAGTCGTGTCGGAGTGTAGCCCAGAACACCTTGAGATACTACTGGAATACCTACCAGTTAATCTCCTTCCTTGGCCAAGGACTTCTTGTAATGGCTCTCCTAGACACAGCGCGATCTCACCCCCAATACTGGGAGAGACGAAACCCCTGCCGATCCGCTCACTGCCTCCATGTGGCTCGGGACTGTACCCAACTAAAACCTGTTTGCACGACTCTTTTGAGCCATGGTAGTGTAGTAATCAAAGCACAGTGGGAACTCACACGAGACAAATGACGATCTCAGGTCGATGAACTAACCTGTACACATGTCACCAGGGAACTGCTATCTGATGTCAGGTATAATACCAACTAGCATGTTCCTGGCGAGTCCTGTCCAGTGTACTCATAACCCAATGAGCACCTGTATACATCTTAGGTGAACCAACTGACACCAATGGCTTGTGAGACCGGCCACCGCCCCTTGTTGGGATCTCGACTGTATACGCTAGTCTACTAATGGAGTATCGATGCCCAGTCTCAAAACTCCCATGACTAGGGACCACTTTAAGGATGTGCTTATAGACTTCCCAACTCTCACGTATATGATCGCCATCATACTGCTGGTAGTCAAGCAAGAATCCCAAGGGCTCTATCAACGTGTAATAGTGATCTGTAATATCACCTAAAGCTGTACACGATGATAAAGATAAACCAGATAGCATACAATCATCTTGAGTAAGACTGTCCTACCGGCATAGGTCCTCCCTCAGTCATTGCAATCACGTGCCTGCAATCCAATAATTGACTTTGAGGGCACTATATGCAACACATCACTCAATAAAAGACAGAATACGGCCAGAACCCAGATTCATGTTTAGCATTGCTAAATAATAGGGGGCTGAATCCAGACATGTGTTCAACAGTCCAAACAAAGGTCCAACATTTCAAACCTAATTGAACTTAGCCCAAGTTGGCCATAAGTCCTCAACTCAGATTTAACTGAGCCCATGTGCTTATAATCTAATTGATTGATCTTAGTCCCAAATTGAACTACAGATTTTGTTGGAGATAGTGTCCTCAGAGTCAATTATTGGATCACAGGCACGTGATTGCAATGATTGAGGGAGGACCTATCCCGGTAGGACAGTCTTACTCGAGATGATAGTATGCTATCTGGTTTACTTTTATCATTGTGTACTGCTTCAGGTGACCTTACAGGTCGCTATTACACGCTGATAGAGCCCCTGGGATTCTTGCTTGACTGCCGGCAGTATGATGGCGATCATATACGTGAGAGCTGGTGGTCTATAAGCACATCCTTAAAAGGTCCCTAGTCGTAGGAGTTTCGAGACTGGGCATCGATACTCTATTAGTAGACTAGTGTATACAGTCGAGACCCCGACGAGGGGCGGTGGCCGGTCTCACAAGCCACTGGTGTCAGTTGGTTCACCTAAGATGTATACAGGTGCTCATTGGGTTATGAGTACACCGGACAGGACTCGCCGGGAACCTGCTAGTTGGGATTATACCAGACGTCAGATAGCAGTTCCCAGGTGACATGTGTACAGGTTAGTTCATCGACCTGAGATCGTCATTTGTCTCGTGTGAGTTCCCACTGTGCTTTGATTACTACCCTACCACGGCTCAAAGGAGTCATGCAAACAGGTTTTAGTTGGGTACAGTCCCGAGCCACATGGAGGCAGTGAGCGGATCTGCAGGGGTTCGTCTCTCCCGGTATTGGGGGTGAGGTCGCGCTGTGTCTAGGAGAGCCATTACGCAAAGCCCTCGGCCGAGGCAGGAGATTTACTGGTAGGTATTCCAGTAGTATCTCAGGGCGTTCTGGGCTACACTCCGACACGACTTGTACCGCCTTTGGGGGTCTGACTTTTACCAACCCCCTAGGCCCGACATGCGATCCTCATAGACGAACGGACCGGACTGTATAGATATTGTCACTGACAGGCTCCGTAGGGTGTCAGGATGAGTTCGCTCATCGACGTCCCTTTTGGTCAATAGCTGGTGGCCCGTCACGTATTGGCTAATACCTCTGACGTGCTAGTGGTTAAATCCACGGCCATTGTATTGACGAGTCTTTAGAGTCCACCACACTTTCAGTTACTCAAGCTTTCGGGCGAAACGCTGTAGAGGCCGTATGGAGATATGGCAGGGTCCGATCAGATACGTGCGGTATTGCACGGATCAGGATCAGACAGTTTTATACTAGTGGCCGTATAGTTATATGGCAGGGTTCGATCAGATACGTGCGGTATTGCACGGATCAGGATCGAACGGATTTTACTAGCCGGCTTTGGTTTAAGCCGGTACTAGTTTAGTACAGTGTAGATTTTGTCTCATTGCATTTGTATCCGGTCGGAATACAGATGCGGGTGTGTATGCACAGTATTGGGGTTTTCCTGTAATTTATTACGGGACCAGTTTTCTGGAGTTGCCAGTTTGCATTCCGTTCCGGCCGGTTTTTCTTTGTTCTTTCCCGGCCGGACTTTCCCGATGGAGAGGGGTTATTTGCAAGTTTGCAAATAACCATTTGTGGAGGGGTTCTTTGTTTTTGTGGCACTATGAAAGATTAAGCATCTTTGCTTTTCATGATGGCTTGCCTTTTTGAGATTAGAAGTGATGAGAAAGGATTTGATCTTTGATTGGTGTTGATGTGAGATTGTTATCATGATGCTTTGGATATAGTCACCATTCTCTTTATCCTACACTCACCTCCCTTCTTATGGTTGGTATTCTCATTCCTCCACCACATGATCATTCTCACTAGATGAAAAAAAAAAGAACACTTGAGAGAAAGAAAAGAATGAGAGAGTTCATCTTTGTTTTGTGAGGAATTCTTCATCTCCTTCTTCTTCTTGTTTTGGAAAAATGAAAGCACCATTTTTCCTAACCCCATTCCTCCATCAAGGCAACTACAAACCCCAAATGAGACTAGCATGATCTACTACACATTCTACAGCATATCTTGAGCATGTCGAGTTGCCGACTTCATGCCCGAGTTGCCTCGGTATTGAGGCGGGAGCCCGTAAAAGACGCAGGCGATGTGGTGCCCATCCGGCGAGGAGGCGACGATGAGGAGACAAGACTTTCCGCGGGAGATCGGGACGATGACGAGAAGACCGGAGGACTCGGATCACTCGGTATACTTCTCTTCCCATCTCTTGTTAGCTAGTATAGGTTAATGGTTAACGATCCGGGTTTTCATTGTCCGCGGTAGCGCCGGTTTCCAAGTAAGGAAAAATTTTGATTCCGCATTTTGGCCTCGGATAGACGGCCGGGGCGCTGCCGTGGCGCAACATGGTATCAGAGCCACGCCATTAACCTTACCTAGCTTGTTCTAATGTGTTTTGCATTTCCGATCGACCAAAATCCCAAAAACCACATTTTCCTTTGCATCAGTTTTCTGTTGGAATTTTTTGGTGTCAAAAAATTTTTCAGGTTGTAGAAAACTGCTGTACAAGACATTCTAAGACATCTGTAAAAATTCGACACACTCAGTCGTTGACTGTAGCGCTGAACCGCGGTCAAACCCCTCCTTGGGCCGCGGTTCCGCCGCACATTGGTCTCTTCAGTGTGTCCAATTTGTACAGTGGTCTTCTGGGCTTATTTTGTGGGCTTTGGAATATTAAATTTATGCCCAGAATCTCTGTGACTGCTACAGTTTTACTTGGGGGCCCACTTGTTAATTGTTTGATCGATCGGATATTTTTAAACACATTATTTCACAGTATTTACATTATATCTGCGACCGTGAATGTCACTCGATCGGTAAATCCGGTCTAACTGCTATAGCCCGGTTAGACGGATTTGCGAACGTGATTTTCACGTTGATGTTCTATGTTCATGCTGTGTTGTTGCGGATCGGTCGTGGGGGATAGCCTGGATGCAATGCTAGTACAGTTTTGTTTTATATGTACTTTTGGTATTGCGGGGCGAGCGTCCGGCATGTGGACTGCCGTCACTGCCTGTTTGTATTATTCTTTTAGGACACGACCTGGTTGCGGTCGATGTACCCGTTGTATGTATATTTTACTTTCTGTACTAGGATTACCCCGCGGAGGGGTGCATGGATAGCCGGGTTCTAGAGGGCAACAAGCCCGCATCTCATGGCATTGGGACGGAGGGGGCTTTACTCCAGGATTGGCGGGCTATTCGCCGCACTCATAGGGGGTACAGGTTGACCCAGGAGGGGTGCCCAAGTTACCGGATTCCGTGAAGTGCTGGGTGGTCCATTCACGGTGCTGAAGGGGGCTGCCTCGCTTCAGGTTTTGGCGGGTGACTTTCCGCACCCGTAGGGGTCTAGGTTTTCATTGCACAGGCTATCCACACGACCAGGGGAACGTCGGGTTTCAGCAGCGGCTCTGTGAAACCCGGGGCTTCCAGATATCTGTTTTGTTCTGTGATGCTGCATATTTCTGTGATGTTGCATTTATTCACGCCTTGAGCGAAATACTATATATTGGTATATATATTAGTAGATGTTGTATATGTTTTTCATCCGCGCTAGTCCAGTCCCCGCTCTGCCGTTAGTTAGCTAACCTAACGGGTGATGACGGGACCCAGTGGCGAATGCAGATGGCATATACGTACGTCAGTATATTTTCGTTCTTTTTGGTGTGATCAATTGATGGGAATGCATTGATTCGGATCAATGCAAGATAAACAAACCTAATCTGATGTTGTTGGAACACTTTTTCAAAAAGCTGTTATTGCAAGGACGTTCACTTTTGTTTTGCATCGTGGTATTCATTTGGAATATCCTGCTCCTCAGTCGACGAGGCAAGGGCCGAGATCCCTTCACCGGGAGTGACCCCTTGGACAGAAGTTTGCGTCAGGGCATTAACTTCACTATAGCCGATTACTTTTGCTTTGCATCGTGGTATTCAGTTGGAATATCCTGCACCTCATTCTACGGGGAAAGAGCCGAGATCCCTTCGCCGGGAGTGACCTCTTTAGCAAAGGTTTTCGTCACTATATTTTTATAAAAGGCTATGCAGTTCCTTCAACGATATCAAGTTCATTACGTTAAAGGTTTTTCGCCAAAAACCATTCGTAGCCCTCCGTCATTTCTTATGGATATTATTTAGTATTCGTTCTGCGTTTGTTGACTCCGTCAAGGCGTAGTGTACGGTAGCTAAGTGGTGCTTGTTTGTTGCATAAATGGGATTGATTAGGACAGTCGTATGGCCTTGTTGACTCCGTCAAGGGCACGTACGGGTGGGTTTAATGCAATCCAGATAATGACGGGTTGAACTTGACTAGGACTCTTTGATTTGTTGACTCCGTCAAGGTCACTTGAGTCCTAGGGGTAAAAACATTACATCGGGAGTTTCAAAAGAACTGAAACTTGCCAGGCATGCGCATACCTTCTGGAGTGTGGTGACGTGAGTGGATTCCGTCACGTTATCATGCGATGATAGTTGGATCCCGATTCCCACTGATGAGTTGGTTTACTCCTCGGGTGACCCCGACTAATTCTTCTTTCAGGTTTTGAGGAGAATTTGAGGTACAGTGGGAGGTTTCCAGATTAGACAAAGTGATAAGCATTCTGATCTAGTTTAGAGTGCACGCTGAGTGTTTCTTTTCTCTCTCTCTGGCAGCGACCATTGACCTGACCCTAAGACTATGACTCAGTGACCAAGTTGACCGAACCTTCTTAACACAGACTTTTGGATTGTCAGAGTTGCAAACCTCATTGTCATTCCTACTTTTACCCTTTTCTCCAGGACACCTCGTATTACTACGAACGTCCACTTCCATTGGACAAAACCATCGTATGGTTATATACGAACTCGGAGGACTTCGAGGATGGTTTCTGGTTCTGGAGAAAACGAATAGGATTATTCAGTTGTCTTTTCTTTTCACCTTCTCTCATTGCGAGTACTCCTTGGTTTAGGAGATAGCACACCTATTACGCAAATTGGATAGTCTTCTTCCAAACCTTAGGCTGGTGCCGACCGGTAGGGAATGAAGAAAACCAATTAGCCTAAACGGTGTGCAGAAGGTATTAAGTTAAGACAAAGCAAGGGATTAGTAGGAGGGCAAAGTAAATTGCGACTGATATTCACGACCAAACCAAGTATTTCTTCGCCAATCCTAAAAATCACCTTTGTATTTCTCCAGGACACTCCGTATTACTATGAAGATCCCAGTTTATTGGATAATCCATCGTATGGTTATATACGAACTCGAAAGGAACTTGTTCCAGTTTGGGGATGGATCCTAGTTCAGGAGAAATAGGAATAAAGTACATTCAGGTGTCTTTTATCTTCACCTTCTCTCGCGTTGCGAGTGCTCCTAGGATTAGGACAGTACACCCTTTATGCTTTTTGGATAGTCTTCTTCCAAACCATAGGCTGGTGCCGAACGGTAGGGAGGGAAGAAAACCAATTGGCCTAAAGGGGTGTACAGAAGGTAATGACTAAAGACATATAAAGGGATTTGGAGAGGTGGCAAAGAATTATACGGTTATAGTTGTGAATCTGGATAATGGAAGAGGCATTACTAAGAATACCGGAATACCTTATCGAAACATTTCAATGTTTCAGTTCAACTGTGTACTGTTAAAAAAAAACTGATTTCCCGATTAGACACTTGCTCCAGGGTATGTATTTACCAGGTTTGATTCACACATCTGTATGGTTTTACAGATGATGAGTGGGAGTAAGTTATTGGGAATTGGGTGATCATCCTCATTATATCGGGATTCGTTGTAATCGGTGATATTTGAGGAGATCACCTGGGCTGTTTGCCGGTCGACAAATATTTGGTTTTGAATATCCGCTGTTGTGCACCAATTTCAAATTGATATATCTGTACGTCTATTTTCATAGAGTGAGATATACCTTTTGATATTATGTCGATGACATTTACCTATATCAGTGGATGGTTAGGTAAGGAGCATTAAACAGCGGTGTAATTCTTCTTAACCATAAGTACAGTTTTCAACCTACGACACACAGTGAAAGAGTTGTTAGACTCAGTGGACTTATACAGAGTATTGTATGTTGTCCAGTGTCCATTAGGACAGAGGGGTTGGTCCTCATACTATATTCTGTTTACTTTTTAACTTCTCTAGTTCTTAGACATGTGTTTCGTAGAAACACAGGGTCTATGTTTTGAGGAGTTATAGGTATTTGAATAGAGTAGAGAACCAAGTATTGCAAGTATCGGGATTCTTCAAAGTGATCGAAGATGTAGATACTTGTGTATGGTGTTCAGTTGATAGTAATGATAAAGAGAAATTGCTTCTCTTTCAGGTTACTCATAATTGGAAGCATTCCTAAGCTGAGTAACGCTGATCGGCCTCCTTCCATTTAGTTTACATTCACTTGAGATACCTACATGATTTGAATCTGGTTCAATTGAATCAGTGCCTCTGGTTCTATATTGGATATAGAACAGTTTATATCTTAACGATGTTAAGGTACGGGGAGTTGTCCGGCTTATGCTTAAAACCAGACACTGGACAACTCAAGGCACGTTTCTGTAATGGCTGTTTGTGGGTTGACCCAGGCTATGACGAGGGTTGACTTTCTACCATCTGGAAGATCAATAGAGATATTGTTCTTGACTCGCCACATTTTAAAATAAATGGATTTTTAGAAAACCGTAGTGGGAGTATGGTAGAACTGGAAGTGATTCCAGAACCGCAAACGATTACTGAAGATTTGATAAAGAACCTAAAGATTCAATCTGTTTTGACATTCCATTGGCCACTCCGCAGATAAGGTGGGTAACTTCAGGCACCCGAGAGGTACTCCGGTAGCCTCAAGGACGGTGACAGGGAAGTTCTTGTTTACCCACACTTGCCATTGTTGTTGTTCCAGGCTGCGAGACCCGGCAGGAGGATGAGTATGGCGTCGTTCTAAACTAGCTTTAGAAGTGCACGTCTATATGACTCTGCCAGAGGGTTGTCCTAGTCAGTGGGAGCAGCGGAAGCATTGGTGGACATCAGGCTTATGTCTATAGACTAAAGCAGATATAGCGGAGATAGATCATCTATTTCTGATGTGACAGTCATAGGTTTGACGTCATCAGAATAGGGGATGGATCTGTTAAGAAGGTAGTAGGGTGTGATGTCCTGGTATTTGATGACATACACAGAGTAGGAAAGGAACTCCTACAATACGATCGGTTATACTTTGGTTGTCACACAGTGGTTTCTCCACACAGGACTTGGATATTATATCAGACATTCTGGTTACTAGATCTATGGTTTTAGATCTAGATTTGGGTGGTTTCCTAATCTGGGTACCTTGACAGCATTCTATGAGTATTTAGAATGGACGACTCCTGGCACGGTAGTACACCTGCAGGTAATGGAGTCACCCTCTCTAAAGGTGTCTTACAGACTAAAGGGGAGAGGGATACGCATGATTGACAGGTCACTTGCTTAGGCAATTGAGTCAATCATGAGATGTCAAGCACCACACCAGATGTTGTTCTTGCACTAGATGCAATAAGTTGATATTGATCCAATCCTGGAGGAATAGTCGGAAGCAGTTTTAGAACATAAGTGAATGTTCTAGGGATATGATAACGGCTGCCTCCTTTAGGAGACGGTTATCACTCCAGGCTTCCAAGGTGACATGAACGACAAGGAGGTTGTCAGAGTTATAGTTCTCCCTCTGACGAGGGGCAGTATTTTGGACAGGTGATCCAAGGCAATACTGAGGGAGGCATGGCGCTGGGTACTGATTAAGTTCAGTTATCGATACAGTCTAAGAAGTTTGGATTTGGAGTTCATTTATGAGCTAGGTCCCATCAGATATCCAGACATACTCTTAGACAGGTATTGCTCATTTCGGGAGATGGCTTTCTCTGCGAACTTGAGATATAGAGAGGCATAGAAAGAAACTTCACAGCGGATCCACTCACTGAGGCTATTCCTCGAACGCAATAGTTTCGCAAACAGGCTTTGTGAGACTGACTAGTAGAGGAGTTGGGTGTTCGGTATCACACGGGCTGTGAGTATGCGACATCGCAATAATTAGCCTTGAGTGCAAGTGGGAGATTGTTGGAGATAGTGCCCTCAGAGTCAATTATTGGATCACAGGCACGTGATTGCAATGATTGAGGGAGGACCTATCCCGGTAGGACAGTCTTACTCGAGATGATAGTATGCTATCTGGTTTACCTTTATCATCGTGTACTGCTTCAGGTGACCTTACAGGTCGCTATTACACGCTGATAGAGCCCCTGGGATTCTTGCTTGACTGCCGGAAGTATGATGGCGATCATATACGTGAGAGATGGTGGTCTATAAGCACATCTTTAAAAGGTCCATAGTCGTAGGAGTTTCGAGACTGGGCATCGATACTCCATTAGTAGACTAGTGTATACAGTCTAGACCCCGACGAGGGGCGGTGGCCGGTCTCACAAGCCACTGGTGTCAGTTGGTTCACCTAAGATGTATACAGGTGCTCATTGGGTTATGAGTACACCGGACAGGACTCGCCGGGAACCTGCTAGTTGGGATTATACCAGACGTCAGATAGCAGTTCCCAGGTGACATGTGTACAGGTTAGTTCATCGACCTGAGATCGTCATTTGTCTCGTGTGAGTTCCCACTGTGCTTTGATTACTACCCTACCACGGCTCAAAGGAGTCGTGCAAACAGGTTTTAGTTGGGTACAGTCCCGAGCCACATGGAGGCAGTGAGCGGATCTGCAGGGGTTCGTCTCTCCCGGTATTGGGGGTGAGGTCGCGCTGTGTCTAGGAGAGCCATTACGCAAAGCCCTCGCCCGAGGCAGGAGATTTACTGGTAGGTATTCCAGTAGTATCTCAGGGCGTTCTGGGCTACACTCCGACACGACTTGTACCGCCTTTGGGGGTCTGACTTTTACCAACCCCCTAGGCCCGACATGTGATCCTCATAGACGAACGGACCGGACTGTACGGATATTGTCACTGACAGGCTCAGTAGGGTGTCAGGATGAGTTCGCTCATCGACGTCCCTTTTGGTCAATAGCTGGTGGCCCGTCACGTATTGGCTAATACCTCTGACGTGCTAGTGGTTAAATCCACGGCCATTGTATTGACGAGTCTTTAGAGTCCACCACACTTTCAGTTACTCAAGCTTTCGGGCGAAACGCTGTAGAGGTCGTATGGAGATATGGCAGGGTCCGATCAGATACGTGCGGTATTGCACGGATCAAGATCGGACAGTTTTGTACTAGTGGCCGTATAGTTATATGGCAGGGTTCGATCAGATACGTGCGGTATTGCACGGATCAGGATCGAACGGATTTTACTAGCCGGCTTTGGTTTAAGCCGGTACTAGTTTAGTACAGTGTAGATTTTGTCTCATTGCATTTGTATCCGGTCGGAATACAGATGCGGGTGTGTATGCACAGTATCGGGGTTTTCCTGTAATTTATTACGGGACCAGTTTTCTGGAGTTGCCAGTTTGCATTCCGTTCCGGCCGGTTTTTCTTTGTTCTTTCCCGGCCGGACTTTCCCGATGGAGGGGGGTTATTTGCAAGTTTGCAAATAACCATTTGTGGAGGGGTTCTTTGTTTTTGTGGCACTATGAAAGATTAAGCATCTTTGCTTTTCATGATGGCTTGCCTTTTTGAGATTAGAAGTGATGAGAAAGGATTTGATCTTTGATTGGTGTTGATGTGAGATTGTTATCATGATGCTTTGGATATAGTCACCATTCTCTTTATCCTACACTCACCTCCCTTCTTATGGTTGGTATTCTCATTCCTCCACCACATGATCATTCTCACTAGATGAAAAAAAAAAGAACACTTGAGAGAAAGAAAAGAATGAGAGAGTTCATCTTTGTTTTGTGAGGAATTCTTCATCTCCTTCTTCTTCTTGTTTTGGAAAAATGAAAGCACCATTTTTTCTAACCCCATTCCTCCATCAAGGCAACTACAAACCCCAAATGAGACTAGCATGATCTACTACACATTCTACAGCATATCTTGAGCATGTCGAGTTGCCGGCTTCATGCCCGAGTTGCCTCGGTATTGAGGCGGGAGCCCGTAAAAGACGCAGGCGATGTGGTGCCCTTCCGGCGAGGAGGCGACGATGAGGAGACAAGACTTTCCGCGGGAGATCGGGACGATGACGAGAAGACCGGAGGACTCGGATCACTCGGTATACTTCTCTTCCCATCTCTTGTTAGCTAGTATAGGTTAATGGTTAACGATCCGGGTTTTCATTGTCCGCGGTAGCGCCGGTTTCCAAGTAAGGAAAAATTTTGATTCCGCATTTTGGCCTCGGATAGACGGTCGGGGCGCTGCCGTGGCGCAACAGATTTCCCAATCAACTTTGGGTCAAGGGTACATCTCTTCACTCCTTTGATATTTGTCGTTGTAATCCTTCAACGTCTTCAGAGAGGTGACGGGTCCCGATAGCCAATCATTTCATGGACTATGAGTGTTAGTTATGTATATGCCCTAGAGGCCATTGTTGTACATATGATGTATATTATAATGGATGCTTGGTTATATATAGAGATGACTTTCTTGCTCGTCATGATAGTATGCTATTTGGTTTCACTTTATCTTAACATATTGACTTGTATTGGTTTACTGTTTTACTCTCACATGTTGATAAAGCCCTTAGGGTTTGTACTCGACTACTAGGACTATGATGAGATCATACTAGTGGGGCCGCGGTAGTCGATGAGTACATCCTATAACTGTTCCTAGTCGAGGGTATATCGAGACAGGGCATCGATACAACAGAGTAGACTAGCATATACGCATCTTGACCCATATGATGGGCGATGGATGATCCCATATCCATCGGTGTTAGACATTAGAAATGGTGTACGGGTGCTCAGTGGAGACTGGGTACACTGGACGGACTCGCCGAGAACTCCCAGATGGTGATATACCACACGTCAGATGGCAGTTCTCCGGTGACACTGGTACAGGGTAGTCTGTAGACCCGAGATCGTCATAGAGTCTTGTGTGATACCCACTATGCTTTGATTTCCACCTTACCACGTCCAAGAGGGCATGCAAAACGGTGGCTTTTGGCTACAGTCCCGAATCACATGGAGGCAATGAGCGATAGGAGGGGATTCGTCTCTCCCGGTATAGGGAGTTGATGTTGTGCTGTGTTCGATTGGTTATAACTGGAAGTCCCTGGCCAGGGCTGATATGGAGATTACTGGTAAGTGTTACTAGTAGTTTCTCGACCCGTTATGAGCCATACATCGACACGACTTATCGGTTACTGGGGTCTGACGTATACCACCCCTAGACTTGATATGCGACATATCAGACGAACAGACCGGACTGTACGGGAGTGTTACTGGTTGGATTCACAGGAGAACGCACAGGCTAGCTTGTTGATCTTCTGATCGCTCAATACCTGGGTGGCTGTTACGTTTAGCTGACCGCTTGCAGCTTGTGGGTGTTTGATATGATCATCACCTGCTACCGGCGTATTGACGATTCTTTAGAGTCCTACACAGAGGTTTCTTGGCTCAGGCGAAACGGAGTAGTGGCACATATGTGATATGCGCAGGAACGAGAATGATACGATATGGGATACCGTATTATATTCTCAGGATATTTAGATATGAACCGGATCATCGGATCAAGTGTTGATTCGATGAACCGGTACATGATATATTAGTCGGTAATATTCGATATAGCCGGATCATCGATTCAAGTGCTGATTCGATGATTTAATGTATAATAATATATATGATATATTGTATTACATTATCTAATATAGGCTCGCTTTATTATTTTATTTTCTCAGTGGATGATACATTGATATATATGCGATATATGTTAATCGTATTATTTTCTTTTGTTGCAAATATATAATATATATGTGATATATATTATTGTGACATGATATGATTAATTGTTAAACATGTTTAAGGATGATTAATTGAGGTTAGGGTTTGATTAGGGTTAGTAGCTTCATGCACATTCTAGAAGCATTATTCTTTTGTCTTGGTTAAGATATTTGTGATGACACATTCTTAACCCAACCAAACCCTAACTCTAGTTTATTCTCTACTCATTCTTAGCCACTCATCCTTGACCATGGTTTACAATTCAATCATATAGATTTTATTCTATTCATCACAAAAGGATTATGATTATCATTATCTTTTCATTATCATCTTTTTCTTCTTCTCTCTTGAAAGAAAAGCTTGCTAGATTTTCTTAAGTGATGAAATAATATGAGAAAATGATATAAAAAGAAAGCAAAATTACTACTCTCTCATCCTCATCTCATCTAGCCCATGGGATTAGTGTGTTCTACTCTTTTGAGTGAGAAAGCTTGAGTCGAAGCAACTTCAAGGTAGATCATCGGAGATTTGGAATACTTCGAGCTAGCATGGATCGTTCGAGTCGTGGAGCCTCTCATGAGTCCGGGAGATCGTGGATAGCGGCAAAGGGACTTCTACTCGGAGCTTGTAAAGTGAAGGAGCGGACTACAAAGGTTGTAATCCCTCACACTTAGATAAAAGTTATCATCTTGCATATTAAACCCTAATAATCTAGCAAAGATCCTGGCTTTGGGTTGTTCGGCACGTCTAAATTTTAATCCGGGCATGTTTGATGCCTTTTGAACCTTCACAAGAGTGCCTAGGAACCCTACAGTGGTATCAGAGCCTAGCTAGAGCATTAGGCGATGTGTTTACGGAGTTAAAACTCCGATCGAACCCGAATCGACGAAACTTGACCCCTCTCTGGAAATTTTTAAAATTTTGGGATTTTTCTGAATTAAAAATATGTAAAAAAATCAGCAGGGAATTCTAAGAATTACCATAAAACCCGAGCCCCTAATTCGACTAAACGGCGGCGGATCCGCGGCGCATTGCATTGCTTGAGCCGCGGATCCACTGCGGAACAGTCGATTTGTGACACGTGGCTTCATGGTAATAACCGTAGGTACTTGCTGACTATTCTGGATATTTTTAATCTGTTTCAGGTGTTTAAAATTCTGGGTTTGTTTTGTAATAGTAGACTCGATCGGAAATTTTAAATACGTATTTCTTTCCGGATATTTAGAAACTGTTAAACTATTTGAACGGATATCATTAACTTACTGTTTCCCGGTACGGCAAATTTTCAAGTGTTGAAATTTATTCGGGTTTAAATCTCTCGGAAAATTGTACAAGTTAAGCGGTGGACCCTCTAGAAGACAACAAACCTTAACTCGATTATGTGACCGTCTTGAACTGCCTTTTGAACCTTCGGGTTTGGGGCAGTACGGCGTGCCACATGTGAGGCGTTGGCTTGACCCTTCTACGGCTGGATCACCGGTACTGTGACATATTCTGGGATTATTTGAACCCCGCTCAAGTGTTGAGCAGTTTAGGAAATTTTGGGTATTTGATTATCTGTTCAGAAAGTTTAATAATGTCTATTTATCTGGAATGTGATACAATATGTGGAATTCATAGAGTTAGGCATGAAATGCGAAGTATGTGATATTTCGGATTTACGATGTCTAAAGTGATTGTGGATTCCAAATATTGTAGTTTTACACTTTCTTTTCTGTGACCGTAAGTGTAATATGTGATATCGCCGGTTTCGTTGCTATATGTCAACGACAATTGAGATGCGCATATTTACTTACGTTGATGATATGAGATATTATGTGTTGCTGTGATATGTTATATTGGATCGTCGTGTTCAGAATAGCCGGGGGTTTTATGTGAGATGAGGGTTTTTATTTTCATTCATGTAAAATTCATTTGTAATGTAATATTCTTTTATTTGGGGCACTTCCTGTTGCGGTTGATGTCACTAGTGTATATTATTTACTTTTCCGCATTAGGTAGACCCAAGGAGGGGAGCACAAGTAACCGGGTTCTAGGGTCCAGTGGGAGGCCATCTCGAGGAGTCGAGACCGGGTCTTCTAACCCTAGAATTGGCAGTGTTACTTGCCGCTCTCGTAGGGGTTTTGGGATGTGGGTTTGGCTATTCGTCGCGACCGTGGAATCCGTGTTTTATACAGGCTCGTATTGAAAACACGGACGTCCTAGTATATCCAATATTTCATATATGTTCTTCTGCTGCAATGTTCTGTGATGAGATCATATTACTGCCTGAGACGAATGCTTATACTATATATATATGCTGATATATAAATATTACTGCTTTCGTTTCTTCTGTGATGCTTAGGAAGCATAAGCTGATGGGATTTTTATTAATGTGATTAATAAAAGAAAAGAAACCTAAAGATGTTGTAGAATCAAAAACTTTATAAAAGGGGTAGCTACAGTTTTGCTTTGCACAGTGATATATACGATATATCCTGCACCTTATTCGATGAGGAAAGGACCGAGATCCCTTCACCGGGAGTGACTCCTTTAGCAAAACTGGCAGATGCTACAAAACGCGGTTTGTCTTTTGATTGTTTTAAGTGTTTTGCTTTGCACAGCGGTATATATGATATATCCTGCACCTTATTCGATGAGGAAAGGGCCGACGATCCCTTCACCGGGAGTGACCCCTTTAGCGAAACTAAGAAAAAGCCTCAAAAACACTCCTTTTCAAAAATACATGATTCTACGACGATATCAAGTTCATTAAGCTCAGGGTTTTCTGAAAAACCTGCGTAGCCCTCCGTCATTTCAGATAAATGCTACTTAGTATTCGTGCTACGGTAGTTTGGCCTTCGTCAAGGCGTAGTGTATGGTAGCTAACTAGTACTTATCTTTCAGCATAAGATGCGATTGGATTGGGGTATTCGTACGGCGTAGTTTGGCCTTCGTCAAGGGTCGTACGGGTGGGTTTAATTCAATCAAGAAATGAACGGGTTGAACTTGACTAGCGCTCTATGAGTAGTTTGGCCTTCGTCAAGGTCATAGGACGCTAGGGGTAAAAGCATTATCGAGAATTTCAAGTGTTGAAATTTGCAATGAGATTGCATACCTCCTATGAGATAGTTGGATCCCGATACCCACTGCGAGTAAGAGTTACTCCTGGGAGAGTTTTACACAGGACAATTAGTCATTCAAGTAGGTGTCTAGAAAAGTGTTAACGGGGTTACGCCTCTGGGAAAACGAGGTTTACATTAATTAGGTCCATGCGAGAGTACGGGGAACCTCCCTCAAAGTACCGACACTGATCTGGCTGAAAGATTGACGAAGTTGTAAGGTGTAATTAATCCCGGCTAATCTTACCTTTTAGGGTTTTAAGGTAGATTTGATAAAAACAGTGGGAGACATCCTGATTAGATAAGATAATAACCAATCTAATCTTGCAAGAGCATACGCTAAAGTGTTTTCTTCTCTCTCTCTCCAGGTAGCGACTATGTCATGCCATAATCAAGATAATAATATGGATGTATTGACTGAACCCAATTATTGTACTGAGCAAGGGAACGTTAGACCCGTTCTTTCTTATAAGAGTTATAAGACTGAACAGGAAACAGGAGAATATCTGGATTCTCACGCCGCCCAAAAGAACATACATGTTGATGCATCTTCTTCGGGTGTGTTAGTTATTGAGAACTGTTTCTCAGTTCACCCTACGTCCTGGGTATTAGATACCGGATCAGGATCCCACATATGTAAACAGTTACATGGGCTACGGAAAGGTAGAGAACTGGGAAAAGGTGATCATTCCGTTCATGTAGGGAACGGTGCAAGTATTGTAGCCAAAGCAGTTGGCGAATATCACCTTGTATTACCAAGTCGTAATACACTGATTCTGAATGAGTGTTATTATATACCGAACATGATGCGCGACATTATATCAGTTTCTTTATTGAGTAAAGAGGGATATAATTTTGTAGTACAGGATAATGTTATGAACATATTCCTAGATCAAAAGTTGATTGCATCAGGCTCGTTACATAATGGCATATTCATTCTAAATCAGAATACAGTGCTGAATATACAAAACACACACAAGAGGAAAAGTTCAGATATGAACGAATCCTACTTGTGGCATTGTAGACTTGGTCATATCAATGCGACACGACTGGCTAAGTTACATAAGGATGGTTATTTGAATCCGTTCGAATTATCATCTTATGATACTTGCCATTCATGTC
The DNA here is from genome assembly GCA_030015575.1 of Agapanthus africanus. Classification (NCBI taxonomy): domain Eukaryota; kingdom Viridiplantae; phylum Streptophyta; class Magnoliopsida; order Asparagales; family Amaryllidaceae; genus Agapanthus; species Agapanthus africanus. The sequence goes on from CM057341.1 coordinate 372,345,571, forward strand.
TCAAAGGAAAAATGACCAAAGCTCCGTTTAGTGGACACGGAGAGAGAGTTACTGAACTCTTAGGACTGATACATAGTGATGTATGCGGTCCCATGTCTACGCATGCCAGGAACGGTTCTTCCTACTTCATTACATTCACTGACGATCTCTCTAGATACGGACATGTGTTCCTGTTGAAACACAAGTCTGAAGCTTTTGAGAAATTCAGAGAATATAAGCACGAAGTAGAAAACCAAACGGGCAAAAGTATTAAGATTCTTCGATCTGATCGAGGAGGTGAATACTTAAGCGGTGAGTTTTTGGATTATCTAAAAGAGAATGGGATTCTCTCTCAGCTTACTCCTCCTTATACGCCACAGCACAACGGTGTATCGGAGCGGAGGAATCGCACCCTATTAGATATGGTGCGCTCTATGATGAGCGAGGCTGAGTTACCTATTTCCTTCTGGGGGTATGCGCTTGAGACAGCCATACATCTATTGAATATGGTTCCTACCAAATCAGTGCCTACCACTCCATATGAGATATGGAAAGGGAAGAGACCATCTCTTATGTATATTAAGATATGGGGTTGTCCAGCCTATGTCAAAAGACAAAATCCGGACAAGCTCGAGGCAAGATCTGTCTTATGTAAGTTTATTGGATATCCCAAACATTCGCGAGGGTATATCTTCTACCACTCCGAGGAACAAAAAGTGTTTGTTTCTCGACATGCCACCTTTTTAGAAAAGGGTTTTCTTATGAAAGAAATTGATGGCAATGAGGTAGAACTGGAAGAAGTTCCAGCAGAACAAACTACAACAGATGATTTAGTGGAACCAGAGGATTCAGTAGTACCCGACGAACCCCAGCCCCTCCGCCGATCTAGTAGGGTTTCTCGTCCACCTGAGAGATACTACGGTTTTCTCATTGATGGTGGAAGTGAGGATTGCATCATGGATGATGATGACCCGACTAGTTTCGAACAGGCCATCACGAGTAGTGACTCTGTGAAATGGCTGGATGCAATGCGATCTGAGATGGAATCCATGTACACCAATAAAGTATGGATTTTGGAAAATGCTCCTGAAGGGGTAAAACCCATTGGGAGCAAGTGGATTTTTAAAAGGAAATTTGGTGTAGATGGAAAAGTTGAGACTTTCAAAGCTAGACTGGTAGCAAAGGGATTTCGTCAACGACCAGGTGTGGATTATGATGAAACCTTTTCTCCAGTGGCTATGCTTAAGTCCATCCGGATCTTACTTGCCATTGCTGCATACCATGACTATGAAATCTGGCAAATGGATGTTAAGACCGCCTTTCTAAACGGTGATTTAGAAGAGTGCGTGTACATGACTCAGCCAGAGGGCTTCGTAGATAGTGGGAGCAGTGGAAAGGTGTGCAAGCTGCTTAAATCCATTTATGGGTTAAAGCAAGCATCGCGGAGTTGGAACATCTGTTTTGATGTTGTAGTCAAAGAGTTTGACTTCATCAAAAATATAGATGAACCTTGTATCTATAAGAAGGTAACAGAGGGTAAGGTTGTCTTCCTCGTATTGTACGTGGATGACATACTCTTGATAAGAAATGATATTCCTATGCTGCAATCAGTCAAGCTCTTCTTATCACAGAGATTCTCAATGAAAGATCTAGGTGATGCCTCCTGCATATTGGGAATCATGATCTATAGAGATAGATCTAAACGGATACTGGGATTGTCCCAATCCAGGTACATTGACACCATACTAAAGAGGTTTAGTATGGAAGAATCCAAACGTGGGAATCAACCCACGATCTCTGGACTCACTCTCTCCAAAGAGTGTCTCCCAAGACTGATTTGGAGAGAGCTCGCATGCAAGGGATACCCTATGCTTCGGCAGTAGGCTCTATCATGTATGCGATGCTATGTACCAGACCCGATGTAGCATACTCACTAAGTGTAGTGAGTCGGTATCAAGCAGATCCTGGAGAGAGTCACTGGACAGCTGTGAAGAACATTCTCAAGTACTTGCGAAAGACTAAGGAGATGTTCTTGGTGTATGGTAACGGAGAACTCCAGGTGGAGTCCTTTACCGATTCCAGCTTCCAAAGTGATAAGGACGACTCTAAGTCGCATTCGGGTTTTGTCTTTACCCTCAATGGAGGGGCGGTATGTTGGAAGAGTTCCAAAAAGGATACCGTTGCAGACTCGACGATGGAGGCTGAATACATCGCTGCCAACGATGCTGCCAAAGAAGCTGTCTGGATCAAGAAGTTCATTAGTGAACTTGGTGTGGTTCCATCCATTGAGCATCCAATACCTCTGTATTGTGATAACAATGGAGCTGTGGCTTTAGCCAAGGAACCCAGATCCCATCAAAAGTCCAGACATATTCTGAGGCGGTATCACCTGATCAGGGAGATAGTTGATCGCCGGGAGATCGAGGTCAGGAGAGTAGATACGAAGGACAACACCGCGGATCCATTCACGAAGGCTATTCCCCAGATATAGTTTGAGAGATTATTCGGGATGCTAGGTATGAGATACTACAGCAGCTGGCCTTAGTGCAAGTGGGAGATTGTTAGTTATGTATATGCCCTAGAGGCCATTGTTGTACATATGATGTATATTATAATGGATGCTTGGTTATATATAGAGATGACTTTCTTGCTCGTCATGATAGTATGCTATTTGGTTTCACTTTATCTTAACATATTGACTTGTATTGGTTTACTGTTTTACTCTCACATGTTGATAAAGCCCTTAGGGTTTGTACTCGACTACTGGGACTATGATGAGATCATACTAGTGGGGCCGCGGTAGTCGATGAGTACATCCTATAACTGTTCCTAGTCGAGGGTATATCGAGACAGGGCATCGATACACCAGAGTAGACTAGCGTATACGCATCTTGACCCATATGATGGGCGATGGATGATCCCATATCCATCGGTGTTAGACATCAGAGATGGTGTATGGGTGCTCAGTAGAGACTGGGTATACTGGACGGACTCGCCGAGAACTCCCAGATGGTGATATACCACACGTCAGATGGCAGTTCTCCGGTGACACTGGTACAGGGTAGTCTGTAGACCCGAGATCGTCATAGAGTCTTGTGTGATACCCACTGTGCTTTGATTTCCACCTTACCACGTCCAAGAGGGCGTGCAAAATGGTGGCTTTTAGGTACAGTCCCGAATCACATGGAGGCAATGAGCGATAGGAGGGGATTCGTCTCTCCCGGTATAGGGAGTTGATGTTGTGCTGTGTTCGATTGGCTATAACTGGAAGTCCCTGGCCAGGGCTGATATGGAGATTACTGGTAAGTGTTACTAGTAGTTTCTCGACCCGTTATGAGCCATACATCGACACGACTTATCGGTTACTGGGGTCTGACGTATACCACCCCTAGACTTGATATGCGACATATCAGACGAACAGACCGGACTGTACGGGAGTGTTACTGGTTGGATTCACAGGAGAACGCACAGGCTAGCTTGTTGATCTTCTGATCGCTCAATACCTGGGTGGCTGTTACGTTTAGTTGACCGCTTGCAGCTTGTGGGTGTTTGATATGATCATCACCTGCTACCGGCGTATTGACGATTCTTTAGAGTCCTACACAGAGGTTTCTTGGCTCAGGCGAAACGGAGTAGTGGCACATATGTGATATGCGCAGGACCGAGAATGATACGATATGGGATACCGTATTATATTCTCAGGATATTTAGATATGAACCGGATCATCGGATCAAGTGTTGATTCGATGAACCGGTACATGATATATTAGTCGGTAATATTCGATATAGCCGGATCATCGATTCAAGTGTTGATTCGATTATTTAATGTATAATAATATATATGATATATTGTATTACATTATCTAATATAGGCTCGCTTTATTATTTCATTTTCTCAGTGGATGATACATTGATGTATATGCGATATATGTTAATTGTATTATTTTCTTTTGTTGCAAATATATAATATATATGTGATATATATTATTGTGACATGATATGATTAATTGTTAAACATGTTTAAGGATGATTAATTGAGGTTAGGGTTTGATTAGGGTTAGTAGCTTCATGCACATTCTAGAAGCATTATTCTTTTGTCTTGGTTAAGATATTTGTGATGACACATTCTTAACCCAACCAAACCCTAACTCTAGTTTATTCTCTACTCATTCTTAGCCACTCATCCTTGACCATGGTTTACAATTCAATCATATAGATTTTATTCTATTCATCACAAAAGGATTATGATTATCATTATCTTTTCATTATCATCTTTTTCTTCTTCTCTCTTGAAAGAAAAGCTTGCTAGATTTTCTTAAGTGATGAAATAATATGAGAAAATGATATAAAAAGAAAGCAAAATTACTACTCTCTCATCCTCATCTCATCTAGCCCATGGGATTAGTGTGTTCTACTCTTTTGAGTGAGAAAGCTTGAGTCGAAGCAATTTCAAGGTAGATCATCGGAGATTTGGAATACTTCGAGCTAACATGGATCGTTCGAGTCGTGGAGCCTCTCATGAGTCCGGGAGATCGTGGATCGCGGCAAAGGGACTTCTACTCGGAGCTTGTGAAGTGAAGGAGCGGACTACAAAGGTTGTAATCCCTCACACTTAGATAAAAGTTATCATCTTGCATATTAAACCCAAATAATCTAGCAAAGATCCTGGCTTTGGGTTGTTCGGCACGTCTAAATTTTAATCCGGGCATGTTTGATGCCTTTTGAACCTTCACAAGAGTGCCTAGGAACCCTACAATGAGGTCCTTAAACTTTATAGACTATGACATCTTTAAACCACGGACTGTGGGGTCCTTAAGCCTATGGACTATAATGTCCTTAACCTCAGACTGTGGGGTCCTTAAGCCCATGGACTATGATGTCCTTAACCTTTATAGACTATGATGTCTTTAAACTGGGCCACCATGTCCTTAAACTGGTAATCGACCGCAATGTCCCTAAACTAAATAATAGATTCCAAATGCTCTTTTTTTGGATCTAAATGATCCTGTTAAGTTGATCTTAGTCTAAAATTAGACTAACGTATCCATAACAAATCGTTAAGTTGATCTTAGTCTAAAATTAGACTAACGTATCCTTAACAAACGTTTAAGTTGATCTTAGTCTCAAATGAGACTAACGTATCCTTAAACCCAACCCCCAAACCCAAATCTAAGAATATACGGATTTGGACTAATCTATGTCCTACGGGCGACAACATAAATTAGTCTCCGTATACAATCCACGGGCAAAAAAAAAATACACACGATACAAAGTGACCATCTGGAGAAGGAGAAAGTGGTTACCACGATGCGGTAGCGTAATTAACTGCAGGGGCTTGCGCCTGCAGGGAAGAGCGCCCCCACAATCAAAAACGCCTCAAATGAGGGAGAATCTGACGAAGTCTGCTACATCGGCCGCATCCGTTTAAACCTTCGATACATGGTTTCATAAATCAACTTGGCATCTTCGGAGAGGTGGACGGATAGCACCCAATAGTATCTGCCCCGAAATTCAGGCAAGACGGACCTACACGGTCCCGTCTCTGTGTTCGGAGGGGAACAAAAGGTACAATGAAATCGATGTTTTCATAAATTCATAAGTAAGAAACATGTAAATGCAAGTGGAATTTCTTAGTTTGAAAACATGTTTGTCTTTTAAAAATTTGGGCAGCACCTTCTTTGTATATTTTGATCCAAAACCACAAATACAAGGCAATAATAAAAGGCATCCTCAAGCGGGAGCTAGCTCTTCGACAAACGGCGGATCATAACCACGCAAGATAGTAAAGATAGTATACGACGCCCAACGGCGAAGTTCACCACAAAAGATAAAGAAATAAGCAAGACATCAAAACTACAAGTAGCGGAAAACCACTCGCTCTAAGTCTTGCAACCACAAATCTCACTAAGTTTCATTACTTACACAAATACTAACTTTTATTGATGGAGTTGACTAGATACAATATGAATAATAAGTACAAGAGTGAGTACGATACAAATGTCCCACCTACCAAGCAAATCACCCAAAAGTAGCTATGTGCCAGCGATGCCGCTACGGATCCATGCGGTCAACCTGCAAGAACTGTAGCACAATGCGGGTGAGTTGCCAACTTGTGAGTAGAAAAACTTCAACAAGCAGAAATCGAATAAAATAACGATTTCCTAGGTCAACTATATCATAAATGTAATACTATGATATCTAGGGTGACCGTATCTTTATATGTGCCAGCGCTAGAAGTAAATGCCTATCAGCATGTGGATATCATCCAATAAAATAATCAATGTATGTATGCATGTGGATCTCGCCCAACCATATGATCAATGTATGTATGCAAGTGGATCCCATCCACGCGTCAACCAATGACACCACAACATCATGTGTGTAAATATCATAAAAGCATATGCATGAATATATGAGGATATAAATCAACACGTGTCCCTCGCTACACATCAAAATCATGGATCTTGAGTGTCTTACATCGACACTCGAAACATCATGAAACCCGTGCCCAGCATCGGCACGTAAATCCTTATATCTCTGAGGCTCCGACAGTCCGGATCGGCCCATATCCTCTCTCGACTCCGGTCGGTATCCTCCGGATAGCCGCCAGGTCCAACCAATCACGGGTAGGTACTAGACAACCTGCCAGGCTCATCGTCTACTCCATGAAAAACATTTCTCACCCCGAGGAACCATACCGGGTCCACCATGAACCCGCAAACGGATCATCCGCCTCCTCGAATCGGGTTTCATATATCACATGTCTTAGAACCGAGAAAACGCATGGTGGACGCACTGAAATATCATATCAAGAGAAACCGGGTTTTTAAAACAATACATACTTTATTTTGAAATAACCACGGTTCTCAAATCCAGAAATCTCATGAAAACAGTATATCTCAATGCGTATAATCGTAGAGCATGATGTATGCGATATATAACAGAAAAGTAAGCATATCCGTATGTCATGCAACAGGGAATCAGTAATATGCACATGTCAAGGGAAAGCCGCCTTTTTAAATGAAACCAGTTTTAAAATATATCTTTCGGTTCCATCAAAAACTTGCGGGGGTGCTATATGCCATCCACTCGATTTCCCCCGTGGATATAGATCCACTCACTTTAAGCTTCGCTTGCTGGAGTCGACGACGCCACTCTCATTCTCGTCGTCTTGAAGTCCACGTAGGGTACCTGCAACTAATACATAATTGCAAATGCATATTAAAATCAAGGCGGGAAAACTAAAACGGCACACGCTTCGCCCATAGGTTAAAACCTATAACCTTGCATGCAAAACACGACTAATAGCCCTAGCCGTTGACGTTCAAACGCCACACGACGGAAACTCAATATCAAATACCAAATCCAATTTCATAAAAAGCCGCAAAATAAATTCAGAAACTATGTAAAACACTTCTAGATTTTTCTCAGGTGAAAATTAGCCAATTTTGCATACAGGAGGGGTCTAATTAACTGATATAAAAGCCCTGGACAAAACACGAACCCCAATTTCCCTGCTCTGGCCGCAATTTGCTGCCAGAATGGATATATTTGCGGCATGGTTTAAGAGTTAGGGTCTCGGGTCATTAGGGTATACTCCATATCACCTGCACATCTCTCTGTGTTTGCTAAATAATTTTCAGGTCACCCTGGTTATAGCAGATACCAATTTCCCATCACAAATTTTACAAAATCCAATATCGATAGATTTTCGCATATGGGGTTTAAGTCTATGGTTTCAATTCAATATAACATCACTAAAGGGGTTGTATGGTCTCTACTAAGCTCAATTACACATTTAGATTCAATCAAACCCTAATCCTCTTCTAGAAATTTTCAAAGTTAACTATACTACACGATATCGATTCTAAACTTGTATGGATACTAAAGGAAATGAAATACAATTCTAATGGTGCAGAAAATAGCTCATTTGGCAACTCAAGAAAATTCTTGAGTTGCCCCAAGTGCCCAAAATCTTTGTTTTCTTAGTCCAAAGTGCTTGTAATAGTCTTGTGCATGTTTTTTGTGAAGTGGTGATGAGGTTTTGATGGGTTTTTAGTGGTGTTTGCAAGGGTTGAAGAGGAGGGGGAAATGAGAGGCAGCCATGGGAGAGAGAATGAGAAGAGGAAAGTGATGAAGATGAAGGAAGAACAATGACCAAGTCCAAGGTTGACCCCCTCACCTCTCTCTCTCATGCCCATACCTCTTACTATATTCATTTCTTTTCTTTTCTTTTTCTTTTCTCTTCTTTCCTCCTCTCTTATTAAAACCCAAATCAAGCATGAAGAAATAATGTAAAGCCATGATAAAATGTAACAAGTGTAAAATATGATATGGTGCATGTCATGTGCACAAAACCGGATTAATGCAAGATTAGCGATATTTAATCGCGATTAGCATTAAAATAGTGTATAATAAATCATAAAAAATTTTAATTTGCCTAAATCACATAAAACATCCACATTTCAGAATTTCCTATAATTTTCCAAATATTTTCCGATTTATCGGTATTTAATTATCCCGCATAATTAAAATATTCATAATATTTATTGTTTAATTATAAAAATTCCCAAAAATAATATTTTATTTTTCTGAAATTTTACATCACTTGACGTTTGTACGTCGATATGGGTGTTATTTGGTTCATTTGCATCAGTTGACCATAGGTTTTTACCTATGTGTGATTCATGTGCCGTTTTGGTTTTCGTGTGTGATTTCGGTTTACGATACTTTGTGTTTATATATGTAAGCACCCTCACGTAGACTTCAGACGATAAGGACGAGCATGGCGACATCGACTTCGGTAAGTAAGGATCAAGATGAGTAGATATATATCTACGGAGAAAGTCGGGTGGATGGCGTATAGCATCCCCACAGTTTTGTAGTGTAGCATGAGATACGTTTATGTATATAGATATATAATATGTGTATTGTGAGACGTGAAATATTAGCAAGATAGGCTTTAGGAAATTAGGGGTTAGTGTAGCGTAATTGAAAGTTAGTGTTTTAGCTTAGTTTCCTAGTTGCGAAACCCAAGTGTAAAGGTATACACACACATGCACACACACGTGATATGTTTTGGTGTATATGATATATGTGTGTGTATATATATGTGTGTGTGTGTGTGTGTGTGTGTGTGTGTGTTGCTATATGTATAAACACACACACACACACACATACGTATACACGTATGATGAGGATAGTATATGATACTCGGTGGAGAGTCGATATGATCGGGCATTATGTCGGGAGATCAGTTATGTGATTTGGGTCGTGTTATGATATACTACATGATAGTATAGTGGATCGATGGGCGATGTATTTTATTCACACGCGGATGTATGTTTGATGGTATCAGAATGTACTAGACCTTAGATCAGTACCCCTAATTCAGAATATGATGATAATGATACCAGATAAATAATGTGTTATATGTGAAAATTGACCCGTACCCCAATTTGGGATGCCGTACGATGGATTTTACCATACAACGTATAAATATGATGATTGATCCACACTCTTGACTCGAGCATGTCGTATTATATGTTTTATAGTACCTGACGCTATTGAGGCGGGATCACCGACTACTAGATATATCGACTCGGACTTAGGTGGATTTCCTTACCCTTTTTGCTTAGTCTCTTAGTTTAGTCCTGTACTTTATTAGGTAGACGTTAGACTGGGCTCGAGTCATACTTATTTTCAAAACTAACGAATCGTAAGTATTTTAAAGACATGCCATATTTTCTAAAAACCACGATTCGTGCTATTTCAAGTGCCAAAATGGTATGACTCGTACTTTTAAATGTATATTCCTATCTGTTGCGTTACTGTTCTTTTTCCGTATATTCTTATTGTTCGCATCGCATTGCATGCTTATAAATGTGTTTCGTTAGTTATTATGAAACTCCTGATATCAGGACACCAGCACCATTACCGATGATGTGTATGCTCCACGTACACTTGCTTGCCGGCTCACAAACATCATCATCGGTAACTTCCATATCACGTACACATTAGATAATATTACTTCATTGTATAAATTGCTAGCGGTAGTCTGAATATAGTACTAGCGCGCTTGCTTTCATATGCTAGTTTAGATATTGCATTTACTTATGAGATATCTCATGCATTTATACGTTTATTCTGTTATGCAATATCGTGGGGCTTTATGCTAATATTCACTGTTTATTGACATCGTGATTTTGAGATTTCGGATTTCCATGAGATTTGTGGATTTAGAGAAACCGCAAGGATTTTATAAACTGATTATCATTTCTAAAAATAGAAATTGCGGTTTTCTCGTGACATGATATGAGATATGTCCACCATGAGTTTTCTCGGCTCTTGAGCGATATTATATACCTGATTCGAGGAGGAGGATGAACCGTCTGTGGGTGCATGGTGGACCCGGTGCGGTACCCCAGGGCAAGATGGTCGCAGATGATGGCGTTGAGCCTGGCAGGGGAGCACTACCAACCAGTTGTTTATGACGCAACGGATATCCAGAGGATACCTACATAGTCTTGAGATTTGATGATAGGGGCCAGTCCGGATTTCCGGAGCCCGAGATAGTGAGATTTGATGATATGGGCCAGTCCGGATTGCCGGAGCCTGAGATATTGAGATATTGGGATATATGTTTAGTGTCGATACTTGACACGGATTCTCTGTTGATTTCATTGATGATATTTCGGTTATATATAGATATCTCACTGAGATAAGAAAACAGTTTTCTCATTTAGATGTATTCTTTTTTCATGCATTCATACATCATATATATGATGTGTTGTTACCTAAGGCACTGACACGAGCACTTGGAATTACACTTATGTATAAATGTTTACCCTTGCCATTATTATATGCTTCAGGTTATATTATTTGAGGATATTACTATCGTATGACCGAGGATAGGGTCATACATGAGATTTCTGCTCGGTGATATTTTTTACTCACGAGTTTGCAACTCACCCCCGTTGTGCCACAATTTCTTGTAGGTTCTGCTATACAGGTTTCCTTGACAGCTTTGCTGGCACACTATATCATTCCGGGTGGTTGCTTTGGTAGGTAGGTTCACTCGCATCGTGACCACCATTGTACTTTATTTATATTCAGTTGTATCTAGTAACTCCTTCAACCAGACTTTATATTTTGATAAACTTAGAAGACCAGTATGTATATTCTTTTGACCGTAGAGTCGTGCGCTGTATTATCATGGTTTTCCTCTGGTTTTCTTTATAAGTCTAGCTATCTGTGATTGTGATACAATTTTTGTAATCCACAATAATTAGTTATGTGCTAACTAGTTTGAATTTTATAAATCTAGAAACTCAGTCTCATTTGATCGGTTGCTACGGGATTTTGATGTGGATCAAAAGTCCGTCGCAATTACGTAGTGTACGCGGATACTCGCCGGGTAACCTTACTAGATAGCCATGCCCCATAGCCCCCGACCAAGTGACTGTAGGCGAACCCCGTCGCCAAAAGCATCCGTTCGGGTGCTCGTGGCCGCGGTGTTCCGCCTTACTGCACTTCGTCGACGACATCAGGGGTACGCCCGTCTATTAAAGTTTCCGACGAGCATTCGATCAAGTTGTTAGGAATCTTGTTGAATTACCCGACTGGTTATTGAAAAGTGTTTTCAATATCGAGACTAAAATGCAGGGTTTATAATTTTTAGGCATGTGATGTCTAAGGAATTCATTTGGTTAGGCATGAAATCCAAAGTATGTGATACATTGGGTTTATGATGTCTAAGGCGGTTGTGGATTCCAATTGTTGTAGTTTTCACTTTCTTTTCTACGACCGTAAGTGTAATATATGGTGTATTGCCGATTTCGTTGCTATATGTCAACGACAATTGGGATACGCATATTTACTTACGTTGATGACATGTGATGTTATGTGTTGATGTAATATGTTATATTGGATCGTCGTGTTTTGAATAGCCGGGGTTTTTTTATGTGAGATGAGAGTTTTTTATTTTTATTTATGTAAAAACTTGTATGTAATATTCTTTTATTAGGGAACTTCCGGGTTGAGGATGATGTCACCATTGATGTATATTATTTACTTTTCCGCATTAGGATAGACCTAAGGAGGAGAGCACAAGCAACCGGGTTCTAAGGTCCAGTGGGAGACCATCTCTAGGAGTCAAGTCCGGGTCTCCTAACTCTAGAATTGGTAGGGTTGCTTGCCGCTCTCGTAGGGGTCTAGGGATGTGGGTTTGGCTATTCATCACGACCGTTGAATCCGTGTTTTTTACTGGTTTAATTTAAAACACGGAATTCCTAGTATATCTAATAATTCATATATGTTCTTTTGCTGCTGATATTCTGTGATGTGATCACTCGATATTCTGAGATGAATGCTTATATTATATATATGATATATAATAAATATTGTTGCTTTCGTTTCTTCTGTGATGCTTTGGAAGCATAATTTATGGGACTTCATTAATGGGATTAATGAAATAAAAGAAACCTAAAGATGTTGCAGAATCTTGTTTTAAAAAAAGCTGGTAGCTCTAGTTCTTGCTTTGCATAGCGGTATTCCTTGTAGAGAATCTAGCACTTTATTCGATAAGGAAAGAGCCGAGATCCCTTCACCGGGAGTGACCGCTTTAGCGAAACTGGCAGATGCTACAACCCACTCGGTTTTGTTTTTGATTGCCTTTTTAGTTCATGCTTTGCATAGTGGTATTTATGAAATATCTTGTACCTTATTCAATAAGGAAAGAGCCGAGATCCTTTCACCGGGAGTGACCTCTTTAGCAAAATAAATAAAAGCCTAAAAAACACTCCTTTTTCAAATCACTCGATTTTACAATGATATCAAGTTCATTACGCAAAGGGTTTTCTTGAAAACCTGTCGTAACCTTTCGTCATTTCAGATAAGTGCTACTTAGTATTCGTTCTATGCTTTTTAACCTCCGTCGAGGCGTAGTGTGCAGTAGCTGACTAGTGCTTATCTACTGCATATGATGCGATTGGATTAGGATAGTCGTACGGCCTTGTTGACCTCCGTCAAGGGTTGTGCGGGTGGGTTTAATTCAATCATAAAATGTATGGTTTAAACATGACTAGGAGCCTATGGTTTGTTGATCTCTGTCAAGGTCATAGGACACCAGGGGTAAAATATTATCGGAAATTTCAAGTGTTGAAATTTGCAATGAGATTGCATACCTTCTATGAGATAGTTGGATCCCGATACCCACTGCGAGTAAGAGTTACTCCTGCGAGAGTTTTACACATTACAATTACTCGATCAAGTAGGTGCCTAGAAAGGTGATAACGTTGTTATGCCCCTGGGAAAATGAGTTTTATATTAATTAGGTCCGTGCGAAAGCACGGGGAACCTCCCTCAAAGTACTGAAACTGGCCTGGCCGAAAGATTGGTCCGAACTTGTAGGGTGTAATTAGTCCCGGCTAGTCTTACCTTTTAGGGTTTGAAGGAAAATTTGATAAAAACAGCGGGAGCCATCCTGATTAGATAAAATAATAACCAATCTGATCTTGCAAGAGCATACGCTGAATGCTTTCTTCTTTCTCTCTCCTGATAGCGACCATATCACACCTTAATCAAGATAATAATATGGATGCATTGACCAAACCTGCTTATTATACTGAGCAGGGGAACGTTGGTTCCGCTCTATCTTATAATTGTTATAAGTCCGAGCAGGAAATAAGGGAATATCCGGATTCCTACGCGACCCAATCGAAGAATAATCATGTTGATGCATATTCTTCGGGTGTCTTCATTACCAAGAACTGTTTCTCAGTATCCTCTACGTCCTAGGTATGAGATACCGGATTAGGATCCCACATATGTAATCTATTACATGGGCTACAGAAAGGTAGAGAACTGGGAATGGGTGATGTGTCACTAAGTGTTAGAAAATAGTGCAATTGTTGCAGCCAAATCAGTTGCCAAATATCACCTTGTATTACCAAGTGGTAAATACATTGATTCTGAACAAATGTTAATAAATACCGAACCTGATATACAACATTACATCAGATTCTTTATTCAGTTAAAGATGGATATAATTTTTTATTACAGGATAATGTTGTGAACATTTTCCTGAATCAAGAGTTGATTGGATAAAGCACGTTATATAATAGCGTATACGTTCTAAATCAAATCACAGTTCAAAGTATATAGAACACACACAAGAGGAGTAGTTCAAAAATGAACGAATCCTTCTTGTGGCATTGTAGACTAGGTCATATCAATGCGACACGACCAGCTAAGTTACATAAGGATGAATATGAGAATCTGTTCGAATTTTCATCTTATGATACTTGCCAGTCTTGTCACAAAGGTAAAGTGACCAATAATCCGTTTACTGGAAACAGAGAAAGAGTTATTGAACTCTTGGGTCAGATACATGATGATGTATACGGTCCTATGTCTATAAATGCTAAGCTTGGTTCTTCATAATTCATTATATTCACTGCTCATCTCTCAAGATTTAGACATATGTTCCTGTTGAAACACAAGTCTGAAACTTTTAAGAAATTCATGGAATATAAACATGAAGTTGAGAACCAGATGGGTAGAAGTATGAAGTCCTTCGATGTGATCGAGGAGGCGAATATTTGGGCATGGAGTTCCTAGATTTTCTAAGAAGGAGAATGAGATTCTCTCTCAGCTTACTCTTTCGTGTACACCACAACATAACGGTGTATCGGGTCAGAGGTATCACACCCTATGAGATATGGCGCGCTCTATGATGAGTATTGCTGAGTTGCCTATTTTCTTTTGGAGTTATGCACTTGAGAAGTTGCATACCTATTGAATAGGGTTCCAACCAAATCAGTGTCTACCACTCCATATGAGATATGGTATGGGAAGAGACTATGTCTTAAATGAATTAAGATATGAGGTTGTCCGGCCTATGTTGAAAAGCAAAATCCGGATAAGCTCGAGGCAAGGTCAGTTCCGTATAAGTTTGTTGGATATCCAAAACATTTGCGAGGGAATATCTTCTACTACACTGAGGAGCAAAAGGTGTTTTTTCATAGCATGCCACCTTTTAAAAAAAAGGAATTTCTTATGAAGAAATTAGTGGTCATGAGGTAGAACTGGAAGGAGTTCCAGCTGGACAAACTAACAGCTGATGATTTGGTGAAACCAAAGGATTCAATAGTCTCCGACGAACCTCAGCCTCTCACCGAATCCGGTAGGGTTCCTCATCCCCCTGAGAGATACTACGGTTTCCTCAGTGACGGTGGGAGCGAATATTGCATCATGATAGATGATGACCCAACCAGGTTCAGGCAGGCCATCATGAGTGGGGACTCTGTGAAAAGGTTGGATGCTATGTGATCAAAGATGGAATCCATGTACACGAACAAAGTATGACTTTGAATGTTGCACTTGAAGGGGTAAAACCTATCGGGAGCAAGTGGATCTTGATAAGATTCTTGGTGTAAATGGAAAAGTTGAGACTTTCAAAGCTAGACTTATAGTAAAAGGCTATCGTCAATAACCAGGTGTGGTTTATGATGAAACCTTTTCTCCAGTGGCTATGCTTAAGTCCATCAGGATTAGAGCACGCATCTTGGAGTTGGAAAATCTGTTTTGATGTGGCGGTCAAAGAGTTTGACTTCATCAAAAAGTTAGATGAACCTTGTATATACAAGAAGGTGGTAGAGAGTAAGGTTGTCTTCCACGTATTGTACATAGATGACATACTCTTTATAGGAAATGGTTTCCTATGCTACGCTCGATCAAGCTCCTATTATCATGAGGATTCTCCATGGAAGATCTGGATGATACCTACTATATCTTGTAGATAATGATTTATAATGATAGATCTAAGTGGATGCTGGGAGTGTCCTAAATCCAGGTACATTAACATTATACTAAAGGGGTTTAGTATGGAGGATTTTAAGCATGGTGGTTCGCCCACTTACTTAGGAATCACTCTCTCCAAAAAGATGTCTCTCGAGACTTATTTGGAGAGAGCTCACGTGCAAGGGTTACCCTATGCTTAGGCAGTAGGCTCTATCATGTATGCGATGTTATGTACCAGACCAGATGTAGCCGACTCACCAGGTGTAGTGATTAGG
Source organism: Agapanthus africanus (assembly GCA_030015575.1). Lineage (NCBI taxonomy): Eukaryota > Viridiplantae > Streptophyta > Magnoliopsida > Asparagales > Amaryllidaceae > Agapanthus > Agapanthus africanus. The sequence goes on from CM057341.1 coordinate 372,361,626, forward strand.
AATCAATCGGATCGTCGGAGAATCACTGGACAGCTATGTAGGACATTCTTAAGTACTTGAGAAGCACTAAAGAAATGTTCTTGGGGTTTGGTAACGGTGAACTCCTATGGGAGTACCAGTTCGAGCTCCCAGAGTGATAAGGTCGACTGAAAGCCAGTCATGGGCTTTGTCTTTACCCTCAGTAGAGGGACAGTATGTTGGAAGAGTTCCAAACTATATACCATGGCAAACTAGACGATAAAGGCTGAATACATCGCTTCCAACGATGCTACCAAAGTGGATGTCTGGATATTTCTTGTTCATCAGATGAACATGGTTCCTACCATTGAGCGTCCAATAACTGTTATTGTGACAATCAATGGAGTTATGGCTTTGGCCTAGGAACGCCGGTCCCATCAGCGATCCAGACATATTCTGAGGACAATATCACCTGATCAGGAAGATGGTTGATCTTTAAGGGATCAAGGTAAGAAGAGTCGACGCAAAGGATAACATGGCGGATCCACTCATAGAGGCCTTTCCCTAGAGAGACTTTTATGGGGTGTTGGGTATGAGATACTACAACAAATGGCCTTAGTGCAAATGGGAGATTGTTAGTTATATGTATGCCCTAGAGGCCATTACTGTACATACAATGTATATTGTAGTGGATGCATGGACATATATAGGGAGGACTTTCTTGCTTGACATGATAGTATGCTATCTTGTTGCACTTTATCTTAACATGTACACTTATTGTCTCTCTATTACATATTGATAAAGCACTTAGGATGAGTACTTGACTACCAGGATTATGATGCAGATCATACAAGTGGAGCAGGGGTAGTCGGTAAGTATATCCTTCAAATGTTCCTAGTCATGGGAATATCGATACGGGGCATCGATATTCCAGAGTAAGCTAGCGTATACGCTTCTCGATCCATATGATGGATGATGGATGATCCCATATCCATTGGTGTTTGACATCAGAGATGGTATACGGGTGCTCAGTAGAGACTGGGTACACTGAACGGACTCGCTGAGAACTCCTAGATGGTATTATACCTATCGTCAGATAGCAGTTCTCTGATGACACTGGTGCAGGTTAGTCTGTCGACCCGAGATTGTTATAGAGACTTGTGTGATTCCCACTGTGCTTTGATTTCCACCTTACCACGTTCAAGAGATCGTGCAAAACGGTGGTTTTTGGGTACAGTCCTGAGTCACATGGAGGCAATGAGCGATATGAGGGGGTTTCGTCTATCCCGATATTGGGGGTTGATGTTGCGCTATGCTTGATTGTCCATAACAGGAAATCTCTGGCCAGGGTTGCTGAGATCTACTGGTAAGTGTTATCAGTAGCTTCTCGAACCCTTATGGATCTTGCATCGGCATGACTTATCAGGCTATTGGGGTCTGACGTTAAACCACCCAAGGCTGTGATATGCGACATATCAGACGAAGAGACCGGACTGTATGGTAGTGTTACTGATTGGATTCGCAGGAGTATGAGCAGGCTTGCTTGTTGATCTTCTGATCGTTCAATACCTGGGTGGCCGTTTTAGCAGACCGCTTGCGGCTTGTGGGTGACTGATATGATCACCACCTACTACCGGCGTATTGACGAGTCATTTGAGTCCTACACAGAGGTTTCCTGTCTCAAGCGAAACGAAGTAGTAGCACATATGTGATATGTGCGGGAACGAGATTAATACGAGTATGTGATACCGTATTCTATTCTCGCGATATGTGATATCGGTCGGTTATATATGATATAGCCAGGTTATCGGATCAAGTGTTGATTGGATAAATTGTTACATTTGATATTAGTCGGTTGTATGTGATATAGCCAGATTATTAAATCAAGTGTTGAATTAATAATTTAATGTATAATTATATATGTGATATATTAATTTACATTAACTAATATTTGCTCACTTAAGCATTTCTTTTTCTCACTTGTGTACACTTAGTATATATGTGATATATATTAATGTACATTATTTTGTGTCATGCTTGATGCCACATGCTACATGGGTGTATGAGACTCACACCATGGTTATATTAATGTTAGGTTTTATTTATTTAAAGTTAATCAAAATTTGTTGGAAATTAGTCACATGGTTCAAGCTTGTAGAAGCTTGTGGAACCATTGACCAAGTTCACTAATTTTGTTTTACTTGTAAATATTTATTAACCTAACCATTATTATTTAGCCATGGTTTATTCTCTACATGAGTTAGGGTATGACACTAACTCATCCATGGTTGCTATTCCCATCTTATGAGTTTCATTCTCATCTCCACTTCATCTTCTTCTTCATCTCAAGAAAGCTCACTGGCTTTTCTTGAGGTGATGAAATATTGTGAGAAAAATAAATCTAAAATGAGCAAAATTCCTACTTCATCATCCTCTACTATACTAGCCATTTAGTTTAGGGTGTTTGCTTCACTAATTCCATATTAGTGAAGAGGTAGCTTGAGTTGGCGTCTCCTTGACGTAGATCATCTTCGGCATCGAAGACTTCAAGCAAGCTTGTTCCGTTCATCTTGTGGAGCCTTTCTAGAGTCCGGGAGTTCACTACTTGGAGTGAAGGGACTAGTACACGGAGCTATTGAAGTGAAGGACCGCTCTACAAAGGTTGTATTTCTTGTTCACTTAGATGTAAAGTTGTTTACATGCTTGTTCGTCTAATTCTCTAGTTAAGATTCTAGGTAAAAGGTTCTTTAGCACGCCAAATTTTTTGAAATTGGCATGGACGATGTCTACCAAAACCTAGCGGCCGCCTAGGGAACCCTGCAGCGCAAACGCGTATGTTTTGAAAATGGAATCGTTTTATGGAAATGGATGCGCACGCGAGCTCAGTCTCGTTTTAAAATTTATAAACCACAAGTGCACGGCGCGTTGTAGCGAGCCGGCAAGTATGGGTCGATCCGCAGGGAATTGTGTATTAGGTTTTGTTGGTTAAGGTTCAAAAAATAATGAATTGGTTGGTTTGTCACAAAAATAAAGAATACGGAAACAAAGAAAACAAGTTAAGAAAGAAATGGCCGTGGCTTTGGCTCGGATGGTTGAATCGCGACGATTCCTTCGACGCTCCTTTGCTAATGAGTTATCCGTCCTTGTGTCGATCCCGGCGTGAAGCATGACTTGTCAAGGCGGTTGCGAAGCACAAATCATCAAATTCCGATATTCGCCGCAAAACACGAAACGAGTCCGTTTTGTTCACTTACCGTTTGTATGTCCAAGCTTGGGGTATCAACACTAAGCACGAGATTAGCAAGCATACCACAATATCAAAAAAACAAATTAGTGAGTGAGAGAAAATGATTTTAGTGTTGAGATTGCTAAATGTTTGTGATAGTATATAGTATATGAAACCAAGAGATTGTCAAGCACTTGATCACAAAATACCATATCTCAACCTAGCAAACTTAACACCAAATTGATTCTAACTTAAACATTGAAATAGGGAAAGGGAGTGAATATAGTATATGAAGAGGTTACAAAATAACCATGTTTCAAAATACCATATCACATCAATACATAAACAATGTTTAAGTTAGAATCATATATATAAGAACATTAAACATTAATAAGAAGAGGAGGAGGCAAAGCCTTTCATCTCATTTTCTCCCCATCATCACAACCAAAGAAATTAGTTACACATAATGAAAATAAAAGCAAGTAAACAAAGCAAGAACAATATTATTAACACTTGATGAAGTTGAGGTACAAAATATTGGTTACTTGTTCAACCTCCATAATGAATCTCTCAAAAAAAAGCTTCAAGAGGGAAAAAGAAGAAGAAAACAAGTTAAAGCCCACTCACTTTCAAGCCTAAACCAAAACTAAACAAAACTATAAAATGTGGTATATTATGTGGCACACCTTCGCTCTAATCTGTTCTGATATTTATAGGCATCAAAGTAGAATAAACAAACAATATAGAAGGGGTGATGTGATGCCTATAAAGTGCCAGAAGAAAAATGAGGATCTTTGGAGCAAGGGGGCGGTGTCGCCGGATTTTCTTGGGGTTTCGCCGGTCCAAATCCGAGCATTGGGGCTCGTCTTGGTGAGGTGGTCATATGTGCTCTCCATAATCACTCTTATGTTGTTTGATTTATCTGTTTAAGCCTGGTTTACATTCAGAGATATGGAGGGATACTTGATACCAATATCTCATCAAAACATTTTGCATTTATTACCCATCACACCCACATGTGCCCACATGTGCCATGGTGTCACGACCCAAAATTTGGTACGTGACCGGCACTTAAACCACGTGACGTCAACAGGCGTAACGCAATTTAAGCCGAAAACCCAGAAATCTAAACCATCAAAAGTAGTAAATGATAAAAACATTGTTAAAAACATTTGAAAATCTCAAGTAATAATCTTAAAGCTTAAGTTTATTTTCTTTAAAATTTCGGTAGCACCTCCTTTGTAAAAACTAGCCCCGAAACGGGTACAAACATAGTATAAAAATAAAGCATCACTAAACGGGAGCAAATCACGCCCAAAGGCTGAAACAACCACCACAAGCATATATATACGACGCCGTAGCGAAAAAATAGAAAATATAAATGAAAAACAACATAAAAAGGTAAAACTACATAATAAAGGCCGGCTCACATGAGCACGACACCCAGAGTCACAAAATATACAATATCGTCCTCACAACTCGTCTCTAAGTCAATACATGGAAATGGTAGATGGAGAATACTAGATACAATAAGATGAACAATAGATGAAGTCGGATAACGGCAAACACACCTATAACAAACGGCCTCACAACCAACCGTAGTGGTATCCGCAAAATAGAGATAATAAGAAGCCCTGTAGCAACTACTCTGAGGGTCAAGCCTGCAAAACACTGTGGCACAACGGGGGTGAGTTGCCAACTCGTGAATAGTAAGTAACATTATACAGATAATCGCAGATATGCACGAACAACGATAATCTATAATATGCAATCTGATAGCATAAGTATGACAATATAGATATGCAACAATCATGATCAAGGTACTCCATCAGGTACTACAAATACACGAAGCAATGCATATCAAATAACTACTGAGTATGGGATAAAACATATCATCATCAATGAATCATCATTGTGGAAAAACCGGTGTCCATCAACGACACCCCAAATCCCAATACCTCAGGCGCCGTCATTCTGATCGGCCCTCATATATGTAAATCTCATGGAACCTGAGTGTCCAACATCGGCACTCGAAACATCATGAAAACCCGTGTCCAACATCGACACGTAAATCTACATTACTCAGGCTCCGCCAGTCCGGATCGGCCCACGGGCTCCGTCGGTCCGAATCAGACCATATCCATCTCATGACTCCTGTCGATATCCTCCGGATAACCGCCAAATCCAACCAATCACCGGTAGGTAGTAGTCCCTCTGACAGGCTCATCGTCTACTACACAACATTCCTTTCTTGCCCCGGCGTACCATACCGGGTCCACCATGAACCCGCAAACGGATCATCCAACTCCTCGAATCGGATTTCTAACACAAGTCTCAGAACCGAGAAAACTCATGGTGGACGCATCGAAATATCATATCAAGAGAAGCCGGGTTTTCAAAACAATGTATACTTTCTTGAAATATTCCCACGGTTTTCAAATCCATAAATCACATGAAATCCGTATCTCAATGCGTAAATCCTTGAATTATGATATATGCAACATAAAATAGCAATATGAGCATATCAAGGGAAAACCGCTCTTTTAAATGAATCCAGTTTTTAAATATATCCCGCGGTTCCCAATTTCTCCAAAATCAAATGCAACATCATATAAAGGTGTGCATATAGCTATTTATGCACGATGCATTTCATATACGCAATAGAACAAGAATCAACGTCTCAATGTCAATAACGAATACAATACCACATATATGTATAGGTTGTGCGTGTTATGGCAATTACCGACGGTGTGGGTGTAGCATACAATTTAATGCTCGTGCAACATGAACCATCAGTAATGGTGCAATGTCCAATGGGTACTAAGTCAAGGCACAACAAGTAATAGTATGCAATGATGCTCATGCACAATCAACATATATGCATATAAACATGCGGCTATAATATCATATCTAGCCCTGACGCTTAACGCTATACAGGCGATTTCCCTGTAGATGTTAAATCTACTCACCGATGATCTCGAGCTAGGTAAATCCGACCACCTGCTTTCCTTTCTTCGTAGCGTCCGAAGTCCCCGCCTGCGATCCTATTAACACATAACACAATAACGCGTGGATTTAGAAAACTACGCAATAATAAACGACACAACGCCAATTTAACGAATCGATTCGCTTAAGCTACAAAAGGGTTCGCTTAGCGGCTAACGTGTGTAGCGACATCATCAAAACCAGTCCATGACTGCAAGCTACCCGAAACACTTAGACTATGTCGAATCAATCGTATCGCACTTTGCCGAAATGCCTAAATTTAGCTAAGTGCTCCCAGAGTTTACCTACTGTCAAAACCTAAAAATCTAGCAGTACCAAACACCCCAAAATACCTACAGACAGCTACCCTAAAAATCACAACCCTCTAGTCCCCAAAAAACCCGAGGTCGCTGGATTTCGTCCCTATCTCTCCGGTTCGACTTGGTCAGGTGGGGTTCGGGATTCAGGTGAACACTCAGGGCCTCTAGTATAACACTACTACACTGCTAGATTTTACAGTACAAATTCGTGGTCGTAGTAGATAACAGAGACTCAAAAATGACCCTAAAAATACGATAAGTGCATAAATTTATAACTTTAGTATTCTAAACAACATCTACTAAGCAACACAACATAATAAACACCTAATTAACAGTTAGAGATCGTTACCTATCCACACTTACTCAAAAACCCTAGCTTTCCATGCTCCAAGTGATCTTAGTGGCTTTAGCTAGGCTTTGAAGGGTTTTAGTGGTGATTTGGTTTGGTTTTGTGATGATTTGGGTTAGGGTTTCAGTTTGAGGGGAGAGGAGAAGGAAAATAGTTGAGAATGAGAGAGTGAGGTGAGAATGAGGGATTACAATGAGTGAAGGGTGAGAGGGGGTGAGTGTTGGGTGAGTGTATGCCTTACACTTACTCTCTCTCTCTCTCTCTTCATTAAATGCAAGCCATGCTTGCCCCATGCCTCATTATGCCATCGTTAACTCTTTCTCTCTCTCTCTCAAGTCAACCCTAATCAACTTATATTTTAAAACTAAATAAATTTAAATAATTACATAAAACTTAATGGAATGGGGTTAAGGTACCATGGCTACTTAAGCATGGTTAAACCTAATTAACCCTAGATTAACATGTATAAGTGTGTGCAAGCCCAAAATAAATAATAATAAAATATTAATTAATTTTTATAAAATATGCGAAAACTATTTTGGTAAACTTTTTACTAAAAATCCGCATTATCGCTTAATTAACACTAATTGCATTCTAAGGTGTTACAATCTTCCCCCTTTAAAGAAATTCATCCCCGAATTTAAAAATCTTATTATGCGTACCTTCAAAGAGATGCAGGAATTTCTTCTGCATCTCGCTCTCGGCTTCCCAAGTGTCCTCTTCACTATTCGGGCCACACCAAAGAACCTTCACAGATGGTAAGACCTTTGACCGAAGTTTCTTCACCTGCCGATCCAATATAACTACCGGCTGCTCGGTTAACGAAAGATCACGTTCTAGCTGAACGGTCAGGTGCTGAATCATGTGAGAAGGGTCATGAAGGTACTTGCGAAGTATCAATACATGGAATACAGGGTGAACATCTAGAAAACTGGGCGGAAGTGCCAAACGATAGGCAATGGTACCAACTCGCTCAATGATCTTAAAAGGACTTACAAATCTGGGACTAAGCTTCCCTTTCATTCCAAATCTCATCACGCCCTTCATCGGAGAAATCTGTAGGAATACATGATCCCCCACTGCGAACTCGAGCCTGCAACGACGACGGTCAGCATAAGACTTCTGTCTGTACTGGGCTGCTCTCATCCTATCCTGAATCAACTGAATTTTCTCCGTAGTCTCTTGAACTAGCTGGGGTCCCAAAATCCTGCTCTCGCTGAGTTCGGTCCAACAGACTGGCGATCGACACTATCTACCATACAAAGCCTCAAAAGGTATCATCTGAATCATCTCCTGATAACTGTTATTGTAGGAGAACTCTATCAATGGCAAGTGACAATCCCAACAGCCACCAAAATCAAGCACGCACGCATGAAGCATATCCTCCAGAGTCTTTATAGTCCGCTCTGACTTACCATCGGTTTGCGGATGGAAAGCGGTGCTAAAACTCAATCGGGTACCCAAAGCTTCCTGAAGCTTCTGCCAAGGACGGCTAGTAAACTGGGTGCCCCTATCAGATACAATGCATATGGGAATGCCGTGCAAACGCACAATCTCATCAATGTACAACTGAGCATATAGAGCATAACCGAAAGTGGTCTTCACTGGAAGGAAGTGAGCCGCTTTCGTCAACCGGTCGACAATCATCCAAATGGAGTCATACCCTCGACTGGACCTGGGTAGACCCACAATGAAATCCATGGAGATCTGCTCCATTTCCACTCTGGAACGGGTAAAGGCCACAACTCTCCTGCCGGTCTCTGATGCTCAGCCTTGGCCTGCTGAAAAGTCAGGCACCTCGAAACGAAATCCAAAACATCACTCTTCATCCCTACCCACCAGTAGGTATTTCTCAAGTCACGATATATCTTGGTGGAACCTGGGTGAACACTAAAAGCTGATTGATGTGCCTGCTCTAGGATCTCGTATCTCAACCCATCGGTATCAGGTACACACAAACGAGTCCCAAAACATAGCATACCCTGGTCATCAATCAAGAACTCCGAATTTCTACCCTGCCGAACATGCTCAAGAATCTCAGACAAACGGGCATCGTCCGGCTGTGCCTCACGAATACGATAAAGTAGAAGTGAATGGACACGGACATGAGCAAGCTTTCCCCCAGTGGAAGTGAACTCAAACTGTACTCTACTGTCATACAAGATCTGCCAATCTGCAGAAGAATGTCTCTGAACTGCGCTCGACTGGGACAAGCTACTCCTGGGCCTACGACTCAAAGCATCGGTTACCACATTCTCTTTGCCCGGGTGATAAAGGATCTCACAATCATAATCCTTGACAAGCTCCATCCAACGGCGCTGTCTCAAATTCAGATCCCGCTGCTAGAAGATGTACTTTAAGCTCTGGTGATCTGTGAAAATCTGACACGACTCCCCATACAAGTAGTGTCTCTAAATCTTAAGCGCAAAGACCACCGTGGCTATCTCAAGATGATGAGTGGGATAATTCTGCTCGTGCTTCTTCAACTGTCGGGAAGCATCAGCGATAACTCTATCATGCTGCATCAATACACAACCGAGTCCCACTTGAGAAGCATCACAGTAAACAACAAAGATGCCCGATCAAGAAGATAAAGATAAAACTGGTGCAGCCGTCAACCGAGTCTTCAACTGCTGAAAACTCAGCTCGCATGGCCCAGTCCAAAGAAAAGGAACTCCCTTCCTGGTCAGTCCGGTCAGTGGTACAGTGATACTTGAGAAGTCCTGCACGAAACGGCGGTAGTAACCGGCTAAGCCCAAAAAGCTGCGGACCTCTGTCATTGATATAGGTCTGGGACAAAGCTGTACAGCCTCGATCTTCCTCGGGTCCACACGAATACCGTCTTCCATAACCACATGACCTAGGAAGTCAACACTATCAAGCTTGAAGGCACACTTCGAGAATTTAGCAAACAACTGGTGCTCTCTCAATGTCTGCAAAGCAATCCTCAAGTGCTGCTCATTCTACTCTCGACTCTTGGAATAAAACAGAATGTCATCAATAAAAAAAATAATAAACTGGTCGAGGAACGGCCTGAAAATCTGGTTCATCAAATCCATGAATGCTGCTGGGATATTGGTGGGTCCGAACGACATCACCAAAAACTCATAATTCCCGTAGCGCGTACGAAAAGCAGTCTTCAGAATATCATCATTCCGAACCCGCAACTGATGATAACCTGATCTCAAATCAATCTTGGAAAAATGTCCCACACCCCGTAGCTGATCAAAAAAATCGTCAATGTGAGGTAAAGGATACCTATTCCGCACCGTAATTCGGTTCTATTGAAGATAACCAATGCACAACCACAAACTTCCGTCCTTCTTCTTGACGAACAGAACAGGAGCTCCCCAAGGAGAAACACTCGGACGCACAAGTCCCCTATCAAGCAACTCTTGCAGTTGATCCTTAAGCTCCTTATGCTTTGCCGGGGCCATCCGGTAAGGCGGTATAGAAATAGACCCCATGCCGGGGATCAAATCAATGCAAAACTCAATCTCACGCTCCGGCGGCAATCAATGTAACTCATCGGGAAAAACGTTGGGAAAATATCTCACAATAGGAACCTGGTCCAACGAATCTACCGTGGCTCCGGTATCACGAATAAAAGCCAAGAATCCCCGACATCCCCTCCTCAAAAGCCGACTAGCGCAAAGGGAAGAAATCAAACTGTGAGGGGAAGCACCATGGTCCCCCTGCATAACAAGAACTGACTCGCCCGAAAAACAAAACCTGACTGTCTTCTCACGGCAGTCCACAGACGCGTAGCTAACCAGTCCATACCCAGGAGAACGTCGAAGCCCAACATCTTAAGAAGGATCAAGTCGACAGACGAATCTCTATCTCCAATATGGATGACACACGACCGAAATACGTGTCGCGCAACAAAAGACTCGCCAACAGGGGTAGTCACGACAAGCGGCTGATCGAGCAAACACGACTCTCGGCCCAACCTCGGCACGAAGTGTGTAGAAACATACGAGTGCGTAGATCCTGGATCAAACAAAATGTGTGCATCGAAGGAACATAATGAAAGAGTACCTTAAACTGCTGCATTGGACGTCTGCCCGTCCTGACGAGTCAAAGAAAATACTCGAGCCTGCCCTCTACCGGCAACTGACCATCCTCCGCCTCTGCCACCCTATCCTCTCTGAACAAACCCTCCGTGACCACGACCTCTCTGAGCATAAGTCTGACGTGGAGCAACAACAGGCGCAAGAGGCAACGCTCTCTGAGGTGGAGAAGGTGGTAAGGTAACATGTGGTAAGGCTGCCTTGTCCTCACGTGGCTCAGTTTAATCCCTGACGTGATGATAAAAACTCCGGCACCGGAAACATCCAGACGATGACTGCTGACCCTTCTGGGGATAAGAGCTAAACAACTAGCCTCGTCCCAAGCCTCTGCTGCTCTCACGACCTTAACGAAATCTGTCGCGGCGTCTAAACATCTGTCTTCGGGATGATACACCAGTATGAACCCTCTTCGGTTCCGGAAAGACCGACGTCTCGGAAAGATGCTCCTCAACCAGTAGGGCTACGTCCACTGCAGCTGCATATGTGTCAAATTGCTGGGCACTGACAGCGAGGAACAACTGGGTAAGCAGGTCTCGTACAAATCTCTTGATCCGCATCTCCTCTGTATCCACCAAATTTGGAGCATACACCGATAGCTGGGTAAACTGAACATCATACTCTGCCACTGTCATACCCGGAGTCTTGCGTAACAACTCAAAACTGCGAGCTCAAGCATCTCTGACGCTCTGCGAAAGAAAACGGGCAAGAAAAACCGTCACGAACTCAGCCCAGGTCATAGGAGAAAGACCTGCGGCTCTGCCCCTCTCTAAAGACTCGCACCAGGTCCGGGCAAGACCCTCCGGACAAAAACTCACGAACTCTACCCCTCTCGCGTCGGAGCATCTCAGTGAACGAGAGATCCTGGCCATCCGATTGATAAATGACTGGGGATACTCAGCTGTATCAGTGCCGGTGAAAACCAGAGGCTTCAGCCTCATGAACTCAGATAATGATATGGTGATGACCTCCATAGCTGCATGTACAATTGCCTGAACCATAGGCACCATCACGGTCCCCGTGACAGGTGGGACAACCTCTTATCTCTGTGCTCGACTGGCCTCAACTAACTATCCCATCATCTGGCGCAAATCCTGCATACCAACCTCTAGCCTATTAATACAATCTATCAAAGGTGGATCAATCTACTCCTATACAACGGGCATACCGTCCTGGTCAGTCCTCGTCTCCGACGAGCCTATCCTGACCTCGGCTCTCGCGGCTGCTCTCTGCGCCTTTGTAGTCTTCGGTGACATAATGGATGGAAATGAAAACAACATTCGATAAGAACATAGAAATCGAATCATAAGGATGTATATAATCACGGAAGGAATTTCAACCAACAAGTCTTAAGGTCACTTAGGCGGAGTACCGTATCGTAAGTATGCCGTGGAACATACACACGCTACGTCACTTTGCTTAAGCTACATATTCCATCATACCAAGGTCATCCTACACTCCGAAAGGAAAAACCTAGCGCTCTGATACCAACTTTGTCACGACCCAAAATTTGGCACGTGACCGGCACTTAAACCACGTGATGTCAACATGCGTAACGCAATTTAAGTAATCCAAAAACCCAGAAATGTAAACCATCAAAAGTAGTAAGTGATAAAAAAAATTGTTAAAAACATTTGGAAATCTCAAGTAAAAATCTTAAAGCGTAAGTTTATTTTCTTAAAAATTTCGTCAGCACCTCCTTAGTAAAAACTAGCCCCGAAATGGGTACAAACATAGTATAAAAATAAAGCATCCCTAAACGAGAAAATCACGCCCAAAGGCGGAAACAACCACCACAAGCATATATATACGACGCCGTAGCGAAGAAATAGACAATATAAATGAAAAATAACATAAAGAGATAAAATTACATAATAAAGGCCGGCTCACACCAGCACGGCACCCAGAGTCACAAACTATACAATATCGTCCTCACAACCCGTCTCTAAGTCAATACATGGAAATGGTAGATGGAGAATACTAGATACAATAAGATGTACAATAGATGAAGTCGGATAACCGCAAACCCACCTATACCAAACGGCCTCACAGCTAATCGTAGCAGTATCCGCAAAATACAGATAATAAGAAGCCCTGCTGCGACTACTCTGAGTGTCAAGCCTGCAAAACACTGTGGCACAACGGGGGTGAGTTGCCAACTCATGAGTAGTAAGTAACATCATACAGATAATCGCAGGTATGCACGAACAACGATAATCTATAACATGCAATCTGATAGCATAAGTATGGCAATATAGATATGCAACAATCATGATCAAGGTACTCCATCAGGTACTACAAATACATGAAGCAATACATATCAAATAACTACGGAGTATGGGATAAAACATATCATCATCAATGAATCATCATTGTGGAAAAACCGGTGTCCATCAATTACACCCCAAATCCCAATACCTCAGGCGCCGTCACTCTGATCGGCCCTCATATCTGTAAATCTCGTGGAACCTGAGTGCCCAACATCGGCACTCGAAACATCATGAAAACCCGTGTCTAATATCGACATGTAAATCCACATAACTCGGGCTCCATCAGTCCGGATCGGCCCACGGGCTCCGTCAGTCTGGATCGACCCATATCCATCTCACGACTCCGGTCGGTATCCTCCGGATAACCGCCAGCTCCAACCAATCACCGGTAGGCAGTAGTCCCTCTGGCAGGCTCATCGTCTACTGCACAACATCCCTTTCTTGCCCTGAGGTACCATACCGGGTCCACCATGAACCCTTAAACGGATCATCTAACTCCTCGAATCGGGTTTCTAACATAAGTCTCAGAACCGAGAAAACTCATGGTCGATGCATCGAAATATCATATCAAGAGAAACCGGGTTTTCAAAACAATGCATACTTTCTTGAAATATTCCCACGGTTCTCAAATCCATAAATCACATGAAATCCGTATCTCAATGCGTAAATCCATGAAATATGATATAAGCAACATAAAACAGTAATATGAGCATATCAAGGGAAAACTGCTCTTTTAAATGAATCCAGTTTTTAAATATATCCTGCGGTTCCCAATTTCTCCAAAATCAAATGCAACATCATATAAAGGTGTACATATAGCTATGTATGTACGATGCATTTCATATGCGCAATAAAACAAGAATCAACGTCTCAATGTCAATAACGAATATAATACCACATATGTGTATATGTTGTGCGTGTCATAGCAATTACCGACGGTGTGGGTGTAGCATACAATTTAGTGCACGTGCAACATGAACCGTCAGTAATGGTGCAGTGTCCAATGGGTAATAGGTCAAGGCACAACAAGTAATAGTATGCAATGATGCTCATGCACAATCAACATATACGCATATAAACATGTGGCTATAATATCATATCTAGACCTGAAGCTTAACGCCATACGGGCGATTTTCCCGTAGATGTTAAATCTACTCACCGATGATCTCGAGCTAGGTAAATCCGAACACCTGCTTTCCTTTCTTCGTAGCGTCCGAAGTCCCCGCCTGCGATCCTATTAACACACAACACAATAACGCGTGGATTTAGCAAACTACGCAATAATAAACGAACACAACGCCAATTTAACGAATTGGTTCTCATAAGCTACAATAGGGTTCGCTTAGCGGCTAACATGTGTAGCGACATCATCAAAACCAGTCTGCGACTGCAAGCTACCTGAAACACTTAAACCACGTCGGATCAATCGTATCGCACTTTGCCGAAACGCCTAAATTTAGATAAGTGCTCCCAAATTTTACCTACTGTCAAAACCTAAAAATCTAGCAATACCAAAGACCACAAAATACCTACATACAGCTACCCTAAAAATCATAGCCCCCCAGTCCCCTACAAAACCGAGCTCGCCGGATTGCGTCCCTATCTCGCCGGTTCAACTTGGTCAGGTGGGGTTCGGGCTTCAGGTGACCACTCAGGGCTTCTAGTATAACACTACTACAGTGCTAGATTTTGCAGTACAAATTCGTGGTCGTAGCAGATCACAGAGACTCAAAAATGACTCTAAAAATACGATATGTGCACAAATTTATAACTTTAGTGTTCTAAACAACATCTACTAAGCAACACAACATAATAAACACCTAATTAACAGTTAGAGATCGTTAACTATCCACACTTGCTCAAAAACCCTATCTTTCCATGCTCCAAATGATCTTAGTGGCTTTAGCTAGGCTTGCGATGGGTTTTAGTGACGTTTAGTGGTGATTTGGTTTGGTTTTGTGAGGATTTGGGTTAGGGTTTCAGTTTGAGGGGAGAGGAGAAGGAAAATAGTTGAGAATGAGAGAGTGAGGTGAGAATGAGGGATTGCAATGAGTGAAGGATGAGAGGGGTGAGTGTAGGGTGAGTGTATGTCTTACACTTACTCTCTCCCTCTCTCTCTCTTCATTAAATGCAAGCCATGCTTGCCCCATTCCTCATTATGCCATTGTAAACTCTCTCTCTCTTTCTCTCTCTCTCTCAAGTCAACCCTAATCAACCTATATTTTAAAACTAAATAAATTTAAATAATTACATAAAACTTAATGGAATGGGGTTAAGGTGCCATGGCTACTTGTATGTTTAACCCTAATTAACCCTAGGTTAACATGCGCAAGTTTGTGCAAGCCCAAAATAAATAATAATAAAATATTAATTAAATTTTATAAAATATGTGAAAACTATTTTGGTTAACTTTTTACTAAAAATCCGCATAATCGCTTAATTAACACTAATCGCATTCTACGGTGTTACACATGAGAAGCCCCTCCATGGTCCAAGTCATTAAAGAGCTTAGTGCACACTTGTGTTGTGTTGGACCAAAATTGTGTGTACATATGTTTATTGCAAAAGAGCTCTCTGAATATTGTTCGGTTTTCTGTTCTGTTTGCAGTGTCGGCTCCTAAATGCTATATCCGTGATATTGAGTGTGTTTCCAGTATTTTATCACGAGCACCTGTAATCTGTAATTACTGAGCAGACACTGATTAATAGTACCGATATATCACAAAATAGATAATGAATGAGCGGTATTAAATTGCAGTTTTCTTGTATGAACAAATACACCCAAATTTATCTTTTGCTCGTCCCGAGCAAAACAAAAAATCCTAGCCTCACTTTCGCAGGGAACACAATTGCACTGAGCACGTGCAACAATCCGTTTAAACCTCTAGGTGTCCCTAGTAGGAGAAGTGTTGTCTCCTGAGGGTTTTCAGCGGATTACACCCACAAAATCCAGTCAAGTTAGCATCGTGGAGAAACTGTTGATTCTAATCTTAAGTTAGAGATCAAAGTTGGAAGTTCTATCACCCGAGTCAGAAACGTTACACCCTATTTTCACTTCTCACAATTTGTTTAACATAAGCTTATACGCGTCTTTACGTGGTTGTGCAAGTAGTGTCGACAAGTTTTTTAAGAATTTGATTAGGGTCATCAGGTCATAAATATGGACCAGGATAGACTTATAAAGGACCACACGAGTTTGAAAGGAGTTAAGAATTTCTCAAATTTCATTTTCCAGTTAGGTTTCAAGTCAGAATTTATATCGTTTTTAACAGAGAACCTAAGTCTTATTCTTCACTCCTACCTTTCACCTGTTTTTGTTCATACACACCCAAGTTATCGTGCAAAAAGTTTTTTTTATAAATATAACTTCATATCTCCGCGAGAAAACTGTTTTAATAGAAAAATCGTCTCCGCCAAGATTATTCTCCCACAAAGAACCATGAGGACTTTTCACTCGGAGAGAATACTTGCTTAACTTGCTTTATTTGGCAATTGGAAACTTAGCAAGGTTTGGGTCAATGACTCCCAAACCAGATGGTTTTAGAGCAATAGGTGTGGAGACACCCCAAGGACTTAATTACCCAAGTTACCAAGGCCACAAAACAAAAGACTCGTTTTATTTAAAATATTCTGAACTTAGTGAAAACGGAGATATAGCCAGCATTTCTTTTAAATCCGAAGACGTTACATGTGGATAAGATGTGTAATTACTCCAACAAGGTTCCAGATGGGTTATTTTCAGAGTTATAGCTTCTATTAGAACCTCAATAATACCCTTCATATTCACCTTACTTTATGAACTATTCTTGATATTACTTAACTCAGAACAAACCTATTTGATCCTAAAGATGTTTATCAATTTTTAAAAGTTTTACAGACATGTTAGACTTTTATCTAATTCTTAAAAACAAATGACACGTTTCAAGTGTATGAAAGAAGCATATTAGTTACGGTTAAACTCAAAGGAGGGTTATCTTTCGGGTTTCAATCTCTCAAAAAGGATTCAGTTATTTCTATCTTATCACCCGAACCATCAGATTTCGAGTATAAGTTCCCCGCTAGTAATCATGATGAAAAAAGTTTTTATGTTTTTGAATTTTTCAATTTTTATGGTTGTTTTTAAATATTTATGCAATGCAGAATATACACATGATGCAGCAAAATAAACGCAGTGCTCACCCCCAAACCTGAGTTTTACGTTGTCCTCATCATTGCTCCCGCTCCGGTAGCTAGACTTAGACATCAGGGTGAGAATTTTATTTAAAGAAAAAGAAAAAACCTAAGATTAATTACAGCATATACAAGTTAAAAGATTGGGTTAGTCCAGAAATTAATACAAGCCATTTAAATTTTTTATCGATATAATGCAATGGCTTGTAAAAGAATACGTATAAAAAAAAAAAGAAAAAGAATGCGTTAGTTGTTAGTGAAGGGCATGGGTGTTTGTATGTAGGGACCGGAAGACGCTGAATGCGTAGATGAAGTTTTGAAGGAATCAAAGAATTGTTGCCCGAATGAATTGAATGTTCAAGAAGCATGTGTTGAGTTCCGAGGTCAGGTTCGCTTAAAAACTGGAGTTCATCCTCAAAAAATTTAGAAAAAGAAAGGTTCATGGGTTGTCCCAAATTGATCCTGACTCAAACTCGTCTAGGATATCAAGTTCATTTGCAAATAATTCCACAAAACTCTGTATGAAAGACCGTTTATCCAGGCTGTCTTCCTCCCTATAATCATACATAATCCTACACTCACTGCTATACATCACTATTTCCAAAACGAGTTCTCCTTCCTCACATTCAGATATGGGTAAGTTCATGTTATCTAAAAATGTAGGTTCCCACACTAACGTTTCTTCCGAAACAATATCAACAGGTGATACAAAAATTGTGGGTTCCTGATCATTGATCTCCTTTAACAATCTATCCCAACCATACCCGTTAAATCCACAAGCTCCCTCCTTTAAAATCGGAGGGAAAAAATCAGTCTGTTCATGAATTTCCTCTTCAAGTACTACTTTGGTTAAATCAACCTCTAAATCACTAGTGACAAGGGGTTCAATTAGTACCTGCAGGCTAGTGTCAGACTGACTCGGAGGGTTTTCTTGTTTGTCCTGATAACACCCAGTCAATTCAATTGCATCATCATCTATGAAGTCATCAAAATTTGTTTGTTCATTTATCTCACTCAGGTGACTTCCTAAATGACAGACAACGACATTATTAGGTTCTAATTGACGGTGTTCACTCTTTAGAATCACTACAGCTACATGCTCTTCGATTCTAGACAAAGATTGAGCTTGAGCATGAAACAATTGCTCAGACCGCTGTATGAACAGGGCTAGCATTGCAGCCGTTTGATTCTCGACCGCAGTCATTACTTCAATACCCTCTCTAAAGCGTTCAACCAAGCATCTATCTCACTATCATTCCCTAATGATGTGTCAGTTGTTTCAGGTAAGGAGGGTTGTGATGGTGGTGATGCTAAAGCTGTCATCCCGTCGACCTCTTTCTCTAAATCTTCAATCATTTGCTCTAAGTTTGAAGGGGGACTGGGTTCAAGAGTATTAGGTGGGTGACTATTATCAAAATTCTTGGACGGTTGATCACCCCCTAAGAAAAGAAAGTTTTAATGAATGTGGGAAGAATCTTGGCAATTTGAACAAAAGAATTGGGAATGAGTATAAACAAAAGAATAAGAATCATGAAAAATAAATTGAATAGTGTGTCACCCATATCAACAAGAATTCACTAATATCATAAAAACAAAGAATATCACACCCCTAACAGTCTATGTTACGCTAAGTCAACTAGACCTGCTCAAGAACCTGATTGTCGAAGTAAAACCGTGTCGAGAAACGGGCTCAAGATATACGGATCATAAAGCCAGGTAAGTGCAGAGATAAGGGGATGTTTTCCAACGCTTTCGCGAAGTTCCTTAATTAGAATAACCCTTTTTCGTGAACACTTGCCTAGACACCCTGTGAACAATATACCGTTAAGCAGTGTTCTAAACACAATTAACTTCTCCTAATGAGCGCGAAGTCCTTAAAGTCAGAGTTTTAATTGATTTTAAATTACTGTAGGTATGCAAGAATGCTGTTTTGTGATTTGTGGGCTACGGAAAAAGGTGATGAAATCATTTACCGTATCGTGTTTTTGGTTCTGTGCCCTTAAATCCATGTTAAGATGCAAATGCGCAATCAATAAAAGAATTCAAGAAATCAAGCAATTAAGCAATTCTTTTTCTATTTAAGTTTAAGCGCTGCAACAAATACGGTTAGTTCTCTATGCAATTGGTGGCAAGTTTGCGCGAAGAATCCTGCAGAAGATAGAAATATTGGAATACATCGGATTTGAGCGAAGGTGTTAGAAAATACATACCGATATGATTTTGGTTTAAGAAAACCCCTTGAAGTGATTGCGAGTGTTTGAATGTTCACTTGCGCGAGTCAAACTACCCGGATCTTTGGCACCGCACTTTACTAGCGTTTTGGAATTGAATTTGATCCTCGCTCCGCACGATCGCTAGTCGTAATTCCTTAAAAATCTGAAATTTCAGAAAATACGATATTTAGTGTCAAAAAGCGATATATATGCCCCAATTCCTGCACCATTAGAATTATAAAAATCAAACAATACCAATGGAATACCAACACTGTACTGGAGATCACACAAAAAAAACCCAAAAAACCCACCTTATACCCGGCGGCGCCAGAATTTTGGGCAATGTCGCCAGTCAAATTAAGTCCAATGGTGCTCAAATTTTGTGTATAATCTCCAGGCTATATTAGTATTCTACTAATATACTTTGATTTTTTAATTTGATTATAGAGTGATAGCAGGTCTGAAGGATAGAGAACAAAGTAAAAAGAATGTTTTTTGTGTTAGTTTTGAAAAAAATGAGTTAAAAAGTTAGTGATTTAGTATGAACCAGAAATAACAATTTCTAATAACTACCAACTCTCCGGAAACGTTGCCAAAAACTTGGTGGGACTTCACCCGCGCGGGCAAACGCGTATGTTTTTAAAATGGAATCGTTTTATGGAAATGGATGCGCACGCGAGCTCGGTCTCGTTTCAAAATTTATGAACCGTACGTGCACGGTGCGTTGTAGAGAGCCGGCAAGTACAGGTCGATCCACAGGGAATTGTGTATTAGGTTTTGTTGGTTAAGGTTCAAAAAATAATGAATTGGTTGGTTTGTCATAAAAATAAAGAATATGAAAACAAAGAAAACAAGTTAAGAAAGAAATGGCCGTGGCTTTGGCTCGGATGGTTGAATCGCGACGATTCCTTTGACGCACCCTTGCTAATGAGTTGTCCGTCCTTGTGTCGATCCTGGTATGAAGCATGGCTTGTCAAGGCGGCTGCGAAACACAAATTATCAAATTCCGATATTCTCCGCAAAACACGAAATGAGTCCGTTTTGTTCATTTACCGTTTATATGTCTAAACTGGGGTATCAACACTAAGCACGAGGGTTAGCAAGTATACCACAACATCAAAAACACAAATTAGTGAGTGAGAGCAAATGATTTTAGTGTTGAGTCTGCTAAGTGTTTGTGATAGTATATAGTATATAAAACCAAGAGATTGTCAAGCACTTGATCACAAAATACCATATCTCAACCTAGCAAACTTAACACCAAATTGATTCTAACATAAACATTGAAATGGGGAAAGGGAGAGAATATATATATGAAGAGGTTACAAAGTAACCATGTTTCAAAATACCATATCACATCAATACATAAACAATCTTTAAGTTAGAATCATATATATAAGCACAATAAACATTAAGAAGAGGAGGAGGAGGCAATGCCTTTCATTTCATTTCCTCACCATCACCACAACCAAATAATTTAGTTACACATAATGAAAAGAAAAGCAAGTAAAGAAAAGAAGCAAGTAAACAAAGCAAGAACAATATTATTAACATTTGATGAAGTTGAGGTACAAGATATTGGTAACTTATTCAACCTCCATAATGAAGCTCTCAAAAGAAAGCTTCAAGAGTAAAGAAGAAGAAGAAACCAAGTTAAAGCCCACTCACTCTCAAGCCTAAACCAAAACAAAACAAAACTATAAAATGTGGTATATTATGCGGAACACCTTTGCTCGAATCTGTTCTGGTATTTATAGGCATCAAAGTAGAATAAACAAAAAATATAGAAGGGGTGATTTGATGCCTATAAACTGCCAGAAGAAAAATGAGGATCTTTGGAGCAAGGGGGGCCGGTGTCGCCGGATTTTCTTGGGGTTTCGCTCGTCCAAATCTGAGCATTGGGGCTCGTCTTGGTGTGGTGGTCATATATGCTCTTCACAATCACTCTTATACTGTTTAATTTATCTGTTTAAGCCTGGTTTGCATTCAGAGATATGGAGGGAAACTTGATACCAATATCACATCAAAACTTTTTGAATTTATTACCCATCACACCCACATGTGCTATGGGCAGCCCTTCTATGATCCATGTCATTAAAGAGCTTAGTGCACACTTATGTTGTGTTGGACCAAAATTGTGTGCACACATATTTATTGCAAAATATCTCTCTGAATATTGGCCGGTTTTCTGTTCTGTTTACAGTGTAGGCTCCCAAATGCTATATCCGCGATATTGAGTGTGTTTCCTGTATTTTATCACGAACATCTGTAATCTGTAATTACTGAGCAGATACTGATTAATAGTACCTATATATATCACAAAATAGATAATAAATGAGCGGTATTAAATTGCTGTTTTCTGTGATGAACAGATATGTATGCCCTAGAGGTCTTCATTGTATAGGATGCTAGGCATATATATGTATAGGACAATCTTACTCAATATGATAGTATGCTATTTGGTTTGTCTTTATCTTAACATGTGATGTGTTTCACTTTGTATTTCATATCTTGTATACATGTTGATAAAGCCCGTAGGATCTTTTCTTGACTACCTGCATTGAGATGGCGATCCTACTTATGGGAGCTGGGTAGTCAATAGGCACATCCTCAAAAGCGTCCCTAGTCGTAGGAGTATCGAGACTGGGCATCGTTACTCCAGAGTAGACTAGTGTATACATATCTAGAACGTGACGAGGGGCGATAGATTGGTCTCGCAGCCATTGGTGAGGTCCACCTAAGATTGTATACAGGTGCTCACTATAAGACGATGTCGTGCACCCCGCGGTTTGCGGGGAGGCGGAATTTTCAAAAAACGATGATTTTGACTACGCAACACCGGCTATAACTCCAGGATCTTTACTAAACCCTTAACTAGCTAATCTATCTAGAGGTTTAACTACTCTGTAGAATGGTTATACCTCCAAGATCGATTCCTACGGATCTTCTAGAGTTCCTCTCCAAGGCTCCTCGGTGATCGGATCGGGTTTGCTCCATCGGCCTTCTTTTATCAAAGATGATCCACCGCGAGAGAATGTGCTCCAAGCTTCAACCTTTAAATGAGGTAACTAAGGTAGATGGTTTGCTAAACCAACTAGCCTAAAAGATGTAAAGAATGCTAATGGATTGTTTGTCTCACTAAACACTTGGCTTACAACACATGTGAAGGTTAAGGTTTTGTTAGAGGAAGAAGGAGATGAAGGAAACTTAGAGAGCTCAAGAGAGGAGAGCAACTCAAGAAAAATCAAGTGAATATCAAGAAGACTAAGTGTAGAGAATGGCCCAAATATATTACCTCATCTCACTCATTGAGCCATGGATAGAAAAACAATAGAATATAGCACCCACACCTCAATAGTGATCCAAACCAAATAAAATAATACAAGAGCCATTCCTCACACCATGCTAGCAAAGTCTCCTCCATTTCCAGCTCATTAATCAATTTGGAAAATGGATAATACAAATAATGAGGTGGCACCTTCTAGAAGCAAGCCTTGACAAATTACAAGAATGCCCCTTTCACCGCATATACATACCCGTATTCGTATTTCGAAAAAATACAGATACACTGAGACGATAACAATCCAATAATACAATATTAGGATCCGGCTTAAACCAAAGCCCACTAGTATTGTTTTCCCGATCAGCATCCGTGTACAAGTACAGGTACGTGATCAAAGCCCAGTCGTAAAACCATACAACATCTACATCAATTGCCTGAAGCAGGGAAACCCTATGTGTGGGACTCTAAAGACTCGACAGTACGCTGGCAGTGGGTTTAACCACAAGCCGTCAGCGGTACTAGCTGAACGTAACGGCTACCCAGGTATCTGTCGATAAGAAGACTAATGAGCAAACTCACCCGGACACCTACTGAGCCTATCGGTGACAATCTCCGTACAGTCCGGTCTGTTCATCTGAGATACTCGCATATCTGCCTAGGAGGATGGTAAATGTTGTAAGTCCGCGGCGGCGCCCCGGCCGTCAATCCGACGCCAAAATGCGGAAGCGGAAAACTTTAATTTTGCAAACTAGCAAACCGGCACCACCGCGCACTTTTCATCCGGATCGGGCCATTAACCTAGCTACTAGCAAACTAGAAAAGAGTAGAGAAGCCATACCAAGCGATCCGTGTCCTTCGGTCTTCGTCTTCACTCCGATCACCCGCGGAATCTCCGTCCGTCAACTTCTCGTCGGAAAGGGAACCACGTAGCCGGAATCTTTTACGGGCTCCCACCTCTTGACCGAGGCAACTCGGGCGCGAAATTGGCTAGCCGACGCGTCCAAGGGATGCTGTAGAATAGTGTAGTAGCCATGTCTCTTTGGGGTTTATGAGGTTGCCATTTTTGGAGGAATTTGTGCACAAGAATTTTCATGGGTGCTTGATGGAAAAATGGAGCATCCAAATGAAAAGAGCTCGGCCAAAAAAAAACTTTTGTGCTCTCAGGAAATTTTTTGGGTTAAGTGCATAAATTAAAACCATGCCTAAAAGAAATTCCCACCTCACACAGCACACTCACAAATGGGGGGGGGGACCCACGAAATTACATGAAGGAATTTTCCCACAAAATAATTAAACCTCTCTCTCCTTCTCACATGGGTGTGGCCGGCCCCTCTCTAGAAAGGTGGAGAAAAATGGAATAATTTAGCAAGAGAGAAATGTGTGAAGATAATGCAAGAAAAATAGTCACCACATTTCAAATCTCAACCCATCAAAATCTAATCCATTCTTTTCCCATAATGGATTAGATAAGAAAGAAAAAGGATCTCATGATTCTAGTCAAATCATGAAGCCACCAAATTATAAAAGACCCCTCCACAAATAAGTTAATTGCAAACTTGCAATTAACCCCCTCCAACAGAAAGTCCAGCCGTGAAGGAATAAAAGAAAACCGGCCGGAACGGATTGCAAACTGGCAACCCTAGAAAACCGATCCCGTAATAAATTACAGGAAAAGCCCGCTACTGCAAATACACGCCCGCATTTGTCTTCCCACTGAACACAAATGCAAAGAGACAAAACTACACTATTTAATACTAGGATCCGGCTTAAGCCAAAGCCGGCTAGTAAAATTCGTCCGATCACGATCCGTGCAATACCGCACGTATCTGATCAAACCCTGCCATATCTCCATACGGCCTCTACAGCGTTTCGCCCGAAACCTGAGTAACTGAGTGTGGTGGACTCTAAAGAATCGTCAATACTATGGCTGTGGATTTCACCACTAGCACATCAGAGGTATAAGCCAATACGTAACGGGCTACCAGATACTGACTAAAAGGGACATCGATGAGCGAACTCATCCTGACACCCTACTGAGCCTTTCAGTGACAATATCCGTACAGTCCGGTCCGTTCGTCTATGAGCATCGCATGGCGGGCCTAGGGGGTTGGTAAAAGTCAGACCCCCAAAAGCGGTACAAGTCGTGTCGGAGTGTAGCCCAGAACACCCTGAGATACTACTGGAATACCTACCAGCAAATCTCCTGCCTTGGCCAAGGACTTTTCAAGTTCCGGCTCTCCTAGACACAGCGCGA
Organism: Agapanthus africanus; assembly: GCA_030015575.1. NCBI lineage: Eukaryota > Viridiplantae > Streptophyta > Magnoliopsida > Asparagales > Amaryllidaceae > Agapanthus > Agapanthus africanus. The sequence goes on from CM057341.1 coordinate 372,386,724, forward strand.
CCTCACCCCCAATACCGGGAGAGACGAACCCCTGCAGATCTGCTCACTGCCTCCATGTGGCTCGGGACTGTACCCAACTAAAACCTGTTTGCACGAATCCTTTGAGCCGTGGTAGGGTAGTAATCAAAGCACAGTGGGAACTCACACGAGACAAATGACGATCTCAGGTCGATGAACTAACCTGTACACATGTCACCAGGGAACTGCTATCTGACGTTTAGTATAATCCCAACTAGCAGGTTCCCAGCGAGTCCTGTCCGGTGTACTCATAACCCAATGAGCACCTGTATATATCTTAGGTGAACCAACTGACACCAGTGGCTTGTGAGACCGGCCACCGCCCCTCGTCGGGGTCTCGACTGTATACACTAGTCTACTCTGGAGTATCGATGCCCTGTCTCGAAACTCCCACGACTAGGGACCTTTTAAGGATGTGCTTATAGACTCCAGCTCTCACTTATATGATCGCCCTCATACTGCTGGTAGTCAAGCAAAATCCTAGGGGCTCTATCAACGTGTAATAGCGACTCGTAAGGTCACCTAAAGCAGTACACGATGATAAAGGTAAACCAGATAGCATACTATCATCTCGAGTAAAACTGTCCTACCGGGATAGGTCCTCCCTCAACCATTGCAATCACGTGTCTGTGATCCAATAATTGACTTTGAGGGCACTATCTCCAACAATCTCCCACTTGCACTCAAGGCTAATTATTGCGATGTCGCATACTCACAGCCCATGTGATACCGAACACCCAACTCCTCTACTAGTCAGTCTCATAAAGCTCGTTTGCGAAACTATTGCGTTCAAGGAATAGCCTCAGTGAGTGGATCCGCTCTGGTGTTTCTTTCTATGTCTCTCTTTATCTCAAGTTCGAGGAGAAAGCCATCTCCCGAAATGAGCAATACCTGTCTTAGAATGTCTGGATGTCTGATGGGACCTAGCTCATAAATGAACTCCAAATCCAAACTTCTTAGACTGTATCGACAACTGAACTTAATCAGTGTCCTGTGCCATGCCTACCCTCAGTATCCACCTGAACCATCTGTCCAAAATACTGCCCCTCGTCAGAGGGAAAACTATAACTCTGACAGCCGCTCTGTCATCCAGATCACCTTGGAAGCCTGGAATGATAACTGTCTCCCGAAGGAGAATGCTGTTATCATATCCCTAGAACATCAACTTATGTTCTAAAACTGCTTCCTACTGTTTCTCCAGGATTGGATCAATATCAATTTATTGCACCTACTGCAAGAACAACATCTGGTGTGGTACTTGACATCTCATGATTGACTCAATTTCCTAAGCAAGTGATCTTCCAATCATGTACATCCCTCTCCCCTTTAGTCTGTAAGACACCTTTAGAGAGGGTGACTCCATTACCTGCAGGTACACCACCATGCCAGGAGTCGTCCATTTTAAATACTCATAGAATGCTGTCTAAGTACCCAGATTGGGAAACCACCCAAATCCTGATCTAAAACCATAGATCTAGTAACCAGAATGTCTGATATAATATCCAAGTCCTGTGTGGAGAAACTACTGTGTGACGACCAAAGTATAACCGATCGTAGTATAGGAATATCACTTCCTACTCTGTGTATGTCATCAACTACCAGGACATCACACTCTACTACCTTCTTAACAGATCCATCCCCTATTCTGATGAAGTCAAACCCAGGACTGTCACATCAGAAATAGATGATCTATCTCCGCAATATCTGCTCTAGTCTATAAATAGACATAAGCCTGATGTCCACCAATGCTTCCGCTGCTCCCACTGACTACGACAACCCTCTGGCAGAGTCATATAGACGTGCATTTCTAAAGCCAGTTTAGAACAACGCTATACTCATCCTCCTGCCGGGTCTCACAGTCTGGAACAACAGCAATGGCAAGTCTGGGTAAACAAGAACCTCCCTGCCACCGTCCTTGAGCATACCGAAGTACCTCTCGAGTGCCTGAGGTTACCCACCGTATCTGCGGAGTGGCCAGTGGAATGTCAAACCAGATTGAATCTTTAGGTTCTTATCAAATCTTCAGTAATCGTTTGTGGTTCTGGAATCACTTCCAGTTCTACCATACTCCCACTACTGTTTTCTGAAAAAGTCTATTTTTATTAAAACTGTGGCGAGTCAAGAACAATATCACTATTGATCATCCAGATGGTAGAAAGTCAACCCTCGTCATAGCCCGGGTCAACCCACAAACAGCCATTACAGAAACGTGCCTTGAGTTATCCGGATTCTGGTTTTAAGCATAAGTCGGACAACTCCCCGTACCTTAACAATGTCAAGATATGAACTGTTCTATATCCAAGAAATAGAGGCACTGATTTAATTGAACCAGATTCAAATCATGCAGCTGTCTCCAGTGCATGTCAAGTAAATGGAAGGAGGCCGATCAGCGTTACTCAACTTAGGAATGCTTCCAATTATGAGTAACCTGAAAGAGAAGCTAGTTCTCATTACTATCAACTGAATACCAATCTTAAGTATCTACATTTTTGATCACCTTGAAGAATCCCGATACTTGCAATACCTGGTTCTCTACTTTAATCTTATACTTATAACTCCTCAAAACTTAGACCCTGTGTTTCCACGAAACACATGTCTAAGAACTAGAGAAGTTAAAAGTAAACAGAATATAGTATGAGGACCAACCCCTCTGTCCTGATGGACACTGGACAATATACAATACTCTGTATAAGTCCCCTGAGTCTAATAACTCATTCACTGTGTGTCGTAGGCTGAAAACTGTACTTATGGTTAAGAAGAATTACACCGCTGTTCAATGCTCCTTACCTAACCATTCACTGATATAGGTAAATTTCATAGACACAATTTCAAAAAGGTATGTCTCACTCTATAAAAATAGACGTACAGATATATCAATTTGAAATTGGTGCAAAACAACGGATATTCAAAACCAAATATTTGCCGACCGGCAAACAACCCAGGTGACTTCCTCAAATATCACCAATTACAACGAATCCCGATATAATGAGGATGATCACCTAATTCCCAATAACTTACTCCCACTCATCATCTGTAAAACCATACAGATGTGAGAATCCAACCTGGTAAATACATACCCTGGAGCAAGTGTCTAATTGGGAAATCAGTTTTCTTTTAACAGTACACAGTGAACCTGAAACATTGAAATGTTTCGATGGGGTTTCCTGGTATTCATAGTAATGCCTTTTCCATTATCCAGATTCACGACTGTAACCGTATAATTCTTTGCCACCTCTCCAAATCCCTTTATATGTCTTTAGTCATTACCTTCTGTACACCCCTTTAGGCCAAATGGTTTTCTTCCTTCCCTACCGTTCGGCACCAGCCTATGGTTTGGAAGAAGACTATCCAATAAGCATAATGGGTGTACTGTCCTAATCCTAGGAGCACTCGCAATGCGAGAGAAGGTGAGGATAAAAGACAACCGAATGAACTTTATTCCTATTTCTCCTGAACCACGATCCATCCCCGAACTGGAACAAGTTCCTTTCGAGTTCGTATATAACCATACGATGGATTATCCAATAAACTTGGGATCTTCGTAGTGATACGGAGTGTCCTGGAGAAATACAAAGGTGATTTAGGATTGGCGAAGAAATACTTGGTTTGGTCGTGAATAGCAGTCGCAATTTACTTTGCCCTCTTACTAATCCCTTGCTTTGTCTGAACTTAATACCTTCTGTACACCGTTTAGGCTAATTGGCTTTCTTCATTCCCCACCGGTCGGCACCAGCCTAAGGTCTGGAAGAAGACTATCCAATTTGCGTAATAGGTGTACTATCTCCTAAACCAAGGAGTACTCGCAACCTGAGAGAAGGTAAAAGGAAATGACAACTGAATAGTCCTATTCCTTTTCTCCAGAACCAGAAACCATCCTCGAATTCCTTCGAGTTCGTATATAACCATACGATGGTTTTGTCCAATGGAAGTGGACGTTCGTAGTAATACGGGGTGTCCTGGAGAAAAGGGTAAAAGTAGGAGTGGCAATGAGGTCTGCAACTCTGAAAATCCAAAAGCCAGTGTTAAGAAGGTTCGGTCAACTTGGTCACTGAGTCATAGTCTAGGGTCGGGTCAATGGTCGCTGCCAAAGAGAGAGAGAAAAGAAACACTCAGCGTGCACTCTAATCTAGATCAGAATGGTTATCACTTTGTCTAATCTGGAAACCTCCCACTGTAACGTCAAATTCTTCCCCAAACCTGAAAGAAGAATTAGCCGGGATCACCCGAGGAGTAAACCAACTCATCAGTGGGAATCGGGATCCAACTATCATCGCATGATAACGTGACGGAATCCGCTCACGCTATCACACTCCAGAAGGTATGCGCATATCTGGCAAGTTTCAGTTCTTTTGAAACTCCCGATGTGGATTTTTGCCCCATGCTCTTATGACCTTGGCGTGAGGTCAAAATATCATAAGTCACATGTCAAGTTCTACCCATCATTGTCCAGGTTAGTTTGAACCCACCCGTACATACCCTTGATGTAGGCCAAAATAGTAGTACGACTGTCCCAAACCAACGCATCTATCTATGCAACAGATAAATACCCGGCAGCTACCAAACACTATGCCTTGGCGTGAGGTCAAAATACATAGCTTGAATACTACCGAATATTTAACTGAAATGATGGAGGGCTACGAATGGTTTCTGGCGAAAACCTTTAACGTAATGAACTTGATATCGTTGAAGGAACCGGATAGCTTTTAAAAATATAGTGACGAAAACCTTTGCTAAAGAGGTCACTCCCGGTGAAGGGATCTCGGCTCTTTCGCCGTAGAATGAGGTGCAGGATATTCCAACTGAATACCACGATGCAAAGCAAAAGTAAACGGCTATAGTGAAGTTATTGCCATGACGCAAACTTTTGTCCAAGGGGTCACTCCCGGTGAAGGGATCTCGGCCCTTGCCTTGTCGACTGAGGAGCAGGATATTCCAACTGAATACCACTGTGCAAAACAAAAGTGAACGCCCTTGCAATAACATCTTTTTGAAAAAGTGTTTCAACAACATCAGAATAGGTTTGTTTATCTTGCATTGATCCAAATCAACGCAGTCCCATCAATTGATCACACCACAAAGAACGAAAATAATGACGTACGTATATGCATCCGCATTCACCACTGGGTCCCGTCATCACCCGTTAGGTTAGCTAACTAACGACAGAGCGGGGACTGGACTAGTGCGGATGCAAAACATATACAACATCTACTAGTATATATAAAATATATAATTTTCGCTCAAGGCGTGATAAAATGCAACAACACAGAAATGTACAGCATCACAGAATAATACAGATATCTGGGATCCCCGGGTTTCACAGAGCCGTTGAAACCCGACGTTCCCCTGGTCGTGTGGATAACCTGTGCAATGAAATCCTAGACCCCTACGGGCGCGGCAAGTTACCCGCCAAAACCTGAAGCGAGGCAGCCCCCTTCAGCAACGTGAATGGACCACCCAGCACTTCACGGAATCCGGTAACTTGGGCACCCCTCCTGGGTCAACCTGCACCCCCTACGAATGCGGCGAATAGCCCGCCAATTCTAGAGTGAAGCCCCTTCCGTCTCAACGCCATGAGATGCGGGCTCGTTGCCCTCTAGAACGCGGCTATCCGTGCACCCCTCCTTGGGGTAATCCTAGTACAGAAAGTAAAATATACATACAACGGGTACATCGACCGCAACCTGGTCGTGCCCCAAAATAAAATAATAATACAAACAGGCAGTGACGGCAGTCCACATGTCGGACGCTCGCCCCGCAATATCAAATGTACATATAAAAACAAAACTGAACTAACATTGCATCCAGGCTATCCCCACGACCGATCCGCAACAACACAGCAAAACACAGAACATCAACGTGAATGCTACGTTCGCAAATCCGTCTAACCGGGCTATAGCAGTAAGACTGGATTTACCGATCAAGTGATATTCACGGTCGCAGATATAATGTAAATACTGTGAACTGGCATGTTTAAAATATCCGATCGAACAAATTCTATCAAGTGGGCCCCAAGCAATACTGTAGCAGTTACAGAAAATCTGGGCCCAAAAATAATATCCCAAAACCCCTATTTCCTATTCAAAAGCCCACTGGAAAAATTTGGTTCAACGATTCTACTTACCCACTGCGGAAACGCGGCCAAACCAGGGGTTTGGCCGCGTTTCCGCGGTCATAGTAAGGAATCAGTGAATCGTATTTTCCCAGAATTCTTAGAATTACTTGCATGTCTTTCTACAATGACCTGAAAAATTTTTGGAGCTGGAAAAATTTCAACAGAGAACACATGCACTAGAAATACAGTTTTTGCGATTTTTTGTTCGATCGGGTTTGAAACATACTAGAGCAAGCTAGGCATGGTTAATGGCGTAGCTCTGATACCAATGTAAGTCCGCGGCGGCGCCCCGGCCGTCAATCCGACGCCAAAATGCGGAAGCGGAAAACTTTAATTTTGCAAACTAGCAAACCGGCACCACCGCGCACTTTTCACCCGGATCGGGCCATTAACCTAGCTACTAGCAAACTAGAAAAGAGTAGAGAAGCCATACCAAGCGATCCGTGTCCTTCAGTCTTCGTCTCTACTCCGATCTCCCGCGGAATCTCCGTCCGTCAACTTCTCGTCGGAAAGGGCACCACGTAGCCGGAATCTTTTACGGGCTCCCACCTCTTGACCGAGGCAATTCGAGCGCGAAGTTGGCTAGCCGACGCGTCCAAGGGATGCTGTAGAATAGTGTAGTAGCCATGTCTCTTTAGGGTTTATGAGGTTGCCATTTTTGGAGGAATTTGTGCACAAGAATTTTCATGGGTGCTTGATGGAAAAATGGAGCATCCAAATGAAAAGAGCCCGGCCAAAAAAAAAACTCTTGTGCTCTCAGGAAATTTTTTGGGTTAAGTGCATAAATTAAAATCATGCCTAAAAGAAATTCCCACCTCACACAGCACACTCACAAATGGGGGGGACCCACGAAATTACATGAAGGAATTTTCCCACAAAAAAATTAAACCTCTCTCTCCTTCTCACATGGGTGTGGCCGGCCCCTCTCTAGAAAGGTGGAGAAAAATGGAATAATTTAGCAAGAGAGAAATGTGTGAAGATAATGCAAGAAAAATAGTCACCACATTTCAAATCTCAACCCATCAAAATCTAATCCATTCTTTTCCCATAATGGATTAGATAAGAAAGAAAAAGGATCTCATGATTCTAGTCAAATCATGAAGCCACCAAATTACAAAAGACCCCTCCACAAATAAGTTAATTGCAAACTTGCAATTAACCCCCTCCAACAGAAAGTCCAGCCGTGAAGGAATAAAAGAAAACAGGCCGGAACGGAATGCAAACTGGCAACCCCAGAAAACCGATCCCGTAATAAATTACAGGAAAAGCCCGCTACTGCAAATACATGCCCGCATTTGTCTTCCCACTGAACATAAATGCAAAGAGACAAAACTACACTATTTAATACTAGGATCCGGCTTAAGCCAAAGCCGGCTAGTAAAATCCGTCCGATCACGATCCGTGCAATACCGCACGTATCTGATCGAACCCTGCCATATCTCCATACGGCCTCTACAGCGTTTCGCCCGAAACCTGAGTAACTGAGTGTGGTGGACTCTAAAGACTCGTCAATACTATGGCTGTGGATTTAACCACTAGCACGTCAGAGGTATAAGCCAATACGTAACGGGCTACCAGATACTGACTAAAAGGGACATCGATGAGCGAACTCATCCTGACACCCTACTGAGCCTTTCAGTGACAATATCCGTACAGTCCGGTCCATTCGTCTATGAGCATCGCATGGCGGGCCTAGGGGGTTGGTAAAAGTCAGACCCCCAAAAGCGGTACAAGTCGTGTCGGAGTGTAGCCCAGAACACCCTGAGATACTACTGGAATACCTACCAGCAAATCTCCTGCCTTGGCCAAGGACTTTTCATGTTCCGGCTCTCCTAGACACAGCGTGACCTCACCCCCAATACCGGGAGAGACGAACCCCTGCAGATCCGCTCACTGCCTCCATGTGGCTCGGGACTGTACCCAACTAAAACCAGTTTGCACGAATCCTTTGAGCCGTGGTAGGGTAGTAATCAAAGCATAGTGGGAACTCACATGAGACAAATGACGATCTCAGGTCGTTGAACTAACCTGTACACATGTCACCAGGGAACTGCTATCTGACGTCTAGTATAATCCCAACTAGCAGGTTCCCGGCGAGTCCTGTCCGGTGTACTCATAACCCAATGAGCACCTGTATACATCTTAGGTGAACCAACTGACACCAGTGGCTTGTGAGACCGGCCACCGCCCCTCGTCGGGGTCTCGACTGTATACACTAGTCTACTCTGGAGTATCGATGCCCTGTCTCGAAACTCCCACGACTAGGGACCTTTTAAAGATGTGCTTATAGACTCCAGCTCTCACTTATATGATCGCCCTCATACTGCTGGTAGTCAAGCAAGAATCCTAGGGGCTCTATCAACGTGTAATAGCGACTCGTAAGGTCACCTAAAGCAGTACACGATGATAAAGGTAAACCAGATAGCATACTATCATCTCGAGTAAGACTGTCCTACCGGGATAGGTCCTCCCTTAACCATTGCAATCACGTGTCTGTGATCCAATAATTGACTCTGAGGGCACTATCTCCAACAAATGTAAGACCCCTAACAACGTGATAAGTCATGTTGGAGGAGATCCCAATACACCATGAGAAACTACTGGAGTACCTTACCAGTATTTCTCGCCTGCCTGGCCAATGACTTTTGTTAGTGATATATGTCCTAGAGGCCATTATTGTATCATCCTAGATTGTATATTACTTAAAGGGAGCTTAGGATATACACGGATATAGTAACGGTCTTGTTCGAAATGGTAGTATGCTACCTGGATTGTTTCTACCTCAATATGTGCATGTGTTTCTTTTAGCATATCGCTTATACATAATGGTAGAGCCCTTAGGATCTTTGCTTTATTACCAGCGTTGTGATAGAAGTCACACTAGTGGGAGCTGGGTAGTCTATAAGCACATCCTATATAGGTCCCTGGTCATAAGATTATAGAGACGGGGCATCGATACTCCACAGTAGACTAGTATATATGTTTCTCATCCCAGCAGGGGAGATGGTCTGTCCCACAACCATTAGTACGTCGTACTGGAGATAGTATGCAGGTGATCATTAGGTTATGAGTACACTGGACATGACTCGTCGGGAACTGTTGGTGGGTATTATACCTATCTTTGGGTGGCAGTTCCCAGGTGACATGAGTACAGCTTAGTCCATCGACTTGACACTGCTGCTTCGCCTCGAATGTGTTCCCACTGTATTTTGATTACTACCCTACCATGGCTCAAAAGAGCCATGCAAACATGTAGTAGTTGGGTACAGTCCTGAAGCACTTAGAGGAAGTGGCGGTTAGATAGGATTCGTCTTTCCCAGTATTGGGGGATGATATCGCGCTATGTTCGGAAGGCCATTACACAAAGTCCTTGGCCAAGGAAAGCGAGATTTACTAGTAGGTACTCTATTAGTTTCTCAGAGCTACTCTCCGACGCGACTTATTGCGCTATTAGGGATCTGACGATTACTAATCCTAGGCCCGATATGCGATACTCTTAGACGAACAGACCGGACTGTACGGAGATTGTCACGTATAGGCTCAGTCGGAGTTCGGATGAGTTTGCTCATCGGCCTTCTTATCGACACATACCTGGGTATCCGTTACATGCAGCTAGTACCGCTTGCGGCTTGTGCTTAAATACACTGCCATCGTAGTGTCGAGTCTTGAGAGTCCCACATAGAGAATTTCCCTGCAGCGGGCAAAAGGTATAGAGGCCGTATGGTTTTACGGCAGGGCTTCGATCACTAATGTGTACTTGTGCATGTATAATGATCGGGCGGATAATACTAGTAGGTTTTGGTTTAAGCCGGATCCTAGTATTATATTGATGGATTTATTTCATCTCTTTGTATTCGTATTCTTCGGAATACGGATGCGGGTATGAATATACGGATGAAGCGAATTCTCGTAACTTTCTCGGGAAAGCTTCTATAAGTTGGACACCTTATTAGGGTTTTATTCTTTATTGGATTAAACAAAATGAGGTGGAGGAAATGAGGTGGATTTCTATATTTAATCTAGCATGGCTACGTGTTGACTCATGGCATGACTCACCACTAGATATTTATGAAGCATGGCTGATATTTTGTTGTGATAATTATCTAATGAATTATTGATATGCTTCAATTTTCTAAAAGAGGACAGCTAAGCTTCATTCAAGTTCACACTCCACTCTCATTTTCTTCAAGTCTTCTTCTTCTTCTTCTAAACACAAAAAGATCTCATGTGTTAAGAATACTAAGGTTCTAAGAGACAAATTAAATCATCTTCTTACTCTATACCCTCTAGGACTTCTAGTTTAGCGAACTAGAAGCCGTATTTACCTCGGATTTGAGGTAGGAGCTCGGACTATAGACTCTTGGGTGGATCGTCTTTGACTCGAGGAGGCCGTCGAGGTTGCTTCGATCCATTTAGATCCTTGAAGCCTACGATGACAAGGAGGACAGCGAGAAGACCCGAAGGACATGATACTATGAGGTATAACATTCATCCGAGTAGTTAAACCTCAAGTAGTTAGCGAGCTAGGGTTTTTGATCGATCCTTGGTTCTAGTCGGGGTTGCGAAACCCGTATAAATCATTTTTTGCAATTTCCGCCTCCCCGCGAACATGTGGGGTGCGCGACATCGACTTACAGTAGTATTAGAGCCTCTCATAAAGCTTAGATAGTTTTTAGCGACTTCAGAAATCTGCCGTTTTTGTCGTGCAAAAACTGCCGATAAAAACAGTTTCCAAAATGATGGTTTGAGATGTTTGCAAACCCCGCGGGCTCACGGTTTGAACTGAGAAGCCACGGGGTGGTGCATGGGCATCTCAGGGTACCCCGGGGGTACCGAATGGCTGGGCATACTCCCCAAGACAAGCACAAGGTGGTCTTGGCGGTGGGGACTCGAAACTGCCTTACCTTAGGCAGTTTCAGGTCTGCCTCACCCCCTGTCCATCTCGTGGTGGCCTCGGGGGTGGGGCACCCCCTCTAGGCCCCCAACTTGAATTTAATTTCATGCTATAACTCTCCACGAAGTTTCAGGCGCATTTCATTTTGATTCAGACTTCCGAATTGGCTTAAAACGATCATTTTTGGAACTTTAGCTCACTGGATTTTCAAGTTTTGGAAAATTGGTTAAGTTTGCTAATTGCGTGCGGAATTCTAATATCGCAGTTACTTTACAAGCTTTGTGATGTGTATATGTGTTTGGAAACGTCGACTAATTGTTATTCGTCGATTAGTCGGGGTTGCACATATCTATGATGTTGTCATGTTGGTTTGTGTATATGAACTTGTTGGATCGTCGTGGATGAATAACCGGGGATGTGAGATGAGGGTTTTCTTTCTTTAATTCGATGTAAAAAATTTGTGAAGTGATGTAATATTATTTTCTGGGGCACATCCGGATTGAGGTTGTAGCCACCGTTGTATTATTTCTTTTACTGTTTTTTCTCCTAGGATACACCCAAGGTGGGGTGCACAAACTACCGGGTACTTTGAAGTACCGAGTGGCCTACTCAATTTGCTGAGGGAGGTTGCTTCACTTTGAGTATTTAGCAGGTAATTTGCCGCACCCATAGGGGTCTAGGGTGGGGTTTGGCTATTCATCTCGACCGTAGAATCCGTCTTTCGTTACAGGCTTAAACGAAACGCGAAATTCCTAGTATATCCAATATGTTCATCTGTGATCTGGAATGCCTATTATTGTATGAGAAGAATGTAAATATCTATATATGATATCTAGTAGGCGTTGCTTATGTTTTGCATCCGTGCTAGTCTAGCCTTCGCTCTGTCGTTAGTTAAGTAACCTAACGAATGATGACGCGGCTCAGTGGCAAATGCTGATGGCATAAGTGGACGTGGTATTTTCGTCTTTTTCTGTGATGATAGGTGTAAATGATGGGACTGCATTACATTAATGCAAAGCAAACAAACCAAAGCTTAATCGTTGGAACAAATTTTAAAACCACTCGGTTATTTTAAAACAGGAGACTTTTAAATGCGGAGCTTAAACCACTCCTTTTAAAATCTATCAGGTTCCTTCGATTATAGCAAGTTCACTACGTTCACGGTTTCGCCAAAACCATTCGTAGCCCTCCGTCATTTCAGTTGAATATTCAGTAGTATTCAAGTTATGAATTTTGACCTTTGCCAAGGCATAGTGTTTGGTAACTACTGGATATTCATCTGTAGTATAGATAGATGCGTTGGTTTGGGACAGTCGTACTGCTATTTTGGCCTTTGTCAAGGGTATGTGCGAGTGGGTTCAAATTAACCTGGACAATGACGGGTAGAACTTGACATGTGACTTAAGATATGTTGGCCTTCGTCAAGGTCATAAGAGCATAGGGTAAAAATCCACATCGGGAGTTTCTAAAGAAACTGAAACTTGCTAGTGCTGCATACCATTTGGAGTGTGATAATGTTGGTAGGATTCCTTCAGGATTGTCACACAATGATATTTGGATCCCGATCCTACTGTGAGTATCAACTACTCCTCGGGAGATTTTTCACTTAACGATCAATGCTATAAACCAAGTAGGTGTCTAGAACAGTGTTAGCGAGGCTACGCCTCCAGGGAAAAGAGCTTATTTAATTAAGGAACTTCGCGAAAGCGTCGTAAAACCTCCCTCGAAGTACCGACACTAGCCTGGCCCAACGGTTAAGCAAGTATTGTACGGTGAGATTAAATCCTGACTAATTCTTATTTTATGGTTTGAGGAAGGATTCGAGAGACAGTGGGAGCCATCCTGTTTAGATAAATTAAAAATAACCAATCTAAACTTGCAAGAGAATCATGCTAAGTGTTTTCTTCTCTCTCTCCTAATTGCAATGACCAGGTGACCAGATTAGGTTACAGATAGATAATAAAATGACCGAGTTATACTATAATGACTAATAAAGGTTTGTCCAGATGTCTATTAACTATGACAAGCGGACCACCTCAATACTATTCAAAGCCCCCGCCGTCCTAGGTCCAGTTTTCACCGTCGCGGATGTTGATATCCGTAAGACAAGGGAAAAAGACTGTGCGAATGCCAAGTACCTCGTGTTGGCCTAAGTAGATGGTGTATACCAGAGGCAGCATGAGAAGATGGACTTAGTTTCCATCTTCCTCCATAACAATGTTTTATATGGACTCGTATCACAAGATATGAGACCTCGAAAGAATTACTTCAAGCGAGGTTGGCTGTCAGGTCATCTGTAGGGGACCATATCCCTATAATGATTAGCTATATTAAAAAGCTCACGGACCTGGAGACCACGTTGGAGAACGAGTCATATGCTGACTTGATTCTACAGTCCCTACCTCCTACTTGCGCCCAGGGGAAGAAAGTTATATTTCCAGTTGAGGGCATCCTGAAGGAAACTAGGGAGACACTCGCTCTACTTATTAGGGAATCTTCCTCTTCTGGATCTAAGGAAGATGCTAAGGGTGAAAAGAAGAAGACCTCCACAAAGCCGATATACGGTGTCAGTAAGGTAGATGGAAAGGGTAGGGCAAAAGTTTTGGGGTTAAGAGTAGGGAAGGAGGGATGTTCCTATTGTTACAGGAAAGGGCATTGGAAGAAGGGATGCATGGCTTGGAAAGCCAGAATCCAGGATCCGAACCACGTTGTGGCTTCGATTTCAGGTGTGTTTGTGATTGAAAATAGTCTGTCAATTAACTCTACTTCCTGGGTATGAGATACCAGATCAGGATCTCATATCTGTAATTCATTACAGGCTTTGAGAAACCGTACAATTATCAGGGTAGGTGATATGACTGTTAGGGTTGCTAACGGAATGAGCGTGGACGCTGTATTCGTAGGGTATAACACCTAGAATTGACAAGTGGGCAGATATTGATTTTACATAACTGTTTGTGTGTACCTAGTCTAGTTTGTAAGCGATGTGATCCACATCCTTCTAAATCAAAGTTTGATTGGGTGAGGTATACTAGAGGATAGTATATACGTGTTAAATTAAGCTCAGGTTTTCAACGTCCAAAACACACTTAAAAGAAACTCTCCAGAATCAAATAGAATTTTCTTATGGCATTGTAGACAGGGTCACATCAGTGAAACACGGTTGTCGAAGTTATATAGAGAGAGATATTTGGATCTGTTCGAATATCAGTCTTATGCAACTTGTCAAACTTGTCTCATAGAAAAGATGACAAAGACTCCGTTCACTGGACATGGAGTAAGAGCGAGTGAGCTCTTAGGCCGTATACACAGCGACGTGTGTAGTCCAATATCTACAGATGCACGAAGTGGTTATTCCTATTTCATTACTTTTACGGATAATTTATCTAGGTTAGGACATGTCTTCTTGTGAAAGCATAAATCCGAACCCTTTGAAAAATTCTGGGAATATAAGAATGAAGTGAAAAAACAAACAGGAAAAAGTATCAAGACACGGAGATCTGATCGATGTGGCGAATACTTAATTGCCGAGTTCCTGGATTACTTAAAAGAGAATGAAATTCTTTCTCAGCTTACTTCTCCATACACATCACAACACAACGGTGTATAGGAAAGGCAGAACAAAACCCTATTGGATATTGTTCGTTCCTTGATGAGTAACGCTGAGTTACCACGATCCTTCTAAAGATATGCACTAAAATTAGCTGCATATCTTTTGAATAAGGTTCCTACCAAGGCTGTGCCTACCACACCATATCAGATATGGAGTGGGAAGAAACCCTATCTTCAGCATCTGAAAATATAGGGATGTCCAGCTTTTGTTGAAAAGCTGTATGCGGACAAGCTTGAGGCACGCTTAGTATTGTATAGGTTTGTGGGATACCCAAAGAACTACAAGGGGTATCTTTTCTATTACGCAGAGGAACAAAAGGTTTTTGTTCCTCGTCATGCCCACTTTTTAGAAAATCAATTTTTTGTAAAAGGAAATAGTGGGAGCACAATAGAACTGGAAGAAATTCCAGAACCACAAACTATTACTGAAAGTATGGTAGAACCAGAGGTTTCAAAAGAACCGAACATCCCTGTGCCAATCCGCAGGACTACTAGGAAGTCTCATTTGCCTGATAGATACTACGGTTTTCTTATAGACGGGGATCGAGAGGATTTCACAATGACAATGATGAGCCAACTAGCTTCTAGTAAGCCATTCAGAGCAACGACTCGGTAAAATGGCTGGATGCAATGCGGACCGAAATGGAGTCCATGTACACCAACAAAGTATGCACTTTGAATATTGCTCCAGAAGGGGTAAAACCCATATGTTGCAAATGGATCTTCAGAAAGAAGATTGTTGTAGATGGATAGGTTGAAACCTATAAGGCTAGACTTGATGCAAAAGGTTTTTGTCAAAGACCCGGTTTGGACCATGATAAAACCTTTTCTCCGGTATCTATGGTCAAATCCATTCGGATACTTCTTGCCTTTTCTGCCTCCTATGATTTTGAGATCTGACAGATGGACGTAAAGACGGCTTTTCTAAATGGTGATTTGGAAGAGTGCATCTATATGGATCAGCCTGAGGGTTTCAATTAGAGTGGGAGCAGTAAGACAGTGTGCAAGTTGCTTAAGTCCATTTATGGACTAAAGCATACATCGCGGAGTTGGAATATCTGTTTTTATTGAGACGGTCATAAAATTTTTTGGCTTTATCAAAAATCCAGATGAACCATGCATTTATAGTAAGATTGTAACAAGAACTGTGGAATTCCTCGTTGAGTACATGCATGACATTCTCATGATAGGAAATGACATTCCTATGCTACAATCAGTCAAAGGATTCTTGTCACAGAGGTTCTCCATGAAAGATCTGGGTGATACCAACTACATTCTGGGGATCCAGATCTATCGTGATAGATCAAAGAGGATGGTGAGACTTTCACAGTAAAGGTACAACAACACCATACTAAAAATACTTAGTATGAATGATTCTAAGCACGGTTGTCTACCGACTTGTCACGGAATCACCTTCTCCAAAGATATTTCTCCAAAGACTGATTTGGAAAGGGCTCGCATCACATCTATACCCTACGCTTTTACGGTAGGCTCTATAATGTATGCGATGTTGTGTACCGGACCAGATGTTTCTTACGCACTTAGGATGGTAAGCCGGTATGAGTCAATCCTAGGGGAGAAACACTGGATAGCAGTAAAGAACATTCTCAAGTACCTGAGAAGGACTAAGGAGATGTTCTTGGTGTATGGCGGAAAATACCTCCAGATCAAGGCATTTGCTGACTCCAGCTTCCAGAGTGATAAGAATGACTCCAAGTCCATATTGGGTTATGGCTTTACCCTCAGTGCAGCGGCGGTCTGTTGGAAGAGCTCCAAGCAGAACATCGTTGTAGACTCGATGATGGAAATGGAGTAGTTCGCTGTATGAGACACCGCAAAAGAAGCAGTCTTGATATGGAAGTTCTTAACTGAACTTCAGGTGGTTCTTTTTATTGCTGGTCCAATACTTTAGTATTGTGACAACAACGGAGCTATAGATTTAGGGAAGGAACCCAGGTCCCATCAGAGATCCAGACATATCTTAAGGCGGTACCACCTGATTAGGGAGATCATTGATCCCTAGGAGATTGAGGTGAGGAGAGTAGATATGGAGAACAACACTACAGATCCGCTCATAGAGGCTATCCCTCAGACAGTGCTCGAGAGGCTATTCGAGATCTTAGGTCTGCGATATACCAGTGTATGGCCTTAGTGCAAGTGGGAGATTGTTAGTGATATATGCCCTAGAGGCCATTATTGTATCATACTGGATTGTATATTACTTAATGGGAGCTTGGGATATACACAGATATAGTAATAGTCTTGCTCAAAATGGTAGTATGCTACCTGGTTTGTTTCTACCTCAATATGTGCATGTGTTTCTTTTAGCATATCGCTTATACATATTGGTAGAGCCCTTAGGATCTTTGCCTGATCACCAGCGTTATGATGTCAGTCACAGTAGTGGGGGTTGGGTAGTCTATAAGCACATCCTATACAGGTCCTTAGTTATAGGATTATCGAGACGGGGCATCGATACTCCACATTAGATTAGTGTATACGCTTCTCATCCCAGCAGGGGAGATGGTCTGTCCCACAACCATTAGTACGTCACACTGGAGATAGTATGCAGGTGCTCATTAGGATATGAGTACACTGGACATAACTCATCGGGAACTGTTGGTGGGTATTATACCTATCGTCGGGTAGCAGTTCTAAGATGACGTGAGTATAACTTAGTCCGTCGACTTGACATCGCTGCTTCGCCTTGAGTGTGTTCCCACTGTAGTTTGATTACTACCCTACCATGGCTCAAATGAGGCATGGAAACAGGTAGTAGTTGGGTGCAGTCCTGAAGCAGTTGGAGGCAGTGGCGGTTAGATATGATTCGTCTCTCCCGGTATTGAGGGTTGATATCGTGCTGTGTTCGGAAGGCCATTACATAAAGTCCTTGGCCAAGGAAAGCGAGATTTACTGGTAGCTACTCCAGTAGTTTCTCAGGGTGTTTTGGGCTACTCTCCGACACAACTTATTGCGCTATTAGCGGTTTGAAGATTACTGCCCCCTAGGCCTGATATGCGATACTCTTAGACGAACAGACCAGACTGTACGGAGATTGTCACATATAGGCTGTTAGTGTATATGCTATAGAGGCCATTACTGTATCATACTAGTTTGTATATTACTTGATGGAAGCTTGGGATATTCACAGCTGTATAGACAATCTTGCTCGAAATGGTAGTATGCTACTTGGTTTGTTTCTGCTTTAATGTGTGCATGTGTTTCTTTTAGCATATCACCTATACACATTAGTGGAGCCCTTAGGATCTTTGCTTGATTACCAGCGTTGTGATGGCAGTCACACTAGTGGGGGCTGGGTAATCTACAAGCACATCCTTATACATGTCCCTAGTCATAGGATTATCAAGATGGGGCATCAATACTCCGGAGTAGACTAGCGTATGCGCTTCTCATCCCAACAGGGGAGACGGTCTGTCCCACAGCCGTCAGTACGTCGTACTTGGGATAGTATGTGGGTGCTTGTTAGGTTACGAGTACACTGGACAGGACTCGTCGGGAACTGTTGGTTGGTACTATACCTATCGTCAGTTATCAGTTCCCAGGTGACATGAGTACAGCTTAGTCCGCTGACTTGACACTGTCACTTCGCCTCGAGTGTGTTCCCACTGTTCTTAGATTGCTACCCTACTACGGCTCAAATGAGTCGTGCAAACAGGTAGCAGTTGGGTGCAGTCCCGAAGAACTTGGAGGCAGTGACGGTTAGACAGGATTCGTCTCTCTCGGTATTGGGGGTTGATATCGTGTTGTGCCTAGGAGAGCCATTACACATAGTCGTCCTTGGCCAGGGGAAGTGAGATATACTGGTAGGTTTTCCAGTGTTATCTCAGGGTGTTCTGGGCTACACTCCGACACGATTTGTACCGCTAGTAGGGGACTGACGTTTACCACCCCCTAGGCCCGACATGCGATATTCTCAGACGAACAGACCGGACTGTACGAAGATTGTCACATTCAGGCTCAGTAGGAGTTCGGATGGGTTCACCTCATCAGTCTTCTTATCGGCATCTACCTGGGGACCGTTACGTACAGCTAGTACCGCTTGCGGCCTGTGGTTAAACCCACTGCCAGCGTAGTGTCGAGTCTTTAGAGTCCCATACAGAGAGCTATTCGCCTTTGGGCAAAACAGAGTAGAGCTCGTATGGTTTTGCGACAGGGCTCGTTCACATCCTCGCACTTGTGCACGTTTGGTGTCCGGGCAGTTATTACTAGCGGGCTTTGGTTTAAGCCAGATCCTAGTATATGTTTTGGGATTGGTTTTTGTCACGTCCCGAAAGTACGGAACATGACCGGCACTTAAACTACGAAACGTCTCGAGGCGTACGTAATCTAAGTAAGCCGAAAACCCAGAAATCCAAACCAAGAAAAGTAGTAGAGGGAAGGAAAACCAATTTAAATCAAGTAGTTTTAATAGCATAAGCCGAATTATGCGTTTTTAAAAAAACATCAATTATTTCCTGAAAATTTCGGCAGAGTCTCCTTTGTAAATACTGGCCCCCAAACGGGATACAACATGAATAGTATACGAAATCAAAAAAAGGCATCCCCAAGCAGGAGCTAGCTCTTCGTCAATCGACGCTCACAACCACACAAGCAATATAATATACAACGCCAAGGACGAGGATCAAAACTCAAAAGTAAACTCAAAACCACAAGAAATCCATAGAAATATAACGCGTGACTCTAAGGCCGAAAGAATTACATCACTGGTCTCTATCTCAAAATAAATACATGTTTGGTTGATGTAACTTCTAGATACAACAGAGTAATAATATATAAGGTATATAATGGGGGGTACGATACAAATAAAACCACCTACTAGCAAATCACCTTGAAAAGGAAGTAGTGCCAGCAAAGCCGTAATTAAACCTGTACGGCAAAACCTGTAAGAAACTGTGGCACAACGGGGGTGAGGTGCCAACTCGTGAGTAGAAAAACATCTACGAACAGAAACCGCATGAACAACGCAATCCTAGGTCATAAGATCATAATATATCCTCAAATATATAACATGCAGCCTATAACAATGGCTAGGGTAAATATCTAACCTGAGTGTAATCCCATGTGCCCGTGTCAGTGCCTCAGGTAGCAATCTATCATGTGGATGATGTATAAATGCATGAAACAGAATGCATGTACTGAAGAAAACCGCTTTCATAAATTAGTGAGATTTCTGTATCTTTTTTAAAAAAACGAGGTATCATAAATAAATCAGCATAAACAGTGCCTAGCATCGACACAAAACAAATATCCAAATATCTCGATATCTCCGTGTCGCAATATCTGTACCTCAATATCTCAAATATCTCTGTATGTCTCAATCTCACTATCTAGGGCGCCGTCAGTCCAGACCGGCCCCTACCATCAATCTCAAGACCACGACGGTATCCTCCGGATATCCGACGCGTCGGGTAATATCACCGGTCGGTAGTGCTCCCCTGCCAGGGTCAACGCCATCATCTGCGATCCTCTTGCCCCGGTGTACCGCACCGGATCCACCATGTACCCGAAAAGGTTCCTCCACTTCTCGAACTCGGGTCTCGAAATCTATCAGCAAAACTCATGGTGGACGACTCATACATCATGGGAAAACTGCACTTTTTCTTTTAAAAAGAGAGAGAAAAGAATTTTATAAATGTTTTTGCGGTTTTCCCCCAAATCTCGGAAATCTCATGAAAATCCGAATCCAAATCCTCAATAGCATGTAACAGTGAATATAAGCATAAAAATCCATGAATGTGGCATATCAATGAATAATAACATGCATGATGTAGCAAGCAATGACTACAATGTCTAAACTAGCATATAAGGCAAGTACACAAATATCAAGTCTAAACTATTAGCTAACAACCTATGTTAATGATATAGTATTTTCTAAAGTGTTCGTGACATGGCAATTACCGATGAAGATGTATGTGAGCCGGCAAGTAAGTGTACGTGGTACATACGCGTTATCGGTAATGGTGCTGGTGTCCTAACAGCATGATATTAACAATAGAATATGAATCATAATATAAGCATGCGATGCGGAGCGAACAGCAATAATGAGCGGGAGCTAAATAATAGACACAAAGATAACAAATCTATATTTAATATAAATCTAGTCTAACAACTACACTAAACTAAAAGGCTAAGCTAACTGGCAACTGAAGATAAGGAACCCGCCTAACCTCTGAGTCGATACATATACCTACATGTATATGTTAGTCGGTGATCTTGCCTCAATAATATCACATCCGATACAATATCAATAATCAGACATTCCCAAGTCAAGAGTGCGGATCAAACATCAATATATAGCTCGTACGTAAATCCGTCGTACGGCATCCCCAAATCTGGGTACAGGTCAGTATCACATTCATCAATTTAATCATTTGGTATCCTCTTTATCAAAGATCATAATCCGGGGTGCTGATCTACATCTAGTACAATACTAATATCATCAATCTAATCATGATCTGACTGATGATCTACCGCCACATACAAACCGATATCATCATCAAATATCGTCATAAAGAGGTATACATCGCCTAATGCGACCTATTATGAATATCTTATCATATCTTATCTCATGTCACGATCACATGTCAACAGTTCAATGTATAACACTATTCATATGTATCGTCGTCCCAAGATCCGTTATAACATCAGGACGTATCTCAAATACGAATCCTGCTATAACACCGATCTCACGGTCTCAAATCAATCTCATCGAGTCACCTCAAATCCCAAACACTATCCTCAAATCCAGTATGTGAACACATAGTCCTATACCCATGTGAACACAACAATACATATTCTCGTATAAGCACAAATGAAAGAAGAATGTATGCAAGTATGAGTGTGTGTGTGTGTGTGTGGTGCAACCACTACTCTAGGGTTTCGCAACACTAAACCTATCCAATCACACCTAAAATCTATCTTTATCATCAATAACTCAACAATATTTAATCAAAACATATATGTGTATACGTCTTCGTATGCATCACCATGAACTGCGGGGTCGCTATACGCCATCCACCCGACTTCTTCCCGTAGATATAAATCAACTCACCTCGTCCTCCCTCGCTGGTGCCGACGTCGCCACACGCTTGCTTGACGTCTCGAAGTCCACATGGGGTACCTATATGTCATTAACGCACCGTATCGCATTAAAATCCAAATTCGAAATCGGAACGGCATACGAAAATCAAATCGGCACGCGTATCACGCATAGGTCAAAACCTATCACCTACGCTTGCAAGAATAGCCAAACTAACCCTCGATGTCGATGTACAAACGTCGAATCATCGAGAAAAACCCAAACACACTCATTTGTGCAATCACGAACACTAATTATAATATAAAATAGGTTATAATTCACAAAATCCCCAAACTCACTTTAAAAGCCATTTTTCCGAAAATCTAGCAAGCAAAAATTACCCGATTTAGTATAAAACTCGACGTTTAAACAAATCTAACGGCCATAATACTTATTAAACATCTTAAATAAGTCATAAAAACCATTTCCATAATTTAATCTCATTAAATTTCACTAGCCCCAAAATTCTAGTTTACAAATTAACCAATTTTAACAATTTTATAGCAAAAATGCACATACAACAATCTAGCTTGGATTTGCAAGATCTAAAGCATTAAACTACATTTTATAATGTTAATGAAGTCATGAAAAACCCAATTACATTTTTCTCTTAATCAAATTCAAGGTTTACAAAAACCTAGTTTGCAATTTAAGCAATTTGGACAAATTACATATAACAAGTGCAATTTAATCAACCAAATTAGGTTTTACATACATTAAGATGTTAAACTAAACCTTGCATCCCTAATGATATAATAAAAACTCTAATTGAAATTACAAACCCTTACTATATTTTTCAAAACATTCAATTAATCCCAAACTATTAACTAACTATGCTTGATTTAAAGTATTCAAACAACAATTTAACAAAAGGTCAAGATTTATACCTCACAAGATTTGAGATCTAGCATGAAAATCTTGACCTCCAATTTGAAAACTTTTCACCAAAATCCATGCTTGAGAGGCTAAGGAAAAATGGGTAGGAGTTGGATTTTTATTTTGTGGGATTTTTGTGTTGATTTTGAAGCATTTTTTATTGGATTTGGGTGTGAAATGAGGTGAGGAAAAAGTGTGGGCTGCTGCTGTTGGAGAAGGGGAGCTCGGCCAGGAGTTGTGGGAGAGAGGAGAGAGAGTCAAGTGGGGAAAATGATATCAAGTCAACCCAAGGTCAAAGCCCATACTTATATATTCTTTTATTCTTTCATTTCCTTTTTCTTTTCATTTCTTTTGGGCAAAACAAGTGGGGAAATGAGGAGGGGGAAACTTGGGCTGCTGATTTGGGGAGAGGAGAGAGGATGTGGGTGAGAAAAAAAATGATAAATGATATACCCCAACATCTATTTACACTAATTTCACTATTTAAGCATTTTTTCTTCAATATTTTCTAAACCGTTTTGGCAAAAGATTTCGTTTCAGAAACAATATTTTACATGTCAGTTTAGTGTGTCATGAATTATAAAATTTGTATCAACTCATTCCAATTTTTAATTTTCCCTAATTAAATGTATTAGTGACGGCTTAAAATAATTAATTTCGGAAAATTTTTCAGAAAATTTGAAATTTCACCAGTGGCTCAATAAACACCAAATACTAGTAATTACATTGCTAGAATATGTAAATTTAATTTTATAATAAAGATATTTGTATTTTGACATTTTACAAAGAACCCCCTTATTTTACCGATTTTCCGAAATTTCACCGAAACGATTTTCAAAACGTTACAATCTTCCCCCCTTAAAGAAATTCGGTCCCCGAATTTAAATTAAAACTCCCCCAAAAATACTAAAATATCTAAGCAAAACCATCAAGTAGTCGGGGCTCCGAAATCATAAATACATAAAACAAATCGTAGCGCAATGCATGCGCATGAAAAATGAGCATATAACTCAAAATCAAAACTCCGTCAAGCATCTCGCAATCATAGGAGTCAGGATAAAGATACAAATGTCAAATCCAATACAAAATCAATATGATATAACTCGAAACTATAGACATAAACATCAAATCTATATATGTAATTATCTGAAGGAAATGCATGCCAAATCTCTTAAGCGCTGTGCAATGCGCAGAACACTGCACAGTGGCGGACGTCTATCATAAGAAAATAACCACATACATATATACCTTTTGTTTAAAATGTACGTTCCACCGTTTTGGGAAACAATCTAAAAGGGTTTCCTTGTTTTAAACATTTCGTGTCATATTTGACACGTAGATAAATACTGAGACTATAGCTCGCTTTTCGGAATTCCCTTCGATAGCTATCAATGCATGCAAAATACATTCAGGTACTGTCCTCTGACTAGTCCTGCTCAGTATGAAAACACATAGCAAATGTCATAAACACGTACTGCTCTATAAGAAATCAATCCCAAAATATGCATATGAATACGACGTGCGTCTGGTGCGCACAGAAATCAAAATCCATATATGTGCCATACATGCGCACAAAAACAACATCTAAGTGCATCGGTGTGCACACAACATTTATCATAGGCAACGTGTATGCCAGACAGCAAAGACAGGTGCATCTGACACGCACGAAGAATCTCGATTTAGTGCATCGAGTGTGCACCAAAATCGCATCTCAAAACATGCGCCCATCATGCGCGAAAATCCAAATCAGGTGCACAAGGTGCACAAAACCAATATCGAGTATCACAATCGAAATCGAAGTCCAGTGCATCTAAGTGCACAAAATGCGTATCACTGCACTGCAAGCATATGTGAACTATACCGAGTGCAAAACCAAATCGTATGCGTATATACGCACAAATCAACTCAACTGTATGAAATCCATATAATCACAAACATGAGAAACCAAGCCATGAAAACTATATCAAGTGCAACAGCTGTGCAAAAATCGTAAATACTCAGTAGGTGCCACCATGGTGCATGAAAACAAATATCATGAAACTCAATCATCAAAATCGATCATGCGAATAGATCGCCCAAAATACCGAAATCAAGTATGGCGGAATAGTCTCACTCAAGCACATCCTCAAGAATCTCTGGCCAACTGTCGTGGTCACTCATAGCATGTCTCATCAATGATCATGAACTCTAGTCTGCTGGTGTGCGTAACATGACCACTCTTGGGTCCAAGTCTTCTCGTAATTCATTCCAGAAAGGTCCTGTCGAGGTCTCTCCCAAATCTCGTCTCTGCCGAACTGTCCGGAAGTTATCGTCCTTTACTATATCTGTTTTTTGTTCCGGAACGGCTGCATACTCATCGCGACTCCTTTTGGAAGGTATATCCAAGCACAATGCCTCGGCATGTGTATCGCATCTCTGATGTCGGCGGAGTGGAACGTCATCTTATCCAGATCTTGTACGGACCTCTTACTCCACTTTTCTCTAATGTCGACTGCTTCGGACTCGTCTCGTCGTGGCTGCATGGACTAAGCTCCAACGTCTATCCTCGTATCTGGAGTCTCCCAAGAAATGCATCTCACCACCCAGCATCTGAATGAAGTCGAACCATCCAATCGATTCGTCAAAACCTCATAATCCCCAAGAGCTCAACATCTTGGGTACAGTTTTATTGTATTGAGTACGTACCACAGCATCGATGGTCCAGCCGTAGAAGGGCAAACCCAAGCCTCACTAATGGCGCCGTGGAACTGCCGCAAACCCTAAGGTTCAAAGGCTTTCACACGGTCATTAAGTCGAGTTAGGGTTTCATTCTTCTAGAGGGTCCTTAGAATTGCCTGCATGTCTTTCCGAATACTTTAAACTTGGAATAATAGGTTTCAGACATTCGATCGTCTCTATCGACTCTCAACGTATCCGCGTGAAGTCGTCTCTAGCTGGAATCAATCTATCTGATGACCACGCATCGGGGTAGCGAACGAACCACGTGTCCTAGTCATTCATCGTCGGTGACTAGCGACCTTCTCTCATCTCTTAGTACAACTCGTACTGCAATAGCTCCAACATCTGGGGCGATATCTCGTCGTTCGCAGCAACAACTGGCTCACTCGTCTACACGCTGAACCGTGCCTTAATCATCATGAATAAGCAATACATCAACGGTCATCAAAATCTGGTTGGCCTCTATCAGTGGCTCAATCCTCTGGTACTGATCGGCACATCCGAGTAATCTTATACAGTGATCCATCAAACGCTCGTGGCGTGAAAACACAATAAAAAGACACATCTCTGCAATCGTGTGTCGCCGGAATTATGCCCTGGTCAGTCCTCGTTTGTAACGAGCTCGTGCTGACCGCAACTCTAGCTGTACCTCTCCCTGCCCGTAATCGTGGCAGCAAAACATAACGGGTACCGATGAGGCTAGATCAGGAATGAATATAATAATGAACAAGGAAATGTACATCCTAAGGCTTCTTAAGTGGAGTAGCGTATCGTAAATATGCCGCGAAACATATCCACGGTACGTCACTCTACTTTAGTCACCTATTCCATCAACCAAAGGTCATCTTACGCTCCGAAGATAAAACCTAACGCTATGATACCAACTTTATCACGTCCCGAAAGTACGGAACATGACCGGCACTTAAACTACGAAACGTCTCGAGGCGTACATATTCTAAGTAAGCCGAAAACCCAGAAATCCAAACCAAGAAAAGTAGTAGAGTGAAGGAAAACCAATTTAAATCAAGTAGCTTTAATAGAATAAGCCGAATTATGCGTTTTTAAAAAAACATCAATTATTTCCTGAAAATTTCGGCAGAGTCTCCTTTGTAAATACTGGCCCCTAAACGGGATACAACATGAATAGTATACGAAATCAAAAAAGGCATCCCCAAGCGGGAGCAAGCTCTTCGTCAATCGACGGTCATAACCACACAAGCAATATAATATACAAAGCCAAGGGCGAGGATCAAAACTCAAAAGGAAACTCAAAACCACAAGAAATCCACAGAAATATAACGCGTGACTCTAAGGCCGAAAGAATAACATCACTGGTCTCTATCTCAAAATAAATACATGTTTGGTTGATAGAACTTCTAGATACAACAGAGTAATAATATACAAGGTATATAATAGGGGTACGATACAAATAAACCAACCTACTAGCAAATCACCCGGAAAAGGAAGTAGTGCCAGCAAAGCCGTAATTAAACCTATACGGCAAAACCTGCAAGAAACTGTGGCACAACGGAAGTGAGTTGCCAACTCGTGAGTAGAAAACATCTACGAACAGAAACCGCATGAACAACGCAATCGTAGGTCATAAGATCATAATATGTCCTCAAATATATAACATGCAGCCTATAACAATGGCTAGGGTAAATATCTAACCCGAGTGTAATCCCATATGTCCGTGTCAGTGCCTCAGGTAGCAATATATCATGTGGATGATGTATGAATACATGAAACAGAATGCATGTACTGAAGAAAACCGCTTTCATAAATTAGTGAGATTTCTGTATCTTTTTTAAAAAAATGAGTTATCATAAATAAATCAGCATAAACAGTGCCTAGCATCGACACAAAACAAATATCCAAATATCTCGATAACTCTGTGTCGCAATCTCTGTACCTCAATATCTCAAATATCCCTGTATGTCTCAATCTCACTATCTAGGGCACCGTCAGTCTAGACCGACCCCTACCATCAATCTCAAGACCACGACGGTATCCTCCGGATATCCGACGCGTCGGGTAATATCACCGGTCGGTAGTGCTCCCCTGCCAGGCTCAACGCCATCATCTGCGATCCTTTTGCCCCGGGATACCGCACCGGGTCCACCATGTACCCGAAACGGTTCCTCCACACCTCGAACTCGGGTCTCGAAATCCATCAGCAAAACTCATGGTGGACGAATCATACATCATGGGAAAACCGCACTTTTTCTTTTAAAAAGAGAGAGAAAAAAGAATTTTATAAATGTTTTTGCGGTTTTCCCCCAAATCCCGGAAATCTCATGAAAATCCGAATCCAAATCCTCCATAGCATGTAACAGTGAATATAAGCATAAAAATCCATGAATGCGGCATATCAATGAATAATAGCATGCATGAAGTAGCAAGCAATGACTACAATGTCTAAGCTAGCATATAAGGCAAGTACACAAATATCATGTCTAAACTATTAGCTAACAACCTATGTCAATGATATAGTATTTTCTAAAGTGTTCGTGACATGGCAATTACCGATGAAGATGTGTGTGAGCCGGCAAGTAAGTGTACGTGGTACATACGCGTCATCGGTAATGGTGCTGGTGTCATAACAGCATGATATTAACAATAGAATATGAATCATAATATAAGCATGCGATGCGGAGCGAACAACAATAATGAGCGGGAGCTAAATACTAGACACAAAGATAACAAATCTATATTTAATATAAATCTAGTTTAACAACTACACTAAACTAAAAGGCTAAGCTAACTGGCTACTGAAGGTATGGAACCCGCCTAACCTCTGAGTCGATACATATACCCACATGTATATGTTAGTCGGTGATCTTGCCTCAATAATATCACATCCGATACCATATCAATAATCAGACATTCCCAAGTCAAGAGTGCGGATCAAACATCAATATATAGCTCGTACGTAAATCCGTCGTACGGCATCCCCAAATCTGGGTACAGGTCAGTATCACATTCACCAATTTAATCATTTGGTATCCTCTTTATCAAAGATCATAATCCGGGGTACTGATCTACGTCTAGTACAAAACTAATATCATCAATCTAATCATGATCTGACTGCTGATCTACCGCCTCATGAAAACCGATATCATCATCAAATATCGTCATAAAGAGGTATACATCACCTAATGCGACCTATTATGAATATCTTAACATATCTTATCTCATGTCACGATTACATGTCAACCGTTCAATGTATAACACTATTCACATGTATCGTCGTCCCAAGATCCGTTATAACATCAGGACGTATCTCAAATACGAATCCTGTTATAACACCGATCTCACGGTCTCAAATCAATCTCATCGACTCACCTCAAATCCCAAACACTATCCTCAAATCCAGTATGTGAACACATAGTCCCATACCCATGTGAACACATAAATACATATTCCCGTATAAGCACAAATGAAAGAAGAATGTATGCAAGTATGGGTGTGTATGTATGTGTGGTGCAACCACTACTTTAGGGTTTCGCAACACTAAACCTATCCAATCACACCTAAAATTAATCTTTATCATCAATAACTCAATAATATTTAATCAAAACATATGTGTGTATACGTATTCGTATACATCACCACGAACTGCGGGGGTGCTATACGCCATCCACCCGACTTCTTTCCGTAGATATAAATCTACTCACCTGGTCCTCGCTCGCCGGTGCCGACGTCGCCACGCGTTTGCTTGACGTCTCGAAGTCCACGTGGGGTACCTATATGTCATAACGCACCGTATCGCATTAAAATCCAAATTTGAAATCGAAACGGCATACGAAAATCAAATCGGCACGCGTATCACGCATAGGTCAAAACCTATCGCCTACGCATGCAAGAATAGCCAAACCAACCCTCGATGTCGATGTACAAATGTCGAATCATTGAGAAAACCCAAACACACTCATTTGCGCAATCACAAACACTAATTATAATATAAAATAGGTTATAATTCACAAAAATCCCAAACTCACTTTAAAAGCCATTTTTCCGAAAATCTAGCAAGCAAAAATTACCCGTTTTAGTATAAAACTCGACCTTTAAACAAATCTAGCGGCCATAATACTTATTAAACATCTTAAATAAGTCATAAAAACCATTTCCATAATTTAATCTCATTAAATTTCATTAGCCCCAAAATTCTAGTATACAAATTAACCAATTTTAACAATTTTATAGCAAAAATGCACATACAACAATCTAGCTTGGATTTGCATGATCTAAAGCATTAAACTATATTTTATAATGTTAATGAAGTCATGAAAAACCTAATTACATTTTTCTCTTAATCAAATTCAAGGTTTACAAAAACCTAGTTTGCAATTTAAGCAATTTGGACAAAACATATAACAAGTGCAATTTAATCAACCAAATTAGGTTTTACATAAATTAAGATGTTAAACTAAACCTTGCATCCCTAATGATATAATAAAAACCCTAATTGAAATCACAAACCCTTACTATATTTTTCAAAACATTCGATTAATCCCAAACTATTAACTAATTATGCTTGATTTAAAGTATTCAAACAACAATTTAACAAAAGGTCAAGATTTATACCTCACAAGATTTGAGATCTAGCATGAAAATCTTGACCTCCAATTTGAAAACTTTTCACCAAAATCCATGCTTGAGAGGCTAAGGAAAAATGGGTAGGAGTTGGATTTTTATTTTGTGGGATTTTTGTGTTGATTTTAAAGCATTTTTGATTGGATTTGGGTGTGAAATGAGGTGAGGAAAAAGAGTGGGCTGCTGCTGTTGGAGGAGGGGAGCTCGACCAGGAGTTGTGGGAGAGAGGAGAGAATCATGTGGGACAAATGATATCAAGTCAACCCAAGGTCAAAGCCCATACTTATATATTCTTTTATTCTTTTATTTCCTTTTTCTTCTCATTTCTTTTGGGCAAAACAAGTGGGGAAATGAGGAGGGGGAAAATTGGGCTGCTGATTTGGGGAGAGGAGAGAGGGTGTGGGTGAGTGTGGGTGAGAAAAAAAATGATAAATGATATACCCCAACATCTATTTACACTAATTCCACTATTTAAGTATTTTTTCTTCATTATTTTCTAAACCGTTTTGGCAAAAGATTTCATTTCAGAAACAATATTTTACATGTCAGTTTAGTGTGTCATGAATTATAAAATTTGTATCAACTCATTCCAATTTGTAATTTTCCCTAATTAAATGTATTAGTGACGGCTTAAAATAATATTAAAATAATTAAATTCGGAAAATTTTTCAGAAAATTTGAAATTTCACCAGTGGCTCAATAAACACCAAATACTAGCAATTACATAGCTAGAATATGTATATTTAATTTTATAATAAAGATATTTGTATTTTGATTTTTTACAGAAAACCCTCTTATTTTACCGATTTTCCGAAATTTCACAGAAACGATTTTCAAAACGTTACAGTTTTATCTCATTGTATTCGTGTTCCTTGGAACACGAATGCGGGTGTGTATGCATAATTGACAGAGGCAGAGGCAGAGGATTCTTATTAGGGTTGTTGACCGTTGACTTTTTTTCTAAACCCTAATAAGAATAAGAAATATGATTAATAATATTAATTATGTATTATTGTGCCATGGTTGAGTTGAACATTTGACTTTTGTTGACATGTTGACTTTGTTGACCGGTTGACCATTGTGGACTTGTTGACCATCATCATTTCATTTCTATGACTTTTGTTTACTTGTTGTTCTTTACAAAATGCATGAAATGATAATGGTCATTGAAACTAACCATCACAATTCTTAATTATTATTATTATCATCATTATTCTTTCTTTTGTGAGCATGGTTGTAAAAAGCCAAGCTCATTTTCTCACTTGATCACTCTCTCTCATCTAAGTTCTCCCTCTTCCTCTCTCTCAAGGCTCTCATGTCTCATGTGTTGAGAAGCATGAGCCATTGAGATAAAACCTTCAAAACTCTTCTCTACTCACTTTAGAGTACAAGGTCTAGCAAGCCAAGCACTTTAGTTTCCTCTCGGTTGAGGTAGGAGCTCAAGGTAGAGGCTTTCAGGTGGATCCTTCTTCGATAACAAGGGGACTACGAGGTGGAGCCGATCCAACCACTCCAAGGAGCAAGAAGAGAAGGAGTTCAAGACCTAGATATAACCCTCTAACATAGTAGTTAAACTTCTAGTTAGATTGCTAGGTTTTTGTTTAGCAAAGATCCTGTTTTTTAGTCCATGTTACCTTGCCATAAAAAATCGTTTTTACCGTTTCCGCATCCCCGTAAGAACCGGGACGGGTAACGTGGACCTACATAGGCTCAGTAGGAGTTCGGATGAGTTAGCTTATCGGCATTCTTATCGACACATACCTGAGTAGCCATTACGTGCAGCTAGTACAGCTTGCGGCTTGTGGTTAAACCTATTGTCAACGTAGTGTCGAGTCTTTAGAGTCCCATATAGAGAGTTTCCCTACACCAGGCAAAAGGTGTAGAGGCCGTATGGTTTTACGGCAGGGCTTCGATCACTAACGTATACTTGTGAACGTATGATGATCGGGCGGATAATACTAGTGGGCTTTGGTTTAAGCCGGATACTAGTATTATATTGATGGATTTGTTTCGTCTCTTTGTATTCATATTCTTCGGAATACGGATGCGGGTATGTATACACGGATGAGGGGCATTCTCGTAACTTTCTCAGGAAAGCTTCTAGAAGTAGGACACCTCATTAGGGTTTTATTCTTTATTGGATTAAACAAAATGAGGTGGATTTCTACATTGAATCTAGCATGGTTACTTGGTGACTTATGGCATGACTCACCACTAGATATTTAAGACGCATGGTTGCTATTTTTTTGTGATAATTATCTCATGAATTATTGATATGCTTCAATTTTCTAAAAGAGGACAGCCAAGCTTCATTCAAGTTCACACTCCACTCTCATTTTCTTCAAGTCTTCTTCTTCTTCCTCTAAACCCTAAAAGCTCTCATATGTTGAGAATCCAAGGGTTCCAAGAGAAAAATTAAATCATCTTCTTACTCTACACCCAGTATGACTTCTAGTTTAGCGAACTAGAAGCCGTAGTTACCTTGAATTTGAGGTAGGAGCTCGGACTATAGACTCTCGGGTGGATCGTCTTTGACTCGAGGAGGCCGTCGAGATTGCTTCGATCCATTTAAATCCTCAAAGCCTACGATGATGAGTAGGGCAGCGAGAAGACCCAAAGGACATGATACTACGAGGAATAACATTCATCCGAGTAGTTAAACCTCAAGTAGTTAGCTAGCTTGATCGAACCTTGGTTCTAGTCGGTGCTGCGAAGCCCGTATAAATCATTTTTGCAATTTTCACCTCCCCGCGAACACGTAGGGTGCGCGACATCGACTTACAACTTTGTGTAACGGCTTTCCAAACACTACATGATATCAACCCCCAATCCTATTTTATCGCTACTGTCTCCAAGTGCTTTGGGACTACACCCAACTACTACCTGTTTGCACGACTCCTTTGAGCATGGTGTAGGGATTTGCCTAGCACCATGGTTGGGGTTTGTTTTGAATCAAACATGCTACAATAAAATTTTAAAGGTGCTAAACAAAACCAACCATGAATCGAACTAGAAATTTAGGGTAACATAAATAAGTATCATATACTATCAAGTGTCTAACACTATGAGGAGGGAAATACAACTTTTGTAGACCTCCTCTTTATGGCTCCTTAGATCAACTTGGTATTTGAACCGGTTCCCTTAAGTCCTTCAAAGTCTACGACGATCCACCATGGAGTCCTTTTGCATAAGCTCCTAACTTCACTTGATCAAGATGGAAGTGAAGCAAACAATCTATACTAGTATGCAAAACTAACATAGATTGGTGATGAGGGTTGTGATCCCACTTAAAAACCTTTCCTTTTATTTTCTTCACTCACTTGAGAAAGCTAGAGAGCTTGAAGGAGGAAGAAGAAGGAGAATGACTAAGTTTGAGCTCTTTTATGATAATCCCACAATAATAATGAGAATAGAAAATAAATATGAGAGAGTCACACTCACCCAAAACCATGGTTAATAAATATCTAGATATTTTGATGTTGAGTTAAAGAACAAATGGAAAATGAAACCATGGTTTAGATTTAGGTCAACATAAGAAGTGTGTAGAAAAATTGTAACCATGATTTATTTCCATTTATTTTTCTTTTCCTCAATAATAAAAAATATATATAAATATATATATACCATGTGAGTCTTGCATAGCCATCTCCAATGTATCATCAACTATGTCACATGTATGCATACATGTGTGCATTAATATCAACATATATATATATATACATACATTCATGCATACATCATAAAGAAAATGGTTTTAATAAATGAGCTAATGGTCATTAATATTAAATCAACACTTGATTTAATAATCTGGTCATATCACATACTCGCATTTAATCAACAATAGTAAACGCTAGATTAAATGCGGTATTGTTTACTTGCATTTAATCAAGCTCTCGAGCATATCCACATATCCACCCCACATCGTTTCTCCGGAGCTAGGAAACCCCTCTGTGGGACTCTATACTCGTCAATATGCTGGCAGTCGGCAGTGATCACATCACAAACCGTCAGCGGCACTAGTTGTACCTAACGACTCCCAGGTATTGAGCGATCAGAAGAAAAACAACCAAACCTGTCAAAACTCACGTCGAGACAACTGGCAACACTTACCGTACAGTCCGGTCTCTTCGTCAGATATGCTGCATATCGAGTCTAGGGATGGTATCGTCGACCCTAATAACTCAATAAGTCATGTCGGTATTAGGCTTATAACAGATCGAGAAACTACTGATAACACTTATCAGTAAATCTCATCAGCCCTGGCCAGGGACTTCCTGTTATAGCCAATAAAGAGCAACATCAACCCCCAATACCGGGAGAGACGAAACCTCTCCTATCGCTCATTGCCTCCATGTGCCTCAGGGTCGTACCTAAAATCCACCTGTTTGTACGACTCAGTAGAGCTGTGGTAGGGTGCAGATCAAAGTACAGTGGGAGGACATACAAGACTCTATGACGATCTCTGGTCTAAAGACTAACCTATTCCAGTGTCACCTGAGAACTGCTATCAGACGATAGATGTAATACCACATAGAAGTTCTCGGCAAGTCCGTTCAGTGTACCCAGTCTCCACTGAGCATCCGTATACAATCTTTGGTGTCGCCATGCCAATGGATATGGGATCATCCATCGCCCATCATATGGGCCAAGAAGCGTATACGCTAGTCTACTCTAGAATATCGATGCCCCGTCTCGATACACCCATGATTAGGAACATTTTAAGGATATGCTTATAAACTACACATGTCCCACTGGTATGATCTACATCATAATCCCAGTAGTCAAGCAAATATCCTAAGGGCTTTATCAACATGTACAAAATGAGTAATATGCATGATCAAGTGACCATGTCAAGATAAAGAACAACCAGATAGCATACTATCATGTCGAGCAAGAATGTCCTCTGAATATATATATACACATACAGATACATCCACTATCAAATAATGGCCTCTAGGGCATATATATATCCAACAATCTCCCACTTGCACTAAGGCCAATTATTGGCGTATCTCATACCCAACATTTCAAAAAGTCACTCATGCTGCGGCTGAGGGAGGGCCTTGGTGAGTCGATATGTGGTGTTATTCTTTGTATCGACTCTCTGAATCTCGATCTTACGGAAATAAACTATCTCCCAGATCAAATGATATCGCCTCAGGATGTGTCTGGACCTCTGATGGGACCTGGGCTCTTTGGCCAACGCCATAGCCCCATTATTATCACAATACAATGGTACTGGATCAACAATAGTTGGAACTACTCCTAGCTCCGAGATGAACTTCCTCATCCAGACGGCTTCCTTGGCACCATCAATTGCAGCAATATACTCAGCTTCCATTGTGGAGTCTGCAACGGTATCCTGTTTGGAACTCTTCCAACATACCGCCCGTCCATTGAGGGTAAATACAAACCATGAGATAGATTTGCTATCATCCTTATCACTCTGGAAGCTCGAATCAGTAAAGGCCTCCAATTGGAGATCCCCATTACCATACACCAAGAACATTTCTTTAGTCCTTTGCAAGTACTTAAGAATGTTCTTCACAGCTGTCCAGTGATTCTCCCGTGGGTTGGATTGATACCTGTTTCCTACACCCAGTGCATAAGCTACATCAGGGAGAGTATATAACATCGCATACATATAGATCCTACGGCTGAAGCGTAGGGTATAATGCTCATGCGAGCTCTCTCTTCATCAGTCTTTTGGCAAAAGTCCTTGGAGAGAGTGACTCCATGACAAGCGGGTAAGGTACCCCGCTTGGAGTCTTCCATACTAAACCTATTTAGGATGGCGTTAATGTATCTGGTTTGGGAAAATCTGTAACATTTCAGAAAAATAAAATATTATTTTTAGGAATTTTTATAATCAAATAATAAATATATTAAATATTTTAATAAGGCGGTATAATTAAATACTGATAAATTTGGGGAAAATTTGGAAAATTATAGAAATTACTAAACTGAAGGAATTTTATGTGATTCATGCAAATTATAAGTTTTTATGATTAATTATACACTACTTAGTGCTAATCGCGATTAAATATCGCTAATCGCGCATTAAGCTTATTTTGTGCAAAACATGCACCATATCATTTTTACACTTGTGTTACATTTTATAACCATGGTTTCATTTGGGATTTATGTTTTGGTTTTAAAATTGAAAAGGGAAAAGAAAAGAAAAAGAAAAGGATTAGAATATTATACATGGGCGAGAGAGAGAGAGAGAGTGTGAGGGGTCAAGAGAGCCATACCCATTTGTTCCCTTCATTCTCCTTCATCATTTTCTCACTCCCTCATCTCTCATGGATGCCCCATCTCTACCTCCTCTTCATCCTCTAAAACCAACACCAAAACAACCTCAAAAGCTCATTCCCACTTTACAAAAAGCTTGCACAAGCTCACAAGCTACACTTTGGACAAAGAAAAATTTGATTTTGGTGCCCTAGGGGATTCATGAGTGCAAAATGAGGTAATTATCCATTATTAGGGTAGAATTTCCATTTTCTTTTGCATCCATGTTAATTTAAAACCGATATAGTGATATTTGGTGAGCTTCGGAAATTCCAAATTGGGGTTTGAGAAATCCTTGAGTTGTGAAGTGGAATTGAGTGTAGTAGTGATCTTAAAACCCCCTTAGTGATAACTTTTTGGAGTAAAACAGAGACTAGAACCCCTTAACCCGATATCGGAAAATTGTAGATTCTGTGCGGGTATAATGAAATCTGCTAACACCCAGGTGACCTAAAAATTATTTAGCGAACACAGAGAGATGTGCAGGTGATTTAGAGCATACCTTAAAGACCAGAGCCCCTACCCTAACACCATGGATGCAGAAATATTCTCTCTGGACGCAATTTGAGGCTAGACCTAGGCCAATGTGTCTTGTGTTTGCTTCATGGCTCCATCTCCAGTAAAATAGACCCTTTACATATGCAAAGTTGGCTAATTTCAGTTAGGGTAAAATCAGGGATCATTTTCATGAGTTGCTGTTTTGATTCGGGGTTATATTTTCCGTATTTTGGATTCTGAATTTTAGTATTTGTATTTTACCTCGATCACTTGACGTTTGTACGACGATTTCGAGGGTTGTTTGGTAGTTTGAAAGGCGTAGTCCATAGGTTCTAACCTATAGGCTTTTAGTGTATCGTTTTGGTTTGATTTAGATTTTAATGCAGGACGATACGCTATGATGTGTAGGTACCCTCCACGAAGACTTTAAGACGACAAGAAAGCACATGGCGATGTCGGCAAAGGAAAGCGAAGAGCAATGTGAGTAGATACACATCTACGAGGGAAGTCGGGTGGATGGCGTATAGCACCCCCGCAGTTCGTAGTGTAGCTTATGATATGTTATATATTTACATATGTGTTGTAATTTTGGATGATAGTGTCGTGGTTGATTTCTTAGTCGCGAACCATAGAATAAGTTTGCACATACGCACTCACACCCTTGCATGCATTGTTATTATTACTTGTGCGTATATGGGGATACGTGTATATATATATATATAAATATATATATATATGCCAGTCCCATACCTGTGTGTGTGTGTGTCTATATATATATATATATATATATATATATATATATATATATATATATATATATAGACACACACACACACAGGTATGGGACTGGCATATATATATATATATATAAATATACGTATACCTATACATGGATAATGAGGATAGTGGATGATATTTGGAGATGAGTTGATGAGTTTTGGCATGATGCTATGAGATCGGTGATATGTTTAGATTCGTATTATGAGATACGACATGAGATTTTAGCGGGCCTTCAGGCGTGTGTTTCATACACGCATTTATATGCAGATGGTATCAGTTTGTACTAGACTTAGATCTGTACCCCTATTCATGAGATATGATGATAATGGATACCAGATAAATGATGAGATGAATGTGATATTTCGACCCATACCCAGATTGGGATGCCGTACGATGGATTTACCGTACGAGCTATATACTGATGATAGATCCGCACTCTTGACTCGAGGATGTCATATTGTATATTGTATCATATGTGATACTATTGAGGCGGGATCACCGACTATTATATTTATATATATATATATATATATCGACTCAGACTTAGATGGTTTTCCGTTACCCTTTCGGTTAGACTGTTCGTTTAGTCCTGTAGTTTACTTGTAGATGTTAGACTAGACTCGAGTCATACCTATTTCCAAAACTAACGAATCGTGAGTATTTTAAAGACAGGCCAAGGGATTCTACAGATATTTCAAGGACGTAGCTCTTTTCTTAAAAACACCGTTGCCCCTACTTTTCCAAAACACCATGATTTATATGATTTCAAATGACAAACTGTATGGCTCGTATAACTAATGTAGATTCCTTATTGTTGCATTTACTTTCTATTCTATATATTCATATGGTTATTAGCGCATTTCATGCCTATATACTTGTGATTATTGTTATATTAGAACACATGCTGTCAGGACACCAGCACCATTATCGATGATGCGTATGTTCCACCTACACCTGCTTGCCGACACACAAACTTCATCATCGATAATTGCCATGTCACTACACAGTAGGATTGCTGCATCAAAATATGACTCCTTGCATGATATACTTGCGCACATAGATATTGTACACTCATACTTGCGTATATACCTACTTGTACATCCATATTGGCTCACAGGCATATTGTACACTCATACTTGCGTATATACCTACTTGTACATCCATATTGGCGCACAGGCATATTGTACACTCATACTTGCCTATATACCTACTTGTACATCTATATTGGCGCACGGGCATATTGTACACTCATACTTGCGTATATACCTACTTGTACATCCATATTGGCGCACGGGCATATTGTACACTCATACTTGCGTATATACCTACTTGTACATCCATATTGGCGCACAGGCATATTGTACACGCATACTTGCGTACAGACATATTGTACACTCATACTTGCGTATACACATATTGTACACCCATATTTGCATACATACGTATTTGCACATACATAAATGATTCTGGCTTGATTTTGGAGATTTGGGAACCGCAAGATATATTTTAAAACTGGATTCATTTTAAAAGAGCGGTTTTCCCTCGATATGTGGAAATTATTGTTTTATGTTGCATGATTTACTGATATGTTTAGAATTCTATTATATGTCGCATACATCA
The DNA here is from genome assembly GCA_030015575.1 of Agapanthus africanus. NCBI lineage: Eukaryota > Viridiplantae > Streptophyta > Magnoliopsida > Asparagales > Amaryllidaceae > Agapanthus > Agapanthus africanus. The sequence continues at coordinate 372,425,841 of CM057341.1, forward strand.
TGCTTTATGATTATACGTATTGAGATATATTATTTTCATGAGATTTCTGGATTTGGAAACCGTGGTTATTTCAAAAGAGAGTATGCATTGTTTTAAAGAAACCCGGTTTCTCTTGATATGATATTTTAGTGTGTCCACCATGAGTTTTATCGGTTCTGATATATATATATATACGCCATGAGAAAAGGAGTTATAGGCCGTGTGCGGGTACATGGTGGGGCCCGGTATGGTATCCCGGGGCATGAAAGGGATGCTGTGTATACAGATGGTGAACCTGGCAGAGGGACTACTACCTACCGATGATTGTATTTGGGCTCGGCGGATATTCGGAGGATACCGAACGGAGTTGAGAGATGATACGGGCCGATCCGGACTGACGGAGCCCGTGGGCCGATCCGGACTGACGGAGCCTGATTAGTTTCAAAAACATAAGTTTACCGCAATCAGAAACGGCGTCGCTTCGCAGCTAGCCGGTGAGTACGGGTCGATCCACAGAGACGGGTAAATTTCTTTTATGTGTTTTAACGAGTTGATTCAAAATGTAGTTTTGGTTGGTTTATAAAAATCTATAAAAACTGGATCTAGTTAATCTAATTAAGAGTCTTGCTAGGGTTAGGCTTAGGGGAAGTTTTGGAGATTAACGTTTTTCCTCACCGCTTTCAATGCCTTCTTTTTTAGATCTATTAGATGTTAATGTAATTATTAATAAAGTGGATCCAAATCTTTTGGGAAGATGTTTCTTCCTCTAGATTTGTATCCTTCCTTTGTTGATAATTACCCTAACCCCCACGGAAAACGCGCGCAACCGGCCCTTTGTACTACGGTTCATCATTACCTCGAAGGGTAGGATGCCGCAGGGAGCGGTTGTGCTCGTATGCGTGGAGTTCTAATTCATTAGGTGAAAGTGGCATTGAAAGGGGTGAGAGATCTCATCTCTCAACCCTTTCCCTAAGGCTAACCCTAACAAGCGAGGAGTTTACTCGCTCATTAGGGGATGAGAAAACATTTTAATTAAAAGAAACAGAAATAAAATACCTTCCTAAGTTGACGGCTCCCTCCAAACAAGAAGAACAGATCTGAATTTATCTCTCAGAAATTCTGAAATTTATTGATTGAAAAGAGGCATCGGGTTTTACAATTTTGAGATTACAATTTATAAGCAAACAGGAGAATTAGGGTTTCAGGATTCGCACATGTGCAATTACAGATTTGACCCCTAAAAATCCCAACACCCGCACCGTCGCACCGTCACGCCAATTTTCCACCGACACGCGCACTAGATGGCCGCGGATTCGCGGCATTGGTTGGCTTGGGCCGCGGATCCGCGGCCCTTTGGTGAGCTTGGCTCACCAAAATTCCTGGGATGCTTACTGGGTATTTAGGCTTTCTATTTCCATAGTTCTTTTATCTGTTGGGCTTCTGGTTCTTCTCCAGATCTTCAGTGAAAACTTGTTCGTATCTTTTGACCGTTCACTTGACATTTTTGGATCTTGTACTGTTCTTCGACTAGGATCCGTCTACTTGTTTGGTCAAAAGTCCATTTTTCTGTCGTTTTGTGTCTTTTTCACTGTATTTGCTCCAGAAACCTGTATCCTGTAATATGCAACAAACGTGCGTCAAGAGTACCTGTTTACTTATAAAACGGATAAGAATAGGGGAATGAAAAATGTAATATTATGGTCTGAACAAATACCCCCAAACTTACCTTTTTGCTCGTCCTCGAGCAAACTTATTATTTTATTCACTAAAATCCTAACCGCACTTTCGCAGGGAAACGCGATTGCACTGAGCATGTGCAACAAGCCGTTAAACCTCTAGGTGTCCCTAGTAGGAGGAGTGTTGTCTCCTGAGGGTTTTCAGCGGATACTACCCACAAAATCCTATCAATTTGGCCTTTCGACTTTTGTTTTCCAATTAGGTTTTCTAACAAGGAATTCTATTATCTTTGACTCGTAAATTATCCACCCATATTCTTCACGCTTCCTCATTATTTAACTTAAGATTATATATGTTATGTAGACCTACTTAGCTTTCGGCATCTCTTAAGTTTTCCTTCTAGGGTTTCATCTCTACTTAGGAATTTTCTATCAACTCTATTAAAGATACAAATTTTATCTTTCATTCCTCTCTCTTATCTAAATTCCAATCACATACCCCTACGTGTATGTATAGATCACCCCTACACTTGGAAATTCAAATCAAGCAATCGTACTCTCGTCCTTTGTCCAAAGAACTTATTAATTAGTGAATTTTTAAATGAAATTTGCTTACACATCCTTCATACGACCGTTAATACTTCTTGAGGTACCAACAACCGACTACAAGATGCGTTAGCACTTTAAACCGTACTTCCTAGTTTTGCAACACCCAAGGCTTTAGCAGTGACTCCCAAACCAGTTGGTTTAAGGCACTAGGTGATAAGGCACCCTCGCTAAAGATTTTTCTACTTTTACAGCATTAAGTAATCACAAAAACCAGTGTCCATTTTTTTTTATACACTTTTTTTTCTTTTATTTTCATTGTACTAAGGACTTTAGACAAGAGCATTTCAAGGTCTCATCTACTATTCCAAGTTTCAAGGTGCGTGATTGTGCAAATTGTAGGGTATACGTTTTCAGAATCTAGACTTAAGCTAGGAACTATTTTTCAAACTTATACTCTAATAAGAACATCAATACTCTTCCCTTGTTTCGACTTAGCCCAAGAAGTGAACCCAAAATTTGCCTATTTCTAAATAAACTACAAGGCATATACTTTCTACCGTTAAACTTTAAGGAATGTTATTTTTAGGGTTTTTAATTCAGTAAGTCAAAGATCTAGTTGTTCCTAGCTCGTTAACCTATCTGTCAAACTCTAGTCAAATAAGCCAAAATTGAATACAATAATTTTTATAATTTTTGAAATTTTTCAAATTTTTATGGGTTTTCAAATAAGTATGCAAATGCAAAATATGTACAAATAAATGCGAAGGAAGAAGACGTACCGAGCATACCCCCAAACTTGAACTTGACAGTGTCCTCACTGTCATGCTAAACCAAGAGGGTCAAAATACCGGAACTTCCCTGTTTATTTATTTATAATTTTTTATTGTTAAGAAAAATAAAAATATATACAAAAAGGCCCTCCCCCAAACTTCATTTAAACTATGTTAGACATTACTACCAAACTTTGCATCGGCCAAAAGTCAACACCAACCAGTTGAAAAATTTATCAGTAAAGAATATTGGTTGGTGGACGAATAAGTTGTGGTGGTCCGCAAAGAATTGGGGAAGATAGAAGTAGTGGTATGGGAGGTGTGGAGGTAAATATACAGGTGACGGTGATGCATCGAAACGAGAATGGAAATGATCAGCAATCAGTGGAGTGTTGGCATTCTCGTAGCTTATTAAAAGAAATGTGGGTATTTCAACTTCTAAAGGAAGAGGTTGACTCACCACAATACCCCCAAGATGTTCCTGTGGGTCCTCTAGTGACCTGGCATCATCCATCAATTGTGTATGATATTCAATTATGAGGGAACTGATCTCCTCGATGTCCGCCATAGTCCTACCGAAAACTTGCCGCCTATCTTGTAAGACCGTTAAGAGGGCATTCTCTTGCTCGAGGGCTAGAGAGGCCGATATGATAATGGGAAAGGTCTCATTCTCACCTATGTAAGCATATCTAAGGTGAGATGGCAAGGGCGTGAGTTCGAGTTTCGGAGGCGAAAGAATCATTGCGGAATCTACCTCGAACTCAAAGGACTCCAGCACAGGTTCGAAATCACTGCAGACAACCGATTCGGAAGACTCGACTAACTCATCTGAAAATGTAAAGGACGGCTGTGAGTCGTCGTCATCCGAAAAAGTGAGACATTCATAATCATTGTGTCAACGGTGGTGGGCTCAAGGAGGGACGCACTAGTGGCGTCAAAACTGTTTTCATCAAATAGAAATCTTTCAAGCTCGCAGTCCTCCTACGTGATTTCGTGAATAGAGCAAACTTCTCGTGTACTAGTTTTAGGTGCGGGGGGCAGACTTCCCATCTTTTAAATATTGAACTCACTAGACCTCTTTCCGAAGGATAGAGTCATGGAGCCATTGCGACAATTTATTACGGCATTGGAAGTGGCCAAGAATGGTCGACCAAGAATCACCGGAATTTGGTTTCTTGGGTTAGCAACAGGTTGTGTATCCATAACGATAAAATCAACGGGGAATATGAACTCCCCAACTTTGATCAACACATCCTCTAGCTGACCCCTTGGATAGGTGATTGATCGATCAGCCATTTGGAGAGTACAACGAGTGGGTTTCAACTCTCCAACCCCTAATTGTTCGTACACGGAGTAGGGAATCATGTTAACACTAGACCCGAGATCTAAAAGTGCTCGATTAATTTTCTTATCCCCAATCGTGATTGAAATCGTAGGACAGCCAGGGTCCTTTCGTTTTTGGGGTAAGGTTTGATGGTGGTTAATAGCATTGCTCACTGCACTAGCCACTAACACTTTCTTGGGTACTTGAGATGCCTTTCTCTTCGAGGTGCACAAGCCCTTTAAGATTTTTGCGTATGAAGGGACTTGTTGGATAGCATCCAAGAGAGGTATATTTATGCTAACCTGCTTAAATATCTCCACAATCTTCTCCACTTGTGCATTTGGTTTATTAGGACTCAACCTGTTTGGGAATGGAGCATTCTGAAGATTTGTTGAGTCAAAAGTCTGTGGAGTAGAATGTGGAGTAGGAACGGATCCCAGTGTGGATGTGTTCGTGTTGTGAGAAATGGGTCCGTTCGAGTCAGAAGAAGTAGAGCCGTGTGAAGGGTGGAGAATAAGCTCTAAAGAAAAAGGTGAAGAAGGAAGTGAAGAAAATGAAGAAGGGGAAGAAGAAGAAGAACCACCGGCGGGGATGTCATCACTAGTTCCCACATTATTTTGCAACTCTCTTCCGGATCTCAACATGGTCACCGCATTTACATTGTGATTGTGATATGCGTTTTGTGTGTGACCGGGATTGGGCAATGGTTGAGAAGGAAGCTTTCCCTTTTCTCGCTCGCTCAACGCAGCAGTTAATTGTGCGATTTGTGCCTCAATAGATTTGATACTTTGATCGTGTGAGGCATTGTTATTCATTAAAGATTGAACATAACTTTCAAATCTTGCTGCGGATTCTGTAGATTGCTTGAGAAAAGCATCTAGACTTTTTTCTAGCGAGATAACCTTATCATCATTTGGTTGAACCAAATTGTTCGTTTGATTTGTATAAGGTTGTTATTGGAAAGGTTGCTGGTTTTGAGTTTGTGAAGGTGCTTGTTGTTGTTGTGGAGGAGGAGGTCTCTGAAAATTGTTATTTCCCTGGACTTGTTGATTTTGGTTCCAAGCGAAATTTGGGTGACTCCTCCACCCCTGATTGTATGTCGAAGAGTACGGATCGTTTCTTTGTCGTTGCTGAAATGCAGCATTGACTTGATCATGTCCTTGAATAGGTACATTATAAGGACACTCTTCGGTTAGATGTGATGGATTAGAACAACAAGCACAAACAGTTCGTGTGGGTAGAGTAGGGGCAGGAGAAGACGATGAGATTTTTGTCTCAATGGCTTCTAGCTTTTTCATAAGTGAGGCCATCTCGGCCTTCATAGCGATCGACATATCTACTTGATGTATGCCTGCCCTAGATTGACCACTAGAAGATGATGTGGTCTTGGTACTCTCCCACTGAATTGTTTGCTCACTAAGGTCCTCAAGAAACTGCCACGCTTCGTCGCTAGACTTGGAGAGAAAATGACCTTGACATATTGTTTCTAGCAACTGCTTCGTTGCTGCGTTCAATCCCTCGGATAATGTTTGGCAAAGTTGCCAACTTTCTATCCCATGATGAGGGCATTGAACAAGTACGTCTTTAAATCTCTCGAAGCACTTCCAAAATGGTTCGGAAGGAAGCTGTGAAAATTGTATAATCTCGTTACGGATTCTAGCAGTTTTATGATGAGGGTAGAATTTTTTTAGAAAAGCTCTCACAAACTCGTCCCAATTTCTAATAGAATGTGATGTGGTGCTATATAGCCACTTCTCGGCTAGGTCACATATGGTAAAAGGAATGACCCTTAGCCTTATTGCGTCATCACTTAATTGGGTTGTCTTCATCATGGCGCAAACGTTTTGGAATTTATTAATGAAAATATATGCATCTTCTTATTCCAAACCATGAAACTTAGGCAGCATATTGATGAAATGTGGTTTTATTTCAAAATTATCCGCATTTGCCGGTGGGGGTGAAAGACATGTAGGTAAAGAAGTGCGGACGGGGTAGAAGAGATCCTGGAGCGCGACTCGTGCGGGCACTACAACAGGCGGAAGATTCGGGTTATTCGCACCTGGCGGAGGTGGAATCATTCCCGTCGGTAAGGTATCGTTGGGGTTGAATCCCGACATACCTTTGACGAAAGAATTTGAAGGTGGAGGTAAGGAAATGGACGGAATGTCGACGAAGGGTTCGTTGGTCGGTACCAACGAAACACGGACTAATCGGGCGTTAGTATCCCTAGTCCAAAATGACATACACTAAAGGGTAGTGCAGTCAGAAAAATAGAAAAACAGAAAGTGGGGGTAAGATAACGTCAGTGAAGGAGAAATGGTGGAAGTGAGGTGCAAGTTTTCTTAGCGGCAAGTTGCAAGTTTTGAAAAGATTTTTCCCTTTTTTTTATTTATGTGAGAGTTTTGAAAATAGGTTTTTGGAAAGGGACTCGTGACACAAATGTAATCAACCACACATGCACAATCAGGCCTAGATCTAGGGTTGCCTAGGTCTGCTAGACAGCTCCTAACTAGGGCTAGAGATAGGACCTCAAACCGCCTCTTCACGGACAAATACGGCCAGGTAAGTGGGAAGGAACCACCACTACAGTGGGCCTAATTAATAACCACTAGCCTAGACACCGCAAAGTCGGTTAGGATAAACGGCCGATGCCTATACTAGTCCTTTTCCTATTGAGCTCGATGTCCTTAGGTCTGAGTCTAGTCTTTTTTTATTTAATTGTGGTCGATGCAAAATGCTTTAGGTGTTTTCTGGGGTCCTGGGAAGGGTGATGAAATCCCCACCCAATCTGAGTTTGGTCAATTAGCCCCTTAAGTCCAATTAAATTATGCAAAACAAAAATTCACTTGCATTCAATTTTAGCGCGGCGCAAAGAAACCTGCAGCAAATCTGTTATTTAGAAGGGGGTAGAAGAATTTTTTTTTTAAGCGCAAAGAAACCTGCAGAATATTTTTACAGTGGAGATATGGAGGTTGCAGAGGGGAAGAAAAGAGAGCAAACCGTGCAAAAATGATGCGCTGACGTGGCAGGCAGAGCGCGGATCCGCGGCGGGAGGCCCTTAATGCGGCGGAAACGCGGTCGTCTGGTGTGATCGCGCTCTGGAAAAATTTGTGCTGCTCTGTACTGATAGTTCCTCTCTGTTCTTATGTACCAATTTTTGTTTTGCCCTCTGTAAATTTCCAGATCCTCAATTCTTCGCAGTTCCTGCAAGATTCAAAAGATACACCCTTCAAACAGATCAAAGTTGATAATTTTTGTATTTTTTTTATATTTTCAGATTTTTATAATTTGTAAAATTTATATCAACCCGAAAATTCAAAAAAAGAAAGATTACGCCGTCCCCGGCAACGGCGCCATTTGATTAGTTTCAAAAACATAAGTTTACCGCAATCAGAAACGGCGTCGCTTCGCAGCTAGCCGGTGAGTACGGGTCGATCCACAGAGACGGGTAAATTTCTTTTATGTGTTTTAACGAGTTGATTCAAAATGTAGTTTTGGTTGGTTTATAAAAATCTATAAAAACTGGATCTAGTTAATCTAATTAAGAGTCTTGCTAGGGTTAGGCTTAGGGGAAGTTTTGGAGATTAACGTTTTTCCTCACCGCTTTCAATGCCTTCTTTTTTAGATCTATTAGATGTTAATGTAATTATTAATAAAGTGGATCCAAATCTTTTGGGAAGATGTTTCTTCCTGTAGATTTGTATCCTTCCTTTGTTGATAATTACCCTAACCCCCATGGAAAACGCGCGCAACCGGCCCTTTATACTACGGTTCATCGTTACCTCGAAGGGTAGGATGCCGCAGGGAGCGGTTGTGCTCGTATGCGTGGAGTTCTAATTCATTAGGTGAAAGTGGCATTGAAAGGGGTGAGAGATCTCATCTCTCAACCCTTTCCCTAAGGCTAACCCTAACAAGCGAGGAGTTTACTCGCTCATTAGGGGATGAGAAAACATTTTAATTAAAAGAAACAGAAATAAAATACCTTCCTAAGTTGACGGCTCCCTCCAAACAAGAAGAACAGATCTGAATTTATCTCTTAGAAATTCTGAAATTTATTGATTGAAAAGAGGCATCGGGTTTTACAATTTTGAGATTACAATTTATAAGAAAACAGGAGAATTAGGGTTTCAGGATTCGCACATGTGCAATTACAGATTTGACCCCTAAAAATCCCAACACCCGCACCGTCGCACCGTCACGCCAATTTTCCACCGACACGCGCACTAGATGGCCGCGGATCCGCGGCATTGGTTGGCTTGGGCCGCGGATCCGCGGCCCTTTGGTGAGCTTGGCTCACCAAAATTCCTGGGATGCATACTGGGTATTTGGGCTTTCTATTTCCATAGTTCTTTTATCTGTTGGGCTTCTGGGTCTTCTCCAGATCTTCAGTGAAAACTTGTTCGTATCTTTTGACCGTTCACTTGACATTTTTGGATCTTGTACTGTTCTTCGACTAGGATCCGTCTACTTGTTTGGTCAAAAGTCCATTTTTCTGTCGTTTTGTGCCTTTTTCACTGTATTTGCTCCAGAAACCTGTATCCTGTAATATGCAACAAACGTGCGTCAAGAGTACCTGTTTACTTATAAAACGGATAAGAATAGGGGAATGAAAAATGTAATATTATGGTCTGAACAGAGCCCTATATATATATGAGGATTTACGTGCCGATGCTGGGCACAGGTTTTATGATGTTTTCGATTGTCGATGCTGGACACTCAGGTTCCATGATTTTGATGTGTCATGAGGGACACACGTTGATTTATATCCTCATACTTTCATGCATATGCTTTTATGACTTTTACATGCATGATGTTGTTATGTCATTTGTTGACACGTGGACGGGATCCACACACATACAGGCATTGATTACATTGTTGGATGATATCCACATACTTTAGACTTGATGCTATAATTGGCACTGATTTCATTGACGATACCTCATGTTTATGATATGTTGTTACCTGAAGCACTGACACGAGCACTTGGTATTACAATTATGTTTAGAAGTTTACCCTTGCCCTTTATTATGCTTCAGACTTTATCATATTGAGGATATATATTACTGGTCGATTGACTTAGGATTGAGTCATACATACGATTTCTGCTCTGTGATGTTTTCTACTCGCAAGTTGGCAACTCACTCCCGTTGTGCCACAGTTCTTACAGGTTTTTGCCATACAGGTTTCATTGCGGCTTTCTGGCACACTGCTTCCTTTCTGGGTGATTGCTTTGGTAGGGGGGTTCACTCGCATCGTGACCACCATTGTACTTATTTATTTTCAGTTGTATCTAGTAAAATTCCATCAACTAGACTTGTATATTTATTTCAGACTTAGAAAACCAGTTGTGTATTATTTCGATCTTAGAGTCACGCGTTGTAGTATTATGGTTTTCTTGATGATTTTGAGTCCACACACATACCGAATGGATTTAAGCATGGCTACAGGAGAAAAGGTTTCGTCATAGTCCCATCCTGGTCTTTGATGAAATCATTTTGCCACAAGCCTTGCCTTATAGGTCTCCACCTGCCTACCTACACCGATCTTCCTTTTAAAGGTCCATTTCCACCCTACGGGTTTTATCCCAGAGGGTACAACTTCTAAAGTTCATACTTTGTTGGTGTACAGAGACTACATTTCGGATCTCATGGCATTCAGCCACTTCACAGAGTCACCACTCGTGATAGCTTGCTGAAAACTGGTAGGGTCATTATCATCCATGATGCAGTCTTCTCCATCACCATCAATGAGAAAACCGTAGTATCTCTCCGGTAGGCGAGAAGTCCTACTAGATCTACGGAATGGCTGAGTTTCATAAGAATCTGTTGCAATATCAGGTTCAAACAAGTCATCATTTGTAACTTTTGACTTTAGAACCTCTTCTAGATCTACCACATTGCCTTCAGTATCATTTGGAAAAATTTCATTGTCTAGAAATGTGGCATGTTGAGAAGAAACACCTTTTGTTCCTCCTTATGGTAGAAAAGATATCCACACGAATGTTTTGGATATCCCATAAATGTACACTTAATTGACCGTGTCTCGAGTTTTTCTGGATTCTGCTTTTTGAGAAAAGCCAGACAACCCTAAGTCTTAACTCGATTAAGAGATGGTTTCATTCCATACCATATCTCATATGGAGTGGTAGACACAATCTTGGTTGGAACTCTGTTCAACAGAAATGCTGCAGTCTCTAATGCGTGCCCTCAAAAGGAGAGTGGTAACTCATCATCATTCATCATGGATCACACCATATCCAATAGGGTGCGATTCCGCCACTCTAACACACCGTTGTGCTGTGGTGTGTAAGGGGTGTGAGCTGAGAGAGAACCCCATTCTCTTTTAGGAAGTTTCAAAACTCTGTACTAAGATACTCTCCACCTTGATATGATCGAAGTATCTTGATGCTCATTCCTGTTTGTTTTTCTAATTCAAGTGTGTACTCCTTCAATTTCTCGAAAGCTTCAGACTTATACTTTAAAAAAAACACATGACCGAATCTTGAGAAATCATCAGTAAAAGTAACGAAGTAAGAAAAACTGCCTCTCGCATATGTAGAAATTGGCCCATATACATCACTATGTATGAGGCCCAAGAGGTCTGTAGCTCTTTCTCCGTGTCCAGTAAACGGAATTTTTGGTCATTTTCCCTTTGATACAAGACTGACAAGTCGCATAAGATTTATATTCAAAAGGATTTAAATATCCATCTTTATGAAGCTTGTTTAGTCTTATTTCATTAATATAGCCATGTCTATAATGCCAAAGAATAGCTTCATTTATATCTGGAAAATTTCTTTTATTTGCGTGTTGTATGTTGAAAACTGTGTGTTGATTTAGGACGTATATCCCGTTATTAAGTGTACCATAACCAATCAACTCTTGATTTAATTTAATGTTCATAACATTATACTGCAATACAAAATAATATCCTTCATTGTTTAGCAAAGAAACAGATATTATATTACAAAGCATGCAAGGTACATAATAACATGGGTTCAAAACCAATATACACGCCGACGGCAACCCTAGGTGATACTCTCCCACTGAAACTGCATGTACATTAGAACCATTTCCAACTCGGAGAGTGTGATCACCGGTCTTCAAAACTCTGCTATTTCTTAGGCCCTACACAGAATTGCAGATATGAGAACCCGAACTGGTATCCAATACCCAGGAAGCAGAGTTTATAGAAAAACAGTTTTCAGTCACGAACACACTTGAAGCAGAAGCATCACCATACTTCTTTTTCTTGAGATCAAGGTATTCAGTACAATTCCGCTTCCACTGCCCCGTCTTCTTGCAGTGGAAACATTCTCTTTTTCCCGACTTCTCAGCGTTGGATTTGTCTTTCCCTTGTGCCTTTTTTATTCCACCGCTCGGTTTGGTGGGTTTCTTCTTATTCCTTCCCTTGGCCTTGGCTTTTGGGATGGAAGATGAAGATTGCCCAACAATCAGAGAGGGAGACTTTTCCTTGAGTGTGCTCTCCACACTTCTTAACATATTGAGAAGTTCGAGTAGTGACTTCTCCATGTTATGCATGTTGAAGTTCACTATGAATGGAGCAAAGGCAGGGGGAAGAGACCGTAGAACAATATCAACATACTGTTCGTTCTCCATTGTCCATCCGAGGCCATCAAGCTCTTCAATAAGGATTATCATCTTCAAAACGTCATCACCTGCTGGTGTGCCAGGAGCCATCCGCATCTGAAATAACTTTCGAGATGCCTCTTATCGTAGGGTACGAGATTGCTCCCCATACAACTCTTTTGTATGGAGAAAGATGGATTGAACATGCATCTGCTCATGCTGCTTTTGATGTGTATTGTCCATCGATGAAAGCGCGAAGCATTTGGCAGTGGCACAGTCAATATCCCACTTTTTGCGGATCTCCCTATCCGCAACAGAAGATTCAAGGCCTGGGCTGGGAGAGGCTGAGGCAGTGAGGACATATAATACCTTATCATATATGAGAACAATGTTAATGTTCCTCAGCCAGTCTTTATAGTTCGGCCCGGTTAGCTTAATTTTCTCTAATAATAGCTTAAGTCCAGCCATGGTTATCTACCATTTAGGAGAGAGAAAAGAACACACTAAGCGAAAACTCTTGCAAAGATCAGATTGGTAATTATCTTATCTAATCGATGTCTCCCACTACTACTTTTATCAAATTTTCCTTCAAACCTTAAAAAGAAAATTTGGCAGGATTAATTACATTCTACAACTTCGCTAACTGTTCAGCCAGGCCAGTGTCGGTACTTTGAGGGAGGTTCCCTATGCTTTCGCACGGACCAAATTAAAATAAAACTCATTTTCCCAGAGGCATAGCCCCGCTGACACCTTTCTAGACACCTAATGGGTTAGCTAATTTCAAAGTGCAAAACTCTCCAGGGAGCAACTCTTGCTCATAGTGGGATCGGGATCCAACTATCATATAGAAGGTATGCAATCTCATTGCAAATTTCAACACTTGAAACTCCTGATATGGTTTTTATCCTTAGCACTCATGATCTTGGCTATGGTCAACATATCATAAGCACTAGTCAAGTTCTACCCGTCATTTCATGATTAATTAGACCCACCCACATGACCCTTGGCTATGGTCAGCATAATCATGTGACTGTCCTAATTAATCGCATCATATGCTGTGTAGGAAGACTTCACTTAGCTACTTTACACTACGCCTTGGCTATATTCAAAATACGCAGCACGAATACTAAGTAGTCTACTTCATAAAATGACGGAGGGTTGCGAATGGTTTTTAAGAAAACCTTTAAATCTTTGAACTTGATATCGTTGCAGAATCAAATGGTTTTAAACGGAGGGTCTTAAGCTCCGCACTTTGAAAACTTGCTTTTTCCATAAAAAGCCGAGTAGGTTTCAAATCCGATTCTACAATATCTTTTAGGTTTCTTTTTCTTTACATTAATCTCATTAATTTAGTCCCATCATTTATGTCCTTAAACAATCACAGAAAAGAAACGAAAATAGAACGTACGCTTATGCCATCCGCATTCGCCACAGTGTCCCGTTATGCACCGTTAGTTTACTTAACTAACGGTATAGCGGGGCGGGACTAGCATGGATGCAAAACATAAATAAACTAACGGCATAGCGGGGCAGAACTAGCACGGATGCAAAACATAAACAACGTTTATTATATATCATATATATAATACACCATTCGTCTCAGCATATAAAGTGATCACATCACAGAATATCAACAGCAGAAGCACATATATGAAAATATAGGATATATTAGGAGGTCCGTATTTTTTATTTTGCCAACAATAGAAAATACGGATTCCACGGTCGCTATGAATAGCCATGCCCACACCTCTAGACCCCTACAAGAGCGGCTAGTAACCCTACCAATTCTAGAGTTAGGAGACTCGGTCTCGACTCCTCAAGATGGCCTCCCACTGGACCCTAGAACCCGGTCACTTGTGCTCCCCACCTTGGGTCATCCTAATGCGGAAAAGTAAATAATATACAACAATGGTGACATCATCCTCAACCCGGAAGTGCCCCAATAAAAGAATATTACATACAATGAATTTTACATGAATGAAAAGAAAAACCCTCATCTCATATAAAACCCCCGACCATTCAATCACAACAATCCTATATATCATATCTCAGCAACACATAACATCACATGTCTTCAACGTAAGTAAGTATGCATACCCCAATTGTCGTTGACATATAGTAACAAAATCGGCGATATACCACATACTACACTTACGGTCGCAGAAAAGAAAGTGAAAAACTACAGCAATTGGAATCATCACTGCCTTCAGACATCATAAACCTGTAATATCACATATTCTTGATTTCATGCCTAACAATGCAAATCTTACATTTGGGTCTCATCTATGAAAACACCTTTTCAAAGGAAGTCGGGTAAGTCAACAAGGTCCCCGATTCCTCCCGAGACCGAAATGTTAAATTTGCACGCAACCAATTACTTTTCACAAAACTAATTAGTGTAGATTCCAATTACTGTATCATATTCACAAATATCTAGACGATATTAAACGTTTCGATCGAATCAACAAACACCCACATTTCACCGAGAGCTCAACACTTGAGCAAAATTAAAATACCCAAAACATGCTACAGTACATATGGACCAACTGTAGAAGGGTTAACCCTTGCCTCACCTATAGCGCCACGGAACTACGGTAGACCCTAGGGTTTGGCCGCGGTTCCGTGGTAATAGAATCGAGTTAGGCTTACATTCTTCTAGAGGGTCCATAGAATTACCTACTTGATTTTTCGAATATTTTTAACTTAGTAAATTCTAACTTTTGCAAAATTTTCAGAAGGGGTCATGAGGCAGTGTTTGATGTTCGTTCGAACAATTAAACGTCGTCTAGGTTACCTAAAACAATGTTAAAATCACGACTTCGAAATACTCCGAGTAGTCTTTACTGAAAGATAACATCACATGCAATCTTAGTAAAAACAAACTATACCCGAAACACCAAACCCCAGAGACTAGAGCATCAAACGAAAACGAGGCGAATTGGGCATGGAAAAACTGGCCAGGCTGGATATTTTGGGCATTTCGCCGGGTCAAATCCGGTGGAATGGCCTCGTTTTCGTGTGGTGTTCTTATTACATCATATGTAATATTCTGCAACTACTTAAAATTTTTAGACGCTCTGAAAAATTCGACAGAGAGCAGGTTTAGGGGTTCAGTTTTTTGAAGTTGTTTTGATTTCGTAATTTATCTAACATCATCTAAGTTTCTAGCTTGGCTCTGATACCACTGTAGGGATTTTCCTAGCACCATGGATGGGGTTTGTTTTGCATCAAACATGCTACAATAAAATTTTAAAGGTGCTAAGCAAAACCAACCATAATCGAACAAGAAATTTAGGGTAACATAAACAAGTATCATATACTATCAAGTGTCTAACACTAAGAGGAGAGAAATACAACCTTTGTAGACCTCCTCTTTGTGGCTCGTTGGATCAACTTGGTGTTTGAACATGTTCCCTTGAGTCTTTCGAAGTCCACGACGATCCACCATGGATTCCTTTGCACAAGCTCCTAGCTTCACTTGATCAAGATAGAAGTGAAGCAAACAATCTACACTTGTGGGCTAAACTAACATAGATTGGTGATGATAGTTATGATCTCACTTAAAACCTTTCCTTTTATTTTCTTCACTCACTTGAAAAAGCTAGAGAGCTTGATGGAGGAAGAAGAAGGAGAATGGCTAAGCTTGAGCTCTTTTGTGATAATCCCATAATAATAATGAGAATAGAAAATAAATATGAGAGAGTCACACTCACCCAAAACTATGGTTAATAAATATCTTGATATTTTGATGTTGAGTTAAATAACAAATGAAAAATGAAACCATGGTTTAGGTTTAGGTCAACATAAGAAGAGTGTACAAGAATTGTAACCATGATTTAATTCCATTTAATTTTCTTTTCCTCAATTATCAAAAATATATATAAATATATATATATATATATATATATATATATATATATATATATATACCATATGAGTCTTGCATAGCCATCTCCAATGTATCATCAACCATGACACATGTGTGCATTAATATCAACATATATGCATACATACATTCATGGATACATCAGAAAGAAAAAGGGTTTAAATAAATGAGCTAATGTTCATTAATATTAAATCAACATTTGATTTAATAATCCAGTCATATCACATACGACCCGACCAATAGTAAACTCTAGATTAAAATGCGGTATCATATACTCGCATTTAATCAAGCTCCCGCGCATATCCCTATATGTGTGACGTTCTGAAAAATTCGTTTAGGATAATTATAAGATAATTAGTAATAATACGCGTTTTCCGTAAAAACCAAGATATAATTATTTTTCCACATAAACACAATTTTTGCCTATTTTAACTATATAATTGCTAGTATTGGTATCTAATTTGTCACCTATTAATTTCTAGTTTACTTAAATATTTAACTTAATTAATTATTTTTAATTATTATTTTAATCATACACTTATACACTAAATTGGTGATAATTACAAATTAGAATGGGTTAATACAAGTTTAGTGCACCATGACAACTTAAAACTCACTTTGTTACATGTTCTTTCTTTTAAAATTTTCTCAATGGTTCTAGAAAATTCTAGGAACAAGTTTAAATAGAAAATAAAATTAAAAGAAAATAAATAAACAAAGAAGTATGGTGTATAGTAATTGAGGTATGGGGTTTTATTGACTTGGGAACTCACACACACACACATCTCTCTCGCTTTACTACTTGTTGGCTATAGTGCCCTCAAGGTAATTATCATAGTCGCAGGCATGTGATCATGATGATTGAGCGAGGACCTATACCGATAAAACAGTCTTACTCCAGATGATAGTATGCTATCTGGTTTGTCTTTATCATCATGTATATGTTGATAAAGCCCATAGGATTCTTGCTTGACTGCCAGCATTGTAATGGCGATCACATACGTGGGAGCTGGGGGTCTATAAGCACATCCTTAATTGTCCCTAGTCATGGGAGTATCGAGACTGGGCATCGATACTCCAGTGTAGACTTGTGTATACTTATCTAGACCCTGATGAGGGGCGGTGGACGGTCTCACAAGCCATTGGTGTCAGTTGTTCACCTAAGATAGTATACAGGTGCTCATTGGTTTATGAGTACACTGGACGGACTCTCCGGGAACATGCTAGTTGGTATTATACCTATAGTCAGATAGCAGTTCCCTGGTGACATGTGTACAGGTTAGTCTGTCGACCTGAGATCGTCATTTGTCTCGTGTGAGTTCCCATTGTGCTTTGATTACTACCCTACCACGGCTCAAAGGAGTCGTGCAAACAGGTTTTAGTTGGGTACTATCCCGAGCCACATGGAGGCAGTGAGCGGATCGTCGGGGATTCGTCTCTCCCGGTATTCGGGGTTGATGTCGTGCAGTGCACGGGTGGCCATCACTAGAAATCCTCAGCCGGGGTATGTGAGAACTACCGATCCAGGATTGATAGTTTCTCGGGTAGTGATGGGCTTCATACTGACACGAATTATCGCGTTGTTAGGGGTCTGACTTTATCCACCCCCCTAGACTCGATATGCGATACTCTTAGACGAGTAGACCGGACTATACAGATATTGTCACTGACAGGCTTAGTAGGGGTTTGCATGAGTTTGCTCGTCGGCCTTCCATTCGCTCAATACCTGGGTAGCCGTTACATACAGCTAGTGCCGCTAACGTGCTTGTGGTTAAACCCACTGCCAATGTATTGGCGAATCTCTAGTGTCCCACACAGAGGGTTTCCCTGGTTCTGGCGAAATGATGTAGTAGCCGTATTGGATACATGCACGGTTCCGATCGATTGATGCACATTATACTCGGACTTTCGATCGGACAGTTGATAATACTAGCCGGCTCGAGTTTGAGTCGGATTATTAAATCAGGTATTGATTTAATAATTTACATATATGTATTTCGATACGTATATTCTTTGTGTTATTCTATCTCTTTGATATTCGTATTTCGGTACGGATACAGTTATGTATATACAGTAGAATGTAATCCGTATTTTTTACCGGATAACATTCTAGAAGGTGCCACCTCATTTTGGATTTGACCATTTTATTAAAATGGATAATGAGGTGGAAAATAGCATGAAGAGGTATGGTGAGAACCATGCTTAGAATAGTGCTCACAAATGAATTGTTAATTCATTTGTGTGCACTATTCAAGCATGGTAGGATTTTTAAATTGGAAAAATGGTTTTTACAAAAGCAAGCATACTTGATTTTCTCTTTCCAAGGCTTCATTTTTTTGCTAGCATGCTATGTTTTTCCTCTTGAGCTTGAGCTCCACCCTCACCATTTTGTTCTTCACCTCTTCTAGCTATCATGGTTGCTTCCACCTTCTTCATGATATGAGATAGCAAACACTAAGAATACATACACACTACATCCTATGCTCTCTAGGGTAGCATCCTAGAGACCCTAGTTGCTTCACTAGTATCTTGGCATGGAGCCAGAGCCGGAATTACATTCCTCGGGTGGATCATCGGAGATGGAGGAAGTCTGGCGACCAAAGTCGATCCGCAACATCACTAGGAGCTTAGAGATGGTTGAAGACTCGAAGGACTTGGTTCATTAGGTATAACCATTCTATCTCTTTATGTTTGGTTTGCTTGTTTTAGGATTAATGGTTTCGATCTTGGAATCGGATAATGGTAGTGCCGGGTTTTAGAAAATTTTTGTTCCGCATTTGGCCATGGTTCGATGGCCGGGGCGCTCCCATAACCCAACAATGGTATCAGAGCCATCCATTAACCATTACTAGCTAGGCTGCACAAGTTAGAATATCGATCGAACGAATTTTCCGAATCATTATTCCAGATTTGCCAAGTTTCTGTCGATTTCTTAAAGTGCTCCAAAAATGTTTATGTATAGCTTAAAAATCCGTGCAGGCAATTGTCGAGCACCACAAGAAATTTGGAAGCATGAATCGATTTTTTGGCCGCGGAACCGTCGCATAACATGCCATTTGGCGGCGGTTCCGCCACTCTTTTGTGGCTAAATGCCTCCAAATTTTTTATAGTGCTATCTGACAAGGAAAAATGATTTTCGTGATTTTTTGTTTTGACCCAGAATCTTTTGAGTAATAGATTTGCTTTTGGGGCCTTTGCGGGTAAATTTAGTCGATCGAAATTTTAACTGTGTAATTTTTCAGTACTTTACATTTCTATCTGTGACCGTGAATGTCATTTGATCGGTAAATCTTGTCTAATCGCTATAGTCCTTTTAGACGGGAATGCGAACGTGACATTCACGTTGATGTTCTGCGTTGTGCTGTGATGTTACGGATTGTCGTGGTGGATAGCCTGTGTGCAATGGTAGTGCAGTTTGGATTTATCTGTACATTTGATATTGCGGGGCGAGCATCCGACATATGGACTGCCGTAAGTGCATGTTTGTATATTGTTCTTTTAGGGCACGACCGGGCTGAGGTCGATGTCACCCTTGTATATTATTTTCTTTTCTGTACTAGGATTACCCCACGGAGGAGTGCATGGATAGCCGGGTTCTAGAGGGCAACAGATCCGCATCTTATGGCATTGAGACGAAGGGGACCTTACTCTAGAATTGGCGGGCTATTCGCCGCACTCGTAGGGGATATAGATTGACCCAAGGAGGGGTGCTCAAGTTACCAGATTCTATGAAGTGTTGGGTGGTCCATTCACTTTGCTGAAGGGGGCTGCCTCACTTCAGATTTTGGCGGGTAACTTGCCGCGCTCGTAGAGGTCTAGGAGTTCATTGCACAGGCTATCCACACGACCAGGGGAACGTCGGGTTTTCAGTTGTGGCTCAAAGGAAACCCGGGGCTCCCAGATTATCTGTATTGTTCTGTGATGCTTATTTTTTTCTGTGATGATTGCATTTATCATGCCTGGGATGATTGTTATATATATATATATATACTAGTAGATGTTGTATATGTTTTGCACCCGCGCTAGCCCAGTCCCCGCTCTGTCGTTAGTAAAGTAACCTAACGGGTGATGACGGGACCCAGTGGCGAATGCGGATGGCATATACGTACATTATATTTTCATTCTTTTCTGGTGTGATTAATTGATGGGACTGTGTTGATTCTTATCAATGCAAGGAAAAAAAACCTATATATATATGATGTTGTTAGAACCAAGATTTTAAAAACTGACATTATAGACATACGCTTTTGCTTTGCATCGTGGTATTCAGTTTGGAATATCCTGCACCTCATTCGACGAGGCAAGGGCCGAGATCCTTTCATCGGGAGTGACCCCTTGGGCAGAAGTTTGCGTCAACGTAATAACTTCATTATAGTCGCTTTATTTTTGCTTTGCATTGTGGTATTCAGTTTAGAATATCCTGCACCTCATTCGACGAGGAAAGAGCCGAGATCCCTTCACCGGGAGTGACCTCTTTAGCAAAAGTTTTCGCCACTATATATTTGTAAAAACCACTTGGATTCCTTCAACGATATCAAGTTCATTACGTTAAAGGTTTTTCGCCAAAAACCAGCCGTAGCCCTCCATCATTTCAGAATAGTATTGCTTAGTATTCGTGCTACGTATGTCGTGCATTAGCCGAGGCATAGTGTTTGGTAGCTATGTAGTGCTTTTCTGTTGCAGATATAATGCGATTGGTTAGGACAGTCGTACGATCATTTTGATCTTTAGTCAAGGCTCGTACGGGTGAGTCTAATGCAGTCAAGATAATGACGGGTAGAACTTGACTAGGACCTTTTGACATTTTGATCTTTAGTCAAGGTCACGTAGGTCCTAGGGGTAAAAATCACATCGGGAGTTTCAAACATACAGGAAACTTGCCAGGCTTGCGCATACCTTCTGGTGTGTGGTAACTTGAGTGGATTCCATCAAGTTATCATACGATGATAGTTGGATCCCGATTCCTACTGATGAGTAGAATTACTCCTCGGGTGATTCCGACTAATTCTCCTTTTGGGTTTGGAGGAGAATTCGAGGATACAGTGAGAGCCATCCAGATTAGATAAAGTGATTATCCATTCTGATTTAGGTTAGAGTGCGCGCTGAGTGTTTCTTTTCTCTCTCTCTTTGGCATCGACCATGCCCCGACCCTAGACTATAACTCAGTAACCAAGTTAACCGAACTTTCTTAAAAACACTGGCTTTTGGATTGTCCAAGTTGCATACAACATTGCCACTCCTTCTTTTACCCTTTGCTTTTCTCTAGAACACCTCGAATCACTACGAACATCCAATCCTATGGGATAAATCCATCGTATGGTTATATACGAACTCGAAGGAACTTTTTCGAGGATGGATTCTGGTTCTAGAGAAAAAGAAAAGGACTATTCAGTTATCTTTTCCTTTTACCTTCTCTCAGGAGGTGAGGGGCCCTAGGATTAGGAGACTGTACACCTATTACGCTTATTGGATAGTCTTCTTCCAAACCATAGGCAGGTGCTGAAAGGTAGGGAATGAAGAAAACCAATTAGCCTAAGTGAGATGTGCAGAAGGTAATAAGTAAAGACAAGTAAAGGGATTAGAAAAAGGGCAAAGTAAAATGCGATTGCTATGATTCACGACCAAACCACGTATTTTATCGCCACTCCTACTTCACCTTTATATTTCTCCAAAACACCCCGTATCACTATGAACATCCAATTCCATTGGATAAATCCATCGTATGATTATATACGAACTCGAAGGAACTTTTTCGAGGATGGATTCTGGTTCAGGAGAAATAGAATAAGGATTATTCAGTTGTCTTTTATCATCACCTTCTCTCAGGTTGCGAGTACTCCTAGGATTAGGAGAGTACACCTATTATGCTTATTGGATACTCTTCTTCCAAACCATAGGCTGGCGCCGAATGGTAGGAAAGGAAGAAAACCACACAGCTTAACGATGGTATACAGAAGGTAATGACTAAAGACAAATAAAAGGATTTAGAGAGATGGCAATAAAATATACGGTTGCAGTCATGAATCTGGAAAATGGAAGAGGCATTACTAGGAATACAAGGATACCCTTTCGAAACATTTTCATGTTTCAGTTTCACTATGCGTTGTTAATAGAAAACTGATTTCCCAATTAGATACTTACTCCAGGGTATGTATTTATCAGGTTTGATTCTCACATCTGTATGGTTTTACAGATGATGAGTGGGAGTAAGTTATTGGGAATTTGGTGATCATCCTCATTATATCGGAATTCGTTATAATTGGTGATATTTGAGGAAATCGCCTGGGTACAGTTTTCAACCTACGACGCACAGGGTTTGAGTTATTCAACTCAGAAGACTTATACAAAGTATTGTATGTTGTCCAGTGTCCATTACTTATGACTTCTCAAGTTTTAGACACGTGTTTCGTAGAAATACAAGGTCCAAGTTTTGAGAAGTTATAGGTATAAGAGAAAAGTAGAAAACCACGTGTTGCAAGTATCAAGATTCTTTAAGGTGATTGAAGATATAGATACTTGTGTTTTGTATTCGGTTGATAGTAATGGTTTTAAGAACTTGTTTCTCTTTCTGATTACTTATAATTGGATGTACTCCTAAGTTGAGTAATATTGATCGGCCTCTCTCCATTCAGTTGACATGCACTGGAGACAGGTGCATGATTTGAATCTGGTTCCAATTAAATTAGTGCTTTTGTTTCTATATTAGATATATATAGAATCAATTTATATCTTAACGAGGTTAAGGTCTAGGGTGTCGTCCGGCTGATGCTTAAAACCAGAATCTGGATAAACTCAGGGCACGTTTCAGTAATGGCTGTTAGTGGGTTATCCCGGATATTGACGAGGGTTAACTTTCTACCATATGGAAGATCAATAGTGATATTGTTCTTGAATCGCCGCAGTTTTAGCAAAATGGACTTTTTCAGAAAACACTAGTGGGAGTATGGTAGAACTGGAAGTGATTCCAGAACCACAAACGATTATGAAAAATTTAATAGGACCTAAAGATTCAATCAGGATGGACATTCCATTAGCCACTCCGCAGATATGGTGGGTAAGCTCAGGCGCCCGAGAGGTACTATGGTATCCTCAAGGACGGTGACAGGGAGGTTCTTGTTTACCCAGACTTGACACTACTGTTGTTCCAGACTATGAGACCCGGCAGGAGGATAAGTATAGCGTCATTCTAAACTAGCTTTAGAAGTGCACATGTATATGACTCTGCCAGAGGGTTGTCGTAGTTAGTGGGAGCAGCGGAAGCGTCGTGGACAAGTAGCTTGTGTCTGTTTATAGACTAAAGCGGATATAGCGGAGATAGATCGTCTATTTTTTATGTGACAGTCATAGGTTTTTGACTTCATCAAAATAGAAAATGGATCTGTTAAGAAGGCAGTAGGGTGTAATGTCCTGGAATTTGGATGACATACACATAGTAGGAAGTGAAATTCCTATACTGCGATTGGTTATACTTCGGTTGTCACACAGTGTTTTCTCCACATAGGTTATGAATATAATATCAGGCATTCTGGTTACTAGATCTATAGTTTTAGATCTAGATTTGGGCAGTTTCCCAATCTGGATACTTAGACAGTATTCTAAAGATATTTAGAATGGACGACTCCTGGCATGGTGGTGTACCTGCAGGTGATGGAGTCACCCTCTCTAAAGGTGTCTTACAGACTAAAGGGGAGAGGGGTGTGCATGATTGGCACATCACTTGCTTAGGCAATTGAGTCAATCATGACATGTCAAGTACCACACCAGATGTTGTTTTTGCACTAGATGCAATAAGTTGATATATTAATCCAATCCTGGAGAAAAACGAATGGAAGCAGTTTATGAACATAAGTGGATGTTCTAGGGATTTGATAACGGCAGCCTCCTTTGGTAGACGGTTATCATTCCAGGCTTCCAAGGTGACCTGGATGATAGAGTGACTGTCAGAGTTATAGTTTTACCTCTGACGAGGGACAGTAGTTTGGACAGGTGGTCCAAGCGGATACTGAGGAAGGCATGGCGCAGCATACTGATTAAGTTCAGTAGTCGATACAGTCTAAGAAGTTTGCTGGATTTGGAGTTCATTTATGAACTGGGTCCCATCAGATATCCAGAAATATTCTAAGATGGGTATTGCTCATTTCGGGAGATATTTTTCTCCGCGAAGTTGAGATAAAGAGAGACATAGAAAGAAACACTGGAGCAGATCCACTCACTGAGGCTATTTCTTGTACGCAATAGTTTTACAAACGAGATTTGTGAAACTTATTAGCAGAGGAGTTGGGTGTTCGGTATCACACGGGCTGTGAGTATATGACATCGCAATAATTTGCCTTAAGTGCAAGTGGGAGATTGTTGGCTATAGTGCCCTCAAGGTAATTATCATAGTCGCAGGCATGTGATCATGATGATTGAGCGAGGACCTATACCGATAAAACAGTCTTACTTGAGATGATAGTATGCTATCTGGTTTGTCTTTATCATCATGTATATGTTGATAAAGCCCATAGGATTCTTGCTTGACTGCCAGCATTGTGATAGCGATCACATACGTGGGAGCTGGGGGTCTATAAGCACATCCTTAAATGTCCTTAGTCATGGGAATATCGAGACTGGGCATCGATACTCCAGTGTAGACTGGTGTATACTTATCTAGACCCTGATGAGGGGCGGTGGCCGGTCTCACAAGCCATTGGTGTCAGTTGTTCACCTAAGATAGTATACAGGTGCTCGTTGGGTTATGAGTACACTGGACGGACTCGCCGGGAATATGCTAGTTGGTATTATACCTATAGTCAAATAGCAGTTCCCTGGTGACATGTGTACAGGTTAGTCTGTCGACCTGAGATCGTCATTTGTCTCGTGTGAGTTCCCACTGTGCTTTGATTACTACCCTACCACGGCTCAAAGGAGTCATGCAAACAGGTTTTAGTTGGGTACAGTCCCGAGCTACATGGAGGAAGTGAGCGGATCGTCGGGAATTTGTCTCTCCCGGTATTGGGGGTTGATGTCGCGCAGTGCACGGGTGGCCATCACTAGAAATCCTCGACCGGAGTATGTGAGAACTACCGATCCAGGATCGATTGTTTCTCGGGTAGTGATGGGTTTCATACCGACACGAATTATCGCGTTGTTAGGTCTGACTTTATCCACCCCATAGACTTGATATGCGATACTCTTAGACAAACAGACCGGACTGTACGGATATTGTCACTGACAGGCTTAGTAGGGGTTTGGATGAGTTTGCTCGTCGGCCTTTCTTTCGCTCAATACCTGGGTAGTCGTTACGTACAGCTAGTGCCGCCGACGTGCTTATGGTTAAACCCACTGCTAGCATATTGGCGAGTCTTTAGAATCCCACGTAGAGGGTTTCCCTGGTTCTGGCAAAATGATGTTGTAGCCCTATTGGATATATACAGGGTTCCGATCGATTGATGTACATTGTACTCGGACTTTCGATCGGACAGTTGATAATACTAGCTGGCTCGGGTTTGAGTCAGATTATTAAATCAGGTATTGATTTAATAATATACATATATGTATTTCGATACGTATATTCTAGTATTATATTCTTTATGTTATTCTATCTCTTTGATATTCGTATTTCGGTACGGATACAGGTATGTATATACAGTAGAATGTAATCCGTATTTTTTACCGGATAACATTCTAGAAGGTGCCACCTCATTTTGGATTTGACCATTTTTATTAAAGTGGATAATGAGGTGGAAAATAGCATGAAGAGGTATGGTGAGAACCATGCTTAGAATAGTGCTCACAAATGAATTGTTAGTTCATTTGTGTGCACTATTCAAGCATGGTAGGATTTTTAAATTGGAAAATGGTTTTTACAAAACCAAGCATGCTTGATTTTCTTTTTCCAAGGCTTCATTTTTTTGCTAGCATGCTAAGTTTTTCCTCTTGAGCTTGAGCTCCACCTTCACCATTTTGTTCTTCACCTCTTCTAGCTATCATGCTTGCTTCCATCTTCTTCATGATATGAGATAGCAAACACTAAGAATACATACACACTATATCCTAGGCTCTCTAGGGTAGTATCATAGAGACCCTAGTTGCTTCACTAGTATCTTGGCGTGGAGCTAGAGCCGGAATTACATTCCTCGGGTGGATCATCGGAGAAGGAGGAAGACCGGCGACCAAAGTCGATCCGCAATATCACTAGGAGCTTGGAGATGGTTGAAGACCCGAAGGACTTGGTTCATTAGGTATAACCATTCTATCTCTTTGTGTTTGGTTTGCTAGTTTTAGGGTTAATGGTTTCGATCTTGGAATCGAGTAATGGTAGCACTGGGTTTTAGAAAATTTTGTTCCGCATTTGACCACGGTTCGATGGCCGGGGCGCTCCCATAACCCAACACTACTCACGGCCAGATTTGGCAGCCCCCCTTTCTCCAATTCTTCATCTTCTTTCATCTCAAAATTCACTAAAAAATCCACAATAAAATCAACACTAATTCTAGCAACTTCATCACTAAAATTCCTTGATCAAAACTATGCATGATTCTTGATAGCAAGTGGGCATTTTGTTGGCAAAGGTAGCAAACTTGATCTCCTAAATTTTTGAGGTATAAAACCTTAACCCAATTGTTACTTTGATAATTAATTGCTTTAATCTAATTTAGATTAGGTGTTAATATAGTTTTAGTTGCAAATAAAGTTTTACAGAGAAGTATTTGAATTCAAGTTAGGGTTTTTATCACTTGATTATGGTAGCAATGTGTAGTTTAACGTCTAAAGACTTGCAAAATCTAATTTAGTTATTAATTTGCTAATTGTTACTTTTAATTGTCCTAATTAAATATTCTTGCAAACTAATTTCGTAATTAGTGTGTAAATATATGAGATTTAAATATAGTTAATAATTGTGTGGCCTAATTAAGGTATTAAGTGAAATTCATGTCCACTAGATTTGCTAAAACATATAGTTTTTTACTAAAATGGTTAATTGTTGCTTATTAGGTTTTTAGAAAAAATTGATTTTCATTGAGATTGAGGTTGGAATGATCTACAACCTATTTCCTAAAATATGTAATGTGATGTGAATGCGCGAATGGTACGATTGGATTCTAGGTTTGGGGATTTCCACGTATAGCGACCCCTAGTTGTGATTTTGGCGATGTCGTGCGCGTTTTGTGCACCAGGTGTATGCGCGTCTAGTTAGTGCGCGTTAGTTACTTTGTATCGTCTTGACTTCACGTCTATTTAAGTGGTTAAACTCATGTATACTCTTTGTACGATTCTAGGATCAGTTGCAGAGACGTCTGACGCGAAGAGAAAAGGAAAGGCAGTGATTGGATCAGTTTAGCCGAAGCGTCCTGGTGAGTAGATGTACACATTTATGGGGGGATAGTCTGGATGGCGCGAGGCCCCTGATAGTTAGGATTACTAGTAGTGCTTGTATTTATATGTGTAGTCATCTAGCCATTCATCTCATTGTATTGCATCATCTTATATATATACATGCTATTATCTCATAGGACACTTGCACCATTACCATTGGTCAATGCCGCATGTGCAATATTTTATGCGAACACACACGCCATTGGTAATTTCTATGTCATGAACAGTATAGAACTTAATTAGAATCGGTATTTGTGCAATTGTATCATACACGATATGTAGACTTGCAGTTGTATATTCATTTCATCAGGATAGGATACGTAGGTTGCTAGTCATATACCTCATTGCGTCATCATTCATGCATAGTTTTCTAGTCACACATCGTATTTCATATTATTGATACCATAGGCGTTCATCATCGCCGACTTGTTCATATATTTTGATTTTTTTAGAGATTTCAGTATTTATGAGATTTCTGGATTTTGGGGGAAAACCGCAAGAATTTATAAACATATTATCATTTTAAAAATGCAAGTTGTGGTTTTCTCGTGATATGATGTATGTGTCGTCCACCATGAGTTTTCCTGATTTCTGTTGGTTTTCGAGACCCGATTCGAGAAGTAGGATGAACCGTCTCGGGTACATGGTGGACCCGGTAAGGTACCCAGGGGCAATAAGCTCAAGTTGTAGACGATGAACCTCGCACGGGAGGACTACCTACCCGTGAGGTCTGACACGGCGGATAACCAGAGGATATCGATGTAGTCGTGAGATTTTATGATATGGGTCGATCTGGACTGCCGGAACCCGAGATATTGAGATATTGAGACATTGAGATATTGAGACATTGAGATATACATATTTGTGTCGATATTTGACACTGATTTCGGTTGATTTCACTGATGATAATCCGGTTTTATTTTACAAAAGGTTTTACTACGTTAAAGATACAGATCTTCTCATATCAGATATATCACGATTTCGTGTTGATTATACACTCATGTTGCATTCATACTTGTGCATCGCATCATATTAGTATATGTAGGCTGTGAAGCATTTGCGTTCATGCTTACGATAGCCTTATTAGATGTTACTTACTACTCACGAGTTGGCAACTCACCCCCGTTGTGCCACAGTATATCGCAGGTTCGACCCGTCAGCACAGTAGCGGCGAGCGTATTTTCTCTTCTGCTTCATTTGCATCGACTTGCAGCTTGCTCGTAAGTGGGTTTTGAGGATATTGTTTTGCTCCCACCAAGTATATTATTTTGTATCTAGTATATTCCATCTACCCTTCGTATATTGGACCTAGACTGTGAGCTTATGAGGTTCGTTGGTATATATATGTATATATATATATATATATATATATATATATATATTCAGATTTCTGGTGTGGAGCTCGTGTGAGCCGACTTTATACTTGGGTTTTATTTCTTGCATTCAGATGCGTATTTCGCACTTTATGATATCTATATCTATATCTATATATATATATATATTGCATGTGGTTGTGATTCCGCCTTTGACGAAGAGCTAGCTCCCGCTTGGGAATGCCTTTATTCTTTACATGTGTATATTCATGTGTTGTACCCGTTTGGGGCCAGTATTTACAAGGGAAACTCTGCCGAAATTTTCGGGAAAATTTGATGTTCTAAAATGTTATAATGTGACTTTATTTTACTAAAATCACCTTTTAAAGTTAAGTTTTTCTTCACTCTGTTTCTTTAAATGGTTTAGATTTCTGGGCTTTGGCTTACTTAGATTACGTTAGGGCTTTGGACGTTTCGTAATTTAAGTGCCAGTCACGTTCCACATATTCGGGTCGTGACAGTATGCACCCCACATCGTTTTTCCTTAGCTAGGAAACCCCTCTGTGGGACTCTAAGACTGATCAATACGCTGGCAGTAGGCAGTGATCACATCACATACCCACAAACCGTCAGCGGCACTAGCTGTACGTAATGGCTCCCAGGTATTGAGCGATCAGAAGAAAAACAAGCGAACCTGTCAAAACTCTCGTCGAGCCAACTGGCAACACTTATCGTACAGTCCAGTCTCTTTGTCAGATATGCTGCCTCGAGTCTAGAGATGATATCGTCGACCCCAATAACTCAATAAGTCATGCCGGTATTAGGCCTATAACAGATCGAGAAACTACTGATAACACTTATTAGTAAATCTCATCAGCCCTGGCTAGGGACTTCCTGTTATAGCCAATCGAGCACAGCTCAACATCAACCTCCAATACCGGGAGAGATGAAACCCCTCCTATCGCTCATAGTTTCCATGTGCCTCGGGACTGTACGCAAAATCCACCTGTTTGCACGCCTCTGTAGAGCCGTGGTAGGGTGGAGATTAAAGTACAGTGGGAGGACACACAAGACTTTTTGACGATCTCGGGTGTAAAGACTAACCTGTACCAATGTCACCTGAGAACTGCTACCCGACGTTATATATAATACCACATAGGAATTCTCGGCGAATCCGTTCAGTGTACCCAGTCTCCACTGAGCACCCGTATACAATCTTTGGTGTCACCACACCAATGGATATGGGATCATCTATCGCCCATCATATGAGCCAAGAAGCGTATACGGTAGTCTACTCTGGAATATCGATGCCCCGTCTCGATACACCCACGAGTAGGAACATGTTAAGGATATGCTTATAAACTACACATGTCTCATTAGTATGATCTATATCATAATCCCAGTAGTCAAGCAAATATCCTAAGGGCTTTATCAACATGTACTAAATGAGTAATATGCATGATTAAGTGAACATGCCAAAATAAAGAACAACCAGATAGCATACTATCATGTCGAGCTAGAATGTCCCTTGAATATATATATATATATATATATATATATACCGATACATCCACTATCAAATAATGGCCTCTACGGCATACATATATCCAACACATGGTAGGGTAGTAATCTAAGTGCAGTAGGAATACACTTGAGACGAAGTAGCGATGGCAAGTCAACGGACTAAGCTGTACCCATACCACTTGGGAACTGCTACCAGACGATAGGTATAATACCAACAAGCAGTTCCCGTCGAGTCCTGTCCAGTGTAACTCACAACCCAATGAGCACCTGCATACCTTCTACAGTATATCGTACTAATGGCTATGGGACAGACCATATCCTCTGCTGGGATGAAAAGCGTACACACTAGTCTACTTCGGAGTATCGATGCCCCGTCTCGATAATCCAATGACTAGGGACCTCTATAAGGATGTGCTTATAGACTATCCAGCCCCCACAAGTGTGATTGCCATCACAACGCTGGTAGTCAAGCAAAGATCCTAAGGGCTCTACCAATATATATAAGCGATATGCTAATAGAAACACATGCACATATTGAGGTAGAATCAAACCAGGAACCATACTACCATATCGAAAAAGACTGTTATTAGAACTGTGAAATATCCCAAGCATCCAATATTTAATATACAATCCAGTATGATACAATAATGGCCACTATGGCATATATCACTAACAATCTCCCACTTGCACTAAGGCCATGTATTGGCATATTGCAGACCTATCATCTCGATTAGCCGCTCGAACTGAGTCTGAGGAATAGCCTTTGTGAGTGGATCTGCAGTGTTATTCTCTGTCTCTACTCTCTGCACCTCGATCTCCCGTCGATCAATGATCTCCTAGATCAGGTGGAACCACCTCCGGATGTGTCTGGACTTCTGATGGGACCTTGGTTCCTTCGCTAAAGCTATAGCGCTGCTGTTGTCACAATACAGCAGTATTGGATCAACAATTGATGGAACCACCTGAAGCTCTGTCAAGAACTTTCTGATCTAAACTGCTTCCTTCGCGGCATCATAGGCAGCTATGTACTCCGCTTCCATCGTTGAGTCAGCAACGGTTTCCTGTTTGGAGATCTTCCAAACAACCGTCCTTCCATTGAGGGTAAAGACATGACCCGAAATGGACTTAGAGTCATCCTTGTCATTCTGGAAGCTAGAGTCAGCGAAGGCCTCGATCTAGAGGTCTTCCCTACCATACACTAAGAAAATCTAATTAGTCCTTCTCAGGTACTTGAGAATGTTCTTCAGTTCTATCCAGTGTTTCTCTCCTGGGTTTGACTGATACCGGCTTATAACGCTCAGGGCATATGCTACATTTGGTCTGGTATACAACATCGCATACATTATAGAGCCTACAGCAGATGCGTAGGGTATAATCGACATGCGATCCCTTTCCAAATCAGTCTTAGGAGACATCTTTTTGGAGAGGGTGATTCCGTGATAAGCCGGTAGATTACCGCGCTTAGAATCTTCCATACCGAATCGTTTCAGTTCCGTATCCCTTGACTGTGAGAGTCCCAACATCCGTTTAGATCTGTCACGATAGATCTGGATCCCCAGAATGTATGAGGCATCACCCAGATCTTTCATGGAGAACCTCTGTGGCAAGAATCTCTTGATTGATTATAGCATAGGAATGTCATTTCCTATCAAGAGAATGTCATCCACGTATAGGACGAGGAATACCACACTTCTCGCTATAATTTTACTATATATGCATGGTTCATCTGGATTTTTGATAAAGTCGAATTCCTTGACCATTTCATCAAAACAGATGTTCTAACTCCGCGATACCAGCTTTAGCCCATAAATGGACTTAAGCAACTTATACACTTTCCCGCTACTCCCACTCTGAATGAAACCCTCCGGCTGATTCATATAGATGCACTCTTCCAAACTTCCATTTAGAAAAGCGGTCTTTACATCCATCTGCCAGATCTCATAGTCGTGGAAAGAAGCAATGGCAAGAAAGATCCGAATGGATTTGAGCTATAGCCACTGTAGAAAAGGTTTCGTCATAGTCCAAACCAGGTCTTTGACGAAAAACTTTTGCAACAAGTCTAGGCTTATAGGTTTCCACCTGTCCATCTGCACCAATCTTCTTTATGAAGATCTATTTGCAGCCTATGGGTTTCACCCCTTCTGGAGTAAAGTCCAAAGTCCATACTTTGTTGGTGTATATGGACTCCATTTCGGTCCGCATTGCATCTAGCCATTTTACCGAGTCTCGGCTCTGAATGGCTTGCTGGAAGCTAGTTGGCTCATTATCTTTGATGATGCAATCTTCTCGATCCCCGTCTATGAGAAAACCGTAGTATCTATCGGGTGGATAAAATAGCCTACTAGTTCTGCGGAGTGGCGCGGGAGTGTCCGGTTCTTTCAAAACTTTAGGTTCTTCCATGCTTTCAGTAATAGTCTGTGGTTCTAGAATTTGTTCCAGTTCTATTGCGCTCCCACTTATCTCATTTTCTAAAAATTGAGTTTCTAAGAAGATGGCATGCCGAGAAACAAAGTCTTATTGTACCTCTGCGTAATAGAAAAGATACCCCCTGGAGTTCTTTGGGTATCCCACAAACTTACACAATACTGAGTGTGACTCGAGCTTGTCTGCATGCTGCTTTTTTACAAAAGCTGGACATCCTTATGTCATAAGGTACTTAAGATAGGGTTTCTTCCCACTCCACATCTGATATGGCGTGGGTAACACTTCAGAAATATAAAATATTATTTTATGAATTTAAATAATAAAATAATATATTTCGCGAAAACTATTCGATTTGCGAATAAGGGTTTTCATAAAATTGTATAACTATATGACAATATTTGGAAAATAATTGGAGAGTAAAATGATTTATCGATTAAATAAATATTTATCGGATTTGGGCATTTTAATAATTAATTATATGCAAGTTTAAATTAAACTCGATTAGTGCACTACTAATCATGATTAAGCTAAATCCGTATTTTTATTAGTCATGGCTAGTGCACCATGACATGTTGTATTTTGTTGCATGTTTATTTCATTGTATTTGTGTTATCTGTTTTGGTTTTAATGAGTGAGGGTAAAAGAAAAGAAAAGAGATGCAATGATTGAGAAGAGAGAGAGGGGAACAAATGATGACTTGAGACATGGCGAGAGAGAGAGAGAGAGAGAGAGAGAGGCTCCTACACCTTGACCTTTCCTTTATTCTTTTTCCTTCATCACTTCATTTCTTCACTTCACCATTCTACAACTCCTCCTTCATCTTCATCTCCTCCATCATCCTCCTCTACCCGATGAAAACATCTACAAATCTTCACCAAAACCCCATCCCACCTTCATAAAAAATGATCCCCACCTTATCCTACACCCCATAGAAAGTCCAAGTTTAGATTTTGAAGACTTTGGGCATCTAGGGTATGTCTTGAGTTGCTCCCATGAGGTATAATTCTCACTTCTCACCTTGTAATTAGTTCCTAACTTTTTACTTTAGTTTAGAGTTCGATTTAGGGTAGATTAGTGATCTTAGAAGTTTCTAGGTTGAAGTTTAGTGGATATTTGGACTTGTATGTGGTAAATCGAGGTTTAATGAGGATTTACAAGACCTAGGTGATGTTTTCCTGACCAAACTATAAGACAAGAAACCCAAAACCAGAACTCAGAATTTGCCCAACATTGGAATTTTGACAGATTGTGATGATGTTTTGTAATCTAGGTTGACCTGAGAGACCCATAAAATAAGTTCCCATGACAGAGAGATGAGCAGGAAACCAAGAATCACCCCTTGAAACCTGAGCCCATATACCTTAGTTTTGGCCACAGATTTAAGCTTGGTGGCCGCAATTTGCGGCCACATTTTGGTGTATCGTGTTGGATTTTGGTCCATGGATTCCTGATCTGATATCTTAACCAACCCTATATGCAAAATTCTCAAGTTTGGCCTAGGGTAGAATCTGGGAGCGATTTCCTTAGTTGCTGATTTCGGTTTTGCGATTTCTGAAACTTAGGTTTTGGTATTTGAATTTGGATATCGTCGTTGGACATTTGTACGTCAACGATGAGAGTTATTTGGTTGTTTTTACATGCGTAGGCTATAGGTTCTAGCCTATGAGCACATCGTGTGTCGTATCGGTTTTCCGGACTTGGTATTAATTGCGTTTCGATGTGTTTTGATTGTAGGTACCTTTGCGTGGAATTCCGAGACGAAGAAGCACATCGACTTCAGATAAGCAAGGAGTTTAACATGTGAGTAGATTTATATCTACGGGGGAAGTTGAGTGGATGGCGTATAGCACCCCCGCAACCACTGATATGGATAAGTGATATATAAACTATGGTTTGGAGAAAACCTATGTATAAATTCGCGGATATGATAGCTAAGGATGATTCAGATTAATATATGAGGATGTGAAGAAGGATATATAGAATTGAAAGATGACAAGTATGAGTTGATTGTGGTATGATATGAGATCGAGATCGATACGACTTGAGATCGGTATAAATACGACATAAGATTGAGATAGATATGGTGAGATTAATAAGATATAACGTATATGCAAGATGACATGATATTAGATTGATACAGTTGTGACTTGAGATATATGTGTACATAAATATATTTATGAGAATAAAGAGTGATATACCGTACGAGACTATAGATCTGTACCCTTATTGACGAATAGGGCGATAGAATCTCTATTCTGTTTGATGTTTGCTGGGTTCGCTAAGCACGCCCGACGGGTTTCGGTAAGCATCAAGTATGCTATTTAAAAAATTTTGGGTGTTGAGCGAGCCCGAACTAAGGATCTAACTAGAGAATTAGGGTTTAACTATGCAAGTAAACAACTTTACTCTAAGTGAATAAGGAATACAACCTTTGTAGACCGGTCCTTCACTTCTAAAGCTCTGTGTAGTAGTCCCTTAGCTCCAAGTGCTGGTCTCCCGGGCTCTCCTTAGGCTCCACTAGGCGAAAGGAACGAGCTTGCTGAAAGATCTTCTAGGCCGAAGATGATTTACGTCGAGGAATCTCCAACTCAAACTATCTCTTCACTAATTGAGGATTAGTGAAAGAAACAATCAATACTAAATGGTTAGTTTGGTATAGATTGGTGAAGTAAGATTTTTCTCACTTTAGAATTATTTTTCTCTCTTTCTTTTCTTCACTCTAGAAAACCTAGTGAGCTCAAATGAGATGAAGAAGAAGAAGTGGTGGTGAATTATGGCAACCATGGGTGAGAAAATATCATTTATGATATTTGTAGAGAGTTGAGCATGGCTAAAAATAATGGTTGGGTTAATAAATATCTAGAGTAAAACAAAATTAGTGGACTAAACCAATGTTTCCACAAGCTTCTAAAAGCATCTTAAACCATGGCTTTTTCCACCTCATTTTGTTTTTCCCTTAATAATTAAATCCCTAAAATTATCTTAAGTATGGTATGAGTCTTATACACCCATGTCCAATGTATCATCAAGCATGACACAAAAAATAAATACATTAACATATATCACATATATAATAAATGTATAAGTAGAAAAGAAATTCTTAAGTGAGCTAATATTAGTTAATATATATTAATATATCAAATATATAATTATATATTAAATTATTAAATCAACACATGATTTAATAATCAGGATATATCACATACAACCGACTAATATCATATATCGCGAGATTAGAATATGGTATCACATACACGTATTAATCTCTATCCTGCACATATCACATATGTGCCCTACTTCGTTTCGCTTGAGCCAGGAAAGCTTTGTGTAGGACTCTAAAGACTCGTCAATACGCCGGCAGTACGTAATGATCATATCAGTTACCCATAAGCCGTCAGCGGTACTAACTGGACGTAACGGCTACCCGGGTATTGAGCGACCAGAAGATCAACAAGAAAGCTTGTTCATACTCCCGTGAATCCATTAAGTAACACTACCGTAAAGTCCGGTCTCTTCGTCTGATATGTCACATATTGAGTCCGGGGGTGGTAAACGTCAGACCCAAATAACTTGATAAGTCAGGCCGATGTGAGGTTCATAATGGGTCGAGAAACTACTGATAACACTAACCAGTATATCTTAGTTTCCGCTCTGGCCAGGGACTTCCTGTTATGGCCAATCGAGCACAACGTAACATCAACCCCCAATACCAGGAGAGACGAAACCCCTCCTACCGCTCATTGCCTCTATGTGACTCGGGACTGTACCCAAAAACCACCATTTTTCATGCTCTCTTGAACGTGGTAAGGTGGAAATCAAAGCACAGTGGGAATCACACAAGTCTCTACGACGATCTCGGGTCTACAGACTAACTTGTACCAGTATTACCAGAGAACTGCTATCTGACGTTAAGTATAATACCATCTAGGAGTTCTTAGCGAGTCCTGTTCAGTGTACCCAGTCTCTACTGAGCACCCGTATATAATCTTTGATGTCAAACACAAATGGATGTGGGATCATCCATCATCCATCAAATGGGTCAAGAAACGTATACTCTAGCCTACTCTGGAATATCGATGCCCCGTCTTGATACACCCACGACTAGGAAAAATTAAAGGATGAACTTGCGGACTACCCTGGCCCCACTAGTATGATCTGCATCATAATCCTGGTAGTCAAGTATACATCCTAAGGGCTTTACCAACATGTGAGAACAAGACAGTATCACTATACTAGTCTACATGTTAAGATAAAGAGTAACCAGATTGCATACTATTATGTCGAGCAAGAAAGTCCTCCCTATATATGTCTAAGAATCCATTATAATATACAATCATCTACAATAATGGCCTTTCGGGCATACATACAACTAACAATCTCACACATGCACTATGGCCAATAGTTGTAGTATCTCATACCTAACATCCCAAAATCTCTCAAATTGTATCTAGGATATGGCCTTCATGAGTGGATCCACCGTGTTATTCTTCATCTCAACTCTCCCGACCTTGATCGCCCAGAGATCAACCATCTGTAACATTTCAAAAAAATAAAATATTATTTTTGGGAATTTTCATAATTTAATATTAATTTTTAATGAATATTTTAATAGTCGGTATAATTAAATACCGATAAATGGTGAAAATTCCGGAGAAAATTTTTGGAAAATTCTAAAATAGCTTATTTTGTGGAAATAAGTCATTTTAAGCTTTTATGGTTACGTAAATGCTATTTTTGTGTTAACCGCGATTAAAAATCGCTAATGGGATTTTTGGCTCTTGTGCAAAAATGTGCACGTGACATTTTCTACACTTGTTACACTTGTTTTGGTTTCATGGTAGTCTAGGGTTGCCATGTTGGATGGGCATGTGGGTTAGACAAGTTTAGGAAACCATGATGGTTTAAAACCTTTTGGTTATGTTAATTAGCTTAATTAAGGGTTTTAGCTTGTTAAGGGTGATTAGGATGGGAGTTGACCTTGTGTAGGAGAGAGAGAGAGAGAGGTGGCTAGAGTGTGCATGATCCTTCTCAACCTTCATTATCCCTTGTGTCCTTTCATACTACCTCTCACTCTCACACATTACACCAACCCCTAAGACTTTTCAGCCCCAATAACTGAATTCAGCCACCATCAGCCCCACTTTTATTCCATCAGCATATTTCAGCCCAAACTACATCAGCAGCCCAACCCCATCATGAACATCAGCACCCCAACATCATAACCAGCAGCAGCAGCTCCTGAAGCACTACTTCAGCCCCCTACCTCAGCCCAATTTCTACTACTTCAGCTGCAGCCACCCTAGCCCTAGCACTATAGCCAACACCTACATCATCAGCTCAGCCACCATCAGCCCCACACCCATCATACATCAGCAGCTTCAGCCCAGAAAATCAGCATCAGCTGCTGAAAGCAACAGCCACATCAACTGTTGCAACAGCAGCTGATATGACACCTTAGCCCCAAACCTGCTCTACACCAGCTGCACACTACACCCACCCCATATCAACCACAGCCTAACACTTCTGCTGCCGCCTCACACACAGAAAAATAAAAGAAAAGGAAATTCCAAGCAGCAGCAGCAAGAGCTACTGGACCAACCAACAGCAACAACAACTGCACAGAAAGAGAACAGCCACAGCAGCAGCAACTCCATTTCAAAACAAACCCACACCATCCTCATACTACAACACCACACTTCACCACAAAGCCACACCAACAGCCACTGCTGCTGCAACTACAGCAAACACAAACAAATCCTAAACACCTGCCACAACCAAAACAGCATCAGCATCAGCAGCAAGAGCAGCAGCACTTCAGCAGCAACCACCCCTCCTCCTTCCTTCATCCTCTCTTCTCCTTCATTCTAGGACCCTCTTGAGGTATAATCTTGCAACCCAATTCCTATCTCGCAAATTGTAGCTGTTAAAACTGGAGTTTACTGTTATATCCATAATCTAGTGCTAGTTTAGGGATTTTGAGTGAGATTTGGCCAAGTGATGGTTTAGAATGTTAGTATAGTCTTATTGGGGGGGTATGAGGCCAGTTTAACCAAGAAACCCCAGATTTCTAGTTAGTTACCAGAGTTGTTCGACTTGGCGTTAATTGGTAGTTTCGTCGATTTTGTGACCTTCCTGGAAACTGCTACAACCCGAGGAACACTAAAATGAAATTGACTTGGCAGTGAGGTATGCAGGTAGGTAGAAACCAACACCCAAAACCCTAGCCTAAAACACCAAACCCCGGCCGCAGATAAATTCTCCCTGGCCGCAATTTGCAGCCAGAGCAGGGGAGAATCGCCTCGTTTTGCGTGCACAACCCTATTTCATGTAAATTTGACCCCCTGTATGTCTAGTTTTGACTGATTCCAGTTTGGATAGAATCTGGGTTGTTTTTCATGAGTTGGCGTATGATTTACGACCTGTTTTCCGTATGGATTTTTGGTATTCGATGATTCGTTCTGTCGAGTGGCGTTTGGACGTCAACGACAGTGGTGGTTGGCTGTGTTTGCACACAAGGCCACAGGTTTTTACCTATGGGTGTAGCGTGCACTGTTTTGGTTTCCGACATGGTTTTCATGTGTTTTAGCGTGTGATATTCTTGTAGGTACTCACGTGACGTCAAAGCGTTGGAGATGCAGATGGCGACATCGGCACCGGCACATATAACATAAGGTGAGTAGATTTATATCTACGGGGAGAAGTCGGGTGGATGGCGTATAGCACCCCCGCAGTCCGAAATGATGTATACGGATGCGTATACACACCTACAATTTATTATATGTTGTTTGGGAATTATTTGATTTTTAGGATGAATAATTGATGGGCTTGGATGATTTAGTGTCGTGAAACCCTAGGTAGTGGGTACACTACACATACATATACACACATACATGAACACACATACATACTTGCATACATCCTTATTACATATATGGTTATGGGATTCTATATAGATATGTGTTCATGAGGGTATGGGACCACGTGTTCACATACGGATTTGAGGATGATACGTGGGATTGAGATGAGTCGATGAGAGTTGATCTGAGATTATGATGTCGGGGATTGGCAGGATTCGTACTTGATATACGTCCTGATATGATAGCGGGTCTTGGATGACGATGCCATGTGCATAGTGATACATATACTTTAGATGATCGACATGTGATTATGATACGGGATAGGATGTGATATGATATGATATGACAAGATATTTATGATAGGCCGCCTTGGGAGCTGTTTGCTCCTTGAGATGATATGGGCTGATGAAATCGTTTTTGCTAGAGGCTGTAACTCGGAAGCTGGATTATAATTATATTGATGATATATGATGATGATATTGATTTATACGAGGTTGTCGATCAGTGATCAGATCTTGATTATAGTGATGATGTTAGCATTGTACTGGACATAGGTCAGTACCCAGATAATGATGTTTGATAAAGAGAATACTTGATGAATAATATGACAAATGTGATATTGACCCGTACCCAGATTGGGGATACCGTACGACGGATTTACGTACGAGCTATAAATTGATGTTTGATCCGCACTCTTGATTTGGGAATAACCGATTATAGAGATATGTTATCGGATGTGATATTATTGAGGCGGATCACCGACTATATATACATATACATATATCGACTCAGAGGTTAGGCGGTTTCCCTTACCTGCTGTTAGCTTTAGCTCAGCCTTGTAGTAGTGTAGCTATATGACTTTTATGACCTTAGATGCAGTTTAGCAATCATGGTGTTCAGTATTTCAGCTCCCGCATATTATTATTGTTGCCCTGCATCGCATACTGTTATGATTCATATTTCATTATTGATATCCTGCTGTTAGGACACCAGCACCATTACCGATGATGCGTATGTACCACGTACACTTATTTGCCGACTCACACACATCTTCATCGGTAATTGCCATGTCACGAACACATAGAAAATATTATTGCTTGATTTAGCTTGCTAGCTAGTAGTGACATGATATTAGTATGCTTGCCTTATATGTTAGCTTGACATTGTAGCTATCACTTGTCACTTCATTCATACTGTTATTCATTATATGCTGCATTCATGGATTCTCATGCTTATATTCATGATTTCACATGCTATTGATGATTTGGATTCGTGTTTCCATGAGATTTTCTGGATTTGGTGGAAAACCGCAAAACATATATATAAACTGCTTTCTCCTTTTTAATAAAAATGCGGTTTTTCCATGATGTTTGAGTCGTCCACCATGAGTTTTGCTGATGGATTTCGAGACCCGATTCGAGGAGGCGGATGAACCATTTCGGGTACATGGTGGGCCCGGTGCGGTACCCCAGGGCAAGAAGATCGCGGGAGATGGCGTTGAGCCTGGCAGGGGAGCACGACCGACCGGTGATATTACCCGACACGTCGGATATCCGGAGGATACCGTCGTAGTCATGAGATGGATGGTAGGGGCCGATCTGGACTGACGGCGTCCTAGATATTATGATTGGGACATTGAGATTTGAGATATTGAGGTACAGAGATTGTGATACAGAGATATCGAGATATTGAGATTTATGTTTTGTGCCGATGTTAGGCACTGTTTTATCCTGATTTCATTATGATACCTCATTTTAAAATACAGAAATCTCACAAATTTACGAAAGCAGTTTTCTTCAGTACATGCATTCTGTTTCATGCATTCATACATCATTCATATGATATATATTGCCACCTGATGCACTGGCACAGACACATGGGTTTACACTTGGGTTAGATATTTACCGTAGACATGGTTAGAGATTGCTGGTTATATATTTGAGGATTATATATATTGATCGTATGACTTAGGATTGCGTCATACATGCGATTTCTGTTCGTAGATCTTTTTCTACTCACGAGTTGGCAACTCACCCCCGTTGTGCCCCAGTTTCTTACAGGTGTTGCCATACGGGTTTTGTTACGGCTTTGCGGGCACAACTTCTTTCAGGTGACTTGCTAGTAGGTGGGTTATTTGTATCATAGCCATCATTATACATTGTATATTATATTCAGTTGTATCTAGAAGTTCCATCAACCAAACATGTATTTTTTTGAGATAGAGACCAGTGATGTTTATTCTTTCGACCTTAGAGTCGCGTGTTATATTTCCATGGGTTCTTGCTGGTTGAGTTTCATTCTGCTGTGATCCTCGCCTTTAGGCGTTGTATATTATGTTGTATACAGGTTGTTTTGATATGGTTCTTCCTACTCTGTACTCCTTTTCTTGGTTTGGATTTCTTGGTTCGGCTTACTTAGGGTACGTATGCCTCAAGACGTTCGTAGTCAAAGTGCCGGTCATGTTCCGTACTTTCGGGTCGTGACAAAGTTGGTATCAGAGCGTTAGGTTTTACCTTCGGAGCGTAGGATGACCCTTGGTTGATGGAATAGGTGACTAAAGTATAGTGACGTACCGTTGGTATGTTCCGCAACATATTTACGACACGCCACTCCACTTAAGAAGCCTTAGGATGTACATTTCTTTGTTCAGCATCATATTCATTCCTGATCTAGCCTCATCGGTACCAGTATGGTTTTGCTTCCACGATTACGGGCAGAGAGAGCTACGGCTAAGAGTTGCGGTCAGCATGGGCTCATTACGAACGAGGACTGACAAGGGCGTGATTCCGGTGACACACGATTGTAGAGATGTGTCTTTTGATTGTGCTTTGCGCCACGGGCGTTGGATGGATCGCTGTATGAGATTACTCGGACGTGCAAATCAGCACCAGAGGATTGAGCCACTGACAAAGGCCAGCCAGACTTTGATGACCACTGAAGTATTACTTATTCACGAGGATTGAGGCACTGCCCAGCGCGCAGACGAGTGAGCCAGTTATTGCTGCGAACGATGAGATATCGCCCAGATATTGGACATATTGAAGTACGAGATTGTACTAAGAGATTATAGAAGGTCGCTAGTCACCAAGGGTGAATGACTAGGACACGTGGTTCGTTCGATGCGAGGTCATCAGATAGATTGATTCCAGCTGAGACGACTTCACGCGAAGACATTGGGAGTCGACGTAGACGATCGAATGTCAGAAACCTATTATTCCAAGTTTAAAGTATTCGGAAAGACATGCAGGCAATTCTATGGTCCCTCTAGAAGAATGAAACCCTAACTCGACTTAATGACCGTATGAAAGCATTTGAACCTTAGGGTTTGCGGCAGTTCTGCGGCGCCATTAGTGAGGCTTGGGTTTGCCCTTCTACGGCTGGACCACCGATGCTGGGGTATGTACTCGATACTATTATACTGTACCCAAGATGTTGAGCTCTTGGGGGATTATGAGGCTTTGACAACTCGATCAGATGGCTCGACTTAATTCGGATGCTAGGTGGTGAGATGCATTTCTTGGAAGACTCCAGATACGAGGATAGCCATTGGAGCTCAGTCCATGCAGCCACGACGAGACGAGTCCGAAGCAGTCGACATTAGAGAAAAGTGGAGTAAGAGGTTCGTGCCAGATCTAGAGGAGATGACGTTCCACTCCGCCGACATCAGAGATGCGATGCGCATGCCGAGGCATAGTGATTATACCAAAAATTGTAAGTTTACCGCAATCAGAAACGGCGTCGCTTCGTAGCTAGCCGGTAAGTACGGGTCGATCCACAGAGACGGGTAAATTTCTTTAAAGTGTTTTAACGAGTTGATTCTATTTGTAGTTTTGGTTGGTTTATAAAAATCTAAAGACTGGATCTAATTAATCTAATTAAGAATCTTGCTAGGGTTAGGATTAGGGGAAGTTTTGGAAATTAATGTTTTTCCTCACCGCTTTCAATACCTTCCTTTTTTAGATCTATTAGGTGTTAAGTTAATTATCAATAAAGTGGATACAAATCTTTTGGGAAGATGTTTCTTCCTCTAGATTTGTATCCTACCTTTGTTGATAATTATCCTAACCTTCACGGAAAACGCGCGGAACCGGCCCTTTATACTACGGTTCATCGTTACCTCGAAGGGTAGGATGCCGCAGGGAGCGGTTGTGCTCGTATGCGTGAAGTTCTAATTCATTAGGTGAAGGTGGCATTGAAAGGGGCGAGAGATTTCATCTCTCAACCCTTTTCCTAAGGCTAACCCTAACAAGCGAGGAGACTATTCGCTCATTAGGGGATGAGAAGACATTACAATTAAAAGAAATAAAAGACTTACTAGGTTGACGGCTCCCTTCAAACAAGAAGAACAGATCTGAAATTTACTCCCAGAAATTCTGAATTTTATTGATTGAAAAGAGGCATAAGAAAATACAAGGTCTTGGGTTCTATTTATAGGACATAGAAACCCTAGGTTTACAATTTGCACCGCATGTCTACAATTACAAATATACCCCCAGAAAATCTTTCCATAGCCGCCACTAAAATTTGGTAAAATTTCATTCGCGCACGGGCTTCAAACGGCCGCGGATCCGCGGCCTTGGTGGGCTTTGGGCCGCGGATCCGCAGCCCAATGATGGGATCAGCATTGGATTTTTCTTAGGCTTCTTTTGGTTCTTCTGGGCTTCTTGTTTATTTATTCTTTTTATCAGTTGGGCTTCTGCAGTAATTCCAGATTTCTGTGAACTCTTTGCAATGGATCTTTTACCCGTCTTTCTTGCAAATTTGGATCTTGAGTTGCCTTGTTGATGGTGAATCGTTCTTCTGCTGGGCTTTACTAAGATCCTCCTAATTGTTGGTCAAAAGTTCTTCTTTTGTGTCGTCTTTTGTGTTTTTCACTGTTTTTGCTCCAACAACTTGTAACCTGTAACATGTAGCAGACATGGGTCAAAAGCACCTGTTTTTATTGTAAAATGCATAAGAATGGGGAATACAAAATGCAATATTATGTTATGAACAAATACCCCCAAACTTATCTTTTGCTCGTCCTCGAGCAAACTTATTGTTTTATTCTCTACAAAAAACCTAACCGCACTTTCGCAGGGAAACGCGATTGCATTAAGCTCGTGCAACAAGTCGTTAAACCTCTAGGTGTCCCTAGTAGGAGGAGTGTTGTCTCCTGAGGGTTTTCAGCGGATTACACCCACAAAATCCTATCAATTTGGCCCATTGATTTTTGTTCTCCAGTTAGGTTTTCTAACAAGGAATTCTATTATCTTTTGACTCGCAAATTATCCACCCATATTCTTCACACTTCCTCATTATTTAACTTAAGATTATATATGTTATGTAGACTTACTTAGCTTTCGGCATTTCCTAAGTCTTCCTTCTAGGGCTTTATCTCCACTTAGGAATTTCTATCAACTCTATTAAAGATACAAGTTCTATTCTTCATTCCTTTCTCTTATCTAGATTCCAATCACATACCCCTACGTGTGTGTATAGATCACCCCTACACTTGGAAATTCAAATCAAGCAATCGTACTCTCGTCCATTGTCCAAAGTACTAAT
This sequence comes from Agapanthus africanus, assembly GCA_030015575.1. Classification (NCBI taxonomy): domain Eukaryota; kingdom Viridiplantae; phylum Streptophyta; class Magnoliopsida; order Asparagales; family Amaryllidaceae; genus Agapanthus; species Agapanthus africanus. The sequence continues at coordinate 372,470,637 of CM057341.1, forward strand.
TATTTGGTGAATGAAATTTGCTTACACATCCTTCATGCGACCGTTAATACTTCTTGAGGTACCAACGACCGATTACAAAATGCGTTTGCACTTTAAAGCGTACTTCCTAGTCTTTGCAACACCCAAGGCTTTAGCAGTGACTCCCAAACCAGTTGGTCTAAGGCACTAGGTGATGAAGCACCCTCGCTAAATATTTTTCTATTTTTGCAGCCTTAAATAATCACAAAAACCAGTGTCCATTTTGACAAGAGCATTTCAAGGTCTCTTCTACTATTCCAAATTTCAAGGTGCGTGAATGTGCAATTTGTAGGGTATACATTTTTAGAATTTAGACTTAAGCTAGGAACTATTTTTCAAACTTATACTCTAATAAGAACATCAATACTCTTCCCTCATTTTGACTTAGCCCAAGAAGTGAACCCAAAATTTACCTATTTCTAAATAAATTACAAGGCATATACTTTCTACCGTTAAACTTTAAGGATGGTTATTTTTAGGGTTTTTAATCTACTAAGTCTAAGATCTAGTTGTTCCTAACCAGTTGACCTATTTGTCAAACTCTAGTCAATTAGCCAAAATTGAATACATTTATTTATAATTATTTGAAATTTTTCAAATTTTTATAGGTTTTCAAATAAGTATGCAAATGCAAAAATATGTACAAATGAATGCGAAGGAAGAAGACGTACCGAGCATACCCCCAAACTTTACTTTGACAGTGTCCTCACTGTCATGCTAAACCAAGAGGGTCAAAATACCGATACTCCCCTGTTTAGTTATTTATATATATATTTTTTTATTGTTAAGAAAAACAAAAAATATATACAAAAAGACCCTTCCCCAAACTTCAATTAAACTATGTTAGACAATACTGCCAAACTTTGCCTAGGCCAAAAGTTAACACCAACCAGTTGAAAAATTTATCAGTAAAGAATATTGGTTGGTGGAAAAATAAGTTGTGGTGGTCCGCAAAGAATTGGGGAAGATAGAAGTAGTGGTATGGGAGGTGTGGAGGTAAATATACAGGTGATGGTGATGCATCGATACGAGAATGTAAGTGATCAGCAATCAGTGGAGTGTTGGCATTCTCGTACCTTATTAAAAGAAATGGGGGTATTTCAACTTCTAAGGGAGGAAGTTGGCTCACCACAATACCCCCAAGATGTTCCTGTGGGTCCTCTATTGACATGGCATCATCCATCAATTGTGTAAGATATTCACTTATGAGGAAACTGATCTCCTCGATGTCCGCCATAGTCCAACTGAAAACTTGCCGCCTATCTTGTAAGACTTTTAAAATAGCGTTCTCTTGCTCGAAGGCTAGAGAGGCTGATATGATAATGGGAAAAGTCTCATTCTCACCTATGTAAGCATATCTACGGTGAGATGGCAAGGGCATGAGTTCGAATTTCTGAGGCGAAAGAACCATTGCGGAATCTACCTCGAACTCAAAGGACTCTAACACAGGTTCGAAATCACTGCAAACAACCGATTCGGATGGTTCGACTGACTCATCCAAAAATTCAAACGACTCATATTCGGGCTGTGAGTCGTCGTCATCCGAAAAAGTGAAACATTCATAATCAGCATCGGTTGTGTCAACGGTAGTAGGCTCAAGTAGGGACGCACTAGTGGCGTCAAAACTGTTTTCATCAAATAGAAATCTTTCAAGCTCGCAGTCCTCCTGCGTGATTTCGTGAATAGAGCAAACTTCTCGTGTACTAGTTTTAGGCACGGGGGGCAGACTTCCCATCTTATAAATATTGAACTCACTAGACCTCTTTCCGAAGGATAGAGTCATGGAGCCATTGCGACAATTTATTACGGCATTGGAAGTGGCCAAAAATGGTCGACCAAGAATCACCGGAACTTGGTTTCTTGGGTTAGCAACAGGTTGTGTATCCATAACGATAAAATCAACGGGGAATATGAATTCCCCGACTTTGATCAACACATCCTCAAGTTGACCCCTTGGATAGGTGATTGATCGATCAGCCATTTGGAGAGTGCAACGAGTGGGTTTCAACTCTCCAACCCCTAATTGTTCGTACACGGAGTAAGGAATCAGGTTAACACTAGACCCAAGATCTAAAAGTGCACGATTAATTTGCTTATCCCCAATTGTGATTGAAATAGTAGGACAGCCGGGGTCCTTTCGTTTTTGGGGTAAGGTTTGATGGTGGTTAATAGCATTGCTCACTGCACTAGCCACTAGCACTTTCTTGGGTACTTGAGATGCCTTTCTCTTCGAGGTGCACAAGCCCTTTAAGATTTTCGCATATGAAGGGACTTGTTGGATAGCATCCAAGAGAGGTATATTTATGCTAACCTGCTTAAATATCTCCACAATCTTCTCCACTTGTGTATTTGGTTTATTAGGACTCAACCTGTTTGGGAATGGAGCGTTCTGAAAATTCGTTGAGTCAAAAGTCTGTGGAGTAGAATGTGGAGTAGGAACGGATCCCAGTGTGGATGTGTTCGTGTTGTGAGAAATGGGTCCGTTCGAGTCAGAAGAAGTAGAGCCGTGTGAAGGGTGGAGAATAGGCTCTAAAGAAAAAGGTGAAGAAGGAAGTGAAGAAAATGAAGAAGGGGAAGAAGAACCACCGGCGGGGATGTCATCACTAGTTTCCACATTATTTTGCAACTCTCTTCCGGATCTCAACGTGGTCACCGCATTTATATTGTGATTGTGATATGCGTTTTGTGCGTGACCGGGATTGGGCATTGGTTGAGATGGAAGCTTTCCCTTTTCTCTCTCGCTCAACGCAGCAGTTAATTATGCAATTTGTGCCTCAATAGATTTGATACTTTGATCGTGTGAGGCATTGTTATTCATTAAAGATTGAACATAACTTTCAAATCTTGCTGCGGATTCTGTACTTTGCTTGAGAAATGCTTCAAGACTTTTCTCGAGCGAGCTAACCTTATCATCATTAGGTTGAACCAAATTGTTCGTTTGATTTGTATAAGGTTGTTGTTGGAAAGGTTGCTGGTTTTGAGTTTGTGAGGGTGCTTGTTGTTGTTGTGGAGGAGGTCTTTGAAAATTGTTATTTCCTTGGACTTGTTGATTTTGGTTCCAAGCGAAATTTAGGTGACTCCTCCACCCCTGATTGTATGTCGAAGAGTACGGATCGTTTCTTTGTCGTTGCTGAAATGCAGCATTGACTTGATCCTGTCCTTGAATGGGTGCATCATAAGGACACTCTTCGGTGAGATGTGATAGATTAGAACAACAAGCACAAACAGTTCGTGTGGGTAGAGTAGGGGCAGGAGAAGTCGATGAGATTTTGGTCTCAATGGCTTCTAGCCTTTTCATAAGTGAGGCCATCTCGGCCTTCATAGCTATCGACATATCTATTTGATGTATGCCTTCCCTAGATTGACCAACTGAAGATGATGATGTGGTCTTGGTACTCTCCCACTAAATTGTTTGCTCACTTAGGTCCTCAAGAAACTGCCAAGCTTCGTCGCTAGACTTGGAGAGAAAATGACCTTGACATATTGTTTCTAGCAACTGCTTCGTTGCTGCGTTCAATCCCTCGTATAAAGTTTGGCAAAGTTGCCAATTTTCTATCCCATGATGAGGGCATTGAACAAGTAGGTCTTTAAATCTCTCGAAACACTTCCAGAATGGTTCGGACGGAAGCTGTGAAAATTGTATAATCTCGTTTCGGATTCTAGCAGTTTTATGATGAGGGTAAAACTTTTTCAGAAAAGCTCTCACAAACTCGTCCCAATTTCTAATGGAATGTGATGCGGTACTGTATAGCCATTTCTCGGCTAGGTCACATAAGGTAAAAGGAATGACCCTTAGCCTTATTGCGTCATCACTTAATTGGGTTGTCTTCATCATGCCGCAAACGTTTTGGAATTTATTAATAAAAATATATGCATCTTCGGATTCCAAACCATGAAACTTAGGCAGCATATTGATGAAATGTGGTTTTATTTCAAAATTATCCCCATTCGCCGGTGGGGGTGAAAGACATGTAGGTAAGGAAGTGCGAACGGGGTAGAAGAGATCCTGGAGCGCAACTCGTGCGGGCGCTACAACAGGCGGTAGATTTGGGTTATTCGCACCTGGCGGAGGTGGAATCATTCCCGTCGGCAAGGTATCGTTGGGGTTGAATCCCGACATACCTTCGAAAGAAGAATTTAAAGGTGGAGGTAAGGAAATGGAGGGAATTTCGACGAAGGGTTCGCCGAAGGGTTCGTTGGTCGGTACCAACGAAACATGGACTAATCGGGCGTTAGTATCCCTAGTCCAAGATGACATACACTAAAGGGTAGTGCAGTCAGAAAAAAGAGAAAAACAGAATGTGAGGGTAAGATAACGTCAATGAGAAGAAGTGGTGGAAGTGAGTTTGCAAGTTTTCTTAGCGGCAAGTTGCATGTTTTGAAAAGATTTTTCTTTATTTTTTTTATTGAAGAGTTTTGCAAGACGGTTTTAGGAAATGGACTCGTGACACCAATGTGTCAACCACACATGCACAATCAGGCCTAGATCTAGGGTTGCCTAGGTCTGCTAGACAGCTCCTAACTAGGGCTAGAAATAGACCTCAAACCGCCTCTTCACGGACAAATACGGCCAGGTAAGTGGGAAGGAACCACCACTACAGTGGGCCTAATTAATAACCACTAGCCTAGACACCGCAATGTCGGTTAGGATAAACGGCCGATGCCTACCCTAGTCCTTTTCCTATTGAGCTCGCCGTCCTTAGGTCTGAGTCTAATCTTTTTTAATTAAAGGTGGTCGATGCAAAATGCTTTAGGTGTTTTCTGGGGTCCTGGGAAGGGTGATGAAATCCCCACCCAATCTGAGTTTGGTCAATTAGCCCCTTAGAGTCCGGTTAAATTATGCAAAACAAATAAAATTTCACTTGCAATCAGAATTTTTTAGCGCGGCGCAAAGAAACCTGCAGAAATCTGTTATTTAGAAGGGGGAAAAAGATTTTTACGCAAAGAAATCCTGCAGAAAACTTTTTACAGAGAGATATATGGGAGATTCCAGAGGAGAGAGAAAAAAATCAAACCAGAAAAATTTGGTGCGCTGACGTGGCACTTCAAGCGCGGAACCGCGGCGGGAGGTACACCTATGCGGTGGAAGAGCGGCTGTATTAGGGTTTCAGGTTCTGAAAAAAATTGTACTGCTTCTCTGTCCAATTTCGCCTCTGTTATTCTGCACCAAATTTTGATTTGCCCTCTGTAAAATTCCAGATCCGTGATTCTTCGCTGTTCCTGCAAGATCCAAAAGATACGCCCTTCAAACAGATCAAATTTGATTATTTTTTTTTAATTTTTTTTATATTTTCAGATTTTTATAATTTTTAAAATTTATATCAACCCGAAAATTCACAAAAAGAAAGATTACGCCGTCCCCGGCAACGGCGCCATTTGATTATACCAAAAATTGTAAGTTTACCGCAATCAGAAACGGCGTCGCTTCGCAGCTAGCCGGTGAGTACGGGTCGATCCACAGAGACGGGTAAATTTCTTTAAAGTGTTTTAACGAGTTGATTCTATTTGTAGTTTTGGTTGGTTTATAAAAATCTAAAGACTGGATCTAATTAATCTAATTAAGAATCTTGCTAGGGTTAGGATTAGGGGAAGTTTTGGAAATTAATGTTTTTCCTCACCGCTTTCAATACGTTCCTTTTTTAGATCTATTAGGTGTTAAGTTAATTATCAATAAAGTGGATACAAATCTTTTGGGAAGATGTTTCTTCCTCTAGATTTGTACCCTACCTTTGTTGATAATTATCCTAAACCTCACGGAAAACGCGCGGAACCGGCCCTTTATACTACGGTTCATCGTTACCTCGAAGGGTAGGATGCCGCAGGGAGCGGTTGTGCTCGTATGCGTGAAGTTCTAATTCATTAGGTGAAGGTGGCATTGAAAGGGGCGAGAGATTTCATCTCTCAACCCTTTCCCTAAGGCTAACCCTAACAAGCGAGGAGACTACTCGCTCATTAGGGGATGAGAAGACATTACAATTAAAAGAAATAAAAGACTTACTAGGTTGACGGCTCCCTTCAAACAAGAAGAACAGATCTGAAATTTACTCCCAGAAATTCTGAATTTTATTGATTGAAAAGAGGCATAAGAAAATACAAGGTCTTGGGTTCTATTTATAGGACATAGAAACCCTAGGTTTACAATTTGCACCGCATGTCTACAATTACAAATATACCCCCAGAAAATCTTTCCATAGCCGCCACTAAAATTTGGTAAAATTTCATTCGCGCACGGGCTTCAAACGGCCGCGGATCCGCGGCCTTGGTGGGCTTTGGGCCTCGGATCCGCAGCCCAATGATGGGATCAGCATTGGATTTTTCTTGGGCTTCTTTTGGTTCTTCTGGGCTTCTTGTTTATTTATTCTTTTTATCAGTTGGGCTTCTGCAGTAATTCCAGATTTCAGTGAACTCTTTGCATTGGATCTTTTACCCGTCTTTCTTGCAAATTTGGATCTTGAGTTGCCTTGTTGATGGTGAATCGTTCTTCTGCTGGGCTTTACTAAGATCCTCCTAATTGTTGGTCAAAACTCCTTCTTTTGTGTCGTCTTTTGTGTTTTTCACTGTTTTTGCTCCAACAACCTGTAACCTGTAACATGTAGCAGACATGGGTCAAAAGCACCTGTTTTTATTGTAAAATGCATAAGAATGGGGAATACAAAATGCAATATTATGTTATGAACACATAGTACTGGATATACCTTCCAGAAGGAGTCGCGATGAGTATGCAGCCGCTCCGGAACAGGAAACAGATATGGTAAGGACGATGACTTCCAGACAGTTAAGCAGAGACGAGACTTGGAAGAGACCTTGAGCAGGATTCCTTTCAGGACACTGCTGCAATGATATTGCACCCAGGATCGGAGGTGCTATGTACATTCAGAGAACCAGAGGCCGACGCCAGTAACATGTTTCTTACGAGTGGTCGCGATGATTGACCGAGAGATGACTAGAGAAGTGCCAAAACGGAATCGTCCCCGTTAGCACACCTGAAAGGGGTGATGAGCCGATGGATCGTGAAATTGGTAATCCACGTAGAGGATAAGGACCCTTCTGAAATAAGTTGCAAGAAGACTTGGACCCAGGAGTGGTCATGTTACGCACACCAGCATGCCAGAGTTCAGGATCGTCGACGAGTTATGCTACGAGTAATCACGACAATTGGCCAGAGATTCATGGAGGATGCGCTTGAGCGGAACTATTCCGCCATACTTGATTTTGGTATTTTGGCGATTTATTCGCATGACCTGATTTTGATGATTGGGTTTCATGAGGTTTGTTTTCATGTGCTATTAAGTATTTACGATTTTTGCACCGTGTTGCATTTGTTATTGTTTTCGTGCCTTGGTTTCACATGTTTGTGATTTTATGAGGTTTAGACATTTGAGTTGATTTTGTGCGTATGCACGCACACGATTTGGTTTTTGCACTCGGTATAGTTCACATATGCTTGTAGTGCAGTGACATGTATTTTGTGCACTTGGATGCACTGGATTTCGATTCGATGGTGATGCTCGATATTTGTTTTGTGCACTTGATGCACTGGATTGGTTTTGCCCGTGTATGGCGCTTGATATTGGATTTCATGATTTCGTGCATGATGGATGCACCGGATTTTGACATTTAGCGCATGTTGGGCGCCCGTTATGAGATGCGACTTGGTGCACACCAGATGCACTAAATCGGGATTTTCGTGCATGTCATCTGATTCTGCGGTCTGGCACACACGTTGCCTATGACCGATGTTGTGTGCACACCCGTTGCACCTTGATGTCGTTTTGTGCACCTGCTTGGCACATATGGATTTTGATTTCCGTGTGCACCAGACGCACGTAGTATTCATATGCACATTTTTGGGATTGATTTCTTATGGAGCAGTACGTTTTGTGATATTTGCTGTGTTTTCGTACTGAGCAGGACTAGTCAGAGGACAGTGCCTGGGTATATTTTGCATGCATTGGTAGATTTCAAAGGGATTTCCAAAAGCGAGCTATAGTCTCATTATTTACATATGTGTCCGATATGTCACGAAACGCTTAAAACAAGGAAAAACCCTTCTAAATTGTTTTCAAAACGGCGGGGCGTGCATATCAAACAAAGATATATACGTATATGGCTATTTTCTTATAGAGACGTCCGCCACTGTGCCGTGTTATGCGCATTGTACATCGACTTAAAAGAATTGTGGCATGCATTTCCTTCATATATTTTTATGCATAGTTCCGATTTCTAGCCTATTGGTTTTTTCCTTGGATTTGGCATTCGTGTTTTCACCTTGACCCGTTGGTTAGACATTTTATTGAAATGTTTAAGAATTTGGGGGTTCAAATTTAAATTCGGGGACCGAATTTCTTTAAGGGGGGAAGACTGTAACATTTCAAAAAAATAAAATATTATTTTTGGGAATTTTCATAACTTAATATTAATTTTTAATGAATATTTTAATAGTTGGTATAATTAAATACCGATAAATGGTGAAAATTCCGGAGAAAATTTTTGGAAAATTCTAAAATAGCATATTTTGTGGAAATATGTCATTTTAAGCTTTTATGGTTACGTAAATGCTATTTTGGTGTTAACCGCGATTAAAAATCACTAATGGGATTTTTGGCTCTTGTGCAAAAATGTGCACGTGACATTTTCTACACTTGTTACACTTGTTTCTTGTTTAGGTTTCATTGTAGTCTAGGGTTGCCATGTTGGATGGGCATGTGGGTTAGACAAGTTTAGGAAACCATGATGGTTTGAAACCTTTTGGTTATGTTAATTAGCTTAATTAAGGGTTTTAGCTTGTTAAGGGTGATTAGGATGGGAGTTGACCCTGTGTAGGGGAGAGAGAGAGAGAGGTGGCTAGAGTGTGCATGATCCCTCTCAACCTTCATTATCCCTTGTGTTCTTTCATACTACCTCTCACTCTTACACATTACACCAACCCCTAAGACTTTTCAGCCCCAATAACTGAATTCAACCACCATCAGCCCCACTTTTATTCCATCAGCATATTAAAATACAGAAATCTCACAAATTTATGAAAGCAGTTTTCTTCAGTACATGTATTCTGTTTCATGCATTCATACACCATTCATATGATATATATTGCCACCTGATGCACTGGCACAGACACATGGGTTTACACTTGGGTTAGATATTTACCGTAGACATGGTTAGAGATTGCTGGTTATATATTTGAGGATTATATATATTAATCGTATGACTTAGGATTGCGTCATACATGCGATTTCTGTTCGTAGATCTTTTTCTACTCACGAGTTGGCAACTCACCCCCGTTGCGCCCCAGTTTCTTGCAGGTGTTGCCATACGGGTTTTGTTACGGCTTTGCGGGCACCGCTTCTTTCAGGTGACTTGCTAGTAGGTGGGTTATTTGTATCATACCCATCATTATACATTGTATATTATATTCAGTTGTATCTAGAAGTTCCATCAACCAAACATGTATTTTTGTGAGATAGAGACCAGTGATGTTTATTATTTCGACCTTAGAATCGCGTGTTATATTACCATGGGTTCTTGCTGGTTGAGTTTCATTCTGCTGTGATCCTCGCCTTCAGGCGTTGTATATTATGTTGCATACAGGTTGTTTTGATATGGTTCTTCCTACTCTCTACTCCTTTTCTTGGTTTGGATTTCTGGGTTCGGCTTACTTAGGGTACGTACGCCTCAAGACGTTCGTAGTCTAAGTATCGGTCATGTTCCGTACTTTCGGGTCGTGACACCATCTCCCTGATCAGGTGGCATTGCCTAAGAATATGTCTGGATCATTGATGGGACCGGGGTTCCTAGGCTAAAGCCACAGTTCCATTGTCATCACAATGGTAGGAACCTTACCAAGTTCATCTCATGAACATCTTCATCCAGACAGCCTCTTTGGCAGCATCATTGGTAGCGATGTATTCACCCTTCATCATCGAGTTTGCTACGGTATCTAGCTTGGAACTCTTCTAACATACCGTCCCTCCACTGAGGGTAAAGAAAAAGCCCACGATTGTTTTACAGTCGACCTTATCACTCTGAAGCTCGAATCGGTAATGGACTCGACATGGAGTTCACCATTACCATACACCAAGAACATTTCTTTAGTGCTTCTCAAGTAGTTAAGAATGTTCTTCACAGCTGTCCAGTGTTTCTTCCCAGAATGTTAGAGGCATCACCCAGATCCTTCATGGAGAAACATCGTGATAAGAAGAGCTTTACCGAGTGTAGCATAAGAACACCATTTCTTATCAAGAGTATGTCATCCACGTACAATACGAGGAAGACAATCTTACTCTCTAAAACATTTTTGTATATATAAGATTCTTCTACTTTTTTGGTGAAGTCAAACTCTTTGACTGCCACATCAAAATAGATGTTCCAACTCCGCGATACCTACTTTAATCCGTAGATTAATATAAGCAGCTTGTACACCTTTCCGCTGCTCCTACTGTCTACGAAGCTTTCTTGCAGTGTCATGTACACACTCTCTTATAAATCACCATTTAGAAAAGAGGTCTTTATGTGCATCTGCCAGATTTCGTAGTCATAGTATGCAGCGATGGCAAGTAGGATCCGGATGGACTTAAGTATAGCCATTGGACAAAAGGTTTCATCATGATCCACACTTGGTCGTTGGCGAAAACCTATTGCTACAAGTCTAGCTTTGAAAGTCTCAACTTTTCCATTTACACCAAGAATCTTCTCAAGATCCACTTGCTCCCAATGGGTTTTACCCCTTCAGAAGCAACTTCCAAAGTCCATACTTTGTTGGTGTACATGGATTGCATCTGAGATCGCATTGCATCCAGCCATTTCACAGAGTCCGTACTCGTAATGGCCTGCTTGAAGCTAGTTAGGTCATCATCTTCCATGATGCAATCCTCGCTCCCACCATCAATGAGAAAACCGTAGTATCTCTGCAGTGGATTAGGAACCCTACTAGATCTGTGGAGAGGCTGATGTTTGTTAGGGACTATCGAATTCTCCGGTTCCACCAAATCGTCAGCTGTAGTTTGTGTAGCTGGAACCTTTTCTAGTTCTACCACATGACCACTAATTTGTTTTTCAGGAAATTCCTTTTTCTAAAAAGGTGTCATGATGAGAACTAAAACACCTTTTGTTCCTCGGTGTGGTAGAAGATATACCCTCGCGAATGTTTGGTATTTCCAACAAACATACACAGAACTGACCTTGTCTCGAGCTTGTCCGGATTTTACCTTTCAACATAGGACGGACAACCCCATATCTTAACTTGTTAAGATATGGTCTCTTCCCATACCATATCGCATATGGAGTGGTAGGCACAGATTTGGTTGGAACTCTATTCAATAGGTATACGGCTGTCTTAAGCGCATAACCCAAAAAGGATACAGGCAACTAAGCGTTACTCGTCATAGAGTGCACCATATCTAATAGGGTGCGAATCCTACGCTCCGATACACCGTTGTGCTATGGTGTATGCGGAGGAGTAAGTTGAGAGAGAATACCATTCTCTTTTAAATAATCCAGGAACTCCGTGCTTAAGTATTCTCCTCCCCGATCAGATCGAAGGATTTTAATACTTTTACCCATTTTGTTCTCTACTTCGCACTTATATTCCTTGAATTTCTCAAAAGTTTCAGACTTGTGTTTCAATAGGAGCACGTGTCTGTCACACCCCGCTTCCTAGTGTACGGTCTAGGAGACGCGATGAGGCCGTTACGTATTTACTCAGAAGTAAACACGCTAAGCGTATCTAAGCAATATAAAGTAAAATACATAAGAGACAAGATGTAAATAAACAACAACTTTATTTACTAAACATTCTTTTTACAATACCGTTGAAATGTAAATACATGGAATGAAAGAAATGCCTAAACAATGTCATAACAGAAATGAAAATATATATAAGTAAACTAGAGCTGTGGGTCGATGGATATCTTATCCAAGTCCTCGCTGGTGGGCTCTGTCTCCGTAAGGTCCGGTCCACCTGACAACATTCCAAAGAAAGAAGAGAAGGAATATCGTCAGCGAACAATCTCTCGGTATGTCCCATTGAATAGGTAAAGACATAATAGATAGAAGGAGAATGTAACTTTTAAATTTGTATTATATTGTTAACGCTGTTGTTTGTAGCTTGGTACAGAAAATGCCAGTGTATATGAGATGAGTCCCACTATTCTGGAGACTATGGTATACGGAGCACAAGGAACCGTTCAGCCACGGTACAACAGCAATGGAGATTCAGGTTAGGTGTATTATGGTTACAGTTTCGTACACTTTTAACACCTTCCGTACCAATCTACCCATTATAAAACCCCGCGATGTCTTGATTGTATTGTTTCTATTATATTGTATTGTATTGTAAATTTTATATGGATGACTTGCCAGAACCATAATATCAGTAATGGAACGGACATAATGGATGTACATGTAGATGGAGAATATCCATGGTTCGGTTCGGTCAATATAGATTGATATAGATTGAATAGACGGATTCATATTGAATTGTAGTTTATACTTGAATCACATTCAAGTCAGATTGATTAGATTGAGACAAAGACCGAGTCAGACACTTTTAAAAAGAAATTGAAATCCTGAATTAGTTTTGATATTATCGGTAACTTTTGCACGTGGATGACAGGATTTGTGTCTTTTTCCAAGATAATTTCCGTGTTGATAACACCATTTGTTAGATTGTCTACCTCAAATAGGCAAGCACCCATATCTCCGGCTCCCTAAGGCTCAAGAGACCGGTCCCGCTTAAACCTATGTTTACTAAGGTTCTTATTGTAATTTAGTATAACTTGAGGGGGTTTTACGTAAAAATAGTTTTGGCGTAATTTCAAAAGACACCTCAAGCATTTAATTATCTTCTTTAGGGTTTTAATAGATGTATATTTTATAGATATGAAATTTCTAGTGAGTAGAACCTAATTTCATAATATATGGAATTTTATTCAAATATTGTAATTGTGTTGTATTTGTAAGGTATTTTCATGTAATAGTGATTTCTTTGATTTTAGAAAACATTGGAATATGTATATAATTAAAATAGATATATTTATATTTAATAAAAATGATTTATTTATTTTCTTGTAGAAATCTCATTTTCTAAAGAAAAAATATATAAAAATTCCATCGAGATCGAATTCTCCTTGCGGAGGTCTGCATCTCGCTCTACTAGGCCCGAGGATGTGCGATAACCCGCACCATCCCGAACGGGGTCCCCAAAAGTGGATTGTAGAGGCGCAATTGCTTGGTTTTGTTTAATAAATCTTTTTATAGAAATGGTTTTATAAGTTGAAGATATTTATTTGTAAAGTCGTTTTATTTCAAGAATAAATTTCCAAAACTTCATCGTGCTATGATAGAGATGTGTGTTGTGATGAGGTAGGTCATTACCTCGTGAACTATCTAAAGGTAATATGTTGTTTATATCGGAAACTAAAGTATGTGGTATTTTACTGTAAAACCGCGATAAAAATTGCAATATAACTTCTTTTGATGTGAAACTTGTTTAATATGTTTGTTAATGTTTATTGAACATGATATGAAAGTTTGGTATTTTCATGTTTAAGAAAAATAGGATTTTTAAAGAAAAACCGAATCGGAAGTCGGATTAACTCCGCTTCCGTCGGGTTTTAGAAATGAAAGTTTTTAAAGAAGAAGAATAGAGGGGGAGAGGGGACTTACTGGCTTTAAGGTGAGGGAAGAAGTAGGAGAAGGATTGGGTGGCGTCGGGACGTTGTTTCATTACCGGAATCTCCTCAGAATTTCATCGGAGCTTCGCCCTTCGCTAACTCCACTTGTACACTAAAAGAGACTTAAGAATTTTGTATACTTTTGAAAGGAATTTCTGATGCTGGAGGGATGAAATATGGTGTGGTATTTATAGGGGAAATTAGGGTTTAGGGGGTGAAAGAAATGCATTAAAAATTTGCATTTAAGAGAATTAAAGGGGCATTTTATTGCACTCTAAACAAGCTATATGGGGTTAGTGGGTTAGCTGAAAGGTTGCAGGGGGCAAAAAAATGGGGGGCTTTACCCACGGTTGTCCCGGTGGTACCGGGCAAATCGTGCATTTCACCGGGTCTTTACCGGCGGTTTGGGGTGGGTTGGGTGCCACATGTTGTGTCGCTTCAAGTAGCCTATTGCATATGTTTAAATAATCAGTGTCTTTTCAGTTTACGTGTAGTGCACGTGTATAGTCTTGGGCTTCTAAAAAGATTAAAAGAAAATTAAATAAAAAGAATGTGTGGCTAATGGGATTTGAACTCGGGTGCTATGCTCAGTAGTGCAAGGTCTTACCAATGAGCTATAAGTTCTTTCTTGCTATTCAAAAGCAAAACAAATTTTTATAGCATTCATAGGATTTGCAAATACCCCAATTGTATATTAATTTTTAAACAATTTTATATATATTGAAATTGGAGTTGTTACAGTCTACCCTCTTTAAAAAATTTCGTTCTCGAAATTTACAATTTATTTTAATGACTAGTTTACAAATAAGTGAGGGTATTTTGCATGCAACTCATTTTCCCTTTCCCATGTTGATTCTCCCGGTGTGTCTTTTCTTCACATCACTCGAACCAAGTTGACTTTCTTATTCCGAAGCGACTTCACTTTTCTATCCAGGATCTCAACAGTTTGTTGCTCACGAGATAAATCTGGCTCTACAGTGAGCTCGGAATGATCAAGAATATGGCTGGGGTCACTCACAAACCTTCTGAGTTGGGATTTATGGAACACATTGTGCACGCCTTCCAATGAAGGTGGAAGTGCCAAGCGATAAGCAACTTCACCGACTCGTTCGAGTATGTCGAACGGTCTAATGTACCTTGGACTAAGCTTACCCCGTTTTCCAAAACGAATCACTCCGCGGTTTGGAGATATCTTCAGAAATACATGATCTCCTGGTTGGAACTCCAAATGACGGCGCTTTGCATCATCCCAGTGCTTCTGTCGATCTTGGGGTATGCGCATTCTTTCCTTGATAGTACGAACCACGTCGACAGTTGCTAGTATCATCTCAGGTCTACGGAGTTCTCTATCTCCGATGTCGTCCCAACTTAATGGTGATCGACACTTCCTTCAATAGAGCGATGCAAAGGGTGCCATTCCTATACTTGCTTGGTAGCTGTTGTTGTCTGAAAACTCCACAAGAAGTAGGTGATCTTCCTACGATCCTCCGAAGTCTAGCATACACGCTTTTAGCATATCTCCTAAGATCTGAATAGTTCGCTCAGACTGACCATCTGTTTGTAGATGATAAGCCGTACAAAAATTCAGACTTGTTCCCAAGATCGCTTGCAGACTTTGCCAAAATTGTGATCGGAACCTAGTGTCACGATCGGAGACAATGCAGACCGGTACTCCATGAAGTCTCACGATTTTCTGTATGAGTTCATGGGTATCAGAGATAGTACATATTGAAGAGTTTTAATATTATTTAGATTCTTACCTGTATGTACATCTTTGCTAGAGTCTCGGTAGATTGGCCAACTTGAAATGGGATGATGTGAGTCGACTTTGTGAGTCGATCCATAATAACCCATACCGCATCGTTACCTTTTGTGCTGCGATTAAGTGCAGTCACAAAATCCATTGTGATGTGTTGCCACTTCCATTCTGGGATAGGTAACGGTTGAAGTAATTCAGCAGTCCTATGATATTCAGCCTTTACTTGCTGACACACCAAGCATTTAGCGACGCTTCTGGATACTTCACGCTTCATTCCATGCCACCAGTAATTTTTACGCAGATCTTTATACATCTTTGTACCTCCAGGGTGTACTGAGTAGGGAGAGTTGTGAGCTTCTTTCATTAACTCGTCCCGAGCAGAACCTTTTGGTGCACAGTCTACCGCTGTATCTTAAAAATCCATCTTCATGGATGGTGAAGTCTGTTCGAAGTCTACTTTCCACTTGTTCTCTGATCTTTTGCAACTTAGCATCACTTGCTTGTGTTGCTTTGATCATATTGACAATGGTAGATTGAACTTGTAAGTTCATCAAACTTGAAGCGTCACCTGGCATGACCACTTCAATCTCCATTTGATGCAAGTCTTGTTGAAGCTTCCACTGTGCGGTGAGGTTCAATGCTAATGGTTGGCGACTAAGGGCATCAGGTACTACATTCACCTTCCCTTGGTGATATTGCAGGTTGATGTCAAAGTCCACTATGATTTCTAACCATCTTATCTGCCACATATTCAACTCTTTCTAAGTAAACACATATTTCAGATTCTTGTGATCTGTGTATATGTTCACTCGTTCACCAAGTAGATAATGGCGCCAAATCTTAAGAGCAAAGATTACGGCCACCAACTCCAAATCATGCGTCGGATAATTGCGCTCATGAATCTTCAGCTGTTTTGAAGCATAAGCCACAACCTTACTGTATTGATGTAGAACACATCATAATCGATGCATCACAATGTACTTAAAAACCTCCAGATTGGTCCGGTATGACGAGAATATGCGCTGATGTCAATCTTGACTTGAGTTCTACGAAAACTTGTTCGCATGGTTCTGACTACACGAATTCTTCATCTTTACGTATGAGCTTGGTTAGGGGTGTCGCTATCTTCGAAAATCCTTCAATGAACCTTCTGTAATATCCAGCTAGACCTAAGAAACTTCGAATGTCCTTCACTGATTTTGGTGTCGGCCATTCGCTTACTGCTGATACTTTCGCTGAATCTACAGAGATTCATTCGCCTGATATAATGTGTCCAAGAAGACCAACTTGATTTAGCCAAAACTCACACTTGCTGTATTTGGCATAGAGTTGATGCTGTCGCAAAGTTTCCAGCACAATTCGTAGGTGTTCGGCGTGTTCTTTCTGACTCTTTGAATACACCAGGATGTTGTCGATGAAGATGAAAACAAACCTGTCTAGGTACTCTCGGAAAACTTAATTCATTCGGTTCATGAATATAGATGGTGCGTTGGTCACTCCAAATAGCATCACAAAAAATTCGTAATGACCATAGCGAGTTCTGAATGCCGTTTTATGGATATCAGATTCCTTGACCTTCACCTGATGATAACCCGAATGAAGATCTAATTTAGAGAAAATACAAGATCCGCTTAGCCGATCGAATAAATCGTCGATGCGCGGTAGTGGATACTTTTTCTTTATCATTACTTCATTCAAGGCTCTATAATCAATTCACATTCGGTATGAACCTTCCTTTTTCTTCATGAGTGAAACTGGAGATCCCCAACTTGTAATGCTGGGACGAATCCATCCTTTCTTCAATAATTCATCCAACTGAGTTCGGATCTCCTTTAAACCTTCCGGACTTAACCGATATGGTGCTTTGATCACCGGTTGTGCTCCTGGAACTAAATCAATGCTGAATTCAAGAGCTCGATCGGGAGGCAAACATGATATGTCTTCAGGAAACACATCGCCGAACTCTCGAACAACTTCGGGCTTTGATTCTTCCTCCGCTTGAATTGCCACAATCACTGCCTTCTTTGTATTCGCCTTGTATGTACTAGGCTCCAGGGTACGGTCTCCACTTTTGAAATAGAAGACCGGATGCTCTTGAATCTCGAATACTACCCTCCTTTGATGACAGTCAATGGTTCCATAGAATGTTCCGAGCCAAACTATACCCAGAACCATATTGAAGTTTGGTATGTCTAGCACCTTGATGTCAGCATAGAATTCTCCGCTTCAGACGACCACTGGACACAGGTTGTATCCCATTGTTGCCTTTAGAACGTCGTTCCCTGAACTGACATTCCAGCTGTATACAAGCGGTGTGACTGGAATCGCATGAGTTCGGATGAACCGTTGCGACATAAAGCAATAAGTATCTCCAGTATCAAAGAGTACGATTGCAAGGAGTGAGGCTACTAAGATTGTGCAGGGTTTCCTAGCACAGCAGCAAGGTTTCGGAAGGCATCTTTCATGCCAAATTAAAATTTTGCTGTTCTAGCTAACCTTAACTCTAGAATCGTATACTACAAATCCGACGGAATAAAATGAAAATGACATTACTAGTAAAGTGAATAAGGAATACAACTTTTGTAGACCGGTCCTTCACTTCATTAGCTCCGTGTAGTAGTCCCTTCACTGCAATCATGAACTCCCGACTCTTGAAAGGCTCCCATGAAGAAATCAACAAGCTTGCATCGAACTCTTCGAGGCCGAAAATGACCTACGTCGAGGAGAGAGTAACCCAAGCTATCTCTTCACTAATTGTGGAATTAGTGAAGCAAACGCCCAATACTAAATGGCAAGTAGTAGAGGATGATGAAGTAGAAATTGGGCTCACTTTAGATTTGATTTTCTCACATTTTTCCGCACATCTCCATTGAAGCTAGAAACCTCTGAGGAAGAAGAAGAAGAACGAACTCCTGAGAGAATGAAGCAACCATGGGTGAGTTAAATATCATATGTTTAACCTTTGTAGAGACTTAACCAACGCTAGGTTAATTGGTAGGGTTAACAAATATCTTAGGTAAAACAAAACATGAAGACTTAGTCAAAGATCTACAAGCTTATGTGCCAAATCAATTAGTTTTGTAATTACCAAAATAAATAAAACCCTAGCAATTAAACTATGCATGGTGTAAGTCATACACACACCTTTGTTGCATGTATCATCAAGCATGACACAAAATAATGTACACTTATATATATATCACATATATACACATGCACAAAGACTAGTGAGAAAAGAAATCATAAGTGAGCTAATACTAGTTAATGTAAATTAATATATCAAATATAATTATACATTAGATTATCATATCAACTCTTAATTTAATAATCCGGCTATATCACATATAATCGACTAATATCATATGTAACAACTTATCGAATCAACACATGATTCGATAACCCGGCTATATCGCATATAACCGACCAATGTCACAAATCGCGAGAATAGAATACGGTATCTCATAACGTATCAATCTCGGTCTCGCACATATCACATATGTGTAAGTGCACGGCAGCACCCCGGCAGTCAATCCGAGGCCAAAATGCGGAAAACAAAACTTTTCTATAAACTAGAAACCGGCGCTACCGCGGACTATTAAACCCGGATCGGGCCATTAGCATAATACTAGCGAACTAAAGAAAGGGAAGAGAGCTATATCGAGCAATCCGTGTCCTTTGGTCTTCGGCTTCTGTCCCGATCTCTTCGCGGAATCTCCGGTCTTCATCTCCTCGTCGGAAAGGGCACCACATCGCCGGGTTCTTTTACGGGCTCCCACCTCTAGACCGAGGAAACTCGGACACGAAGTTGGCAAGTCGACTGTCCAAGAATGCTGCAGGCTATACGTAGATTAGCATGTCCCTAAAGGGTTATGAAGTTGCCATGTATTGGTGGAGGAATGAAATGAACTTTTTGAGATGGAGCTATATGATTTTTGCTAGCCAAATGAGACCAATTCACCTCATGAAAAATTAGGACAGCCGCCACTCAAATATTTGCTGGCCTATGCTTGATGAATGGAGAGAGAGAGAAAAGTCAGGGGGGGAAGCCATAATGCAAGCAAGAGTAAAGGGTGAAAGATCATGATAAAAATTTGTCACTTCAATAATCATACCCATATCCATCAACCATCATATCTCCAAAAGTCAAGCCATGATGAAAAAAGGGAAGTCAAAGTATGGTTGAATTATCATGAAACATTTACTTACAAAAACAACCCTCCAAATTGATAATTCGCACATTTGCAAATAAGCCCTCCCATCAATTTTCAGCCAAAGAAAGATAGAAAGAAAAATAGCCGAAACGGAAAGCAAACTGGCAACTTCAGAAAAATGATCCCGTAATAAATTACAGAAAAACCCCGCGACTGTATATACATACCCGCATTTGTATTCCGACCGAATACAAATGCAATGAGACAAAATCTACACTGTACAATACTAGGATCCGGCTTAAACCAAAACCCGCTAGTATTATCCGTCCGATCATGATCCGTGCAATACCGCACGTATATGATCGAACCCTGCCATATATCCATATGGCCTCTAGAGCGTTTCACCCGAAACTTGAGAAACTGTCTGTGGGGGACTCTAAAGACTCGTCAATACTTTGGATGTGGATTTAACCACTAGCACGTCAGAGATATTAGCCATACGTAACGGGCTACCAGCTATTGACCAAAAGGGACGTCGATAAGAGAACTCATCCTGACACCCTACTGAGCCTGTCAGTGACAATATCCATACGGTCTGGTCCGTTCGTCTATGAGCATCGCATGGCGGGCCTAGGGGGTTGGTAAAAGTTAGACCCCCAAAAGCGGTACAAGTCGTGTCGGAGTGTAGCCCAGAACACCCTGAGATACTACTGGAATACCTACCAGTAAATCTCCTGCCTCGGCCAAGGACTTCCTGTAATGGCTCTCCTAGATACAGCGCGACCTCACCCCCAATACCAGGAGAGACGAACCCCTGCAGATCCGCTCACTGCCTCCATGTGGCTCGGGACTGTACCCAACTAAAACCTGTTTGCTTGACTCCTTTGAGCCGTGGTAGGATAGTAATCAAAGTACAGTGGGAACTCACATGAGACAAATGACGATCTCAGGTCGATGAACTAACCTGTACACATGTCACCAGGGAACTGCTATCTGACGTCTGGTATAATCCCAACTAGCATGTTCCCGGCGAGTCCTGTCCGGTGTACTCATAACCTAATGAGCACCTGCATACATCTTAGGTGAACCAACTGACACTAGTTGTTTGTGAGACCGGACACCGCCCCTCGTCGGGGTCTCGACTATATGCACTAGTCTACTCTGGAGTATCGATGCCCTGTCTTGAAACTCCCACGACTAGGGACCTTTTAAGGATGTGCTTATAGACCCCAGCTCCCACGTATATGATCGCCATCATACTGCTGCAGTCAAGCAAGAATCTTAGGGGCTCTATCAATATGCAATAGTGATCAATAATATCACCTAAAGCAGTACACGATGATAAAGATAAACCAGATAGCATACTATCATCTTGAGTAAGACTGTCATACCGGTATAGGTCCTCCCTCAATCATTGCAATCACGTGCCTGTGATCCAATAATTGACTCTGAGGGCACTGCCTCCAACAATCTCCCACTTGCACTCAAGGCTAATTATTGCGATGTCGCATACTCACAGCCCGTGTGATACCGAACACCCAACTCCTCTTCTAATCAGTCTCACAAAACCTGTTTGCGAAACTATTGCGTTCGAGGAATAGCCTCAGTGAGTGGATCCGCTCTGATGTTTCTTTCTTTGTCTCTCTTTATCACAAGTTCGCGGAGAAAGCCATCTCCCGAAATGAGCAATACCTGTCTTAGAATATATTTGGATGTCTGATGGGACCTAGTTCATAAGTGAACTCCAAATCCAAACTTCTTAGACTTTATCTTCAACTGAACTTAATCAGAATCCTGCGTAATGCCTCCCTCAGTTTCTGCTGGGATCACCTGTCCAAAACACTGCCCCTCGTCGAAGGGAAACTATAACTTTGACAGTCACTCTGTCATCCAGGTCACCTTGGAAGCCTGGTATGATAACTGTCTCCCGAAGGAGGATGTCGTTATCATTTCCCCAGAACATCAACTTATGTTCTAAAACTGCTTCCGAATGCTTCTCCAGGATTGGATCAATATCAACTTATTACATCTCATGCAAAAAACAACATCTGGTGTGGCACTTGACATCTCATGATCAACTCAATTGCTAAAGCAAGTGATCTGCCGATCATGCACATCCCTCTCCCCTTTAGTCTGTAAGACACATTTAGAGAGGGTGACTCCATCACCTACAGGTACACTACCGTGCCAGGAGTCGTCCATTCTAAAACACCTTTAGAATGCTGTCTAAGTACCCAGATTGGGAAACTACCCAAATCTAGATCTAAAACCATAGATCCAGTAACCAGAATGTCAGATATTATTTCTATATCATATGTGGAGAAACCACTGTGTAACAACCAAAGTATAACCGATCGTAGTATAAGAACTTCACTTCCTACTCTGTGTATGTCATCCAAATACCAGGACATCAGACCCTACTACCTTCTTAACAGATCCATCCCCTATTCTGATGAAGTCAAACCTATGACTGTCACATCAGAAATAGAAGATTTATCTCCGCTATTTTCTGCTTTAGCCTATAAATAGACATAAGCCACTTGTCCACTATACTTCCGCTGCTCCCACCGACTACGACAACCCTCTGGCAGAATAATATACACGTGCACTTCTAAAGCTAATTTAGAAAGACGCTATACCCATCCTCCTGCCGGGTCTCATAGCCTGGAACAACAGTAGTGTCAAGTCCCTATTTAGCTTCCGCTACTCCCACTGACCACGACAACCCTCTGGCAGAGTCATATAGATGTACACTTCTAAAGCTAGTTTAGAACGACGCTATACTCATCCTCTTGCCGGGTCTCACAGTCTGGAACAACAGCAATGGAAAGTCTGGGTACACAAGAACCTCCCTGTCACCGTCCTTGAGGCTACCGGGGTACCTCTCGGGTGCCTGAGGTTACCCATCATGTCTGCGGAGTCGCTAATGGAATGTCAAACCAGATTGAATTTTTAGGTTCTTATCAAATTTTCAGTAATCGTTTGCGATTCTGGAATCACTTCCAGTTCTACAATACTCCCACTACTGTTTTCTGAAAAAATCCATTTTTATTAAAACTGTGGCGAGTCAAGAACAATATCACTATTGATCTTCTAGATGGTAGAAAGTCAACCCTCGTCATAGCCCGGGTCAACCCACAAACATCCATTACGGAAACGTGCCTTGAGTTATCCGGAGTCTGGTCTTAAGCATTAGCCGGAAAACTCCCCGTACCTTAACAATGTCAAGATATGAACTGTTCTATATCCAATACAGAAACAGAGGCACTGATTTAATTGAACCAGATTCAAATCATGCAGCTGTCTCCAGTACATGTCATCTAAATGGAGAGAGGCCGATCAGTATTACCCATCTTAGGAGTGCTTCCAATTATGAGTAACCTGAAAGGGAAGCAAGTTCTCTTAATCATTACTATCAAATGAATACTACACACAAGTATCTACATCTTCGATCACCTTGAAGAATCCCGATACTTGCAACACCTGGTTCTCTACTTTATTCATATACTTATAACTTCTCAAAATTCGGACCTTGCGTTTCTACGAAACACTTGTCTAAATACTAGAGAAGTTATAAGTAAACCGAATATAGTACGAGGACCAACCCATCTGTCCTAATGGACACAGGACAATATACAATACTCTGTATAAGTCCCCTGAGTTTAATAACTCATTCCCTGTGTGTCGTAGGTTGAAAACTGTATTTATATTTAAGAAGAATTACACCGTTGTTTAATGCTCCCTACCTATTCATCAACTTATATAGGTAAATGTCATCGACATAATTTCAAAAAGTAATATCTCACACTATAAAAATAGACGTACAAATATATCAATTTGAAATTGGTGCATAACAGCGGATATTCAAAACCAAATATTTCCCGTCTGGCAAACAACCCGGGCGATTTCCTCAAATATCACCAATTACAACGAATCCTAATATAATGAGGATAATCAACTAATTCCCAATAGCTTACTCCAACTCATCATTTGTAAAACCATACAGATGTGAGAATCAAACCTGGTAAATACATATCCTGGACCAAGGGCTAATTGGGAAATCAGTTTTCTTTTAACAGTACACAGTGAAACTGAAACATTGAAATGTTTCGTAGGGGTATCCGGGTATTCCTAGTAATGCCTCTTCCATTATCAGATTCACAACTGTAACCGAATATTTCTTTGCCATCTCTCCAAATCCCTTCATATGTTTTTAGTCATTACCTTCTGTACACCCCTTTATACTAAATGGTTTTCTTCCTTCCCTACCGTTCGGCACCAGCTTATGGTTTGGAAGAAGACTATCCATTAAGCATAATGGGTGTACTGTCCTAATCCTAGGAGCACTCGCAATGCGAGAGAAGGTGAAGATAAAAGACAACCGAATAAACCTTATTCCTATTTCTCCTGAACCAGAATCCATCCTCGAACTGGAACAAGTTCCTTTCGAGCTCGTATATAACCATACGATGGAGTATCCAAATAACTGTGGATCTTCGTAGTGATACGGAGTTTTCTGGAGAAATAAAAAGGTGAAGCAGGAGTTGCGATGAAATACTTGGTTCGGTCGTGAATAGCAGTCGTAATTTACTTTGCCCTCTTTCTAATCCCTTTATTTGTCTTAACTTAATACCTTCTATACACCACACTTAGGCTAATCAGCTTTCTTCATTCCATACTGTTCGGCACCAGCCTAAGGTTTGGAAGAAGACTATCCAACAGGCGTATCGGGTGTACTATCCCCTAACCCAAGGAGCACTCGCAACCTGAGAGAAGGTAAAAGGAAAAAACAACTGAATAGTCCTATTCGTTTTCTCCAGAACCGGAAACCATCCTCGAATCTGGAACAAGTTCCTTCGAGTTCGTCTATAACCTACGATGGTTTTATCCAATGGAAGTGGATTTTCGTAGTAATACAGGGTGTCCTGGAGAAAAGGGTGAAAGTAGGAGTGGCAATGAGGTATGCAACTCTGACAATCCAAAAGCCAGTGTTTGACAAGGTTCGGTTAATCTTGGTCACTGAGTCATAGTCAAGGGTCGGGTCATGATCGCTGCCAAAGAGAGAGAGAAAAGAAACACTCTGCGTGCACTCTAACCTAGACCAGAACGGTTATCAATTTATCTAATCTGGAAACCTCCCACTGTCACCTCAAATTCTCCTCTACCCCTGAAAGAAGAATTAGTCGGGATCACCCGAGGAGTAAACCAACTCATCAGTAGGAATCGGGATCCAACTATCATCGCATGATAATGTGATGGAATCCACTAACGTTATCACACTCCAGAAAGTATGCACATATCAGGAAAGTTTCAGTTTCTTTAGAAACTCCCGATGTGATTTTTACCCCATGCTCTTATGACCTTGACGAAGGTCAACAAATCATAAGTCGCATGTCAAGTTCTACCCGTCATTGTCCAAGTTAATTTGAACCCACCCGTACAAGCCCTTGACGAAGGTCAACAAGGCTATACGACTGTCCCAAACCAACGCATTTATCTATGAAGCAGAAAGGTAACAAGCAGCTACCATACACTATGCTTTGACGAAGGCCAACAAACATAGCATGAATACTACGTGCTACCCGTCTGAAATGACGGAGGGCAACGAATGGTTTTTGGCGAAAAACCTTTAACATAATGAACTTGATATCGTTGAAGGAACCGGATAGCTTTTTATAAAAATATAGTGGCGAAAACCTTTACTAAAGAGGTCACTCACGGTGAAGAGATCTCAGCTCTTTCCCCGTAGAATGAGATGCAGGATATTCCAACTGAATACCACGATGCAAAGCAAAAGTAATCGACTATAGTGAAGTTATTGCCCTGACGCAAACTTCTGTCCAAGGGGTCACTCCCGGTGAAGGGATCTCGGCCCTTGCCTCGTCGACTGAGGTGATGGATATTCATAACCGAATACCACTGTGCAAAACAAAAAAGAACGTCCTTGCAATAACAGCTTTTTGAAAAATGTTCCAACAACATCAGAATAGGTTCGTTTAGCTTGCATTGATCCGAATCAACGCAGTCCCATCAATTGATCACACCAATAAAGAACGAAAATAATGATGTACGTATATACCATCCGCATTCGCCACGGGGTCCCGTCATCACCCGTTAGGTTACTTAACTAACGACCGAGCGGGGACTGGACTAGCGCGGATGCAAAACATATACAATATCTACTAGTATATATATTAATATATAATGTTTGCTCAAGGCGTGATAAAAATGCAACATCACAGAAATGTAATAAGCATCACAGAACAATACAGATATCTGGGATCCCCGGGTTTCATAGAGCCTCTAATGAAACCTGACGTTCCCATGGTCGTGTGGATAGCCTATGCAATGAAATCCTAGACCGCTACGGGCGCGGAAAGTTACCCGCCAAAACCTGAAGTGAGGCAGCCCCCTTCAGCAACGTGAATGGGCCACCCAGCACTTCACGGAATCCGGCAACTTGGGCACCCCTCCTTGGGTCAACCTATACCCCCTACGAGTGCGGCGAATAGCCCGCCAATTCTAGAGTGAAGCCCTCTCCGTCTCAAAGCCATGAGATGCGGGCCCGTTGCCCTCTAGAACCCGGCTACCCATGCACCCCTCCGTGGGGTAATCCTAGTACAGAAAGTAAAATATACAACGGGTACATCGACCTTAGCCCGGCCGTGCCCCAAAAGAATAATATACAAACAGGCAGTGGCGGCAGTCCACATGTCGGACGCTCGCCCCGCAATATCAAATATACATAATAAACCAAACTATACTAACATTGCATCCAGGCTATCCCCACGACCAATCCGCAATATCACAGCACAACACAGAACATCAACGCCAATGTCACGTTCGCAAATCTGTCTAAAAGGGCTATAGCAGTTAGACAGGATTTACCGATCGAGTGACATTCACGGTCGCAGATATAATGTAAATACTGTGAACTAACATGTTTAAAATTTTCGATCGACAAAAATTTCGAAGTGGGCCCCAAGCACAACTGTAGTACTCAAAAATAATCTGGGCCTAAATAAGATATTCCAGAAACCCCATTTCCAACTCAGGAACCAACAGAAGAAATTTGGTGCAGTGACTCTTCTTTACTGCGGCGGAACCGCGGCCAAAGCAGGGGTACAACCACGGTTCCGCGGCTAAACAGAAAGATCACTCCACCAAATTTTCCCAGATTCCATTAAAAACCTTACCGTATTTATGCAATGTACCGAATAATTTTCTGAGCACATAACAGAATCGACAGAAATTGTCAAATTTGAAAACGCGGTTTTGGGATTTTTGTTCGATCGAGTTCTAAACACGTTAGAGCAAGCTAGACCAGGTTAATGGCGTGGCACTGATACCAATGTAAATGCACGGCAGCGCCCCGGCCATCAATCCGAGGCCAAAATGCGGAAAACAAAACTTTTCTATAAACTAGAAACCGGCGCTACCGCGGACTGTTAAACCCGGATCGGGCCATTAACATAATACTAGCGAACTAAAGAAAGGGAAGAGAGCTATACCGAGCGATCCGTGTCCTTCGGTCTTCGGCCTCCGTCCCGATCTCTTCTCGGAATCTCCGGTCTTCATTTCCTCGTCGGAAAGGGCACCACATCGCCGGGTTCTTTTACGGGCTCCCACCTCTGGACCGAGGCAACTCGGACACGAAATTGGCGAGTCGATGTGTCCAAGAATGCTGTAGGCTATACGTAGATTAGCATGTCTCTAAAGGGTTATGAAGTTGCCTTGTATTGGTGGACGAATGAGATGAACTTTTTGAGATGGAGCTATAGGATTTTTGCTAGCAAAATGAGACCAATTCACCACATCAAAAATTGGGACAACCCCCACTCAACTATTGGCCGGCCTATGCTTGATGAAGGGAGAGAGAGAGAAAACTCAAAGGGGTGGGAAAGCCATAATGCAAGCAAGAGTAAAGGGTGAAAGATCATGATGAAAATTTGTCACTTCAATAATCATACCCATATCCATCAACCATCATATCTCCAAAAGTCAAGCCATGATGAAAAAAAGGAAGTCAAAGTATGGTTGAATTATCATGAAACAACTACTTACAAAAACAACCCTCCAAATTGCTAATTCGCACATTTGCAAATAACCCTCCCATCAATTTTCAGCCAAAGAAAGATAGAAAGAAAAACCGAAACGGAAAGCAAACTGGCAATTTCAGAAAAACGATCCCGTAATAAATTACAGGAAAACCCCGCGACTGTATATACATACCCGCATTTGTATTCCGACCGAATACAAATGCAATGAGACAAAATCTACACTGTACAATACAAGGATCCGGCTTAAACCAAAGCCCGCTAGTATTATCCGTCTGATCATGATCTGTGCAATACCGCACGTATATGATCGAACCCTGCCATATATCCATACGGCCACTACAGTGTTTCGCCCAAAACTTGAGAAACTGCCTATGGGGGACACTAAAGACTCGTCAATATTTTGGCTGTGGATTTAACCACTAGCACATCAGAGATATTAGCCATACGTAACGGGCTACCAGCTATTGACCAAAAGGGACGTCGATGACCGAACTCATCCTGACACCCTACTGAGCCTGTCAGTGACAATATCCGTACAGTCTAGTCCGTTCGTCTATGAGCATCGCATGGCGGGCTTAGGGGGTTGGTAAAAGTCAGACCCCCAAAAGCGGTACAAGTCGTGTCGGAGTGTAGCCAAGAACACCCTGAGATACTACTTGAATACCTACCAGTAAATCTCCTGCCTCGGCCAAGGACTTCGTGTAATAGCTCTCCTAGACACAGCGCGACCTCACCCCCAATACCGGGAGAGACGAACCCCTGCAGATCCACTCACTGCCTCCATGTGGCTCGGGACTGTACCCAACTAAAGCCTGTTTTCACGACTCCTTTGAGCCGTGGTAGGGTAGTAATCAAAGTACAGTGGGAACTCACACGTGACAAATGACGATGTCAGGTCGATGAACTAACCTGTATACATTTCACCAGGGAACTGCTATCTGACGTCTAGTATAATCCTAACTAGCATGTTCCCGGCGAGTCCTGTCCGGTGTACTCATAACCTAATGAGCACCTGCATACATCTTAGGTGAACCAACTGACACCAGTGGCTTGTGGGACCGGCCACCTCCCCTCATCTGGGTCTCGACTGTATACACTAGTCTACTCTGGAGTATCGATGCCCTGTCTCGAAACTCCCACGACTAGGGACCTTTTAACGTTGTGCTTATAGACCCCAGCTCCCACGTATATGATCGCCATCATACTGCTGGCTGTCAAGCAAGAATCCTAGGGGCTCTATCAATGTGCAATAGTGATCAATAATGTCACCTAAAGCAGTACAAGATGATAAAGATAAACCAGATAACATACTATCATCTTGAGTAAGACTGTCCTACCGGTATAGGTCCTCCCTCAATCATTGCAATCACGTGCCTGTGATCCAATAATTGACTCTGAGGGCACTATCTCCCACAATATGTGCTCCTGCTCTATTTTGCTTGAGCCAGGAAACCTCTATGTTGGACTCTAAAGATTCGTCAATACACCGGCAGTAGGTGATGATCATATCAAACACCCACAAGCCGCAAGCGGTCTGCTAAACGTAAGGGCCACCCGAGTACTGAGCGATCAGAAGATCAACAAGCAAGCCTGCTCGTACTCCTGCGAATCCAATCAGTAACACTACCGTACAATCCGGTTTCTTCGTCTGATATGTCACATATCTCGTCTAGAGTTGGTAAACGTCAGACCCCAGTAACTTGATAAGTCAAATCGATATGAGGCTCATAAAGGGTCGGGAAACTACTGATAACACTTACTAGTATATCTCTGAAGCAGCCCTGGCCAGGGACTTCCTTTTATAGCCAATCGAGCACAACGCAATATCAACCCCCAATACCGGGGTTAATGTGATATTTCCTAGAGACCATTATTGTATAGTACTAGTTTGTATATTACATTTTGGAAGCTTGGGTATATACACAGATTTATAACAGTCTTGCTCAATATGGTAGTATGCTACTTGGTTTGTATCTATCTTAATATGTGTATATATTTCTTTTGATATATCGCTAATACATATTGATAGAACCCTTAGGATCTTTTGCTTGACTACCAGCGTTGTGATGGCAGTCACACTAGTGGGGGCTGGGTAGTCTATAAGCACATCCTTTTACAGGTCCCTGGTCGTAGGATTATCGAGACAAGGTATCGATACTCCAGAGTAGACTAGTGTATACGCTTCTCATCCCAGGAGCGGAGATGGTCTGTCCCACAGCCATCAGTACGTCGTACTGGAGATAGTATGCAGGTGCTCGTTAGGTTACGAGCACACTGGACAGGACTCGTTGGGGACTGTTGGTTGGTATTATACCTATCGTCAGTTATCAGTTCCTAAGTGACATGAGTACAGCTTAGTCCGTTGACTTGACACTGTTGCTTCGCCTCGAGTGTGTTCCCACTGTTCTTAGATTACTACCCTACCACGGCTCTATTGAGTCATGTAAACAGGTAGTAGTTGGGTGCAGTCCCGAAGCACTTGGAGCCAGTGACGGTTTGACAGGATTCGTCTCTCCCGGTATTGGGAGTTGATATCGCGCCGTGTCTAGAAGAGCCATTATACAAAGTCCCTGGCCAGGGCAAGCGAGATTTACTGGTAGTGTTTCCAGTAGTTTCTCAGGGTGTTCTGGGCTACATTCCGACACGACTTGTACCGCTATTAGGGGACTGACGTATACCGCCCCTAGGCCCGACATGCGATACTCTTAGACGAACAGACCGAACTGTACGGAGATTGTCACATTCAGGCTCGGTAGGAGTTCGGATGGGTTCACTTCATTGGTCTTCTTATCGACATCTACCTGGGGACTCTTATGTACAGCCAGTACCGCTTGCGGTCTGTGGTTAAACCGACTGCCAACATAGTATCGAGTCTTTAGAGTCCCACATAGAGGGTTGTTCACTTTTGGGCGAAACAAAGTAGAGGTCGTATGGTTTTACGACGGGGTTCGTTCACATACGCGCACTTATGCACGTTTGGTGTATGGGTAGTTATTACTAGTGGGCTTTGGTTTAATCTAGATCCTAGTATTTGTTTTGGGATTGGTCTTGTCTCATTGTATTCATGTTTCTTCGGAACACAAATGCGGGTACGTACGTACGGTTGACTGAGGCGGAGAGGGAGACACCTCATTAGGGTTTTTGACCATTGAATTGATCAAAACCCTAATGAGAATGAGAAATATAATTAGTAATATTAATTAAGTATAATTGTTCGAATTGGTTTGACCATTTGACTTGTTGACTTACTTTGACCTAGATATTTTTCTTTTTGTTTTTGTTAAGCATAAGATACTTCTTAAAGCATGCTTAGCATTAAATATGAAATGATAGTGGTCAAATCAATTCACCATCACAATTTACTTAATTATTATCATATATTTATCATATGAGAGCAAGGTTCATTTTATTCTATCATTCTCTTTCTCTCTCATAGTTAGCTCTCCCTCTTCCTCTCTCAAAGCTTAAGTGTTTCATGTGTTGAAAACCATAAGATTTTGAGATTAAACCACCAAAACACCTCTCTACTCACTCTAGGGTTCTTAGTCTAGCAAGTCAAGCCCTCTAGTTACTTCATTGTTGAGGTAGGAGCTCAAGGAAGAGGCCTTCGGGTGGATCTTTCTTTGGCAAAGAGGAGACGAAGAGGAGGAGCCATCTACACTACTCAAACGAGCTCACAAGAAAAGGAAGCAACACAAGAAGAGAAGGAGTTCAAGCTTTTGGTATAACCTCTTAACCTAGTAGTTAAAGCTCCTTGTATGTTTGTTAGTTTTTATTTAGCAAAGATCCTTCATGGTTAGTCAATGTTTTCTTGTGATAAAAATTTAATTTTTACTCTTTCCGCCTCCCCGTAAATACCGGGGTGGGTAACATAGATTTACAGTGGTCTCAGAGCCTAACTAAACAAGAACTAACAGGTTAGCAAAGTCTTTAGAATTTTGATCCCGGAAAAATCGCAAAAAACCATTAAAAACTTGTGTTTTCTGCCGATTTTAAAACTGGTCTAAAAATATTTTCAGAGACCTAAAAAATACGTGCAGGCTTTTTTAGGAACACCCAAGAAAAAACGAGCTCATGTCTCGGTCAGACTGCCGTGGAAGCGTGGTGAAACCATGCGTTCGGCCGCGGATCTGCGGCCGAGTCGACTCGGAGCCAACTCGTTTTTCCTGCAGATTGTCCAGCTTGATGTTTGGTGATTTTTCAGATACTTTGTTTCTGCCCAGATTCTTTTGAGTACAGTGTTGTATTTGGGGTAGTTTCAAATTAGAATATTGATCGAAATTCTATAAACTTTAGCTAATTGGATTATATCTGTAATGTGATATATATACTGAACGTCGACTAATCGCTATACGTCGATTAGTGGGAGTTGTACATATCTGTGATCTGTGATGTTGGATTGTGTATATGAAATTGTTGGATTGTCGTGGATGAATAGCCGGGGTGTGAGACGAGTGTTTATTTATCTTTCATTTGATGTAAATTGTAAATTGATGTAATATTATTTCATGGTCGCACATCCGGGTTGAGTTAGTAGCCACCATTGTATATTATTTCTTTTACGGGTTTTGCTACTAGGATAGACCTAAGGTGGGGTGCACAAACTACCGGCTGCTTTGAAGTGCTGAGTGGCCTATACACGTTGTGGAGGGAGGCTGCTTCACTTCGGGTATTTGGCGGGTAGTTTGCCGCACCCGTAGGGGTCTATGGTGGGGTTTGGCTATTCATCACGACCGTGTAATCCGTCTTTCGTTGAAGGCTCGAACGAAACGCGGATTCCTAGCATATCCAATGTGTTCATCTGTGATCTGGAATGGCTATCATTGCATCTGACGAATGTTTATATCTATATATGATATCTAGTAGACGTTGCTTATGTTTTGCATCCACGCTAGTCCAGCCCCCGCTCTGTCCTTAGTTAAGTAACTTAACGGGTGATGACGAGGCCCAGTGGCGAATGCGGATGGCATAAGCGAACGTCATATTTTTGCTGTTTTCTGCAATGGTAGGATTATTTGATGTGACGCATTATATTAATGTAAAGAAAACAGACCAAAGTTGAATCGTTGGAACAATTTCAAAACCACTCGGTTTTTTCAAAACAGCAAAACTTTTAAATGCAGAGCTTGAACCACTCCTTTTAAAAAGCTATCACGTTCCTTCGATTATATCAAGTTCACTACGTTCACGGTTTCGCCAAAACCATTCGTAACCCTCCGTCATTTCATATCGATAGTCAATAGTATTCAAGTTATGTTTGTTGGCCAAAGTCAAGGCATACTGATTGGTAGTTGTTGGATATTCATATGTTGCTAAGATAGATGCGTTGGTTTGGGATAGTCGTATTGCTTTGTTAGCCAAAGTCAAGGGTAGGTACGGGTGGGTTCAAATCAACCATGAAAATGACGGGTAGAACTTTACATGTGACTTATGATTTGTTGGCCAAAGTCAAGGTCATAAGAGCATGGGGCAAAAATCCACATCGGGAGTTTCTAAAGAAACTGAAACTTGCTAGTGTTGCATACCATTTGGAGTGTGATAATTTTGGTAGGATTCCTTCAACTTTATCACACAATGATATTTGGATCCCAATCCTACTGTAAGTATATGCTACTCCTCGGGAAATTTTCTCACTTAACGATCAATACTATAAACCAAGTAGGTGTCTAGAAAGGCGTTAGCGGGGCTACGCCCATAGGGAAAAGAGGTTATTTAATTAAGGAACTTCGCGAAAGCGTCGTAAAACCTCCCTCGAAGTACCGACACCGGCCTGGCTGAACGTATAAGCAAGTATTGTTCGGTGAGATCAATCCTGACTAATTATTCTTTTATGGTTTGAAGAAGGATTCGAGAAACAGTGGGAACCATCCTATTTAGATAAACAAGAAACCACTCTAAACTTGCAAGAGCATCATGCTAAAGTGTTTCTTCTCTTTTCTTAATTGCAGCAATCAAACATCATGACGGGCCTTAAGTTACTATTAGATAAAAATATACCGATAGGGCCAAACTACAAAGATTGGTTCAGGAATATCGAAATGGCAATCGCTTATGACAAGTTGGGGTATCTCCTTACCACTAAGGCTCCCGCCGTCCCAGGTCCAGAATCCAGCATCGCGGATAAGGAAATCCTTAATACCTAGGAGATTGACTGCGCGGAGGCCAAGTGCCTCGTGCTTGCCTCTATGGACAATGAACATCAGAGGAGGCACGAGAATATGGACCTTGAATCCATATTTCTCCATACGAAGGAACTATATGGAGAGAAATCCAGTATCGCCAGATACGAAATCTCGAAATAGCAGTTTCAAGCGAGGTTGGTCGTCGGATCATCTGTAGGGGAACACGTCCTGAAGATGATTGGCTACATTGAGGAGCTCGCGGACCTTAGGACCACGTTAGAGAATGAGCTGTACACTGACTTGATTCTCCAGTCCCTTCCTTCCACCTATGCCCAGTTTATCTTGAGTTTCAACACGCAAGGAAAAGATGTTGAACTTCCGGAACTCCTCAATATGTTGAGGAGTGCAGAGGGCACCCTGCAGAAAGTCAGGGAAACACCCGCTTTGTTTGTTGGAGGAGCTTCCTCTTCTAGGTCCAAGGCGAAAGCCAAAGGAAAGAAGAAGAAGGCCCCCACCAAACCAAGGGGCGGTGTTAGTAAGGTGGAAGCCAAGGGAAAAGTAAAGGTAGCGGGACAGATTGTGGGGAAGGAAGAATGCTTTTATTGTCACAAGAAAGGACACTGGAAGAAAGATTGCAGTGCTTGGAAGGCCAAGAACCTGGACCCGAAGCAAGTTGTGGCTTCGGCTTCAGGTGTGTATGTTATTGAAAACTGTCTGTCAATCAACTCTACTTCCTGGGTATTGGATACCGGATCAGGATCTCATATCTGTAATTCTTTGCAGGCACTGAGAAGGCATAGAGTTTTGAAGGCAGGTGATATGACACTCAGAGTTGCAAACAGAGCAAGCATGGATGGTGAGTCCGTGGGGGACTATCACTTAGGATTGATAGATGGACATGTTTTGGTTTTGCGCAACTGTTATTTTGTACCCAGTTCGACTTATAATATCATATCTGTATCTTTAATGTCTAAAGTGTAGGGTTCCAAGGCACACTAGTGAGGTCTCACAAGGCATCGAACATGCCAAATTCAAAAAAACTAGGTGCCGAGAGACCCGACTACGGATCGTTTGCTAGAAAACTAGGAGAAAAAGCTAACTAGTTAACACTTAACTATGAGAATCGGAAATACAACCTTTGTAGATCTGGTGCTCCACCTCCATAGCTCCGCAACGAAGTCGTCTCCGCTGTCCAAAAGGAATCCGGGCTCTAGAGTCGGCTTCGTCGGAGAAAAAGCGAGCTAGGTCGTCGATGTCCATGCCGAAGATGATCTACATCGAGGCATCGCTAAATCAAGCTCCACCTTCACCAAGCCCTAATAACTTGTGAAGGAAACACACTCTACTACTTCGCAAGAGGTAGAGGATGAAGATATAGGAAGTGGGTAGACTTTAGAATTGGATTTCTCACTCTTTATCATCAATCACCATTGATGACTTTGCTTTCTTCACTTGAAGAAAAATGAGGAAGAAGAATATAATAGTTATGATAAGTTAATTGATTTTTAAAAAGAAAATCAATACTTATCATATATTGAACCATGGTCAAGTGTAGAGATTAAACTAGGGTTAATGGAGTGGTTAGGGTTAAGCATGAGACAAAATGGTAACTTTGGTCAAAGCTTCATGAAGCTTCAACTAGAATACAAACAAAGCAACCATTTTCCTTTATGCTTATCATTTCTCCAAAAAGAATGAATAAATGAATAAAAGGATAATAAGTGAATAAACAAAA
Source organism: Agapanthus africanus (assembly GCA_030015575.1). Classification (NCBI taxonomy): domain Eukaryota; kingdom Viridiplantae; phylum Streptophyta; class Magnoliopsida; order Asparagales; family Amaryllidaceae; genus Agapanthus; species Agapanthus africanus. The sequence continues at coordinate 372,506,152 of CM057341.1, forward strand.
CCCTAACCACTCTCACCATGGTTTAATCTTTACACAAATCCAAGGTAACATGTATCATCAAACATGACACAATGAAGTGCACAAAAGTATATCACATATACAACTTGTGCAATCCAAGTGAGAAAATCCGTTTAAAGTGAACCAATACTAGTTAGTGCAAAGTAATATATCAAATATATAATTATGCATTAAATCATTAAATCAACACTTGATTCAATGATCCGGTCATGTCGCACACAACCGACTAGTATTCAATGTATCGGCTTATCGAATCAATTCTTGATTCGATAACTAGGTTATATCGCATACAACCAATCGATACATTTATCGCGAGAATGGAATGCGGTATCACATACACGTATTATTCTCGGTCCCGCACATATCTCATATGCGCTCCTATTTCGTTTCGCTTGAGCCAGGAAACCTCTGTATAGGACTCTAAAGACTCGTCAATACGCCGGCAGCAGATGATGATCATATCAAACATCCACAAGCCGCAAGCAGTCTGCTAAACGTAACGGCCACCCGGGTATTGAGCGATCTGAAGATCGACGAGCAAGCCCGCTCACACTCCAGTGAATCCAACCAGTAACACTATCGTACAGTCCGGTCAGATCGTCTGATATGTCGCATATCTCGCCTAGGGGTGGTAAACGTCAGACCCCAATAGCTCGATAAGTCGTGTCGATATGAGGTCTATAACAATTCGAGAAACTACTGGTAACACTTACCAGTAAATCTCAGCAACCCTGGCCAGGGATTTCCTGTTATAGCCAATCGAACACAGCGCAACATCAACTCCCTATACCGGGAGAGACGAATCCCCTCCTATCGCTCATTGCCTCCATGTGACTCGGGACTGTACCCAAAAACCACCGTTTTTCACGCCCTCTTGGACGTGGTAAGATGGAAATCAAAGCACAGTGGGAACCACACAAGACTCTATGACGATCTCGGGTCAACAGACTACTCTGTACCAGTGTCACCAGAGAACTGCCATCTGACGTGAGGTATAATACCATCTGGGAGTTCTCGGCGAGTCCGTCCAGTGTACCCAGTCTCTACTGAGCACCCGTATATCATCTCTGATGTCAAACACCGATGGATATGGGATCATCCATCGCCCATCTGTATGGGTCGAGAAGGTATGCGCTAGTCTACACTGGTATATCGATACCCCGTCTCGATACACCCTCGACTAGGGACTTTGAAGGATGTACTTATGGACTACCATGTCCCCACTAGTATGATCCGCATCATAGTCCAGGTAGTCAAGTACAGATCCTAAGGGCTTTACCAACATGTAATAGAGAGACAATCAGCATACACGTTAAGGTAAAGGGTAACCAGATAGCATACTATCATGTCGAGCAAGAAAGTTCTCCCTATATATGTCCCAGCATCCACTACAATATACATCCTATGTACAGTAATGGCCTCTAGGGCATACATATAACTAACAATCTCCCACTTGCACTAGGGCCATCTATAGTAGTGGTTGCAGTATCTCATACTCAACCATCCCATAAAAATCTCTCTCTGGGAACAGGCCTTTGTGAGTGGATCCGCTGTGTTGTCCTCTGAGTCTACTCTCCAAACCTCGATCACCCTGGAGATCAACCATCTCCATGATCAAGTGATACTGCCTTAGAATATGTCTGGATCACTGATGGGACGGACGTTCCTTGGCATAAGCCACAACTCTATTGTCACACAATGGGAGGAACTAAGTTCATCTCATGAACCAATATACACCCAGACAGCCACTTTGGTAGCATCTTAAGTAGCGATGTATCCAGCCTTTATCGTCTAGTATGCCACGGTATCTAGCTTGGAACTCTTCCAACATACCGTCCCTTTACTGAGGGTAAAGACAATGCCTGTGACTGACATTCAGTCGTCTTTATCACCCTGGAACCCTTCCAGTGATTCTCCTCAGGATCGATTGACACCATCTCACTACATCTAGTGAGTATCCTAACATCCATTTAGATCTATCTCATAGATCCAAAATCCAGGATTTAGTAGGTATCACATTAATCCTATATGGAGAATCTTTGTGATAAGCGGAGATTGATCGAGCGTAGCATAAGAAACTCCTTCCCTATCAAGAGTATGTCATCCACGTACTCTACGAGGATCACCACCATACTCCCTACTACCTTTGTATATACAAGGTTCATCTACCATTTTGATGATGTCAAACTCTTTGACTACTTCATCAAAACAGATGTTCCAACTCCGCGATGCCTGCTTTAATCCTATAAAGCATCTTGCACACGTTTCCGCTGCTCCCACTGTCTACGAAGCCCTCTGGCTGTGTACTTATAGACGCTCTCTTCCAAAATATCATTTTAGAAAAGCAGTCATGACACCCAACCACCAGATATCGTAATCATGGTATGTAGCTGTGGTAAGTAGGATCTGAATGGACTTAAGCATAGCCAATGGAAAAGGTTTCATCATTATCCACGCCTGGTCGATGACGAAAACCCTTAACAAGTCTAGCTTTGAAAGTCTCAACTTTTCCATGTACACCAAGTAATCTTCTTAAGATATACTTGCTCCTGATGGGGATTTAACCCTTCAGATATAGCAGCTAAAGTCCATACTTTGCTGGTGTATAAGGATTCCATCTCAGATCACTAAGCATCCATCCATTCTTACAGAGTCTTACTCCTGATGGCCAGCTCGAAACTAGTTGGGTCATCATCTCATGATGCATTCCTCGCTCCCACTGTCATAGAGAAACCGAAGTATCTCTCAGGTGGGTGAGGAACCCTACTAGATCGGCGGAGAGGCTGAGGTTCGTTGGTAACTATTGAATCCCTTGGTTCTATCAAATCATCTGCTGTAGTTCGTATAGCTGGAACCTTTCCAGTTCTACAATACAGACCTTGCCTCGAGCTTGTCCGGATTTTGCTTTCAGACATAGGCCGGACAACCCCAAATCTTAACTAGCATAAGACATGGGCTCTTCCCTTTCCATATCACATATGTAATGGTAGGCAACTGATTTGATTCGAACCCTATTCAATATATATGCAGTTTCTCAAGTGCATAACTCCCAAAAAGGAAATAGGTAACTCAGTAGTACTCATCATAGAGCACACCTTATCATATAGGGTGTTATTGCTCCGCCCCGATATACCATCGTGCTATGGTGTATACAGAGGAGTAATGCTGAGAGAGAATCTCATTCTCCTTTAGAATAATCCAGGATTTCCGTGCTCAAGTATTCTCCTCCTTGATCTCATCATAGGACATAATACTTTTACCTTTATTGGTTCTCTACTTCTCGCTTATATTCTGTGAATATCTCAAAAGGTTCAGACTTGTGTTTCAACAGGAACATATATCTGAATCTTGAGAGATTATCAGAGAATGTAATGAAGTATAAAGAACCGGTCTTGGCATGTGTAGACAGGGGACCTACATACATCAACATGTATCATCCCAAGAGTTCACTAACTCTTTCTCTGTTTCCAGTAAACGGAGCTATGGTCATCTTATCTTTGTGACATGACTGGCGAGTTTCATAAGATGTAAATTCAAACTAATTTAAATATGCATCTTTATGAAACTCTAGCTAGTCGGGTCACATTGATATGACCTAGTCTACAATGCCTCAAGAAGGATTCGTTCATTTCTGAACTCTTCCTCTTGTGTGTGTTCCATTTACTAAAGAACTGTAGTTTGATTTAGAACTTCAACGCTTTTAGATAACATGCCTGAACCGATCAACTTTTGATATAGGAAATGTTCAAAACATTATCCAACTATACAAAATTATATCCTTTCTTTTCTAATAAAGAGAGTGATATGATTTGGTATATCAGGTTCGGTATCTAATAACATTCGTTCAGAATCAATGTATTGGTAATAAAGGGTGACAGTGACCGACAGACTTGGCTGCAACTCTTGCCCCGTTTTCTGCCTCATGAAACTTATCACCCGTTCTCAGTTCTCTACCTTTCTGTAGCCCTATGTAACAGATTACATATCTGGGATCCTGATCTGGTATCACATACCCAGGACGCAAAGGATACTGAGAAACAGTTGTCACGACCCGCAGGGTACGGAACGTGACTGGCACTTAAGTTTACGAAACGTCTAAAGGCGTCCGTAAAATAAGTAAGCCAAAGCCCAGAAAACAAAACCAATTAAGCAAAAGAGTGAAGAAAACCCAAACATTTGAAAGCAAGTTTATCAAATAAGTCATGTAAAACCCTTTTTAAAAACAATACTGATTTTTCCGAAAATTTCGGCAGAGTCTCCTTTGTAAATACTGGCCCCCAAAATGGGTACAACAAAAATATACATGAATCCAACACAATAGGGCATCCCCAAGCGGGAGCTAGCTCTTCGCCACAAGGCGGTCACAAATCCCACGCAATGTAAATGACAGCAAGCATAATAATCATAATAAAGCATAAGGAAGCATGAAAAAGTAGCATGTCGGCTCAAGTGAGCTCGACCCCCAAAATACAGCATAAAATCCACAAACCTCACAGTCTCATCTCTAGGTCAATATACAATAATCTGGTAAAAACAGTAGATGGAGTACACTAGATGCAAAGAATATACAAGGTGGTACAAAAATATTAACATAACCCACCTATGAGCAAATCTCGAGTCCAGGCAAAAGAGGCAAAAGAAGCAAGCGCACCCGCCGCTACTGAACTGACGGAGCGGACCTGCAACAGGCTATGGCACAACGGGGGTGAGTTGCCAACTCGTGAGTAATAAATAACATTTACACAGGCTATCGAATGCATGCACACAAGCATCCTAGCATCTATATACAGGTAAGGCAGGACATAATGGCGAGTATGTATGCAATATGGATATACTAGCCGGTGTGTATACAACATCAGTGTACGAATATGTATGCAACATGAATATCTGAGGTCTCAATAGGTTTATATATAAAAATATTTTATCAGATGTTGTTTTTGAAACTCTTTTAGAATGCCAGCAAATGTCAATGAATCGACGAAAACCGGTGTCCAGCAACGACACCCCAAAAGCTGTCTCAAATCTCATAAATGTATCGCTGGCCTCAGCCGTCCGGCTGACCCATCTCAAATATCAATATCTCATCATCTAGCGGCCACGGTCGGTATCCTCTGGATATCCGCCGTCCCAAACAGTCACCGGTAGGTAATCCGTCCCCTGCCAGGCTCAACGTCATCACCACATTCCTCTTGCCCCGGGGTACCTTACCGGGCCCACCATGTACCCGTGCCGGTTCCTCCACTCCTCGACACGGATTTCCAAAGCCACAGCAAACTCATGGTGGACGACACTTACATCACTAGAAAACCGCAATTTACATGTTTTAAAAATATCATAAGTTTGGAAATTTTGCGGCTTTCCCCCGAAATCCAGCAATATCATAAAATCTCAAGAAATCCTCATAAGTGCATATATCAGTGATAATGAATTCATATGATATCAATAATCAAGTTGCGATGTGTGATTAATGGATTAAGCATGAACAATTAATATGATGAAGTACATGCACATGAATAGCAATTCTACGGTTTCATTTTAAGGAATTAAAGGCAATAGCACCAGTTTAAGTATCAATTAGTAAAAGGTTTAAATTTAAATGTTATCTAGTGTGGTGGCATGGCAATTACCAGGGTGTGTGTGTAAACATGAATAGTGCTCGTGCTGCATATAAAAACCTGGTAATGGTGCATGTGTCCTACAATTGAGTTTGCGTATATGGGTATAACATATTGATCTAATTGCAGCAATTATCATGCCAGTATTATTATTCTAATGTCACAAGTGGTTATCCAGTTACTATTTTATTTTCAGTTTACTAAATCTATCGGGCGACTTGCGCCATCCAAACGATCGTCCCCCGTAGATGTTAAATCTACTCACCGGGATCCCTGGCTAGCTGTGTCCAATCACCGCCTTTCCCTTTCGCGCCGCGTCTGACGTTTCCGCGACCGAACCTGGAATTTACATCATTACCAATTATAAGGTTACATATCAAGAACGACGCAAACCCCAACGAAACTACTAAAGTTCGCTAGCTAGGTACAACGTGCACAAAGTGCGCGGAACACACGCGAAAATCGCAAAAACTGCCAAAAACGCCGATTTGGGTCACCCGGCAAAACTAAAACCCGACTACCCAAAAACCGCACTCACGCATCCTAAAAGTCGTAGGACAAGCCATTACAATCATCAAGATATCAAAAATAGTCCATCTCATAATTTATATAAAAATCTAGTAAGCATATACATTCCAAAAATCGGTGCAAAAATCGCCGATTTGCGACAAAACGACTACAATAAAGCATACTCACCCAAGCACACTACAAGCAATCCACACCCACTAATTACAACACATTAACCATGCTCCAAAATCTATATTCCACAACCAAACCCTTTCTTGATTTTTATAAATAGCAATTGCAAATCAAAAACCATACTTGAAAAACTTAATTAACACTAATTTCAACCCCAATTAGCAAGTTCACCTCTTAGATTAAGGTTAGCAAAACACTAGATAGCAAATTAGGTTTAAATCAATTTAATAATGCTTTCTAAAACTTAATCAACTCACTAATCAAGTTTCAAATATCAATTCCATACAAAAACCTTCTCTTGAAAATTTAAAACAACAATTTACAACTAAAATCAACTTCTAAAATTACCTAAATTAGCATAATTAAAGACTACATAACAAGGTAACCATATAGATTAGTTCACTAACAACTAGATTAACTAATAAACAACTTAATTAATTATCATGGCTTCAAAACCCTAATTTAAACAAACTACTCTTTTAAACTAGATTAGAAATAAGCTAACTTTTAACACTAACCATACAATTAAAGGAATTTTTTAGCAAAAGAAAGCAACTTGATGAGAATTATACCTCTTGATCAATGGATCAAGCAAGAGAATTTGCTCCAAGGAATGGCTTCCTAGCTCCAAGATTCAAGCAAGAATGGCTAAGGATAATGATAGCATAAGGATTTTGTTTGGATTTTTGGAATTAATTCATGGATTTGATGTATTTTCTTGAAGGAAATTGAAGAAAAATGCAAAGAAAAGAGATGAGGAAGAGGGGTGCAGGTTTCGGCCAGGTAGGAGGTATGGGGGAGGGTGTGGGGTGAGTGGGAAGGTCAAGGGTCAAGTTCCAAAGTCAATGTATCATACTTTATCCATTATAAATTAAAATAAATCCAAAAAACCCCTTAATTCAACTCAAGAAACAACTAAAGAAAAGAGATCAGAATTTTCTGGACTTGGTCATGGTTGGGCTGTCCTAGGGCTGAGGGAAATGAGAGAGGGGTTTTACAAAAGAAATTTTATGCAAAAAGGCCCCCTACAACTCAAAAATTGCAAGTTTTAGCTCAAAATTCAATAAATTCGTTTCATAACATAGAAATTTGTTAAAAATCAAAATAAATTACTAAAAATTCATGTTATCACTAGAATATAATTATCATAATTTTAGAGATTAAAATTAGCCCGGAAAAATTTGTATTTATCGCTTATTTAATGTATTTTCTTACCGGCTTAAAATAATATTAAAAAATTGAAAAATAGGGAAAATTTTTTAAATGACCAAAATTTCATAATTAACTCATTAGTTACTAAAAACAAGTAATTACCTATCCATTTAAGGTATAATTAGCCCTAAACTGCAAAATAACAAGAAAGACGGTTTTCGGAAAAATACCGAATTTTCACCGAATTTCAGGAAAACACCAAAACGACTTTTCAAGACGCTACAATCTTCCCCCCTTAAAGAAATTCGGTCCCCGAATTTAAAAATATAGCTACGCGTACCCTCAAAGAGATGGGGATATTTCTTCCTCATCTCGCCCTCGGTCTCCCAGGTAACCTCCTCGCTGCTTGGGCTACGCCAAAGGACCTTGACGGTTGGTATAACCTTCGACCTCAACTTCTTCACCTGCCGATCCAGGATGGCCACCGGCTGCTCTGCAAAGGAAAGGTCGCGCTCTAGCTGGACTGTCGGGTGCTGAATCGCATGCGAAGGGTCGTGAAGGTACTTGCGGAGCATCGAAACATGGAAGACGGGGTGAACATCGGGAAAGCTGGGAGGAAGAGCCAAACGATATGCAACAGCGCCAACCCGCTCGAGGATCTCGAAGGGACCTACGAATCTAGGGCTAAGCTTCCCCTTTCACCCAAAACGCATCACGCCCTTCATCGGGGAGACTTTCAGAAAAACATGGTCGCCAACTGCGAACTCTAACCTGCGACGGCGCCTGTCTGCATACGATTTCTGCCTGCTCTGAGCCGCTCTCATCCGGTCTCGGATCAACTGTATCTTCGCTGTCGTCTCCTCAACAAGCTGCGGCCCCAAAATGCTGCTCTCGCTGAGCTCTGTCCAACAAACGGGCGATCTGCATCTCCTCCCATACAATGCCTCGAAAGGTGCCATCTGAATCGTATCCTGGAAGCTGTTGTTATAGGAGAACTCCATTAGAGGTAAATGACGATCCCAGCTACCACCAAAGTCTAAAACGCACGCTCTGAGCATGTCCTCGAGAGTCTGAATGGTCCGCTCTGACTGTCCGTCGGTCTGCGGATGAAACGCTGTGCTGAAGCTCAAACGAGTGCCCAAAGCCTCCTGGAGTCTCTGCCAAAGTCGGCTGGTGAACTGAGTGCCTCGATCTAACACGATACAAGTCGGTACGCCGTGTAGTCGCACGATCTCGTCAATATAGAGCTGAGCATACTGAGCGAAGCTGAAAGTCGTCTTCACTGCAAGGAAGTGAGCCGCTTTCGTCAATCTATCCACGATCACCCAGATGGATTCGTACCCTCGACTGGTCCTGGGTAGACCCACAACGAAATCCATCGAAATCTGTTCCCATTTCCACTCTGGAATGGGTAACGGCTGTAGCTCTCCTGCGGCATCTGGTGCTCGGCCTTGACTTGCTGACAAGTCAGGTATCTCGAAACGAGCTCCGCAATGTCCCTCTTCATCCCGTCCCACCAGTAGGTCTCTCTCATATCATGGTACATCTTGGTGGAACCGGGGTGGACACTATACACTGATCGGTGTGCCTCCTCGAGAATGTCGCGCCGTAATCCATCAGCATCTGGTACGCACAGTCTAGATCCATATCGTAAAATCCCCTGATCGTCAACCATGAACTCGGAAAATCTACCCTGTCCCATCTGTGCCATGATCTCTGAGCAACGGTCGTCACTGCGCTGTGCCTCATATATACGGTCAAGCAACTGTGGGCGTGCACGAACATGCGCGAGCTGTCCCCCTGTCTGAGTGAACTCGAACTCAACTCGGCTGTCGCATAACATCTGCCAATCTGCTGACGACTGCCTCTGAACTGCACACAAAAAGGATAGACTACCCCCGGGCCTCCTACTCAACGCATCTGCCACCACATTTGCCTTGCCGGGGTGATATAAGATCTCGCAGTCGTAGTCTTTCACCAACTCCATCCAACGACGCTGTCTGAGGTTCAGGTCTCGCTGCTGAAATATGTACTTTAAGCTCTGGTGATCGGTGAATATCTGACACGACTCGCCGTATAGGTAATGTCGCTAAATCTTCAGTGCAAAGACCACTGCAGCCATCTCCAAATCATGAGTGGAGTAGTTCTGTTCATGCTTCTTCAACTGCCGAGAAGCATAAGCGATCACCCGGCCATGCTGCATCAATACGCATCCTAATCCCACTCGCGAAGCATCACAGTAGACAACAAATCCGCCTGATCCCGAAGGTAAAGATAATACCGGCGCCGTAGTCAAACAAGTCCGTAGCTGCTGAAAACTGCGCTCGCACTCCTCTGTCCAAACGAAAGGAACTCCCTTCCGGGTCAAACTGGTCAACGGTGCAGCTATACGGGAGAAGTCCTGAACAAAACGCCTATAGTAGCCCACCAGGCCTAGAAAACTACGGATCTCAGTAACCGATGTAGGTCGGGGCCACTGCTGAACGGCCTCAATCTTCTTCGGGTCCACACGAATGCCGTCTCTCGTAACCACGTGACCCAAGAATCCGACGCTGTCCAGCCAGAATGCACACTTGGAGAACTTCGCGAACAGCTGGTGCTCCCTCAGAGTCTGTAACGTAATCCGCAAGTGCTGCTCGTGCTCCTCTCTGCTCCGGGAGTACACCAAGATATCGTCGATAAACACGATGATGAACAAGTCAAGATACGGCCTGAATGTACGGTTCATCAAATCCATGAATGCTGCTGGGGCGTTGGTGAGTCCGAACGACATCACCAAAAACTCGTAGTGGCCGTAGCGCGTGCGGAAAGCTGTCCTCGGTATATCCTCCTGTCGAACTCGCAGCTGATGGTATCCTGATCGCAAGTCGATCCTCGAAAAAAATACCCCGCACCCTGAAGCTGGTCGAACAAATCATCAATGCGCGGCAACGGATATCTGTTCCGAACGGTAACTTTGTTCAGCTGGCGGTAGTCGATACATAAGCGCAAACTTCCATCCTTCTTCTTGACAAACAGGACCGGAGCACCCCACGGAGAAACACTCGGTCGAATAAGCCCCTTGTCCAACAAATCCTGCAACTGATCCTTCAGCTCTCGAAGCTCTGTCGGGGCCATCCGATAAGGCGGTATAGAAATAGGCCCCGAACCGGGAATCAAATCAATGCCGAACTCAACATTGCGCTCAGGCGGTAGCCCAGGTAGCTCATCAGGGAAAACATCAGGGAACTCACAAACTACCGGGACCCGGTCCAACGGAACCTCTGCAGCTCGAGTAACACAAACAAACGCTAAGAATCCCTGACATCCCTTCCGCAAGAGCTGACCAGCGCGAAGAGACGAAATTAAGCTGGGAAGGGCGACACTGCGGTCTCCCTGAATAACAAGGACTGGCTCTCCCGGAAAGCTAAATCTGACTGCCTTCTCACGGCAGTCCACCGAAGCATAACAAGTGGCTAGCCAATCCATGCCCAGAAGCACATCAAAGTCCAACATATCGAGGAGTATCAAATCAACTGATGAATCCCTCTCCCCGATACGAACGGAACACAAACGAAATACAAACCGAGCGACAAACGACTCGCCTACCGGAGTAACAACAACAAGCGGCTGATCCAACGACGACGACTCACGGCCCAACATCGGTGCAAAGTGTGTAGAGACGTACGAATGTGTGGAACCTGGGTCGAATAATACCCGCGCGTCGAAAGAACAAACTGGCAAAGTACCCGTCACAACGGCATTGGATGCCTGCGCATCCTGCGGTGTCAAAGCAAATACTCGGGCCTGTCCTCCACCGATAGCGGGCTGACCTCGACCTCGGCCTCTGCCTCCTCGTCCTCTCTGAACAGGACCGCCACGTCCTCGGCCTCTCGGTGCACCTAACTGGCGTGGAGCATCGCCTGGGGTAGAAAGTAGGGCTCTCTGAGGAGGGGGTGGTGATGGTGGTAGGGTCACATGCGGAACTGTCGCTGCTCCCTGTCGTCTCACCGGACAGTCTCTGATACGATGATGCAGGCTACCACACCAAAAACATCCTAACCATGGCTGCTGACCATATGGGTGAAGGCGATATAACTGGCCCCTAAAGAATCCACCACAGCCTCTGCGAACCCTCCTAGGTGCTAACATATCAGTGCGAATCCGACTCGGTCTCGAAACGACTGCAGGGGGAGTAATATCCGATCTCTGTGCTCGATTGACCTCTACTAACGATTCCACCATCTGTCGTAACTCCTGCATGCCTCCCATCATCTGTCGCAGCTCCTCCATACCGGACTCAAGCCTATCCATGCGACCTGGGGAATGCGGATCAGTCTGTCCCTGCGGCGTAGGCATACCACCCTGCTCAGTCCTAGTCTCGGACGAGCCAGCTCGAATCTCGTCTCTGACAGCAGCCCTCTGTGCCCTCGTAGCCTTCGGCGGCATAGTGGCTGGTACAGGAAAAGGATAATAAGGACAGTGCAATAGGATCATAGGATACACGGAGTTGAATAAGGAATTTTTCAAGCAAGTATATCCTAAAGTCACTTAGGCGGAGTACCGTATCGTAAGTATGCCGCGGACATACGCACGCTACGTTACGCTGCTTAAGTCACTTACTCCATCTACCAAGGGTCATCCTACACTCACAAAGGTAAAACCTATCGCTCTGATACCAACTTTGTCACGACCCGCAGGGTACGGAACGTGACTGGCACTTAAGTTTACGAAACGTCTAAAGGCGTCCGTAAAATAAGTAAGCCAAAGCCCAGAAAACAAAACCAATTAAGCAAAAGAGTGAAGAAAACCCAAACATTTGAAAGCAAGTTTATCAAATAAGTCATGTAAAACCCTTTTTAAAAACAATACTGATTTTTCCGAAAATTTCGGCAGAGTCTCCTTTGTAAATACTGGCCCCCAAAATGGGTACAACAAAAATATACATGAATCCAACACAATAGGGCATCCCCAAGCGGGAGCTAGCTCTTCGCCACAAGGCGGTCACAAATCCCACGCAATGTAAATGACAGCAAGCATAATAATCATAATAAAGCATAAGGAAGCATGAAAAAGTAGCATGTCGGCTCAAGTGAGCTCGACCCCCAAAATACAGCATAAAATCCACAAACCTCACAGTCTCATCTCTAGGTCAATATACAATAATCTGGTAAAAACAGTAGATGGAGTACACTAGATGCAAAGAATATACAAGGTGGTACAAAAATATTAACATAACCCACCTATGAGCAAATCTCGAGTCCAGGCAAAAGAGGCAAAAGAAGCAAGCGCACCCGCCGCTACTGAACTGACGGAGCGGACCTGCAACAGGCTATGGCACAACGGGGGTGAGTTGCCAACTCGTGAGTAATAAATAACATTTACACAGGCTATCGAATGCATGCACACAAGCATCCTAGCATCTATATACAGGTAAGGCAGGACATAATGGCGAGTATGTATGCAATATGGATATACTAGCCGGTGTGTATACAACATCAGTGTACGAATATGTATGCAACATGAATATCTGAGGTCTCAATAGGTTTATATATAAAAATATTTTATCAGATGTTGTTTTTGAAACTCTTTTAGAATGCCAGCAAATGTCAATGAATCGACGAAAACCGGTGTCCAGCAACGACACCCCAAAAGCTGTCTCAAATCTCATAAATGTATCGCTGGCCTCAGCCGTCCGGCTGACCCATCTCAAATATCAATATCTCATCATCTAGCGGCCACGGTCGGTATCCTCTGGATATCCGCCGTCCCAAACAGTCACCGGTAGGTAATCCGTCCCCTGCCAGGCTCAACGTCATCACCACATTCCTCTTGCCCCGGGGTACCTTACCGGGCCCACCATGTACCCGTGCCGGTTCCTCCACTCCTCGACACGGATTTCCAAAGCCACAGCAAACTCATGGTGGACGACACTTACATCACTAGAAAACCGCAATTTACATGTTTTAAAAATATCATAAGTTTGGAAATTTTGCGGCTTTCCCCCGAAATCCAGCAATATCATAAAATCTCAAGAAATCCTCATAAGTGCATATATCAGTGATAATGAATTCATATGATATCAATAATCAAGTTGCGATGTGTGATTAATGGATTAAGCATGAACAATTAATATGATGAAGTACATGCACATGAATAGCAATTCTACGGTTTCATTTTAAGGAATTAAAGGCAATAGCACCAGTTTAAGTATCAATTAGTAAAAGGTTTAAATTTAAATGTTATCTAGTGTGGTGGCATGGCAATTACCAGGGTGTGTGTGTAAACATGAATAGTGCTCGTGCTGCATATAAAAACCTGGTAATGGTGCATGTGTCCTACAATTGAGTTTGCGTATATGGGTATAACATATTGATCTAATTGCAGCAATTATCATGCCAGTATTATTATTCTAATGTCACAAGTGGTTATCCAGTTACTATTTTATTTTCAGTTTACTAAATCTATCGGGCGACTTGCGCCATCCAAACGATCGTCCCCCGTAGATGTTAAATCTACTCACCGGGATCCCTGGCTAGCTGTGTCCAATCACCGCCTTTCCCTTTCGCGCCGCGTCTGACGTTTCCGCGACCGAACCTGGAATTTACATCATTACCAATTATAAGGTTACATATCAAGAACGACGCAAACCCCAACGAAACTACTAAAGTTCGCTAGCTAGGTACAACGTGCACAAAGTGCGCGGAACACACGCGAAAATCGCAAAAACTGCCAAAAACGCCGATTTGGGTCACCCGGCAAAACTAAAACCCGACTACCCAAAAACCGCACTCACGCATCCTAAAAGTCGTAGGACAAGCCATTACAATCATCAAGATATCAAAAATAGTCCATCTCATAATTTATATAAAAATCTAGTAAGCATATACATTCCAAAAATCGGTGCAAAAATCGCCGATTTGCGACAAAACGACTACAATAAAGCATACTCACCCAAGCACACTACAAGCAATCCACACCCACTAATTACAACACATTAACCATGCTCCAAAATCTATATTCCACAACCAAACCCTTTCTTGATTTTTATAAATAGCAATTGCAAATCAAAAACCATACTTGAAAAACTTAATTAACACTAATTTCAACCCCAATTAGCAAGTTCACCTCTTAGATTAAGGTTAGCAAAACACTAGATAGCAAATTAGGTTTAAATCAATTTAATAATGCTTTCTAAAACTTAATCAACTCACTAATCAAGTTTCAAATATCAATTCCATACAAAAACCTTCTCTTGAAAATTTAAAACAACAATTTACAACTAAAATCAACTTCTAAAATTACCTAAATTAGCATAATTAAAGACTACATAACAAGGTAACCATATAGATTAGTTCACTAACAACTAGATTAACTAATAAACAACTTAATTAATTATCATGGCTTCAAAACCCTAATTTAAACAAACTACTCTTTTAAACTAGATTAGAAATAAGCTAACTTTTAACACTAACCATACAATTAAAGGAATTTTTTAGCAAAAGAAAGCAACTTGATGAGAATTATACCTCTTGATCAATGGATCAAGCAAGAGAATTTGCTCCAAGGAATGGCTTCCTAGCTCCAAGATTCAAGCAAGAATGGCTAAGGATAATGATAGCATAAGGATTTTGTTTGGATTTTTGGAATTAATTCATGGATTTGATGTATTTTCTTGAAGGAAATTGAAGAAAAATGCAAAGAAAAGAGATGAGGAAGAGGGGTGCAGGTTTCGGCCAGGTAGGAGGTATGGGGGAGGGTGTGGGGTGAGTGGGAAGGTCAAGGGTCAAGTTCCAAAGTCAATGTATCATACTTTATCCATTATAAATTAAAATAAATCCAAAAAACCCCTTAATTCAACTCAAGAAACAACTAAAGAAAAGAGATCAGAATTTTCTGGACTTGGTCATGGTTGGGCTGTCCTAGGGCTGAGGGAAATGAGAGAGGGGTTTTACAAAAGAAATTTTATGCAAAAAGGCCCCCTACAACTCAAAAATTGCAAGTTTTAGCTCAAAATTCAATAAATTCGTTTCATAACATAGAAATTTGTTAAAAATCAAAATAAATTACTAAAAATTCATGTTATCACTAGAATATAATTATCATAATTTTAGAGATTAAAATTAGCCCGGAAAAATTTGTATTTATCGCTTATTTAATGTATTTTCTTACCGGCTTAAAATAATATTAAAAAATTGAAAAATAGGGAAAATTTTTTAAATGACCAAAATTTCATAATTAACTCATTAGTTACTAAAAACAAGTAATTACCTATCCATTTAAGGTATAATTAGCCCTAAACTGCAAAATAACAAGAAAGACGGTTTTCGGAAAAATACCGAATTTTCACCGAATTTCAGGAAAACACCAAAACGACTTTTCAAGACGCTACAACAGTTCTCTGTAATGAACACACCCGAAGATGATGCATCAGCATGCACTCTCTTCGTTTGGGCGGCACGGGAATTCTGGTAATCCCCTATTTCCTACTCTGTCTTATAACAATTATAAGTTGGAGCGGGACCAACGTTCCCCAGCTCAGTATAACAAGCGGGTTCGGTCAAAATTCCGTATTATTATCTTGATTAAGGCGTGATATGGTCGCTACCTGGAGAGAGAGAGAAGAAAACACTCAGCGTGCGCTCTTGCAAGAATATATTGGTTTTTATTTTATCTAATCAGGATGGTTCCCACTGCTTTTTATCAAATCTTCCTTCAAACCCTAAAAGGAAAGACTAGCCGGGATTAATTACACACTACAAGTTCGCCAATCTTTCAGCCAGGCCAGTGTCGGTACTTTGAGGGAGGTCCCCCGTGCTTTCGCACGAACCTAATTAATGTAAACCTCGTTTTCCCAGAGGCGTAACCTCGTTAACACCTTTCTAGACACCTACTTGATCGGCTAATTGTAATGTGTAAAACTCTCCCAGGAGTAACTCTTACTCGCAGCGGGTATCGGAATCCAACTATCTCATAGAAGGTATGCAATCTCATTGCAAATTTCAACACTTGAAATTCCCGATAATATTTTGCCCCTAGCGTCCTATGACCTTGACAGAGGTCAACAAACCATAGGCTGCTAGTCAAGTTCAACCCGTCATTTCCTGATTGAAGTAAACCCACCCGCACGACCCTTGACAGAGGTCAACAAGGTCGCACGAATACCCTAAATCAATCACATCATATGCTTATGCAGATAAGCACTAATCAGCTACCGCACACTACGCCTTGACAGAGGTCAACAAACGTAGCACGAATACTAACCAGTACATATCTGAAATGACGGAGGGCTACGACAGGTTTTTCTGAAAACCTATTGCGTAATGAACTTGATATCGTTGTAGAATCAAATGATTTTGAAATGGAGTGCTTTTGAGACTTTTCTAGTTTTGCTAAAGGAGTCACTCCTAGTGAAGGGATCGTCGGTCCTTTCCTCTTCGAATGAGGTGCGGGATATATCATATATATCGCTGTCCAAAGCAAAAACACTTAAAAGCAATCAAAAGACAAACCGAGTGTGTAGCATCTGCCAGTCATTGCTAAAGGAGTCACTCCCGGTGAAGGGATCTCGGTCCTTTCCTCATCGAATAAGGTGCAGGATATATCTCATATACCGCTGTGCAAAGCAAGAACTGTAGCTACCTGTTTTATTTTGAAATTCGATTCTACAACATCTTAGGTTTCTTTTATTTCATTAATCTCATTAATGAAGTCCCATCATTTAAATACCTAAACATCACAGATAAATACGACGCACACTTATGCCATCCGCATTCGCCTCGATGTCCCCTCGTGCACCGTTAAGTTAGGTAACTAACGGCAGAGCGGGGCAGGGCTAGCGCGGGTGTAAAACATAAGTAACATCTATATAATATATCATATATACTATATAAAGTATCTCTCACAGAACATCACATGATCACATCACAGATATCGCAGCAGAAGAATCATATGAAATATTGGATATACTAGGACGTCCGTGTTTTCAATACGAGCCAGTATAAAACACGGATTCCACGGTCGTGATGAATAGCCAAACCCACACCCCTAGACCCCTACGAGAGCGGCAAGCAACCCTACCAATTCTAGAGTTAGGAGACCCGGACTCGACTCCTCGAGTTGGTCTCCCACTGGACTCCAGAACCCGGTTACTTGTGCTCTCCTCCTTGGGTCTATCCTAGTGCGGAAAAGTAAATAATATACAAACGGTGACAACTTCCGCAACCTGGAAGCGCCCCAAATAAAAGAATATTACATACAAGTTTTTACATGAATGAAAATGAAAAACACTCATCTCACATAAAAACCCCCGGCTATTCAAACACGACGATCCAATATAACATATCCAGCAACACATAACATCACATGTCATCAACGTAAGTAAATATGTCCATCCCAATTGTCGTTGACATATAGCAACGAAACCGGCGATATCACATATTACACTTACGGTCACAGAAAAGAAAGTGTAAAACTACAACAGTTGGAATCCGCAACCACCTCAGACATCGCATGCCTGACCAAATGAATTACTTAGACATCACATGCCTAACAATTATAAACCCCGCATTTTAGTCTCATTATCGAAAACTCTTTTCAATATCAAGTCGGGTAATTCAACAAGATTCCCGACATCCTGATCGAATACTCGTCGCAAACTTTAGTAGGCGGCCGCACCCCCGATACCGTCGACGAAGTGCACCAAGGCGGAACACCGCTACCGCGAGCACCCGAACGGATGCTTTCGGCGACGGGGTTCTCCTACAGTCACTTGGTCGGGGCTATGGAGTGAGGCTGTCTATTAAGTTTACCCGGCGAGTATCCGCGTACGCTACGTGATTGCGACGGACTTTTGATCACATCAAAATTCCGTGGCAACCGATCAAGTGGGACTAAATTGCTATGTTTATAACATTCATTCAGTTATCTCATAACTTTTGTGAATTCCAATTATTGTATCCCATTCCAGATAAACAGAAAATGTTAAACTTTTCGATCGAACATTCGAACACCCAAGTTTTCCCGATACAGATCAACACATGAAATAAGTCTAACAACATTCCGTTCGTGCCTCAGTACCAACGGTCCAGCCGTAGAAGGGTCAAGCCAACGCCTCACATGCGGCACGCCGTACTGCCCCAAACCCGAAGGTTCAAAGGGCAGTTGTAGACGGTCACATAATCGAGTTAAGGTTTGTTGTCTTCTAGAGGGACCATCGCGTTACTTGCACTACTTAGAACGTCGTTAAACTACGGAAAAATCCAACACTTGGAAATTTCCCGACAGGGGAAAAATTGGGTATTTATATCCGGTCGAACTTTTTAACATATTCTAAAATTTATCCGGAAAGCCACACAGACAAAATTTGATACTCCGATCGAAACACCGAATCCCCAAAAACACAGCAGAAAAATTCAACTCTTGAATAAATATTAAAAATTCCCAGAAAACTCAGCTCTTTGAACTAGGAATTACTGTGCAAAGGAACAGGGCTGACGTCATCAAGGGGCCGCTGATCCGCCGCAGAAGCCATGATTCTGCCGCGGATCCGCCGCGAAATTTACTGTTCACCAGAAACTTTTTGCACCTTAATTCTTATTTTTCCCTGCTGAATTTTTTAGCAATTTTTAATTTGGAAAAATCCACGATTTTAGAAAATTTCCAGAGAGCAATTTTGATTTGGGGTTTCGGGTTCGATCGGGTTTCAAATTCCGTCTAGACTTCGCCTAAGGCTCTAGCTAGGCTCTGATACCACTGTAGGGTTCCTAGGCACACTAGTGAGGTCTCACGAGGCATCGAACATGCCAAATTCAAAAAAACTAGGTGCCGAGAGACCCGACTACGGATCGTTTGCTAGAAAACTAGGCGAAAAAGCTAACTAGTTAACACTTAACTATGAGAATCGGAAATACAACCTTTGTAGATCCGGTGCTCCACCTCCATAGCTCCGCACGAAGTCGTCTCCGCTGTCCAAAAGGAATCCGGGCTCTAGAGTCGGCTTCGTCGGAGAAAAAGCGAGCTAGGTCGTCGATGTCCATGCCGAAGATGATCTACGTCGAGGCATCGCTAAATCAAGCTCCACCTTCACCAAGCCCTAATAACTTGTGAAGGAAACACACTCTACTACTTGGCAAGAGGTAGAGGATGAAGAAATAGGAAGTGGGTAGACTTTAGAATTGGATTTCTCACTCTTTATCATCAATCACCATTGATGACTTTGCTTTCTTCACTTGAAGAAAAATGAGGAAGAAGAAGATAATAGTTATGATAAGTTAATTGATTTTTAAAAAGAAAATCAATACTTATCATATATTGAACCATGGTCAAGTGTAGAGATTAAACTAGGGTTAATGGAGTGGTTAGGGTTAAGCATGAGACAAAATGGTAACTTTGGTCAAAGCTTCATGAAGCATCAACTAGAATACAAACAAAGCCACCATTTTCCTTTATGCTTATCATTTCTCCAAAAAGAATGAATAAATGAATAAAAGGATAATTAGTGAATAAACAAAACCCTAACTATTCTCACAACCATGGTTTAATCTTTACACAAATCCAAGGTAACATGTATCATCAAACATGACACAATGAAGTGCACAAAAGTATATCACATATACAACTTGTGCAATCCAAGTGAGAAAATCCGTTTAAAGTGA
Organism: Agapanthus africanus; assembly: GCA_030015575.1. Lineage (NCBI taxonomy): Eukaryota > Viridiplantae > Streptophyta > Magnoliopsida > Asparagales > Amaryllidaceae > Agapanthus > Agapanthus africanus. Next base: position 372,526,271 of record CM057341.1, read on the forward strand.
ACCAATACTAGTTAGTGCAAAGTAATATATCAAATATATAATTATGCATTAAATCATTAAATCAACACTTGATTCAATGATCCGGTCATGTCGCACACAACCGACTAGTATTCAATGTATCGGCTTATCGAATCAATACTTGATTCGATAACTAGGTTATATCGCATACAACCAATCGATACATTTATCGCGAGAATGGAATGCGGTATCACATACACGTATTATTCTCGGTCCCGCACATATCTCATATGCGCTCCTATTTCGTTTCGCTTGAGCCAGGAAACCTCTGTGTAGGACTCTAAAGACTCGTCAATACGCCGGCAGCAGATGATGATCATATCAAACATCCACAAGCCGCAAGCGGTCTGCTAAACGTAACGGCCACTCGGGTATTGAGCGATCTGAAGATCGACGAGCAAGCCCGCTCACACTCTAGTGAATCCAACCAGTAACACTACCGTACAGTCCGGTCAGATCGTCTGATATGTCGCATATCTCGCCTAGGGGTGGTAAACGTCAGACCCCAATAGCTCGATAAGTCGTGTCGATATGAGGTCTATAACAATTCGAGAAACTACTGGTAACACTTACCAGTAAATCTCAGCAACCCTGGCCAGGGATTTCCTGTTATATCCAATCGAACACAGCGCAACATCAACTCCCTATACCGGGAGAGACGAATCCCCTCCTATCGCTCATTGTCTCCATGTGACTCGGGACTGTACCCAAAAACCACCGTTTTGCACGCCCTCTTGGACGTGGTAAGATGGAAATCAAAGCACAGTAGGAACCATACAAGACTCTATGACGATCTCGGGTCAACAGACTACTCTGTACCAGTGTCACCAGAGAACTGCCATCTGACGTGAGGTATAATACCATCTGGGAGTTCTCGGCGAGTCCGTCCAGTGTACCCAGTCTCTACTGAGCACCCGTATATCATCTCTGATGTCAAACACCGATAGATATGGGATCATCCATCGCCCATCTGTATGGGTCGAGAAGGTATGCGCTAGTCTACACTGGTATATCGATGCCCCGTCTCGATACACCCTCGACTAGGGACTTTGAAGGATGTACTTATGGACTACCATGTCCCACTAGTATGATCCACATCATAGTCCAGGTAGTCAAGTACAGATCATAAGGGCTTTACCAACATATAACAGAGAGACAATCAGCATACACGTTAAGGTAAAGGGTAACCAGATAGCATACTATCATGTCGAGCAAGAAAGTCCTCCCTATATATGTCCCAGCATCCACTACAATATACATCCTATGTACAGTAATGGCCTCTAGGGCAAACATATAACTAACATAAAGAAGGTTATGATTTTTCATTTGTAAGCAATGTTGTAAACATTCACCTTAATTATGTTTTGATTGGGTCGGGTACATTAAGCAACGGAATATACGTATTAAACCAACCGCAGATTTTCAATATCCAGAATACACACAAAAGAAAGTCTCCAGAATTAAATCATTCTTTCTTATGGCATTGTAGACTGGGTCACATCAATGAAACACGATTGACTAAATTACATAAAGAGGGATATTTGGACCCGTTCGAATATCGGTCTTATGCAACTTGTCCATCTTGTCTCATGGGAAAGATGACAAAGACTCCGTTTACTGGACATGGAGTAAGAGTGAGCGAGCTCTTGGGACTCATACACAGCGATGTATGTGGTCCAATGTCTACACATGCGCGAAGTAGTTATTCTTACTTCATTACTTTTATGGATGATTTTTCAAGGTATGGACATGTCTTCTTAATGAAGAATAAATCTGAAGCTTTTGAAAAATTCCAGGAATATAAGAATGAAGTAGAGAAACAAACAGGCAAGAGTATCAAGACACTGAGATCTGATCGAGGTGGTGAATACTTGAGTGCCGAGTTCCTGGATTACCTAAAAGAGAATGGAATTCTCTCTTAACTTACTCCTCCATACACACCATAACACAATAGTGTATCGGAGAGACGAAACCGAACCCTATTGGATATGGTACGTTCCATAACGAGTAACGCTGAGTTACCACGATCTTTCTGTGGATATGCACTAGAATCAGCTGCATATCTTTTGAACCGGGTTCCAACTAAGTCAGTACCTACCACACCATATCAGATGTGGAGTGGGAAGAAACCCTATCTTAAACACATTAAGACATGGGGATGTCCAGCTTTTGTCAAAAAGCAGCATACGGACAAACTCGAGGCACGCTCAGTACAGTGCAAGTTTGTGGGATATCCAAAGAACTCTAGGGAATATTTCTTCTATTACGCAGAGGAACAAAAGGTATTTGTTTCTCGTCATGCCTGCTTCTTGGAAACTGAATTTTTAGAAAATCAGATAAGTGGGAGCGCAATAGAACTGGAAGAAATCCCAGAACCACAAGCTATTACTGAAAGCTTAGTAGAACCAGAAGGTTCGAAAGGATAGGACATTCCCGCATCAATCCGCAGGAGTAGTAGGCTTTCTCATCCATCTGAAAGATACTGTGGTTTTCTTATAGATGGAGATAAAGAGGATTGCATCATTAATAATGATGAGCCGACTAGCTTCCAGCAGGCCATTCAAAGCACTGACTCGGTAAAATGGCTGGATACAATGCGAACCGAGATGGAGTCCATGTACACTAACAAAGTATGGACTTTAGACTTTGCTCCAGAAGGGATAAAACCCATAGGCTGCAAATGGATCTTCAGAAGGAAGATTGGTATAGATGGACAGATTGAAACCTATAAGGCTAGACTTGTTGCATAGGGTTTTCGTCAAAGTCCTGGTTTGGACTATGACGAAACTTTTTCTCCAGTGGCTATGCTCAAGTCCATTCGGATCCTTCTTGCCATTGCTGCCTTCCATGATTATGAAATTTGGCAGATGGACGTAAAGACCGCTTTTTTAAATGTAAATTTAGAGGAGTGTGTCTATATGGACCAGCCAGAGGGATTCATTCAGAGTGAGAGCAGCGGAAAAGTATGCAAGTTGCTGAAGTCCATTTATGGACTGAAGCAGGCATCGCGAAGTTAGAACATCTGTTTTGATGATACGGTCAAAGAATTTGGCTTTATCAAAAATCCAGATGAACCATGCATATATAGTAAGATTGTAGCGCGAACTATCATATTCCTCGTTTTATACGTGGATGACATTCTCTTGATAGGAAATGAAATTCCTATACTACAATCTGTCAAAGGATTCTTGTCTTAAAGGTTCTCCATGAAAGACCTGTGTGATGCCTCGTACATTCTGGGGATCCAGATCTATCGTGATAGATCTAAGAGGATATTGGGACTTTCACAGTCCAGGTACATTGACACCATACTGAAAAGATTCAGTATGGAAGATACAAAGCACGGTAATTTACCGGCTTGTCACGGAATCACTCTCTCCAATGACATGTCTCCCAAGACTGATTTGGAATGGGATCGCATGTCTATTATACCCTACGCTTCTGCGGTAGGCTCTATAATGTATGCGATGTTGTGTACCAGATCAGATGTAACTTATGCACTGAGTGTGGTAAGCCGGTATCAATCAAACCCTGGGGTGAAACACTGGATAGCGGTAAAGAACATTATGAAGTACCTGAGAAGGACTAAATAGATGTTTTTGGTTTACGGCGGAAAAGACCTCCAGTTCGAGGCCTTTACTGACTCCAGCTTCCAGAGTGACAAGGATGACTCCAAATCTATGTCGGGTTATGTCTTTACCCTCAATGGAGGGGCGGACTGTTGGAAGAGTTCAAAATAGGAAACTGTTGCTGAATCAACGATGGAAGCGGAGTATATCGCAGCTTCTTATGGCGCAAAAGAAGTTGGCTGGAAGAGGAAGTTCTTAACAGAACTTCAGGTGGTTCCATCCATTGTTGATCCAATACCCCTGTATTATGACAACAACGGGGCTATAACTTTAGTGAAGGAACCCAGGTCCCATCAGAAGTCCAGACACATCTTGAGGCAGTATCATCTAATCAAGGAGATCGTGGATCGCCGGGAAATTGAGGTTCGGAGGGTTGCTAAAGAAGATAACACTGCAGATCCATTCACAAAGGCCATTCCTCAGACGCAGTTCGAGAGGCTATTCGAGATGATAGGTCTGCGATATGCCAGAACATTGCCTTAGTGCAAGTGGGAGATTGTTAGTGTGATATGCCCTAGAGGCCATTATTGTATAGTACTAGTTTGTATATTACATTTTGGAAGCTTGGGATATATACACAGATTTATAACAGTCTTTCTCAATAGTGTAATATGATATTTGGCTTGTTTCCATCTTCATATGTGTAGATGTTTCTTTTGATATATCGCTAATACATATTGATAGAGCCCTTAGGATCTTTTGCTTGACTACCAGCGTTGTGATGGCAGTCACACTAGTGGAGGGTGGGTAGTTTATAAGCCCATCCTTTTACAGGTCCTTGGTCGTAGGATTATCGAGACAAGGCATCGATACTCCAAAGTAGACTAGTGTATACGCTTCTCATCCCAGGAGGGGAGATAGTCTGTCCCATAGCCATCAGTACATCGCAGTGGAGATAGTATGCAGGTACTGGTTAGGTTACGAGTACACTGGACAGGACTCACTGGCGACTGTTGGTTGGTATTATACCAATCATCAGTTATCAGTTCCCAGGTGACATGAGTACAGCTTAGTCCGTTGACTTGACACTGTCACTTCGCCCCGAGTGTGTTCCCACTGTTCTTAGATTACTACCCTACCACGGCTCTATTGAGTCGTGCAAATAGGTAGTAGTTGGATGCAGTCCCGAAGCACTTGGAGGTAGTGACGGTTAGACAGGATTCGTCTCTCCCGGTATTGGGAGTTGATATCGCGCTGTATCTAGGAGAGCCATTACACAAAGTCCCTGGTCAGGGCAAGCGAGATTTACTGGTAGTGTTTCCAGTAGTTTCTCAGGGTGTTCTGGGCTACACTCCGATACGACTTGTACCGCTATTAGGGGACTGACGTTTATCGCCCCTAGGCCCGACATGCTGTACTCTTAGACGAACAGACCGGACTGTACGGCGATTGTCACATTCAGGCTCAGTAGGAGTTTGGATGGGTTCACCTCATCGGTCTTCTTATCGACATCTACCTAGGGACCGTTATGTACAGCTAGTACCACTTGCCGCCTGTGGTTAAACCCACTGCCAGCGTAGCGTCGAGTCTTTACAGTCCCACATAGAGGGTTGTTCATCTTTGGGCGAATCAAAGTAGAGGTCGTATGGTTTTACGACGAAAATACGTTCACATACGTGCACTTGTGAACGTTTGGTGTCCGGACAGTTATTACTAGTGGGATTTCGCTTAAGCCAGATCCTAGTATTGATTGGTCTTGTCTCATTGTATTCGTGTTTCTTCGGAACACGAATGCGGGTACGTACGTACAGTTAACTTAGGCGGAGAGGAAGAAACCTCATTAGGGTTTTTGACCATTGACTTGATCAAAACCCTAATGAGAATGAGAAATATGATTAATAATATTAATTAAGTATAATTGTTAGAATTGGTTTGACCATTTGACTTGTTGACTTACTTTGACCTAGATATTTTTCTTTTTGTTTTTGTTAAGCATAAGATGCTTCTTGATGCATGCTTAGCATTAAATATGAAATGATAGTGGTCAAATCAGTTCACCATCACAATTTACTTAATTATTATCATATATTTATCATATGAGAGCAAGGTTCATTTTATTCTATCATTCTCTGTAACACCTTAGGATATGTTTAGTGAATAATTATATTTAAATATTGGGTTTTACCAAAAAGTTTACCAAATTGTGTTTTAAATATTTTTCCTAATTTAATAAATATTTTTCCAAAATTTTCCTAGGCTTGCACACACATGTGCATGTAAACTAGGGTTTTTAAAATAAGATTTTACCATGATTAGTAGCCATAGTGGATTAATCTTGAGGATTAAGTCTTATGGGTTTTTAGGTGGGTTTAATTAGCTAATTAAAGTTACTTTAATTTGAATTGTTTTAGGTGTTGACTTGTGAGAGAGAGGGAGGGTGCATCATGGCTCAAGCCATGCTTGCATTAAATGAAGAGAGAGAGAGGAGGGTTGACACTTGAGTGTTGCTTTTCTCTCATTTCCTTGTTCCTCTCAACTCTCACATACACACACACACACACTTACCTCTCAAACCCCAGCAAAACCAGCAGCAACAGCAAGCATAGTAGCAGCAACAGCAGCAAGCACAGCAACAGCAACATCTGAGGCCAGAAGCAGCAGCATGCAGAGGCAGTAGCAGCAGCACAGTGAGCAACAGCAGCACTAGCACCTAGTGCAGCCCCTTCCCTGCACCTCTTCCTCTTCCTCCAGCTTCTTAGGGTTAAGTATGAGGTATACTTCCTAACTTGCTTCCCTAGTTTGCTTGGTAAGTGTAGATTTGCTTCGGTTAGTGATTTTTAGTGTGTTTTAGTGCGATATGAGGTGTTTAGTAGGAACTTTGTGCTAATGTGATGCGTTATGGTTTCAGTAGGTTGATAGTGAGTTATTGAGGCCATATTAGCTTAGCTTAACCCCTATTACACTAAAATACCACCAGTTTTCCTATTTGATGCAATTTGTCATTTTTAAGCAAACTTGAGCTTTTCTGGAACTGCTTTTGACCCGATGAGTTCTGAGTGAAATTGGGAAGACTGCAGTGTAGTGGAGATGTGTTGATACCCCAGATTTAACCCGACCCCCTAATTCACCCCTTTGGCCGCCAATTTCTTCATTCTGGCCGCCAATTGCGGCCAGATGGGTAGGGTTTGGGTTAGGGTTTGGTCCTGTAGGTGTCTGCTAGTGTGTAGGGTGCTGTGATATATATATTTTTGTAAGTTTAGTTCTGTATAGAAATCTGGGACCAAATACCTGTTTTGCCGTTTTTCTAAACCTTCGCGACACGCGTGATACGTGAGTAGGTTTGGGGCTTTTGCGTATCGCGACGCGTCGGGGTAGTTTCAGGCGCGTGATCACACGTTTTAGCGTATCGCGCACACGCGCGATTGGTTTGCGACACGGGTTTCTAGTTGGACCGTAATGTCGCGTTTCTGTGAAATTGAGCTTATGTGTGATATATATTGTGTGATTCTAGGTTCGCAGGACAGTGAGACGGACGATGCGAAGAAGAGCAAGCAAGTCGTCGGCTACACTTAGGGCGAGACTCGGTGCGTAGATTTCACATCTACGGGGATATCGCCCGCATGGCGTTATGCGTCGGGGCTGATAGGACTTTATTATTATATGTTGCATGTACCCCATAGATTGTCATCGCATATTGCATTCCCTGCTACATAAATGTATATATATGCTTAGAACTGATAGAACACCGCACTATTACTAACGGTTTATGTTGCACGGGCACTATTTGCATGCTACACACACACCGTTAGTAATTGCCATGCCACACTCACTGTAGAGCTACCATGATTACATTGCTGTAGTTCATCTTACATATGATTGGTTATGATTTTCTAGAAATTGGGAGCCGCATGACATCTTTAAGAACGGAAACTAATTTAAAGAGCGGTTTTCCCCTTATACACATACCATGGATTGATTTACATTGTACCTCGCAATGGATTTACTTATTGGTGTTGGATTTCATGCGATTTCTGGTTTTGAGGACCGTGGAATTATTTAAGAAAAGATGCACTATTTTGAAAACCCGGTACCTCGTGATATGATATTTTGGTGCGTCCACCACGTGTTTTCTCGGTGCTGAGACGTGTGCTTGAAACCCGATTCGAGGAGATGGATGATCCGTTTGCGGGTTCGTGGTGGGCCCGGTATGGTACCCCGGGGCGAGAACGGTTTCGCTGTGCAGTAGACGGTGAGCCCGGCGGAGGGACTACTACCTACCGGTGATTGGTTGGACCTGGCAGTTGTCCGGAGGATACTGACCAGAGTCGAGAGATGGATGCGGGATGATCCATACTGCCGGGGCCGAGGGCCGACACCGCAGACGGACCCCGTGGGCCGATCCGGACTGACGGAGCCCGATATACGAGGATTTACGTGTCGATGCTGGACACGAGTATTTTATGATATTTTGGGTGCCGATGTTGGGCACTCATGATTTCTCAGAGATATACAGGATTTGAGGGCCGATGGGTGTGCCGGCGCCTGAGTGTATTTGGGATTTGGGTGCGGTCTGAGGCACCGATTATTGTTTTCCATGTTGACATATCCATGTAGATGTTATTTATCCCATGCTCAGTATTGATTACTATATACCTCATCCTGTAGCATTTACCTGACGGAGCACTTGCATTACTATTGCATCCACTGTTTGTCATGCATTGACATCATCTGCTGGCATTAGTAGAGCCACGCTATATGTGCATGCTCGCGATCACCTTTATATGTCATCTCTATTCACGAGTTGGCAACTCACCCCCGTTGTGCCACAGTACTTGCAGGTTGCCCTTGGGAGTAGTCACGGCTGGCTGTTTACCGCATCTTTTAGCACAGATACCATTGCTGAGGCGAGTTAGCCTTTTTGCTGTTAGGTGGGTTTTGTACGGTATCTGTTATCCTTCAGTTGTATATTGATGTATCTAGTATTCTCCATATACCTTTCTGTATTGACTTAGAGACAGTTGTGAGGACGATGTGTATGATTCTTACTCTGGTGTCGAGCTCGCATGTGAGCCGACTTTATTTTATGCAGTCTTATCTTTGTGATATTTGTCCTTGCTTTACTGTGTATTCTTCGCTATGGCGTCGTATATCATATTGTGATGCTTTATTCATTTCACTTGTTATTTCTGCTACACCTTGCTTTTACCCGACTTGCGGGACAAATGTTTTTAAAGGAAATGTTGACAAAATTATAAAATTATAACTCTTGAACTACAAGGGGATTTCTACTAAATTAATAAAAGTTTTTCGGACATGTATGACTGTTTTACGGAAATGTTTTAAACCACTCTATATTTATTGGTTTTCATTTCTGGGTTCGGCTTATTTAGCCGCGTTACGCCTGTAGACGTTGCGTGGTTAAGTGCCGGTCACGAGTCGAAATTCTCGGGTCGTGACAAAGTTGGTATCAAAGCGTAGGTTTTACCATCGGAGTGTAGGATGACCCTGGTATGTTGGAGTAGGTAGCTGCAGCAGGGTAGCATAGCGTGTGTATGTTCCGCGGCATACTCACGACACGGTACTCCGCCTACGCGACCTTAGGACTTGTTGATTTAAATTCCTCCTTGATTACATGCATTCTTGCGATTCGATTTCCGTGTTCTTATTGAATCCTAATTTTCTTTCAGCCATTATGCCGCCTAAGACTACAAGGGCATAGAGAGCGGCCGCGAGGGCCGAGATTCGTGTTGACTCATCCGAGACGAGGACTGATCCGGGCAGTGCACCCGTTGTACCTGAGCAGACTGTTCCTCCCATGACAGATCAGATCGGCACGCTAGGGGCTGGTGTGCAGGAGATGCGCCAGACGGTGGGATCCAGCATGCATGAGATGCGCCAGATGATAGGATCGCTAGTTGAGACGCTTCGAGCCCAGCGACCAGAGGTAGCTCCACTTGTTTCAGCGACCGCGATGGTACCTACCGCACAGCCAGTTGCCCCTGCAGCCACGGAGGTGATCACAGTATCGTTATCAGAGTTCATGAGGCTGAAGCCTCCGGTCTTCACAGGCACTGATGCAGCCAAGGACCCATAGTGTTTCATCGACAGGATGGCCCGGATATGCCGTTCCCTCAGATGCGCAGATGCGAGATGGGTTGAGTTCGCGAGTTTTCGCCTAGAAGGTCTTACGCAGAAGTGGTGTGATTCAGTTGAGAAGGGCAGAGCAGCAGGTCTTCCTCCTATGACCTGGACGGAGTTCGTGACCATATTTCTAGCCCGTTTCCTTCCCCAGAGTGTTAGGGATGCCCGAGCACGCAGATTTGAGTCCTTGCGCCAGACGCCAGGGATGACAATGGCAGAGTATGACGTGCTGTTTACAGAGCTAGCAGTCTACGCCCCATATTTGGTGGCTACCGAGGAGTTACGAGTCAAGAGATTTATTCGAGGCCTGCTTACACCACTGTTCCTTGCGATCAGCGCACAGCACTACGAGACCTATGCAGCAGCTGTAGATGCAGCCTTATTGGTTGAGGAGCACCTTGCTGAGACTTCGGCAGCCCCAGAGCCGAAGAGAGTTCGTGCAGGTACATCGGTGCAGAGACAGCCTTTTCGACGCCGTGACAGACACCTAGCAGGTGGCAGAGATTCGAGGCGAGCCCGATTGTTCAGCTCTTATCCCCAGGAGGGTCAGCGACCATTATCGAGATGTTTCCGTTGCGGGAGTTCTTATCATCGTGTGCGAGATTGTCCCGAGACACATCGGAGGGAGGCAGCAGCACCGCATGTTACCTTACCGCCTTCACCACCCCAGAGGGCGTTGCCTGTTGTACCTACCGTTGCTCCACGCCAGACTCATGCATAGAGAGGTCGAGGGCTTGGAGGAGTTGCTCAGAGAGGGCGATATGACCGAGGCAGAGGGCAGTCAGTTACAGGTGGTGGACAGGCGCGGGTTTTTGCTTTGACACATCAGGACGCGCAGGCGTCCAATGCAGTGGTTTCAGGTATCCTTCCTGTATGTTCAGTTGATGCACACGTGCTGTTCGATCCCGGATCCACACACTCGTACGTATCCACACACTTTGTGCCGAGTTTAGGTAGAGAGTCCGGCTTGCTTGATCAGCCGCTTGTGGTGACCACTCCTATGGGAGAGTCGTTTGTTGCTAGGCACGTGTTCCGATCCTGTATCGTCTGTATTGGCGAGAGAGAGTTGCCTGTCGACTTGATCCTTCTGGAGATGTTGGACTTTGACGTTCTTTTGGGCATGGATTGGTTAGCCATGTGCTATGCTTCTGTGGACTGCCGTGAGAAGACAGTTAGATTCTGCTTTCTCGGCGAGTCGGTTTTTGTTGTGTTGGGGGACCGTGGTGCCGCCCCTCACAGTGTGATTTCTTCTTTTCGCGCTGGACAGCTTTTGAGGAAGAGATGTCATGGATTTCTCGCCTATGTTTGCGATGCTCGCGCTACAGAGGTTCCATTGGATCAGGTTCCGGTTGTCAGCGAGTTTCCTGATGTGTTTCCTGCCGAGTTTCCAGGGTTACCGCCCGAGCGCGATATTTCTTTCTGTATTGATTTGGTTCCTGGCTCGGGGCCTATTTCCATACCGCCCTATCGGATGGCCCCGACGGAACTTAAAGAATTGAAGGGTCAGTTGCAAGATTTGCTGGACAAGGGACTTATTCGACCCAGTGTTTCTCCTTGGGGTGCTCCAGTCCTGTTCGTTAAGAAGAAAGATGGCAGTTTGCGTCTGTGTATCGACTACCGCCAGCTGAACAGGGTGACAGTGCGGAACAGGTATCCTTTGCCGCGCATCGACGATTTGTTCGACCAGCTTCAGGGGGTAGGGTACTTTTCGAGGATCGATTTACGATCAGGCTATCATCAGCTGCGGGTTCGACAGGAGGACATTCCCAGGACAGCTTTCCGTACGCGCTACGACCATTACGAGTTTTTGGTGATGTCGTTCGGACTCACCAATGCGCCAGCAGCCTTCATGGACTTGATGAACCGTATTTTCCGGCCATATTTGGATCTGTTCATCATAGTGTTTATTGACGACATCTTGGTGTATTCCCGGGGTAGTGAGGAGCACGAGCAGCACCTGCGAATTACCTTGCAGACCTTGAGGGAGCACCAGCTTTATGCGAAATTCTCCAAGTGTGATTTTTGGCTGGACAGCGTGGACTTCTTGGGACATGTGATTTCACGAGACGGTATATGTGTAGATCCGAGAAAGATCGAGGCCGTTCAGCGTTGGCCCAGACCCATATCGGTGACGGAGATTCGCAGCTTTTTGGGGTTGGCCGGTTACTACAGATGTTTTGTGCAGGACTTCTCCCGTATTGCTACACCGTTGACCGGGTTGACCCGGAAGGGTGTTCCTTTCGATTGGATGGAGGAGTGCGAGCACAGTTTCCAGCAGTTACGGACACGGCTGACGACGGCACCGGTGTTATCTTTACCTTCCGGATCAGGCGGGTTTGTGGTCTTTTGTGATGCTTCTAGTGTGGGGCTGGGGTGCGTACCGATGCAGCATGACAGGGTGATCGCGTATGCCTCGTGACAATTGAAGAAACATGAGCAGAACTACCCCACTCATGACTTGGAGATGGCTGCAGTGGTCTTCGCACTTAAGATCTGGCGACATTACCTATACGGCGAGTCGTGCCAGATATTCACGGATCATAAAAGTCTGAAATACATATTCCAGCAGTGGGACCTGAACCTTCGACAGCGCCGATGGATGGAGTTAGTGAAGGATTACGACTGCGAGATCTTATATCACCCGGGCAAGGCAAATGTGGTGGCGGATGCTTTGAGTAGGAGGACCGGGGGTAGTCTATCTTGTTTGAGCGCAGTACAGGAGCAGTCATCCGCGGACTGGCAGATATTATGCGACAGCCGGATACAGTTCGAGTTAACGCCGATTGGAGGACAGATAGCGCATGTCCGTGCATGCCCATAATTGATCGATCGTATACGTGAGGCACAGCTCAGTGATGACCGATGTTCAGAGATCATGGCACAGATTGGACAGGGCAGATTTTCCGAGTTCGTGATCGATGATCAGGGGATACTACGATTTGGAGTCAGACTGTGCGTACCTGATGCTGAAGGACCGAGGCGCGAGATTCTTGAGGAGGCACATCGATCGGTGTACAGCGTCCATCCCGGTTCCACCAAGATGTATCATGATATGAGAGATGTTTATTGGTGGGACGGAATGAAGAGGAACATCATAGATTTTGTATCGAGATGCCTGACTTGTCAGCAAGTCAAGGCTGAACACCAGTGGCCCGCGGGAGAGCTACAGCCGTTACCCATTCCAGAGTGAAAATGGGAACAGATTTCGATGGACTTCATTGTGGGACTACCCAGGACTAGTCGAGGGTATGACTCCATCTGGGTGATCGTGGATCGTTTGACGAAAGCGGCTCACTTCCTACCGGTGAAGACGACTTTCGGATTTACCCAGTATGCCCAGATCTACATTGACGAGATAGTGCGACTACACGGAGTCCCGACGTGTATTGTTTACGACAGAGGCACCCAGTTTACCAGTAGACTGTGGCAGAGGCTTCAGGAGGCTTTGGGCACTCACTTGAGTTTCAGCACAGCATTTCATCCGCAGACCGACGGACAGTCAGAGCGGACCATTCAGACTCTCGAGGACATGCTCAGAGCTTGTGTATTGGATTTCGGAGGTAGCTGGGATCATCATTTGCCCTTAGTAGAGTTCTCCTACAATAACAGCTACCAGGAGACCATTCAGATGGCACCATTTGAGGCTCTTTATGGGAGGAGATGCAGGTCGCCCACTTGTTGGACAGAGCTCAGTGAGAGCAGTATCTTAGGGCCACAGATCGTTGAGGAGAAGACAGCGAAGATCCAGTTGATTCGCGATAGGATGAGAGCAGCCCAGAGTAGGCAGAGATCTTATGCGGACCGTCGACGGCGCAGACTCGAGTTTTCTGTTGGTGATCATGTTTTCTTTAGGGTCTCCCCAATGAAAGGTATGATGAGGTTTTGGAAGAAGGGGAAGCTCAGTCCCAGGTATGTGGGTCCCTTCGAGATCCTCGAGCGTGTTGGTGCAGTAGCCTACCGTTTAGCCCTTCCGCCCAGCTTTCCAGATGTGCATCCCGTATTTCATGTCTCGATGCTCCGTTGATATCTTCATGATCCTTCGCATGCGATTCAGCATCCGACGATCCAGCTGGAGCGTGACCTTTCCTATGCAGCACAGCCGGTGATGATCTTAGATCGACAAGTGAAGAAATTGAGATCGAAGGACATCCCATCAGTTAAGGTACTTTGGCATGGCCAGAACCGTGAGGAGGTCACTTGGGAGACCGAAAGCGAGATGATGAAGACGTATCCCCATCTTTTTGAAGGTACGTGTAGTTGGATTTTTGAAATTCGGGGACGAATTTCTTTAAGGGGGAGAGATTGTAACACCTTAGGATATGTTTAGTGAATAATTATATTTAAATATTGGGTTTTAACAAAAAGTTTACCAAATTGTGTTTTAAATATTTTTCCTAATTTAATAAATATTTTTCCAAAATTTTCCTAGGCTTGCACACACATGTGCATGTAAACTAGGGTTTTTAAAATAAGATTTTACCATGATTAGTAGCTATAGTGGATTAATCTTGAGGATTAAGCCTTATGGATTTTTAGGTGGGTTTAATTAGCTAATTAAAAGTTACTTTAATTTGAATTGTTTTAGGTGTTGACTTGTGAGAGAGAGGGAGGGTGCCTCATGGCTCAAGCCATGCTTGCATTAAATGAAGAGAGAGAGAGGAGGGTTGACACTTGAGTGTTGTTTTTCTCTCATTTCCTTGTTCCTCTCAACTCTCACATACACACACACACACTTACCTCTCAAACCCCAGCAGAACCAGCAGCAACAGCAAGCATAGTAGCAGCAATAGCAGCAAGCACAGCAACAGCAACATCTGAGGCCAGAAGCAGCAGCATGCAGAGGCAGTAGCAGCAGCACAGTGAGCAGCAGCAGCACTAGCACCTAGTGCAGCCCCTTCCCTGCACCTCTTCCTCTTCCTCCAGCTTCTTAGGGTTAAGTATGAGGTATACTTCCTAACTTGCTTCCCTAGTTTGCTTGGTTAGTGTAGATTTGCTTCGGTTAGTGATTTTTAGTGTGTTTTAGTGCGATATGAGGTGTTTAGTAGGAACTTTGTGCTAATGTGATGCGTTATGGTTTCAGTAGGTTGTTAGCGAGTTATTGAGGCCATATTAGCTTAGCTTAACCCCTATTACACTAAAATACCACCAGTTTTCCTATTTGATGCAATTTGTCGTTTTTAAGCAAACTTGAGCTTTTCTGGAACTGCTTTTGACCCGATGAGTTCTGAGTGAAATTGGGAAGACTACAGTGTAGTGGAGATGTGTTGATACCCCAGATTTAACCCGACCCCCTAATTCACCCCTTTGGCCGCCAATTTCTTCATTCTGGCCGCCAATTGCGGCCAGATGGGTAGGGTTTGGGTTAGGGTTTGGTCCTGTAGGTGTCTGCTAGTGTGTAGGGTGCTGTGCTATATATATTTTTGTAAGTTTAGTTCTGTATAGAAATCTGGGACCAAATTCCTGTTTTGCCGTTTTTCTAAACCTTCGCGACACGCGTGATACATGAGTAGGTTTGGGGCTTTTGCGTATCGCGACGCGTCGGGGTAGTTTCAGGCGCGTGATCACACGTTTTAGCGTATCGCGCACACGCGCGATTGGTTTGCGACACGGGTTTCTAGTTGGACCGTAATGTCGCGTTTCTGTGAAATTGAGCTTATGTGTGATATATGTTGTGTGATTCTAGGTTCGCAGGGCAGTGAGACGGACGCTGCGAAGAAGGGCAAGCAAGTCGTCGGCTACACTTAGCGCGAGACTCGGTGAGTAGATTTCACATCTACGGGGATATCGCCCGCATGGCGTTATGCGTCGGGGCTGATAGGACTTTATTATTATATGTTGCATGTACCCCATAGATTGTCATCGCATATTGCATTCCCTGCTACATATATATATATATATATATATATATATATATATGCTTAGAACTGATAGAACACCGCACTATTACTAACGGTTTATGTTGCACGGGCACTATTTGCATGCTACACACACACCGTTAGTAATTGCCATGCCACACTCACTGTAGAGCTGCCATGATTATATTGCTGTAGCTCATCTTACATATGATTGGTTATGATTTTCTAGAAATTGGGAGCCGCATGACATCTTTAAGAACGGAAACTAATTTAAAGAGCGGTTTTCCCCTTATACACATACCATGGACTGATTTACATTGTACCTCGCATTGGATTTACTTATTGGTGTTGGATTTCATGCGATTTCTGTTTTTGAGGACCGTGGAATTATTTAAGAAAAGATGCACAATTTTGAAAACCCGGTACCTCGTGATATGATATTTTGGTGCGTCCACCACGCGTTTTCTCGGTGCTGAGACGTGTGCTTGAAACCCGATTCGAGGAGATGGATGATCCATTTGCGGGTTCGTAGTGGGCCCGGTATGGTACCACGGGGCGAGAACGGTTTCGCTGTGCAGTAGACGGTGAGCCCGGCGGAGGGACTACTACCTACCGGCTGATGGATGCGGGATGATCCGTATTGCCGGGGCCGAGGGCCGACACCGCAGACGGACCCCGTGGGCCGATCCGGACTGACGGAGCCCGATATACGAGGATTTGCGTTTCGATGCTGGACACGAGTATTTTATGATATTTTGGGTGCCGATGTTGGGCACTCGTGATTTCTCAGAGATATACAGGATTTGAGGGCCGATGGGTGTGCCGGTGCCTGAGTGTATTTGGGATTTGGATGCGGTCTGAGGCACCGATTATTGTTTTCCATGTTGACATATCCATGTAGATGTTATTTATCCCATGCTCAGTATTGATTACTATATACCTCATCCTGTAGCATTTACCTGACGGAGCACTTGCATTACTATTGCATCCACTGTTTGTCATGCATTGACATCATCTGCTGGCATTAGTAGAGCCACGCTATATGTGCATGCTCGCGATCACCTTGATATGTTATCTCTATTCACGAGTTGGCAACTCACCCCCGTTGTGCCACAGTACTTGCAGGTTGCCCTTGGGAGTAGTCACGGCTGGCTGTTTACCGCATCTTTTGGCACAGATACCATTGCTGAGGCGAGTTAGCCTTTTTGCTGTTAGGTGGGTTTTGTACGGTATCTGTTATCCTTCAGTTGTATATTGATGTATCTAGTATTCTCCATCTACCTTTCTGTATTGACTTAGAGACAGTTGTGAGGACGATGTGTATGATTCTTACTCTGGTGTCGAGCTCGCATGTGAGCCGACTTTATTTTATGCAGTCTTATCTTTGTGATATTTGTCCTTGCTTTACTGTGTATTCTTCGCTATGGCGTCGTATATCATATTGTGATGCTTTATTCATTTCACTTGTTATTTCTGCTACACCTTTCTTTTACCCGACTTGCGGGACAAATGTTTTTAAAGGAAATGTTGACAAAATTATAAAATTATAACTCTTGAACTACAAGGGGATTTCTACTAAATTAATAAAAGTTTTTCGGACATGTATGACTGTTTTACGGAAATGTTTTAAACCACTCTATATTTATTGGTTTTGATTTCTGGGTTCGGCTTACTTAGCCGCGTTACGCCTGTAGACGTTGCGTGGTTAAGTGCGGGTCACGAGTCGAAATTCTCGGGTCGTGACATTCTCTTTCTCTCTCATAGTTAGCTCTCCCTCTTCATCTCTCAAAGCTTAAGTGTTTCATGTGTTGAAAATCATAAGCTTTTGAGATTAAACCACCAAAACACCTCTCTACTCACTCTAGGGTTCTTAGTCTAGCAAGCCAAGCACTCTAGTTACTTCATTGTTGAGGTAGGAGCTCATGGAAGAGGCCTTCGGGTGGATCTTTCTATGGCAAAGTAGAGACGAAGAGGAGAAGCCGTCTACACTACTCAAAGGAGCTCACAAGAAAAGGAAGCAACACAAGAAGAGAAGGAGTTCAAGCTTTCGGTATAACCTCTTAACCTAGCAGTTAAAGCTCCTTGTATGTTTGTTAGTTTTTGCTTAGCAAAGATCCTTCATGGTTAGTCTATGTTTCCTTGTGATAAAAATTTGATTTTTACTCTTTCCGCCTCCCCGTAAGTACCGAGGTGGGTAACGTCAGACCCTAGTAACTCGATAATTCGTGTCGATATGAGGCTCATAACGGGTCGAGAAACTACTGATAACACTTACCTGTATATCTCTGAAGCAGCCCTGGCCAGGGACTTCCTGTTATAGCTAATCGAGCACAACGCAATATCAACCACCAATACCGGGAGAGATGAAACCCCTCCTATCGCTCATTGTCTCCATGTGATTCGGAACTGTACCCAAAAGCCACCATTTTGCACGTTCTCTTGAACGTGGTAAGCTGGAAATCAATGCACAGTGGGAATCACACAAGACTCTATGACGATCTCGGGTCTACAGACTAACCTGTACCAGTGTCACCAGAGAACTGCTATCTGACGATGGGTATAATACCATCTAGAAGTTCTTGGCGAGTCCATTCAGTGTACCCAGTCTCCACTGAGCACCCGTATACTATCTCTGATGTCAAACATCTATAGATATGGGATCATCCATCGCCCATCTACATGGGTCGAGAAGGTATACGCTAGTCTACTCTAGTATATCGATGCCCTGTCTCGATACACCCACGACTAGGAACATTTGAAGGATGTACTTAACGAAAACTCTGTCCCCACTAGTATGATCTGCATCATAGTTCTGGTAGTCAAGTACTCATCCTAAGGGCTTTATCAACATAGTTCTGTTAGTCAAGAATGTCCTTCATGTATATGTCTAAGCATCCACTATAATATACATCGTATGTACAGTAATGGCCTCTAGGGCATACATATAACGAACAATCTCCCACTTGCACTAGGGCTATCTGTTATAGTATCTCATACCCAACAATTAGCAGTGGTTGAAGTATCTCATACTCAACCCTCCCATAAAAGTCTCTCCTAGGAATATGCCTTTGTAAGTGGATCCGCCGTGTTGTCCTCTGTATCTACTCTCCTTAACCTCGATCTCCCTGGAGATCATCCATCTCCACGCTGCCTAAGAATATGTCTGGATCACTGATGGGATGGGGGTTCCTAGGCCTAAGCCACAACTCAATTGTCACACAGTGGTAGGAACGAAGTTCATCTCATGAACTTATATATATCCAGATTACCTCTTTGGTAGTAACCTTGGTAGCAATGTATCCAGCCTTTATCGTCTAGTTTGCCACGGTATCTAGCTTGGAACTCTTCCAACATACCGTCCCTCCACTAAGGGTAAAGACAATGCCTGTGACTGACATTCAGTCGTTCTTACAACCCTGGAAGATATCCAGTGATTCTCCCCAGGATCGATTGAAACCATCTTACGACACCTAGTGAGAATCCTAACATCCACTTAGATCTATCTGATAGATCCAAAACCTAGAATTTAGGAGGTGTCACCTTGATCCTATATGGAGGATCCTTGTGATAAGAGGAGATTGACCAAGTGTAGAATAGGAAATTCCTTTCCTATCAAGAGTATGTCATCCATGTACAATACGAGGATCACCACCATACTCCCTACTAGCTTTTTGTATATACAATGTTCATCTACCATTTTGATGAAGTTAAACTCTTTGACTACCAAATCAAAACAGATGTTCCAACTCCGCGATGCCTGCTTTAACCCATAAAGCAACTTACACACATTTCCACTGCTCTGACTGTTTACAAAGTCCTCTGGCTGTGTACTTATAGACGCTCTCTTATAAATCACTATTTAGAAAAGCAGTCATGACACCTAACCGCTAGATATCATAGTCATGGTATGTAGCAATGGCAAGTAGGATCCGGATAGACTTAAGCATAGGCATTAGAAAATGTTTCATCATTATCCACACATGGTCGATGACGAGAACCTTTTACAACTAGTCTTAGCTTTGAAAGTCTCAACTTTTCCATATACACCAAGTAATCTTCTCAAGATATACTTGCTCCTGATGGGGATTTAACCCTTCAAATAAAACAACCAAAGTCCATACTTTGTTGGTGTACATAGATTCCATCTCAGATCTCATAGCATCCAGCCATTCTTACAGAGTCCCCACTCTTGATGGCCTGGTCGAAACTAGTTAGGTCATCATCTCATGATGCAATCCTCGCTCTAACTGTCATAGAGAAAACCGAAGTATCTCTCAAGTGGATGTGGAACCCTACCAGATCGGCGGAGAGGCTGAGGTTCGTCGGGAACTATTGAATCGTACGGTTCTACCAAATCATAAGCTGTAGTTTGCATAGCTGGAACTCCTTCCAGTTCTACCTCATGACCACTAATTTCTTCACAAGAAATTCCCATTCCCAAAGGTGGTGATTGATACGATTTCGGATTGTGTATGTTTAGAAAATGAATAGAAATCACAACCAAAAATTATTTGACCGCAATCAATAACGGTGTCGATTGTAGCGCGTTAGTAAGTACGGATCATCCACAAGTGTAATCGTTCGTGTTTTGAATTAGATGAGTCAAAAATTTAAAGAAAAGAAAAGAAACAACAATTCATGATTTGTAAAATGAAGTTCAAGAATTAGAAAAATCTAGATCTAATAACAAGAAACAACAAAATCAAGAATTGAGAATTTGTGAATTGATGATTTCCAAACCAACAATCAAGAATCGAAGTGAGGCTCGTAGGAATCGATCGGATCTATAGATGTGATGAAATCTATTGATTACGTATTCTTATCCATCGATGAATTGATACTAGATCAATGATGATCAACGAGAATTGGGGATTTCTTGTGAAACTAGGGTTTCATCATCTATCCCTTGTTCCTTCATCGATATCATTCATATTCTAGCCTCTAATAAATTTAAGAATCGATCTTGGATCCCTAATTTTGAGCGATCACAATCAAGAATGTATCGCAACGAAACTAGGTCGTCGATTCTTTAATTTGCTAGGCTTTACAAAACTCGCAGGACTTAAGAATCGTTTTAAGATTTGTTACATCATCATTCTATTTATCGTCTCGACTCCTTTACGAGCGGAGTTTTACTCAAACATCACAACAAGAACCACAATCACAAATTGAGATCGAATCATGATGCAAGAATTTAAAGAAAGCAAGATTAAAGAATTTCACCTTTTATTTATCAACAATTTCGTTACAATTCGCTCAAGAACTACAAGAGAAAGAACTCGATCGTCGATTTGGCTTCGCTCGTCTCCTTGAGTCGCGGATCGGCTTGGATCACTTGCTAGATTGAAGATCGGCTCTGCTCCTAAAAGGTTGAAGGCTTCTTGCTTGAATGGTACTCGGGATCTTGAATTTGGCTTTGGAATTTGAATTAAGGTTTACAGCACAAGTTGTGTCACTCAATTTATGGATGGAAGATGAAGAGAGAAGAAGAAGAAGAACTCTTAACCCTAGATCTAGGTTTCCTTTTATAAGCGATCCAAAATCCTAGATCTAGAATTCAAATTTCAAATTTCCCTCCAAAATGAACCACTTTTCCCTCCAAAATGAACAACTTTTCCCTCCAAAAAGAACCACATCATTTGAATTTTCCTTCCAAAATGAACTACCTCATTTGAATTTTCCCTCCAAAATGAGGTTGTTAGAAAGAATCTTCTAGAAGAAGTTTGTTGGAGGGAATATTCTAGAATGAGGATGTTACAAGGAGGCTTCTAGAAGAAGATTGTTATAAGAAGGTTTTAGAAAAAGGTTGTTATAAGGAGGCTTCTAGAAGAAGGTTGTTGGAGAGAACCTTCTCGATGAAGCCACGTGGAGTTTCTGCAGTGTTCTGGAAGCTTGGCCATTAAAATTAAGTACATGGGAAAAATTGAGCTGCTGACGTCATCAGACTGTCGCGGATCCGCGGTACGTGCCTCCTCAGGCCGCGAATCCGTGGTCACGTGGGTGCTTCAGTGAGTTATTTTCTTTGTGTTGCTTCCTCTGGACATAATGGTCTTTTCATGATATGTTGAATTTTATATTTCTTTCTCTATAAATGCCACATCAGAAAGCTTAGACTTGGCTCATCTTTTGATCAGCACTTTGACAATTCTGGCTCGGTTCCTGGAATTCCCTGCACAGACTTCGAAACAAGTGTTGCGCTACACAAGGATGATGCAATGCCATGAAAAACACACAATTTCCCTCAGAAACCGGTTTTAGTATGGAACATAGGTAATCTGGTATTTTAGGGATGTTTTGCTAATATGTGCAATATAAATACCAAACACCTCTAGATAAGTGCAAATGGTAGGGAAATTGTCGTGTCAAAAAAGCAATATTTTCGACTGATCAGGTGGCATGCTCAGAAACAAAACACCTTTTGCTCCTTAGGGTGGTATAGGATATTCCCTTGTGAATGCTTGGGATATCCAACAAATTTCTACAAAACTGACCTAGCCTCGAGCTTGTCCGGATTTTGCTTTTAGACATAGGCTGGACAACCCCAAATCTTAACATCCTTAAGAGATGGGCTCTTCCCATACCATATCACATATGGAGTGGTAGGCACCTGATTTGGTTGGAACCCAATTTAATAGGTATGCAGCTTCTCAAGTGCATAATCCCAAAAAGGAAATAGGCAACTCAGTAGTACTCATAATAGAGATCACCTTATAACATAGGGTGCGATTGCTCCATCCCGATATACCAACGTGCTGTGGTGTATACGGAGGAGTAATACTGAGAGAGAATCTAATTCTCCTTTAGAATAGTCCAGGAATTCCGTGCTCAAGTATTCTCCTCCCTGATCTCATCAAAGGACATAATACTTATATCCGTTTTGGTTCTCTACTTCTGACTTATATTCTTTGAATTTCTCAAAAGCTTCAAACTTGTGTTTCAATATGAACATATGTCCGAATCTTAAGAGATCATCAGTGAATGTAATGAAGTACAAAGAACCGGTCCTGGCATGTCTAGACAGGGGACCTACATACATCATCATGTATCAATCCCAAGAGTTCAATAACTCTTTCTCTGTTTCCAATAAACGGAGCTGTGGTCATCTTATCTTTGTGACATGACTGGAATGTTTCACAAGATTAAAATTCAAACTGATTTAAATATACATCTTTATGTAACTTGGCTAGTCAGGTCGCATTGATATGATCTAGTCTACAATGTCTCAAGAAGGATTCACTCATTTCTGAACTCTTCCGCTTGTGTGTGTTCTGTACGTTAAGAATTGTGGTTTGATTTAGACCGTATATGCTTTTAGATAACGTGCCTGAACCGATCAACTCTTGATATAGGAAATGTTCAAAATATTATCCAACAATACAAAGTTATATGCTTTTTTACTAAATAAAGACACTGATATGATATTGTATATCAGGTTCAGTATCTAATAACATTCGTTCAGAATCAATGTATTTGGTAATACAGGGTGATAACTGCCAACAACTTGGCTGCAACAATTGCACTGTTTCTAACTTTTAAAAATTATCACTCATTCTCAGTTCTCTACCTATCTGTAGCCCATGTAACAGATTACATATGTGGGATTTGATCCGGTATCTCATACCCAGGACGTAAAGGAAACTGAGAAACAGTTCTCGGTATTGAACACACTCGAAGAAGATGCATCATCATGTACTTTCTTCGTTTGGGTGGCACAGGAATCCTGGTAATCCCCTATTTCCTTCTCGGTCTTATAACAATTATATGTTGGAGCGGGACCAACGTTTCTTAGCTCAGTATAACAAGCGGGTTCGGTCAATACATCTGTATTATTATCTTGATTAAGGCGTGGCATAGTCGCTACCTGGAGAGAGAGAGAAGAAAACACTCAGTGTATACTCTTGCAAGATTAGATTGGTTATTAATATATCTAATCAGGATGGCTCCCACTGTTTTAGTCAAATTTTCCTTCAAACCCTAAAAAGAAAGACTAGCCGAGTTTAATTACACCCTACAAGTTTGCCAATCTTTCAGCCAGGCCAGTGCCGGTATTTTGAGGGAGGTTCCCCATGCTTTCGCATGGACCTAATTAAAATAAAGCTCGTTTTCTCAGGGGCGTAACCCCGTTGACACCTTTTTAGACACCTACTTGATCGTCTAATTGTAATGTGTAAAACTCTCCCAGGAGTAACTCTTACTCGCAGTGGGTATCGGGATCAAACTATCTCATAGAAGGTTTGCAATCTCATTGCAAATTTCAACACTTGAAATTCCCGATAATATTTTGCCCCGAGCGATCTATGACCTTGACAAGGTCAACAAACCATAGACCGCATGTCAAGTTCAACCCGTTATTTCCTGATTGAATTAAACCCACCCGCACGACCCTTGACAAGGTCAACAAGGTCGCACGACTACCCTAAAACAATCGCAGCATATGCTAACAGATCAGCACTAATCAGCTACCGAACACTACGCCCTGACAAGGTCAACAAACGCAGCACGAAGACTAACTATTACTTATCTGAAATGAAGGAGGGCTAAGACAGGTTTTTAAGAAAACCTTTTACGTAATGAACTTGATATCGTCGTAGAATCGAGTGATTTAAAATGGAGTGTTTTTTAGGCATTTACTAGTTTTGCTAAAGTGATCACTCCTTGTGAAGGGATCTCAGCTCTTTTCTTATCGAATAAGGTGCAGGATATTTCACAAATACTACTATGCAAAGCAAGAACTAGAAAAGCAATCAAAAGACAAAACCGAGGGTTGTAGCATCTGCCAGTTTTTGCTAAAGAGGTCACTCCCGGTGATGGGATCTCAGCTCTTTCCTTATCGAATATGGTGTTGGATATTCTACAAGGAATACCACTATGCAAAGCAACAACTAGAGCTATATGTTTTTGAAAATTGGATTCCACAACAACTTTAGGTTTATTTCTTTCATTAATCTCATTAATGAAGTCCCATCATTTTAAGTTACCTAAACATCGCAGATAAATACAACGTACGCTTATGCCATCCGCATTCGCCTCGATGTCCCCTCATTCACCGTTAGGTTAGGTAACTAATAGCAGAGCTGGGCAGTGCTAGCGCGGGTGTAAAACATAAGTAACATATATATAATATATCACATATACAGTGATCACATCACATATATCGCAGCAGAAATCAACATATGAAATAGTGGATATACTAGGATTTCCGGGTTTTAATTTAAGCCTGTATAAAACATGGATTCCACGGTCATGATGAATAGCCAAACCCACAACCCTAGACCCCTACGAGAGCGGTAAGCATCCCTACCAATTCTAGAGTTAGGAGACCCGGTCTCGACGCCTCGAGATGGTCTCCCACTGGACCCTAGAATCCGGTTACTTGTGCTCCCTACCTTGGGTCTATACTAATGCAGAAAAGTAAATAATATACAATGGTGACATCATCCTCACTCCGGAAGTTCTCCAATAAAAGAATAATATATACAATGAATTTTACATGAATGAAAATGAAAAACTCTCATGTCACATAAAACCCCCGGCTATTCAAACACGACGATCCAATATAACATATCACAGCAACATATAACATCACATGTCATCAACGTAAGTAAATATACGTATCCCAATTGTCGTTGACGTATAGCAACTAAACCGGCGATACACCACATATTATACTTACGGTCGCAGAAAAGATAGTGAAAAACTACAACAGTTGGAATCCGCAACCACTTAGACGTCATAAACCCAACGTATCTCATACTTTGGATTTCATGCCTAACCAAATGAATTCCTTAGACATCATATGCCTAACAATTATAAACCCCGCATTTTAGTCTCGATATTAAAAAAACTTTACAATAACAAGTCGGGCAATTCAACATGATTCCCAACATCCTGATCGAATGCTCGTCGGAAACTTTAATAGACGGCCGCACCCTCTGTGCCGTCGACGAAGTGCACCAAGGCGGAACACCGCTGCCGCGAGCACCCGAATGGATGCTTTTGGCGACGGGGTTCTTCTACAGTCACTTGGTCGGGGCTATGGGGCGTGGCTATCTAATAAGGTTACCCGACGAGTATCCGTATACGCTACGTGATTGCGACGGACTTTTGATCACATCAAAATCCCGTAGCAACTGATCAAATGAGACCAAACTGCTAGATTTATAAAATTTAAATTGTTCTGTTTCCAAGTATTGATCCAGTCACATGATACCCGGACAACGTTAAACTTTTCGATCGATTCATCAAAGTCCCACAATTTTCCAAGAGCTCAACACTTGAGCACAGTTTTAATAATACCCAGAATATGCCATAGTACCTATGAACCAGCCGTAGAAGGGCAGACCCAAGCCTCACTCATGTCGCTACGGAACTGTGGAAAACCCTAGAGTATTACCGCGGTTCCGTGATCCATAAAGTCGAGTTAGGGTTTCATTCTTCTAGAGGGTTCATATAGAATTACTTGCATGTTTTTCCAAATACGTTAAACTTGGAATAATGTGTTTTTGACATTCGATCGAACTTTTAAACTTCGCCTAGACAATATGTGAATAACCCGAAACAATGTTAAAACTACGAATTACGAAACACTCCGAATTGCCTATAGTGTAAGATTACATCACATGCAAAATTAGCAAAAACAAACAACACGTGAAACACCAAAACCCAGTCACTGGAACACAGTGAAAATTTCAAGCAAAACCAACGCTATTGGGCCGGCCACAACACCATTGATCTCGGCCAAAATCCGAGCAAACCTCTTGAAATTTTCATGGTGTTCATGATATATCCCATATAACATTCTGTACTTGTTTAAAAAAAATTTTGACAAATTTTTAGAATTGACAGAAACCAGTTTTTGGCATTGCAAGTTTCAGTGTATTTCGGTTTCGTAATCTTAACAAAATCTGTTTAAATTTCTAGCATGGCTCTGATACCATTGCAGGGTTGTCTAGCACGGCAGCAAGGTTTCGGGAGGCATTTTTCATGCCAAATTAAAAAAATTTGCTGTTCTAGCAAACCCTAACCCTCGAATCGTATACTAGAAATCCGACGGAATGAAATGCAAACGACTTTGCTAATAAAGTGAACACGAAATACAACCTTTGTAGATCGGACCTTTACTTCATTAGCTCCGTGTAGTAGTCCCTTCGCTACAATCACGAACTCCTGACTCTTAAGAGGTTCCTATGAAGAAATGAACAAGCTTGCATCGAAGTCTTCGATCCCGAAGATGATCTACGTCGAGGAGACACTAAACCAAGCTATCTCTTCACTAATTATGGAATTAGTGAAGCAAACTCCCAATACTAAATAGCAAGTAGTAGAGGATGATGAAGTAGGAAGTGGGCTCACTTTAGATTTGATTTTCTCACATTTTTCTTCACATCTCCATTGAAGCTAGAAATCTTTGAGGAAGAAGAAGAAGAATGAACTCATGAGAGAGTGAAGCAACCATGTGTGAGTTAAGCATCATATACTTAACCTTTGTAGAGACTTAACCAAGGCTAGGTTAATTGGTAGGGTTAACAAATATCTTAGGTAAAACAAAACTTGAAGACTTAGTCAAAGATTTACAAGCTGATGTGCCATGACTAAATCAATTAGTTTTGTAATTACCAAAATAAATAAAACCCTAGCAAATATACCATGCATGGTGTAAGTCATACACACACCTTTGTTGCATGTATCATCAAGCATGACACAAAATAATGTACACTTATATATATATCACATATATACACATGCACAAAGACTAGTGAGAAAAGAAATCATAAGTGAGCTAATACTAGTTAATGTAAATTAATATATCAAATATTATTATACATTAGATTATAAAATCAACTCATGATTTAATAATCCGGCTATATAACATATAACCGACTAATATCATATGTAACAACTTATCAAATCAACACTTGATCCGATAACCTGGCTATATCGCATATAACCAACCAATGTCACAAATCACGAGAATAGAATATGGTATCTCATAACGTATCAATCTCGGTCTCGTACATATCACATATGTCCTCCTACTCCATTTTGCTTGAGCCAGGAAACCTCTGCTTAGGACTCTAAAGACTCGTCAATACGCCGGCAGTAGGTGATGATCATATCAAACACCCACAAATCGTAAATGATCTGCTAAACGTAACGGCCACCTGGGTATTGAGCGATCGGAAGATAAACAAGCAAGCCTGCTCGTACTCTTGTGAATCCAATCTGTAACACTACCGTACAGTCCGATCTCTTCGTCTGATATGTCGCATATCTCGTTTAGGGGTGGTAAACGTGAAACCCCAGTAACTCGATAAGTAGTGTCGATATGATGCTCATAACGGGTCAAGAAACTACTGATAACACTTACCAATATATCTCTGAAGCAGCCCTGGCCAGGGACTTCCTGTTATAGCCAATCGAGCACAGCGCAACATCAACCCCCAATACCGGGAGAGACGAAACCCCTCCTATCGCTCATTGCCTCCATGTGATTCGAGACTTTACCCAAAAGCCACCGTTTTGCACGTTCTCTTGAATATGGTAAGGTGGAAATCAAAGCACAGTAGGAATCACACAAGACTCTATGACGATCTCGGGTCTACAGACTAACCTGTACCAGTGTCACCAGAGAATTGCTATCTGACGATAGGTATAATACCATCTAGGAGTTCTCGGCGAGTCCGTTCAGTGTACCTAGTCTCCACTGAGCACCTGTATACTATCTCTGATGTCAAACATCAATGGATATGGGATCATCCATCGCCCATATACATGGGTCAAGAAGCTATACGCTGGTCTACTCTGGTATATCGATGCCCTGTCTCGATACACCCACGACTAGGAACATTTGAAGGATGTACTTAACGACTACTCTGTCCCCACTAGTATGATCTGCATCATAGTTCTGATAGTCAAGTACTCATCCTAAGGGCTTTATCAACGTGTAACATAGAGATAATCTGTGTACATGTTAAGATAAGAGCAACCAGATAGCATACTATCATATCGAGGAAGAAAGTCTTCCATGTACATGTCCAAGCATCCACTACAATATACATCGTATGTACAGTAATGGCCTCTAGGGCATACATATAACTAGCAGATTGTACCAAAGTTATGTGGGATAGGTTTTAGGTAAAATGAAAATGTATATAGGTATGTATAGATGGAAAAAAAAGCTAGATGGAGAAGTGTTACCAGTGATGACTTAGCCGGTGTCTTCAGCTTCTTCCACGGTCATTCTGAAAGCCTGTCGCCTCGGCACATTCCTCCTTGCTGGAGGAGGATTCCTCTGTCCGTTCCTTGGTCCTTGAGGTGGGTTCCGTTGACCTTGATGGAACTGACGGGGATAAGGTGCAGTCGGTCCACGAGGAGCTGGAGCAGGTAATGCGATTCGTGGAGCAGGTGCCTGGATAGTTGGGTGCTGCTGGTAAGTGATTGTTGGCCTTGGTGAAGCATATGGGTTGTGTCTATAAGGACAAGACCCAATATCATGAGTAGCTGAGCCGCAGACTAAGAAAAGGCGATTTGCACGCCAACAGTCCTTTGCCAGATGTCCATCCCTCCTGCAGTATGTGCAGAAGGCTGGGTTGGCCAGTTGTTTGGTACTCCCGGTCTCCTAGGCCTGAATGGTAGCCTTGAAGATGCTCCTCCTGCCATCTGAGTGGCAGGGCGCTTCATCCCGACAGATTGAGGTCTGCCCCTTATCTTTACCACTGCCTTATATCGACGGGCAGCTTTCAGAGCCAACTCGTGGGTCGAGAAACCCCCTGTAGATAACGCAACTTGG
Source organism: Agapanthus africanus (assembly GCA_030015575.1). Classification (NCBI taxonomy): domain Eukaryota; kingdom Viridiplantae; phylum Streptophyta; class Magnoliopsida; order Asparagales; family Amaryllidaceae; genus Agapanthus; species Agapanthus africanus. The sequence continues at coordinate 372,555,643 of CM057341.1, forward strand.
ATCTCTGGATCTAACCCTTGCTGAAATCGTGGAGCTCTGATCTCATCCGTCGTTATCAGGTGTGCCGCGAATCTGTTCAGGTATTAGGTTAGCTGTGTAATATGTGATATTTGAAAAATCGAAATATTGAGACGTATCTTACCGACTGAGCATGGTACACTAAATATCGTACTCATCCACTGGCTTGGTCCACATTGAACCCTATTGTAGGTGGATGAACTGTTGTTCCATATCGAATCTGGAAGTCTCATGGAAGTACTTTGCGTCAAACATATCGCCAAAATTCCTCCATTCGATCGGCTGGGTGAGACGGCTATCTTCCGCCTTCCACCAGACCCGTGCATTGTCAGTGAGTTGCAGTTTCGCAACTCGAACCCAAGCGACCTCTGACACTTTACTGCTGCCAGGTCATCCCTAATACTCTGAGCCTATTTCTCAGCTTCTAGGGGGCTCTCTTTTCCCGAAAATTGCTTGGGGTGTAAGGTGCAAAATTGCTTTACCCTTGGGGCTTCCGCTTCTGGTCGGTTCATCAGAATAGCAGTCTGCTGCTGCTGTCCTTCCAGGAGGCTGCGGATTGCTTCAAGTAGTAACGTCTGCTCATTGATCGGAGCAGCTAAGGCAGGTGTAAGCGGTAGAGGTGGGGGAGTGTTATTTGTGCTGGTGTTGTTTGCGGAATTTATATGTCACGACCCGAAATGGCACGTAACTAGCACTTGAATCATATGAAGTCTATACGACCCCATCTAATTCAAGTAAGCCAAAAGCATAGAAATCGAAACCATTTAAAAAGAGAGTGAAGGAAAATTCATTTAAAAGTTAACATATAAATTTTCATTGCAAGTCGTAGAAAGCATTTTTAAAATGTCAAGTCTTTTCCAACAATTTCGGAAGAGTTTCCTTTGTAAATACTGGCCCCAAACGGATACGAACATGCATAATATAAAGGCATCCCAAGCGGGAGCTAGCTCTTCGCCAATTGGCGGATACAACCACGCAAGACATATAATATACAACGCCAAAGGGCGAGGATAAAACTCAGAAAGAAACCAGAAAAACCATAATAATACAAACGCGCGACTCTAAGGTCGAAAGAATATACACACTGGTCTTTTAAGTCTATAAAATATACAAGTTGGGTTGATGGAGTTTACTAGATACAACTGAAATAAATACAAATACTACGGTGGTCACGATACAAGTGAATCCACCTACCAAGGCAATCACCTGAGAGGATGCAGTGTGCCAGCAAGCCGCAATGAAACCTGTACGGCAAAACCTTCAAGAACTATAGCACAACGTGGGGTGTTGCCAACTCGTGAGTAGAAAACATCACCGAGAATAAATCTCATGTATGACTCAATCTTAGGTCATATGATAATGTAACCTCGACATAATATAGCGTGAAGCATCTAAATAAAGGCGAGGGTAAACATCTATACATAAGTGTAATACCAAGTGCTCGTGTCAGTACTTGAGATAACAACATATCATTTCTATGATGTATGAATGCATGAAAACAGAATACATCTAAATGAGAAAACTGTTTTCTTATCTCAGTGATATTTCTGTATAAAAATCGAAGTATCATAAATGAAATCAACAGAGAATCAGTGTCAATCATGGACACAAAATATGTATATCCCAATATCTCAATATCTCGGGCTCCGACTGTTAGTTATGTATATGCCCTAGAGGCCATTGTTGTACATATGACGTATATTATGATGGATGCTTGGATATATATAGAGAGGACTTTCGTGCTCGTCATGATAGTATGCTATTTGGTTTCACTTTATCTTAACATGTTGACTTATATTAGTTTATTGTCTTACTCTCACATGTTGATAAAGCCCTTAGGATATGTACTCGACTACTAGGACTATGATGAGATCATACTAGTGGGGCCAGAGCAGTCGATGAGTACATCCTATAACTATTCCTAGTCGAGGGTGTATCGAGACAGGGCATCGATACACCAGAGTAGACTAGCGTATACGCATCTTGACCTATATGATGGGCGATGGATGATCCCATATCCATCGGTGTTTGACATCAAGGATGGTGTACGGGTGCTCAGTGGAGATTGGGTACACTGGACGGACTCACCGAGAACTCTCAGGTGGTATTATACCTCACGTCAGATGGCAGTTCTTTGGTGACACTGGTACAGGTTAATCTGTAGACCCGTGATCGTCATAGAGTGTTGTGTGATTCCCACTGTGCTTTGATTTCCACCTTACCACGTCTAAGAAGGCGTGGAAAATGGTGGCTTTTGGGTACAGTCCCGAATCACATGGAGGCAAAGAACGATAGGACGGGATTCGCCTCTCCCGGTATAGGGAGTTGATGTTGTGATGTATTTGATTGGCTATAACTGGAAGTCCCTGGCCAGGGCTGATATAGAGATTTGCTGGTAAGTGTTACCAGTAGTTTCTCGACCTGTTATGAGCCTCACATCGACATGACTTATCGGTTACTGGGGTCTGACCTATACCACCCCTAGACTAAATATGCAACATATCAGACGAAGAGACCGGACTGTACGGGAGTGTTACTGATTGGATTCACAGGAGAATGTACATGATTGCTTGTTGATCTTCTGATCGCTCAATACCTGGGCAGCTGTTACGTTTAGCTGACCGCTTGTAGCTTGTGGGTGTTTGATATGATCATCACCTACTAACGGCATATTAACGATTCTTTAGAGTCCTACACAGAGCTTTCTTGACTCAGGCAAAACGGAGTAGGGGCACTTATGTGATATGTGCGGGATTGAGAATAATACGATATGAGATACCGTATTCTATTCTCGCGATATATGATATCGGCCGGCGATATTTGATATCAGCCGGGTCATCGGATCAAGTGTTGATTCGATGAATCGGTACATGATATATTAGTCGGTTATATTCGATTTAGCCGGATTGTCGGATCAAGTGTTGATTCGATAATTTAATGTATAATTGTATATGTGATATATTACATTACATTATCTAATATTGGCTCGCTTTATTATTTCATTTTCTCACCGGATAATACATTGATATATATGCGATATATGTTAATTGTATTATTTTCTTTTGTTACAAAAATATATTATATATGTGATATATAATATTGTAACAAGTTATGATTACAAATGCAACATGATTAGTGAAGATTAAACATGGTTAGGGTTTGATTTGGGTTAGCTTATTCATGAAGCTTCTAGAAGCTTTTCTTTTGTTTCTTGCAAAGATATTATGTGTTGATATTTTGGAGATATTTTCCTAACCCATCCCATACCCTTTAACCCTAGTTAAATCTCTACAATGGTTAAGTCTTTCTTGACTTAATCATGGTTGCAATTGTAATGATAATAACAATTCATTATTCATCACAAAAGGATTATTCATTCTTATTCTTCTTCCTTGAGCTCTTGAAAAGCTTTCTAGGTTTTTCTTTTGTGATGGATTAGTGTGAGAATTTGATAATAAAATAGAGCATAAATCCTACTTCATCATACTCATCTAATCTAGCTAATTATATTAGGGTGTTCACTTCATTAATACTTGATTAGTGAGTGTGAGCTTGAGTAAAAGAAACTTCAAGGTAGATCATCTTCGAAAAGGAAGATTTCAAGCAAGCATGAATCATTCGGGTTGTGGATCTTCTCTTGAGTTTGGGAGATCATGGATCACGGCGAAGGGACAACTACTCGGTGCTTGTGAAGCGAAGGAGCGGACTACAAAGGTTGTAATCTCTCTCTCTTAGTTGTAAAGATGTTTACTTGCATGTTTAACCCTAATTATCTAGCAAAGATCCTCGCTTTGGGTTGTTCGGAACGTCTAAATTTTAAATCGGGCATAGTTGATGCCTTATAGACCCTTGTGACAGTGCCTAGTAACCCTACAGTAGTATCAGAGCCAAACTAGAGCATTAGGCGACGTGTATACGAAGTTAAAAGTCCGATCGAACCCCGAAACATCAAAATTTGACCCCTCTCTGGAAATATTTTAAATTTTTGATTTTTCCGTATTAAAAATACTCAAAAAATCAAGCAGGTAATTTTATGGATTACTGTGAAATACGGGTCACTGTAGCTCTAAAGTCGCCGCGGAACCGCGGCCTAAACATGCTTTTGGCGGCGGTTCCGTGGCCGTACTTGGGTGTCAGTGACAGTAATATTTGGGGTTTATCCGTAAGTATTACTATATGCTTCTGGGTATTTTTAATTTTACTCAAGTGTTGAGTTTTCTGGAGATCCTTTGTATTCGTTGATTCGATCGGAAAGTTTAATTTCGTTTAGTTTTCCGGATAATTTAGAACGTGTTAAAATGTTCGAACGGATATCAATAACTCACTTTTTCCCGACAAGAAAAACTTTCAAGTGTTGAATTTTTCGTGAGTTTAAAACTTCCGGAAAAACATGCAAGCATATCTGTGGACCCTCTAGAAGAACGTAACCTTAACTCGATTATGTGACCGTCAAAACTTCCACTGAACCTTTGGGTTTGTGGTAGTTTGGCGTTGCCACATGTGAGGCGTTGGTTTGACCCTTCTATGGCTAGTTCACTGGGGTTGTGACATGTTCTGGGATTTTTTGAACTTCGCTCAAGTGTTGAGCTATTTGGAAATCTTGGGTATTTGATTATTCAATCGGAAAGTTTAATATTGTCTATTTATCTGGAATGTGATACAATATGTGGAATTCATATAGTTAGGCATGAAATGCGAAGTATGTGATATTTCGAATTTATGATGTCTAAAGCGATTGTGAATTCCAAATGTTGTGGTTTTATACTTTCTTTTTTATGACCGTAAGCATAGTATATGGTGTATCGCCAGCTTCGTTGCTATACATCAACGACAATCGGGATACGCATACTTGCTTACATTGATGATATGAGATATTATGTGTTGCTGTAATATGTTGTATTGGATCGTCGTGTTCTGAATAGCCGGGGGTTTTATGTGAATTGAGGGTTTTTATTTTCATTCATGTAAAATTCAATTGTTTGTAATATTCTTTATTGGGGCACTTCCGGGTTGAGATTGTTGTCACCGTTGTATATTATTTACTTTTCTGCATTAGGTAGACCCATGGAAGGGAGCACAAGTAACCGGATTTTAGGGTACAGTGGGAGGCCATCTCGAGGAGTCGAGACCGGGTCTCCTAACCCTAGAATTGGCAGTGTTACTTTCCGCTCTCGTAGGGGTCTAGGGATGTGGGTTTGGCTATTCACCACGACCGTCGAATCCGTGTTTTATACAGGCTCGAAATAAAACACGGACCTCCTAGTATATCCAATATTTCATATGTTATCTTCTGCTGCAATGTTCTGTGATGAGATCATATTACTGCCTGAGACGAATGTTTATACTATATATATATGTTGATATATAAATATTACTGCTTTCGTTTATTCTGTGATGCTTAGGAAGCATTAATTGACAGGATTTTATTAATGAGATTAATAAAAAAAAAGAAACTTAAAAGATATTGTAGAATCAAAACTTTATAAAAAGGGTAGCTACAGGTTTGCTTTGCATAGCGGTATATATGATATACCCTGCACCTTATTCGATGAGGAAAGAGCCGAGATCCCTTCACCGGGAGTGACCTCTTTAACTAAACTGGCAGATGCTACAAACTCGCGGTTTGGTTTTTGACAGCTTCTATAGTTCTTGCTTTGCACGGTGGTATATATGATATACCCTGCACCTTATTCGATGAGGAAAGAGCCGAGATCCCTTCAGTGGGAGTGACCTCTTTAGCCAAACTAGAAAAGCCTCAGAAACACTCCTTTTTTAAAATCACTTGTTTCTACAACGATATCAAGTTCATTACGCTCATGGTTTTATTAAAAACCTACGTAACCCTCCGTCATTTTAGATAAGTACTACTTAGTATTCGTGCTGCGATAGTTTGGCCTCCGTCAAGGCTTAGTGTACGGTAGCTAACTAGTGCTTATCTGCTAGCATACGATGCGATTGGATTAGGGTATTCATACGGCGTAGTTTGGCCTTCGTCAAGGGTCGTACGGGTGGGTTTAATTCAATCAAGAAATGAACGGGTTGAACTTGAATAGCGCCCTATGCGTAGTTTGGTCTCCGTCAAGATCATAGGACGCTAGGGGTAAAGGTATTATCGGGAATTTCAAGTGTTGAAATTTGCAATGAGATTGCATACCTACTATGAGATAGTTGAATCCCGATACCCACTGCGAGTAAGAGTTACTCCTGGGAGAATTTTACACAGGAAAATTAGCCGATCAAGTAGGTGTCTAGAAAGGTGTTAACAGGGTTATGCCTCTGGAAAAACGGGGTTATGCCTCTTGGAAAATGAGTTTATTTTAATTAGGTCCGTACGAAAGCATAGGGAACCTCCCTCAAGTACCAACACGGATCTGGCTGAAAGAATGACGAAATTGTAGGGTGTAATTAATCCCCGCTAATCTTACCTTTCAGAGTTTGAAGGAAGATTTGATGAAAACAATGGGAGACTGTAGGGTTCCTAGGCACCCTAATGAGGTCTCACAAGGCATCAACCATGCCAATTTCAAATTTAAACGGTGCCGAGAAACCCTAGAACGGATCGTTGGCTAGATTTCTAGGCGAAAATGAAACTAGTTTACATCTAAACTAAAGGAACGGAAATACAACCTTTGTAGATCCGGTCCTCCACCTCCACGGCTCCGTGATGAAGTCCTCTCCGCTGTCCAAATCAAAATCCGGGCTCTAGCGTCGGCTTCATCGGAGAAGAAGCGGGCTAGGTCATCGACGACGTGCCGAAGATGATCTACGTCGAGGCATCGCTAGATCAAGCTCCCACTTCACCAAGCCAAGAAAACTTGTGAAGAAAACACACTCTACTACTTGGCAAGAGGTAGAGGATGAAGAAATAGGAAGTGGGTAGACTTTAGAATTGGATTTCCCACTTGTTTTCATCAATCACCATTGATGAAGCAAGCTTCTTCATGTGATGAAGAAGAAGAAGATGAAAGAAATGAATATGATAAGTTAATTTAAATCCAAAAGAAATATGAATACTTATCATATTCAAACCATGGTAATGTGTAGAGAGTTAATCATGGTTAAATGGAATGGTTAGGATTAAGCATGAGACAAAATGGTCACTTGGTCAAAGTCTTCAAGAAGCTTCAACAACAAACAAAGTTAGCCACCATTTTCTTTTCATGCTTATCATTTCCAAAAAAGAATAAACAAATAAATAAATGAATAAGAAAATGAAAAACAAAACCCTAACCATTTAAATAACCATGGTTCAATCTTTACACAAACACAAGTAAGCATGTATCATCAAACATGATACATCAAGTGCACAAAAGTATATCACATATACAACTTGTGAACTTCAAGTGAGAAAATCAATTTAAAGTGAACCAATACTAGTTAATGCAAAGTAATCTATCAAATATATAATTATACATTAAATCATTAAATCAACACTTGATTCAATGATCCGGTCATATCGCATATAACCAACTAGTATCCAATGTATCGGCTTATCGAATCAATCCTTGAATCGATAACTAGGTCATATCGCATACAACCAGTCGATACATTCATCGTGAGAATGGAATACGGTATCACATACACTCATTATTCTCGGTCCTGCACATATCTCATATGCGCTCCTATTTCATTTCGCTTGAGCCAGGAAACCTCTGTGTAGGACTCTAAAGACTCGTCAATACGCCGGCAGCAGATGATGATCATATCAAACACCCACAAGCCGCAAGCGGTCTGCTAAACGTAACGGCCACCCGGGTATTGAGCGATCAGAAGATCGACGAGCAAGCCCGCTCACACTCCAGTGAATCCAACCAGTAACACTACCGTACAGTCCGGTCTGATCGTCTGATATGTCGCATATCTCGCCTAGGGGTGGTTAACGTCAGACCCCAATAGCTTGATAAGTCGTGTCGATATGAGGTCTCTAACAATTAGAGAAACTACTGGTAACACTTACCAGTAAATCTCAGCAACCCTGGCCAGGGATTTCCTGTTATAGCCAATCGAACACAGCGCAACATCAACTCCCTATACCGGGAGAGACGAATCCCCTCCTATCGCTCATTGCCTCCATGTGACTCGGGACTGTACCCAAAAACCACCATTTTGCACGCCTTCTTGGATGTGGTAAGATGGAAATCAAAGCACAGTGGGAACCACACAAGACTCTATGACGATCTCGGGTCAACAGACTACTCTGTACCAGTGTCACCAGAGAACTGCCATCTGACGTGAGGTATAATACCATCTGGGAGTTCTCGGCGAGTCCGTCCAGTGTACCCAGTCTCTACTGAGCACCCGTATATCTCCTCTGATGTCAAACACCAATGGATATGGGATCATCCATCGCCCATCTGTATGGGTCGAGAAGGTATACGCTAGTCTACTCTGGTATATCGATGCCCCGTCTCGATACACCCACGACTAGGGACTTTGAAGGATGTACTTATGGACTACCATGTCCCCACTAGTATGATCCGCATCACAGTCTAGGTAGTCAAGTACACATCCTAAGGGCTTTACCAACATGTAATAGAGAGACAATCTGTGTACACGTTAAGGTAAAGAGCAACCAGATAGCATACTATCATGTCGAGCAAGAAAGTCCTCCCTATATATGTCCCAGCATCCACTACAATATACATCCAATGTACAGTAATGGCCTGTAGGGCATACATATAACTAACAATCTCCCACTTGCACTAGGGCCATCTGATAGCAGTGGTTGCAGTATCTCATACTCAACCATCCCATAAAAGTCTCTCTCTGGGAACAGGCCTTTGTGAGTGGATCCGCTGTGTTGTCCTCTGAGTCTACTCTCCTAACCTCGATCTCCCTGGACATCAACCATCTCCATGATCAGGTGATGCTGCCTCAGAATACGCCTGGGTCACTGATGGGACCCCCGTTCCTTGGCATAAGCCACAACTCCATTGTCACACAATGGGAGGAACGTAGTTCATCTCATGAACCAATATACACCCAAACAGCCTCTTTGGTAGCATCTTAAGTAGCGATGTATCCTGCCTTTATCGTCTAGTATGCCACGGTATCTAGCTTGGAACTCTTCCAACATACCGTCCCTTTACTGAGGGTAAAGACAATGCCTGCGACTGACATTCAGTCGTCTTTATCACCCTGGAACCATTCCAGTGATTCTCCCCAGGGTCGATTGATACCATCTCACTACATCTAGCGAGTATCCTAACATCCAATTACATCTATCTCATAGATTAAAACACAGGATTTAGGAGGTATCATTTTGATCCTTCACGGAGAATCTTTGTGATAAACGGAGATTGATCGAGCGTAGCATAGGAAACTTCTTCTCTATCAAGAGTATGTCATCCACGTACTCTACGAGGATCGCCACCATACTCCCTACTACCTTTTTGTTTATACAAGGTTCATCTACCATTTTGATGATGTCAAACTCTTTGAATACTTCATCAAAACAGATGTTCCAACTCCGCGATGCCTGCTTTATCCTATAAAGCATCTTGCACACGTTTCCGCTGCTCCCACTGTCTACGAGGCCCTCTGGCTGTGTACTTATAGACGCACTCTACTAAAATATCATTTAGAAAAGCAGTCATGACACCCAACCGCCAGATATCGTAGTCAGGGTATGTAGCCGTGGCAAGTAGTATCTGGATGGACTTAAGCATTGGTCCTTAGAAAAGGTTTCATCATAATCCACGCCTGGTCGATGACGAAAACCTTTAACAAGTCAAGCTTTGAAAGTCTCAACTTTTCCATCTACACCAAGTAATCTTCTCAAGATATACTTGCTCCTGATGGGGATTTAACCCTTCAGATATTGCAACTAAAGTCCATACTTTGTTGGTGTATAAGGATTCCATCTCAGATCGCTAAGCATCCAGCCATTCTTACAGAGTCTTACTCTCGATGGCCTGCTCGAAGCTAGTTGGGTCATCATCTCATGATGCAATCCTCGCTCCCACTGTCATTGAGAAACCGAAGTATCTCTCAGGTGGGTGAGGAACCCTACTAGATCGGCGGAGAGGCTGAGGTTTATTGGTAATTATTGAATCCTTTGGTTCTGTCAAATCTTCAGCTGCAGTTTTGTATAGCTGGAACATTTCCCGTTCTACATGACTGACCTTGCCTTGAGCTTGTCCGGATTTTGCTTTTAGACATAGGCCGGACAACCCCAAATCTTAACTAGCTTAAGAGATGGGCTCTTCCTATACCATATCATATATGAGGTGGTAGGCAACTGATTTGATTCGAACCCTATTCAATAGGTATGCAGCTTCTCAAGTGCATAACTCCCAAAAGGAAATAGGTAACTCAGTAGTACTCATCATAGAGGACACCATATCAAATAAGGTGTATCTGCTCCATCCCGATATACCATCTTGCAATGGTGTATACGGAGGAGTAATGCTGAGAGAGAATCTTATTCTCCTTTAGAACAATCCAGGAATTCCGTATATTCTCCTCCTTGATCTCATCACAGAACATAATACTTATACCCGTATTGGTTCTCTACTTCTAACTTATATTCTGTGAATATCTCAAAAGGTTCAGACTTGTGTTTCAACAGGAACATATGTCTGAATCTTGAAAGATTATCAGAGAACGTAATGAATTACAAAGAACCATTCTTGGCATGTGTAGACAGGGGACCTACATACATCAACATGTATCATCCCAAGAGTTTACTAACTCTTTCTCTGTTTCCAATAAACAGAGCTATGGTCATCTTATCTTTGTGACATGACTGGCAAGTTTCACAAGATGTAAATTCAAACTGATTTAAATATCCATCTAAATGTAACTTCAGCTAGTCGGGTCGCATTGATCTGACCTAGTCTACAATACCTCAAGAAGAAATCGTTCAATTCTGAACTCTTCCTCTTGTGTGTGTTCCATATACTAAGAACTGCAGTTTGATTTAGAACATCAATGCTTTTAGTTAACGTGCCTGAACCGATCAACTTTTGATATAGGAAATGTTCAAAACATTATCCAACAATACAAAATTATATCTTTTCTTTACTTATAAAGAGACTGATATGATTTTGTATATCAGGTTCGGTATCTAATAACATTCGTTCAGAATCAATGTATTGGTAATACAGGGTGACAGTGACCAACAGACTTGGCTGCAACTCTTGCCCCGTTTTCTGCCTTATGAAACTTATCACCCGTTCTCAGTTCTCCACCTATCTGTAGCCCTATGTAACAGATTACATATCTGGGATCCTGATCTGGTATCACATACCCAGGACGTAGAGGATACAGAGAAACAGTTCTTTGTAACGAACACACCCGAAGATGATGCATCAGCATGCAATCTCTTCGTTTGGGCGGCACGGGAAATCTGGTATTCCCCAATTTCATGCTCTGTCTTATAACAATTATAAGTTGGAGCGGGACCAACGTTCCCCAGCTCAGTATAACAAGCGGGTTCGGTCAAAATATCCGTTTTATTATCTTGATTAAGGCGTGATATGGTCGCTACCAGGAGAGAGAGAGAAGAAAACACTCAGCGTGTGCTCTTGCAAGAATAGATTGGTTATTATTTTATCTAATTAGGATGGCTCCCACTGCTTTTTATCAAATCTTCCTTCAAACCCTAAAAGGAAAGACTAGCCGGGATTAATTACACACTACAAGTTCGCCAATCTTTCAGCCAGGCCAGTGTCGGTACTTTGAGGGAGGTCCCCCGTGCTTTCGCACGAACCTAATTAATGTAAACCTCGTTTTTCCCAGAGGCGTAACCCCGTTGACACCTTTCTAGACACCTACTTGATCGGCTAATTGTAATCTATAAAACTCTCCCAGGAGTAATAATTACTCGCAGCGGGTATCGGGATCCAACTATCTCATAGAAGGTATGCAATCTCATTGCAAATTTCAACACTTGAAATTCCCGATAATATTTTGCCCCTAACGTGCTATGACCTTGACGAAAGCCAACAAACCATAGCCCGCTAGTCAAGTTCAACCCGTACATTTCTTGATCGAATTAAACCCACCCGCACGACCCTTGACGAAAGCCAACAAAGCCGCACGACTACCCTAATCCAATCGGATCGTATGCTAGCAGATAAGTAGCATATAGCTACCGCACACTGCACCTTGACGAAAGCCAACAAATGCAGCACGAATACTATATACAACTTATCTGAAATGACGGAGGGCTACGACAGGTTTTTCTGAAAACCTACTGCGTAATGAACTTGATATCGTTGTAGAATCAAATGATTTTTAAAATGGAGTGCTTTTGAGGCTTTTCTAGTTTTACTAAAGGAATCACTCCCGGTGAAGGGATCGTCGGTCCTTTCCTCGTCGAATAAGGTGCGGGATATATCATATATATCACTGTGCAAAGCAAAAACTCTTAAAAGTAATCAAAAGACAAACCGAGTGTGTAGCATCTGCCAGTTATTGCTAAAGGAGTCACTCCCGGCGAAGGGATCTCGGTCCTTTCCTTATCGAATAAGGTGCAGGATATATCATATATACCGCTGTACAAAGCAAGAACTGTAGCTACCTGTTTTATTTTTGAAATTCGATTCTACAACATCTTAGGTTTCTTTTATTTCATTAATCTCATTAATGAAGTCCCATCAATTAAGTACCTAAACATCACAGATAAATACGACGTACACTTATGCCATCCGCATTCGCCTCGATGTCCCCTCGTGCACCGTTAGGTTAGGTGACTAACGGAAGAGCGGGGCAGGGCTAGCGCGGGTGTAAAACATAAGTAACGTCTATATAATATATCATATATACTATATACTGTATCTATCACAGAACATCACATGATCACATCACAGATATCGCAGCAGAAGAAACATATGAAATATTGGATATACTAGGACGTCCGTGTTTTCAATACGAGCCAGTATAAAACACGGATTCCACGGTCGTGATGAATAGCCAAACCCACACCCCTAGACCCCTACGAGAGCGGCAAGCAACCCTACCAATTCTAGAGTTAGGAGACCCGGACTCGACTCCTCGAGTTGGTCTCCCACTGGACCCTAGAACCCGGTTACTTGTGCCCTCCTCCTTGGGTCTATCCTAGTGCGGAAAAGTAAATAATATACAAAGGGTGACAACTTCCACTACCTGGAAGTGCCCCAAATAAAAGAATATTACATACAAGTTTTTACATGAATGAAAATGAAAAACACTCATCTCACATAAAAAAACCCCGGCTATTCAAACACGACGATCCAATATAACATATCCAGCAACACATAACATCACATGTCATCAACGTAAGTAAATATGCGCATCCCAATTGTCGTTGACATATAGCAACGAAACCGGCGATATCACATATTACACTTACGGTCACAGAAAAGAAGGTGTAAAACTACAACAGTTGGAATCCGCAACCACCTCAGACATCGCATGCCTGACCAAATGAATTCTTTAGACATCGCATGCCTAATAATTATAAACCCCGCATTTTAGTCTCAAAATCGAAAACTCTTTTCAATATCAAGTTGGGCAATTCAACAAGATTCCCGACATCTTGATCGAATGCTCGTCGCAAACTTCAGTAGACGGCCGCACCCCTGACGCCGTCGACGAAGTGCACCAAGGCGGAACACCGCTACCGCGAGCACCCGAACGGATGCTTTCGGCGACGGGGTTCTCCTACAGTCACTTGGTCGGGGCTATGGAGTGAGGCTGTCTATTAAGTTTACCCGGCGAGTATCCGCGTACACTACGTGATTGCGACGGACTTTTGATCACATCAAAATTCCGTGGCAACCGATCAAGTGAAACTAAACTGCTGTGTTTATAACATTCATTCAGTTATCACATAACTACTTGTGAATTCCAATTATTGTATCCCATTCCAGATAAACAGAAAATGTTAAACTTTTCGATCGAACAGTCAAACACCCAAGTTTTCCCGATACAGCTCAACACATGAAATAATTCTAACAACATTCCGTTCGTGCCTCAGTACCAACGGTCCAGCCGTAGAAGGGTCAAGCCAACGCCTCACATGTGGCACGCCGTACTGCCCCAAACCCTAAGGTTCAAAGGGCAGTTCAAGACGGTCACATAATCGAGTTAAGGTTTGTTGTCTTCTAGAGGGTCCATCGTGTTACTTGCACTACTTAGAACGTCGTTAAACTACGGAAAAATCCAACACTTGGAAATTTCCCGACAGGGGAAAAATTGGGTATTTATATCCGGTCGAACTTTTTAACATATTCTAAAATTTATCCGGAAAGCCACACAGACAAAATTTGATAATCCGATCGAACATTCGAATCCCCAAAACAACCCCAGAAAACTCAACTGCATAGGATATATTAAAATTACCCAGAAAACACAGGAATTAATTATAAACAATACTGTGCAAAAAGGAGTCAAAGAGTCAACAACATGGCCGCGGAACCGCCGCTCCACGTGGGCTCAGGCCGCGGTTCCGCGGCGTTATGACGGAGTTAGATCCCCGTTTTTCACAGTAATTCATAAAAAACCCTGCTTAATTTTCTGCATATTTTTAAAATTGAAAAATCCAGAGTTTTAAAAATTGGACAGAGAGCAATTTGGAAATGGGTTTTCGGGTTCGTTCGGACTTCAAATTCCGTCTAGACTTCGCCTAAGGCTCTAGCTAGGCTGTGATACCACTGTAGGGTTTCTAGGCACCCTAATGAGGTCTCACAAGGCATCAACCATGCCAATTTCAAATTTAAACGGTGCCGAGAAACCCTAGAACGGATCGTTGGCTAGATTTCTAGGCGAAAATGAAACTAGTTTACATCTAAACTAAAGGAACGGAAATACAACCTTTGTAGATCCGGTCCTCCACCTCCACGGCTCCGTGATGATGTCCTCTCCGCTGTCCAAATCAAAATCCGGGCTCTAGCGTCGGCTTCATCGGAGAAGAAGTGGGCTAGGTCATCGACGACGTGCCGAAGATGATCTACGTCGAGGCATCGCTAGATCAAGCTCCCACTTCACCAAGCCAAGAAAACTTGTGAAGGAAACACACTCTACTACTTGGCAAGAGGTAGAGGATGAAGAAATAGGAAGTGGGTAGACTTTAGAATTGGATTTCTCACTTGTTTTCATCAATCACCATTGATGAAGCAAGCTTCTTCATGTGATGAAGAAGAAGAAGATGAAAGAAATGAATATGATAAGTTAATTTAAATCCAAAAGAAATATGAATACTTCTCATATTCAAACCATGGTAATGTGTAGAGAGTTAATCATGGTTAAATGGAATGGTTAGGGTTAAGCATGAGACAAAACGGTCACTTGGTCAAAGTCTTCAAGAAGCTTCAACAACAAACAAAGTTAGCCACCATTTTCTTTTCATGCTTATCATTTCCAAAAAAGAATAAACAAATAAATAAATGAATAAGAAAATGAAAAACAAAACCCTAACCATTTAAATAACCATGGTTCAATCTTTACACAAACACAAGTAAGCATGTATCATCAAACATGATACATCAAGTGCACAAAAGTATATCACATATACAACTTGTGAACTTCAAGTGAGAAAATCAATTTAAAATGAACCAATACTAGTTAATGAAAAGTAATATATCAAATATATAATTATACATTAAATCATTAAATCAACACTTGATTCAATGATCCGGTCATATCGCATATAACCAACTAGTATCCAATGTATCGGCTTATCGAATCAATCCTTGAATCGATAACTAGGTCATATCGCATACAACCAGTCGATACATTCATCGCGAGAATGGAATACGGTATCACATACAAGCATTTTTCTCGGTCCTGCACATATCTCATATGCGCTCCTATTTCGTTTCGCTTGAGCCAGGAAACCTCTGTGTAGGACTCTAAAGACTCGTCAATACGCCGGCAGCAGATGATGATCATATCAAACACCCACAAGCCGCAAGCGGTCTGCTAAACGTAACGGCCACCCGGGTATTGAGCGATCAGAAGATCGACGAGCAAGCCCGCTCACACTCCAGTGAATCCAACCAGTAACACTACCGTACAGTCCAGTCTGATCGTCTGATATGTCGCATATCTCGCCTAGGGGTGGTTAACGTCAGACCCCAATAGCTTGATAAGTCGTGTCGATATGAGGTCTATAACAATTCGAGAAACTACTGGTAACACTTACCAGTAAATCTCAGCAACCCTGGCCAAGGATTTCCTGTTATAGCCAATCGAACACAGCGCAACATCAACTCCCTATACCGGGAGAGACGAATCCCCTCCTATCGCTCATTGCCTCCATGTGACTCGGGACTGTACCCAAAAACCACCGTTTTGCACGCCCTCTTGGACGTGGTAAGATGGAAATCAAAGTACAGTGGGAACCACACAAGACTCTATGACGATCTCGGGCCAACAGACTACTCTGTACCAGTGTCACCAGAGAATTGCCATCTGACGTGAGGTATAATACCATCTGGGAGTTCTCGGCGAGTCCGTCCAGTGTACCCAGTCTCTACTGAGCACCCGTATATCTCCTCTGATGTCAAACACCAATGGATATGGGATCATCCATCGCCCATCTGTATGGGTCGAGAAGGTATACGCTAGTCTACTCTGGTATATCGATGCCCCGTCTCGATACACCCATGACTAGGGACTTTGAAGGATGTACTTATGGACTACCATGTCCCCACTAGTATGATCCGCATCACAGTCCAGGTAGTCAAGTACACATCCTAAGGGCTTTACCAACATGTAATAGAGAGACAATCTGTGTACACGTTAAGGTAAAGAGCAACCAGATAGCATACTATCATGTCGAGCAAGAAAGTCCTCCCTATATATGTCCCAGCATCCACTATAATATACATCCAATGTACAGTAATGGCCTCTAGGGCATACATATAACTAACAGAGACATCCTGATTAGATAAGATGATAACCAATCTAATCTTGCAAGAGCATACGCTAAAGTGTTTTTTTCTCTCTCTCCTGGTAGCGACCATGTCAGGCCTTAATCAAGATAATAATATGGATGTATTGACTGAACCTGCTTATTATACTGAGCAGGGGAACGTTGGTCCCGTTCATTCTTATAAGTGTTATAAGACTGAGCAGGAAACAGGAGAATATATGGATTCTCACGCCGCCCAAATGAAGAACAAGCTTGCTGATGCATCTTTTTCGGGTGTGTTAGTTATTGAGAACTGTTTCTCAGTTCACCCTACGTCCTGGGTATTAGATACCGGATCGGGATCCCACATATGCAAATTGTTACGTGGGCTACGTAAAGGTAGAGAACTGGGAAAGAATGATCATTCCGTACAAGTAGGGAATGGTACAAATATTGCAGCCAAAGCAGTTGGTGAATATCACTTTGTATTACCAAGTAGTAATACATTGATTCTAAACGAGTGCTATTATATACCGAACATGATGTGCAACATTATATCAGTTTCTTTATTAAGTAAAGAAGGATATAATTTTGTAATACAGGATAATGTTATGAACATCTTCCAAGATCAAAAGTTGATTGGATCAGGCTCGTTACATAATGGCATATACATTCTCAATCAAAATACAGTGCTTAATATACAAAACACACATAAGAGGAAGAGTTCAGAAATAAACGAATCTTACTTATGGCATTGTAGACTTGGTCATATCAATGCGACACGGCTAGCTAAGTTACATAAGGATGGATATTTGAATCCGTTCGAATTATCATTTTATGATACTTTCCATTCATGTCTCAAAGGTACAATGACCAAAACTCCGTTTAGTAGACACGGAGAAAGAGTTACGGGACTCTTAGGACTGGTACATTGTGATGTATGCGGACCCATGTCTACACATGCCAGGAACGGTTCTTCCTACTTCATTACATTCACTGACGATCTCTCAAGATACGGACATGTGTTCCTGATGAGACACAAGTCAGAAGCTTTTGAGAAATTCAGGGAATATAAGCACGAAGTAGAGAACCAAACGGGCAAAAGTATTAAGATCCTTCGATCTGATCGAGAAGGAGAATACTTGAGCAATGAGTTTCTGGACTATCTAAAAGAGAATGAGATTCTCTCTCAGCTTACTCCTCCTTATACACCACATCACAACGGTGTATCGGAGCGGAGGAATCGCACCCTATTAGATATGGTGCGCTCTATGATGAGCAATGCTGAGTTGCTTGTTTCTTTTTAGGTATATGCACTGGAGACAGCTGTATACCTATTGAATAGAGTTCCAACCATATCAGTGCCTACCACTCCATATGAGATATGGAATGGGAAGAGACCATGTCTTAATTTTATTCAGATATGGAGTTGTCCGGCCTATGTAAAAACACAAAATCCAGACAAGTTCGAGGCAAGGTCTGTCCTATGTAAGTTTATTGGATATCCCAAATATTCGTGAGGGTATATCTTCTACCACTCCGAGGAACAAAAGGTGTTTGTTTCTCGACATGCCACCATTTTAGAAAAGGGATTTCTTATGAAAGAAATTAGTGGCAATGAAGTAGAACTGGAAGAAGTTCCAGCAACACAAATTACGACAGATGATTTGGTGGAACAAGAGGATTCAGTAGTTCCCGACGAACCCCAGCCTCTCCGTCGATCTAGTAGGGTTTCTTATCCACCTGAGAGATACTACGGTTTTCTCATTGATGGTGGAAGCATGGATTGCATCATTGAAGATGATGACCCAACTAGTTTCGAGCAGGCCATCACAGGTGGTGACTCTGTGAAATGGCTGGATGCAATGCGATCTGAGATGGAATCTATATACACCAACAAAGTATGGACTTTGGAAGTTGCAATTTAAGGGGTAAAACCTATTGGGAACAAATGGATTTTTAAAAAGAAAATTGGTGTAGATGGAAAAGTTGAGACTTTCAAAGCTAGACTTGTTGCAAAGGGTTTTCGTCAACGACCAGGTGTGGATTATGACGAAACCTTTTCTCCAGTGGCTATGCTTACGTCCATCCGGATCTTACTTACCATTGCTACATACCATGACTACGAAATCTGGCAAATGGATGTGAAGACCGCCTTTCTAAATGGTGATTTAGAAGAGTGCGTGTACATGATTCAGCCAGAGGGCTTCATAGATAGTGGGAGCAGCGGAAGGGTGTGCAAACTGCTTAAATCCATCTATAGGTTAAAGCAAGCATCGCAGTGTTGGAACATCTGCTTTGATTTTGTAGTCAAAGAGTTTGACTTCATCAAAAACGTAGATGAACCTTGTATTTATAAAATGGTTGCAGAGAGTACGGTTGTCTTCCTCGTATTGTACGTCGATGACATACTCTTGATAAGAAATGATGTTCATATGCTGCAATCAGTCAAGCTCTTCTTATCACATAGATTCTCAATGAAAGATCTAGGTGATGCCTCCTGCATACTGGGAATTATGATCTATAGAGATAGATCTAAACGGATACTGGAATTGTCCCAATCCAGGTACATTGACACCATACTAAAGAGGTTTAGTATGGAAGAATCCAAGCGTGGTAACCAACCCAGGATCTCTGGACTCACTCTCTCCAAAGAGATGTCTCCCAAGACTAATTTGAAGAGAGCTCACATGCAAGGGATGTAAGTCCATGCTATCTCTCCCGGTACTTTCGGGCATGCGGAATTTGGTGAAAAACAATTTTCTAAGAGGTGGTAACAAGGACTCAAAACCCGGATCTTTGTTAAACATCTAACTAACAACCTAACTACGAGTTGCTAAATACTCGGTTAGGGGGTTATACCTTTCTTTTTCTTGAACTCCTTCGTCTTCAAGCTTCGATGGTCGTCCGAATCGGCTTCTCCCTGTCGTCTCCTTGCGCCGAAGATAGATCCACCTGAAAGCTTCATCCTTTGGCTCCTTCTTCGAACTTTGAAGAAACTAGTTCACTCGGTTTGCTAAACCTTGTGAACTAGAGTGAGTAGAGAAGAGTTTGTATGGGATTTTATCTATGGTTCTTGGTTCTCAACTCATGAGACAAGTGAACCATAGAATCAAGAGAGGGAGAGCAAGAGGAGGAAGATGAGAGCTCAAGAACAAGAGAGAGAATGAGCATGAAAGAATGAGAGAAGACATTTCTCTCTTGGCTCTCATAATCCAAAACCATCATCACAAAAATAATAATCAAGTATTGTGTAAAATGGTTCAAGTCAAAATGGCTAAATCATTTCATGCACTCATTTCTCAGAAAAGAAACAAGCAAGTAAAAAGTCTTTGCCATGAAGTGATAGCCATTGTCATCATGATGGTCAACTAGTCCAACCTAGTCAACCGGTCAACAAAGTCAACAAGTCAACAAAGTCAACCCCTCAACAACCATGTCACCATAATACTTAATTAATATAATTGTTAATCACATATCATATTCTCATTAGGGTTGAGCAAAAAGTCAATAGTCAACTGTCAACGGTCAACAACCCTAATGAGAATCCTCTTCCTCTGTCTCTCCGTCAACTGTGCATACACACCCGCATCCGCGTTCCGAGGAACACGAATGCATACTGGATAAATCCAATCCCAAAAGGTACACAAGGATCTGGCTTAAACCAAAGCCCGCTAGTGTAAACTGTCCGGACACTGTACGTGCATAAGTGCACGGATGTGACCGAACCCTGTCGCAAAACCATGCGACCTGTCGCAAAACCATGCGACCTCTACTCTTTTGCCTAAAGGCGAATAGCTTTCTGTGTGGGACTCTAAAGACTCGACACTACGCTGGCAGTGTGTTTAACCACAGACCGCAAGCGGCACTAGCTGTGCGTAACGGTCCCCAGGTAGATGCCGACAAGAAGACTGACGAGGCGAAACCCATCTGAACTCCTACTGAGCCTGAATGTGACATTCTCCATACAGTCCGGTCTGTTCGTCTGATAGATCGCATGGCGGGCCTAGGGGGCGGTAAACGTCAGTCCCCCAATAGCGGTACAAGTCGTGTCGGAGTGAAGCCCAAAACACCCTGAGATAACACTGGAAGCCTACCAGTATATCTCGTTTGCCCTGGCCAGGGACTACTCGTGTAATGGCTCTCCTAGGCATAGCGCGATGTCAACCCCCAATACCGGGAGAGACGAATCCTGTCTAACTGTCACTGCCTCCAAGTGCTTCGGGACTGCACCCAACTACCACCTGTTTGCACGACTCCTTTGAGCCGTGGTAGGGTAGTAATCAAAGTACAGTGGGAACACACTCGAGGCGAAGTGACAGTGTCAAGTCAGCGGACTAAGCGGTACTCATGTCACCTGGGAACTGATAACCGACGATAGGCATAATACCAACTAGTCAGTTCCCGACGAGTCCTGTCCAGTGTACTCGTATCCTAACGAGCACCCGCATACTCTCTCAAGTACGACGTACGGACGGCTGTGAGATAGACCGTCTCCCACACTGGGATGAGAAGCGCATGCGCTAGTCTACTCCGTAGTATCGATGCCCTGTCTCGATAGTCCTGCGACCAGGGACCTGCATAAGGATGTGCTTATAGATTACCCAGCCCCATTAGTGTGACTGCCATCACAACGCTGGTAATCAAGCAAAGATCCTAAGGGCTCCACTAATGTGTATAGGCGATATACTAAAATAAACACATGTACACATTGAAGTAGAAACAAACCAAGTAGCATACTACTATTTTGAGCAAGATTGTATGTACATGGTGAATATCCCAAGCTTCCATTAAGTAATATACAAACTAGTATGATACAGTAATGGCCTCTAGGGCATATACACTAACAATCTCCCACTTGCACTAAGGCCATGTACTGGCGTATCGAAGACCTATCATCTCGATCAGCCGCTTGAACTGAGTCTGGGGCAAGGCCTTGGTGATTAGATCTGCAGTGTTATCTTCTGAAGCGACTCTCCGAACCTCGATCTCCTGGTGATCCACGATCTCCCTGGTCAGGTGATACCGCCTCAAGATGTGTCTGGATCTCTGATGGGACCTTGGTTCCTTCTCTAAAGCTATAGCCCCGTTGTTGTCGCAATACAGAGGTATTGGATCAACAATGGACGGAACCACAAGAAGCTCTTTCAAGAACTTCCTCATCCAGACAGCTTCTTTTGCGGCATCAGATGCAGCGATGTATTCCGCTTCCATCGTCGAGTCTGCAACGGTTTCCTGTTTGGAACTCTTCCAACACACCGCCCCTCCATTGAGGGTAAAGACAAAACCCGACATGGACTTGGAATCATCCTTGTCACTCTGGAAGCTGGAGTCAGCAAAGGCCTCGATCTGGAGGTCTTTTCCGCCATACACCAAGAACATCTCCTTAGTCCTTCTCAGGTACTTGAGAATGTTCTTTACTGCTATCCAGTGTTTCTCCCCAGGGTTTGACTGATACCGGCTTACCACACTCGGTGCATAAGCTACATCCTGTCTGGTACACAGCATCGCATACATTATAGAGCCTACCGCAGAAGCGTAGGGTATAATAGACATGCGATCCCTCTCCAAATCAGTCTTGGGAGACATCTCTTTAGAGAGGGTAATCCCGTGACAAGCCGGTAGGTTGCCGCGCTTGGAATCTTCCATACTGAATCTTTTCAGTATGGTGTCGATGTACCTGGACTGTGAAAGCCCTAATATCCTCTTGGATCTATCACGATGGATCCGGATCCCCAGGATGTATGAGGCATCACCCAGGTCTTTCATGGAGAACCTGTGTGACAAGAACCCCTTGACAGATTGTAGCATAGGAATGTCATTTTCTATTAAGAGAATGTCATCCACGTATAAAACGAGGAATACTACAGTTCTCGCTACAAATCTACTATAGATGCATGGTTCATCTGGATTTTTGATAAAGCCAAATTCCTTGACCGTATCATCAAAACAGATGTTCCAACTCCGCGATGCCTGCTTTAGTCCATAGATGGACTTAAGCAATTTGCACACCTTTCCGCTGCTCCCACTCTGAATGAAACCCTCTGGTTTGTTCATATAGACACACTCCTCTAAATTTCCATTTAGAAAAGCGGTCTTTATGTCCATTTGCCAGATCTCATAATCGTGGAAGGCAGCAATGGCAAGAAGGATCCAAATGGATTTCAGCATAGCCACTGGAGAAAAGGTTTCGTCATAGTCCAAACCAGGTCTTTGACGAAAACCCTTCGCAACAAGTCTAGCTTTATAGGTCTCAACCTGTCCATCTACACCAATCTTCCTTTTGAAGATCCACTTGCATCCTACGGGTTTTACCCCGTCTGGAGCAATGTCCAACGTCCATACCTTGTTGGTGTACATGGACTCCATTTCGTTCCGCATTGCATCCAGCCATTTTACTGAGTCAACGCTCTGAACGGCCTGCTGGAAGCTAGTAGGCTCATCATAATCTATGATGCAATCCTCTCTATCCCCATCTATGAGAAAACCGTAGTATCTCTCGGGCGGATGAGACTGCCTACTACTCCTGCGGAGCGGTGTAGGAATGTCCTGTTCTCTTGAACCCTCTGGTTCCACTAAGCTTTCAGTAATAGCTCGTGGTTCTGGAATTTCTTCCAGTTCTACTGCGCTCCCACTAATTTCCTTTTCTAAGAATTGATGTTCTAGAAAGTGGGCATTACGAGAAACAAGGACTTTTTGTTCCTCTGCGTGGTAGAAAAGATACCCCCTGGTGTTCTTTGGGTATCCCACAAACTTGCACAGTACTGAGCGTGCCTCGAGTTTGTCCGCATGCTGCTTTTTGACAAAAGCTGGACATCCCCAGATCTTCAGATATTGAAAATAGGGTTTCTTCCCACTCCATAACTCATAAGGTGTGGTAGGCACAGTCTTAGTTGGAAGTCGGTTCAAAAGGTATGCAGCTGATTCTAGCGCATACCCCCAGAATGATCGCGGTAACTCAGCGTTACTCATCATGGACCGTACCATATCCAATAGGGTTCGGTTCCGTCTCTCCGATACACCGTTATGTTGCAGAGTGTATGGAGGAGTAAGCTGAGAGAGAATTCCGTTCTCTTTTAAATAGTCCAGGAACTCGGCACTCAAGTATTCACCACCTCGATCCGATCTTAGAATCTTGATACTTTTTCCGGTTTGTTTTTCTACTTCATTCTTATATTCCTGGAATTTTCCAAAGGCTTCGGACTTATGTTTCATTAAGAAGACATAACCGTACCTTGAAAAGTCATCCGTAAAAGTAATGAAGTAAGAATAATCGCTTCGCGCATGTGTAGACATTGGACCGCACACGTCGCTGTGTACGAGTCCCAAGAGGTCGCTCGCTCTTACTCCGTGTCCAGTGAACGGAGTCTTTGTCATCTTTCCTTTGAGACAGGATTGACAAGTGGCATACGATTGATATTCGAACGCATTCAAATATCCTTCTGTATGTAACTTCGTCAACCTTCTCTCATTGATGTGACCCAGTCTACAATGCCACAAGAAAGTCTGATTTACTTCCGGAGACTTTCTTTTGTGTGTATTCTGGATATTGAAAATCTGTGGTTGGTTTAATACGTATATACCATTGCTCAATGTACCTGACCCAATCAGAACTTGATTAAGGTGAATGTTTACAACATTGCTTACAAACGCAAATTCATAACCTTCTTTAGAAACTAAAGATACAGAAATGATATTACAAGTTGCGTTGGGTACGAAAAAGCAATTACGCTAAACCAAAACATGTCCATCTGACATTCCCAGGTGATAGTCCCCCACGGCTTTAGCATCCATGCAAGCTCCGTTCGCAACTCTGAGGGTCATGTCACCTACTTTCAAAACACTACGGTTTCTCAACGCCTGCAAAGAATTACAGATATGAGATCCTAATCCGGTATCCAATACCCAGGAAGTTGAGTTTATTGAAAGACAGTTTTCAATAACATACACACCTGAAGCTGAAGCTGCAACCTGCTTCAATTCCTGTGTTCTGGCCTTCCAGGCCCTGCAATCATTCTTCCAGTGTCCTTTCTTATGACAATAGAAGCATTCTTCCTTATCCACAAGCTTCCCCGCTTTCTTTGTTGCTTTAGCTTTTCCCTTCGTATCCACTTTACTAACACCGCCCCTTGGTTTGGCAGGGGCTTTCTTCTTCTTTCCCTTGGCTTTCTCCTTGGACCTAGAAGAAGATGATCCTCCTACAAACAAAGTGGATGTTTCCCTACCTTTCTGTAGGGTGCCCTCTGCGCTCCTCAGCATGTTGAGGAGCTCTGAAAGTTCAACTTCTTTTTCTTGTAAGTTGAAGTTCAGTATAAACTGGGCATAAGTGGAAGGAAGGGACTGGAGAACTAAGTCCGTATAGAGCTCACTCTCCAATGTGGTCCCTAAGTCCGCGAGCTCCTCGATGTAGCCGATCATCTTAAGCACGTGTTCTGCTACTGATGATCCGACGGCCATCCTTGCCGAAAATAACTTTTTCGACACTTCGTATCTTGCGATACGAGATTGCTCTCCATACAGTTCTTTTGTATGAAGAAATATGGATTCCAAGTCCATATTCTCGTGCCTCCTCTGATGTTCATTGTCCATAGAGGCAAGTACGAGGCACTTGGCCTTCGCGCTATCAATCTCCCAAGTCTTACGGATTTCCTTATCCGCGACGCTGGAAGTAGGACCAGGGACAGGGGGAGCTTTGGTGGTAAGAAGATACCCCAGCTTGTCGTAAGTGATTGCCATCTTGACATTCCTTAGCCAATCTTTGTAGTTTGGCCCTGTCAGTATGTTTTTATCTAGGAGTAACTTAAGTCCAGTCATGTCGATTGGTCGCTGCAATTAGGAGAGAGAAGAAACACTCAGCTTGATGCTCTTGCAAGTTTAGAATGGTTTTTAGTTTGTCTAAACAGGATGGCTCCCACTGTTTCTCGAATCCCTCCTCAAACCAAAATGGAAGAATTAGTCAGGATCAATCTCACCGTACAATACTTGCTTAACCGTTCAGCCAGGCCAGTGTCGGTACTTCGAGGGAGGTTTTCCAACGCTTTCGCGAGGTTCCTTAATTAAATAACCTCTTTTCCCTGGGGGCGTAGCCCCGCTAACACCTTTCTAGACACCTACTTGGTTTATAGCATTGATCGTTAAGTGAGAAATTTCCCGATGAGTAGCATATACTCACAGTAGGATCGGGATCCAAATATCATCGCGTGACGAAACTGAAGGAATCCTACCAGAATCATCACACTCCAAATGGTATGCAACACTAGCAAGTTTCAGTTCTTTTGAAACTCCCGATGTGGATTTTTGCCCCATGCTCTTATGACCTTGGCATGAGGTCAAAATGTCATAAGTCACATGTCAAGTTCTTCCCATCATTATCCAGGTTAATTTGAATCCACCCGTACCTACCCTTGACGCAGGCCAAAATGGTAGTACGGCTGTCCCAAACTAACGCATTCTATCTATGCAACTGATAAATATCCGGCAGCTACCAATAACTATGCCTTAGCGTGAGGTCAAAATACATAGCTTGAATACTACCGAATATTTAACTGAAATGATGGAGGGTTACAAATGGTTTTGGCAAAACCGTGAACGTAGTGAACTTGATATAATCGATGGAACGAGATAGCTTTTAAAAGGAGTGGCTCAAGCTCCGCATTTAAAAGTTAGTTTTGAAAAGAACCGAGTGGTTTTCCGAAAGTGTTCCAACGATTTTAACTTGGTTTATTTTCTTGCATTAGTTCTTTTAATGCTTGATATTCTTGCATTAGTTCTTTTAATGCGTCCCATCATTTAACCCTACCATTGCAGAAAACAACCAAAATATGACGTACGCTTATACCATTCACATTCACCACGGGGCCCCATCGTTACCCGTTAGGTTACTTAACTAACGACAGAGCGGGGGCTGGGCTAGCACGGCTGTAAAACATAAGCAACGCCTAAATAATATCATATATAGATATATTGCAATGATAGCCATTTCAGATCACAGATGAACACATTGGATATACTAGGAACCCGCAATTCGTACGAGCCTGTAATGAAAAGCAGATTACACGGTCGTGGTGAATAGCCAATACCCCACCCAAGACCCCTACGGGTGCGGCAAACTACCCGCCAAGTACCCGAAGCGAAGCAACCTCCCTCATCCCCATGAGTAGGCCACTCGGCACTTCGGCATACCCGTTAGTTTGTGCACCCCCTCCATGGGTCTATCCTAGGAGCAAAAACAGTAAAAAGAAATTATACAATGACGGCTACAACCCCGACCCGGTTGTGCGGCCATATAAATAATTATTACATCAATTTACAAATTTACATGAATTGAAAGAAAAGAAAACTCTCGTCTCACAACCCCCGGCTATTCACCCGCGACAATCCAACATATTCATAAACACATTCCAGCAACATTACAGATCACAGATTTGTATAACCCCCACTAATCGACATATAGCGATTAGCAGACGTTCAATACAAATATCACATTACAGAAAAACCCATCAGCTTAAGTCTTTTAGAAGTTCGATGAAAAATACGGATTTTCAGGACCCCAAAAATAAAATTTTCGTTCTGGAAAATCTGGGCAGAAAATATATATTCCAAAAATCCCAAAATACCCCTATGAGCAAACTGCAAAGAAGAAACCCCATGACCGAGTCAACTCGGCCGCGGTTCCGCGGCGGGAGCAAGCTTCCGCCGCGGAACCGCGGCGCTTTGATCGAGTTAGGGGGTCAAATTTTTGCAGTTTCTTCCGAAAACCCTGAGTCGATTTTTGGTGTATCTCAAAAAAAATTTCCAGCACTTTTAAAATCGACAGAAAGTTTAAAAAACGGGGTTCATTTTGCGACTTTTTCTTTGATCGATCTTCTAGCTACTTTGCTAACATGTTAGATAGAGTTTAACTAGGCTCTGATACCACTGTAAGTCCATGCTACCTCTCCCGGTACTTTCAGGCATGCGGAATTTGGTGAAAAACAATTTTCTAAGAGGTGGTAACATGGACTCCAAACCCGGATCTTTGTTAAACATCTAACTAACAACCTAACTACGAGTTGCTAACTACTCGGTTAGGGGGTTATACCTTTCTTTTTTTTGAACTCCTTCGTCTTCAAGCTTCGATGGTCGTCCGAATCGGCTTCTCCCCGTCGTCTCCTTGCGCCGAAGATAGATCCACCTGAAAGCTTCAACCTTTGGCTCCTTCTTCGAACTTTGAAGAAACTAGTTCACTCGGTTTGCTAAACCTTGTGAACTAGAGTGAGTAGAGAAGAGTTTGTATGGGATTTTACCTATGGTTCTTGGTTCTCAACTCATGAGACAAGTGAACCATAGAATCAAGAGAGGGAGAGCAAGAGGAGGAAGATGAGAGCTCAAGAACAAGAGAGAGAATGAGCATGAAAGAATGAGAGAAGACATTTCTCTCTTGGCTCTCATAATCCAAAACCATCATCACAAAAATAATAATCAAGTATTGTGTAAAATGGTTCAAGTCAAAATGGCTAAATCATTTCATGCACTCATTTCTCACAAAAGAAACAAGCAAGTAAAAAGTCTTTGCCATGAAATGATAGCCATTGTCATCATGATGGTCAACTAGTCCAACCTAGTCAACCGGTCAACAATGTCAACAAGTCAACCCCTCAACAACCATGTCACCATAATACTTAATTAATATAATTGTTAATCGCATATCATATTCTCATTAGGGTTGAGCAAAAAGTCAATAGTCAACTGTCAACGGTCAACAACCCTAATGAGAATCCTCTGCCTCTGTCTCTCCGTCAACTGTGCATACACACCCGTATCCGTGTTCCGAGGAACACAAATGCATACTGGATAAATCCAATCCCAAAAGGTACACTAGGATCTGGCTTAAACCAAAGCCCGCTAGTGTAAACTGTCCGGACACTGTATGTGCACAAGTGCACGAATGTGACCGAACCCTGTCGCAAAACCATGCGACCTGTTGCAAAACCATGCGACCTCTACTCTTTTGCTTAAAGGCGAATAGCTTTCTGTGTGGGACTCTAAAGACTCGACACTACGCTGGCAGTGGGTTTAACCACAGACCGCAAGCGGCACTAGCTGTGCGTAACGGTCCCCAGGTAGATGCCGACAAGAAGACTGACGAGGCGAAACCCATCAGAACTCCTACTGAGCCTGAATGTGACATTCTCCATACAGTCCGGTCTGTTCGTCTGATACATCGCATGGCGGGCTTAGCGGGCGGTAAACGTCAGTCCCCCAATAGCGGTACAAGTCGTGTCGGAGTGAAGCCCAAAACACCCTGAGATAACACTGGAAGCCTACCAGTATATCTCGTTTGCCCTGGCCAGGGACTACTCGTGTAATGGCTCTCCTAGACACAGCGCGATGTCAACCCCCAATACCGGGAGAGACGAATCCTGTCTAACCGTCACTGCCTCCATGTGCTTCGGGACTGCACCCAACTACCACCTGTTTGCACGACTCCTTTGAGCCGTGGTGGGGTAGTAATCAAAGTACAGTGGGAACACAATCGAGGCGAAGTGACAGTGTCAAGTCAGCGGACTAAGCTGTACTCATGTCACCTGGGAACTGATAACTGACGATAGGCATAATACCAACTAGTCAGTTCCCGACGAGTCCTGTCCAGTGTACTCGTAACCCAACGAGCACCCGCATACTCTCTCAAGTATGACGTACTGACGGCTGTGGGACAGACCGTCTCCCACACTGCGATGAGAAGCGCATGCGCTAGTCTACTCCGGAGTATCGATGCCCTGTCTCGATAGTCCTGCGACCAGGGACCTGCATAAGGATGTGCTTATAGATTACCCAGCCCCACTAGTGTGACTGCCATCACAACGCTGGTAATCAAGCAAAGATCCTAAGGGCTCCACTAATGTGTATAGGCGATATACTAAAATAAACACATGTACACATTGAAGTAGAAACAAACCAAGGAGCATACTACTATTTTGAGCAAGATTGTATGTACAAAGTGAATATCCCAAGCTTCCATTAAGTAATATACAAACTAGTATGACACAGTAATGGCCTCTAGGGCATATACACTAACAAGGGATACCCTATGCTTCGGCAGTAGGCTCTATCATGTATGCGATGCTATGTACCAGACCCGATGTAGCATACTCACTAAGTGTAGTGATTAGGTATCAAGCAGATCCTGGAGAGAATCACTGGATAGCTGTGAAGAACATTCTCAAGTACTTGAGAAGGACTAAAGAGATGTTCTTTGTGTATGGTAACCGAGTACTCCAGGTGGAGTCCATTACCGATTCGAGCTTCCAGAGTGATAAGGATGACTCTAAGTCGCACTCGGGATTTGTCTTTACCCTCAATGGAGGGACGGTATGTTGGAAGAATTCTAAACAGGATACCGTTGCAGACTCGACGATGGAGGCTGAATACATCGCTGCCAACGATGCTACCAAAGAGGCCGTCTGGATAAAGAAGCTCATCACTGAACTTGGTGTGTTTCCATCCATTGAGCATCCAATACCTTTGTATTGCAATAACAATGGAGATGTGGCTTTGGCCAAGGAACCCAGGTCCCATCAGAAGTCCAGACATATTCTGAGGCGGTATCACCTGATCAGAGAGATAGTTGATCGCCGGGAGATCGAGGTCAGGAGAGTTGATATGAAGGACAACACTGTGGATCCACTCACGAAGGCCATTCCCCAGATACAGTTTGAGAGATTATTCGGGATGCTAGGTATGAGATACTATAACAGCTGGCCATAGTGCAAGTGGGAGATTGTTAGATATGTATATGCCCTAGAGGCCATTGTTGTACATATGATATATATTATGATGGATGCTTGGATATAAATAGAGAGGACTTTCTTGCTCGTCATGATAGTATGCTATTTGGTTTCACTTTATCTTAACATGTTGACTTATATTAGTTTATTGTCTTACTCTCGCATGTTGATAAAGCCCTTAGGATATGTACTCGACTACTGGGACTATGATGAGATCATATTAGTGGGGCCAGGGTAGTCGATGAGTACATCCTATAACTGTTCCTAGTCGAGGGTGTATCGAGACAGGGCATCGATACACCAGAGTAGACTAGCGTATACGCATCTTGACCCATATGATGGGCGATGGAAGATCCCATATCCATCGGTGTTTGACATCAAAAATGGTGTACGGGTGCTCAGGGGAGATTGGGTACACTGGACGGACTCGCCGAGAACTCCCAGATTGTATTATACCTCACGTCAGATGGCAGTTCTCTGGTGACACTGGTACAGGTTAGTCTGTAGACCTGAGATCGTCATAGAGTCTTCTGTGATTCCCGCTGTGCTTTTATTTCCACCTTACCACGTCCAAGGGGTGTGCAAAACGGTGGTTTTTGGGTACAGTCCCGAATCACATGGAGGCAATGAAAGAGAGGAGGGGATTCATGTCTCCCGGTATAGGGAGTTGATGTTGTGCTGTGTTCGATTGGCTATAACTGGAAGTCCCTGGCCAGGGCTGATATAGAGATTTACTGGTAAGTGTTACCAGTAGTTTCTCGACCTATTATGAGCCTCACATCGACACGACTTATTGGTTACTGGGTCTGACATATACCACCCCTAGACTAGATATGCAACATATCAGAAGAAGAGACCGGACTGTATGGGAATGTTACTGATTGGATTCACACGAGAATGTACAGGCTTGCTTGTTGATCTTCTGATCGCTCAATACCTGGGTGGCTGTTATGTTTAGCTGACTGCTTGTAACTTGTGGGTGTTTGATATGATCATCACCTGCTACCGGCGTATTGACGATTCTTTAGAGTCCTACACAGAGGTTTTTTGACTCAGGCAAAACGGAGTAGGGGCACATATGTGATATATGCGGGATCGAGAATAATATGATATGAGATACCATATTCTATTCTCACGATATATGATATCGGCCGGCGATATTTGATATCAGCCGGGTCATCAGATCAAGTGTTGATTCGATGAATCGGTACATGATATATTAGACGGTTATATTCGATATAACCAGATTGTCGGATCAAGTGTTGATTCGATAATTTAACGTATAATTATATATGTGATATATTACATTACATTATCTAATATTGGCTCGCTTTATTATTTCATTTTCTCACCGGATAATACATTGATAAATATGCGATATATGTTAATTGTATTATTTTCTTTTGTTACAAAAATATATTATATATGTGATATATAATATTGTAACAAGTTATGATTTCAAATGCAACATGATTAGTGAAGATTAAACATGGTAAGGGTTTGATTTGGGTTAGCTTATTCATGAAGCTTCTAGAAGCTTTTCTTTTGTTTCTTGCAAAGATATTATGTGTTGATATTTTGGAGATATTTTCCTAACCCAATCCACACCCTTTAACCCTAGTTAAATCTCTACAATGGTTAAGTCTTTCTTGACTTAACCATGGTTGCAATTGTAATGATAATAACAATTCATTATTCATCACAAAAGGATTATTCATTCTTCTTCTTCTTCCTTGAGCTCTTGAAAAGCTTTCTTGGTTTTTCTTTTGTGATGGATTTGTGTTTGAATTTGATAATAAAAAAGAGCATAAATCCTACTTCATCATCCTCATCAAATCTAGCCAATTAGATTAGGGTGTTCACTTCATTAATACTTAATTAGTGAGTGAGAGCTTGAGTAAAAGAAACTTCAAGGTAGATCATCTTCGAAAAGGAAGACTTCAAGCAAGCCTGGATCATTTGGGTTGTGGAGCTTCTCTTGAGTCCGGGAAATCATGGATCGCGGTGAAGGGACTACTACTCGGAGCTTCTGAAGTGAAGGAGTGGACTACAAAGGTTGTAATCCCTTTCTCTTAGTTGTAAAGATGTTTACTTGCATGTTTAACCCTAATTATCTAGCCAAGATCCTCGCTTTGGTTTGTTCGGCATGTCTAAATTTTAAATCGGGCATAGTTGATGCCTTATAGACCCTTGTGACAGTGCCTAGTAACCCTACACCGACAATCCGGATTGGCCCATATCATAAAATATCAATATCTCGGGCTCCGGCAATCCGAACTGGCCCAGGGCTCCGGCAATCTGGACTGGCCCAAATCATCAAAACTCACGACTACGTCGGTATCCTCTGGATATCCGCCGCGTCACAAATAACCGGTCGGTAGTGCTCCCCTGCCGGGCTCAACACCATCATCTGCGACCATCTTGCCTCGGGGTACCGCACCGGGTCCACCAAGCACCCACAGACGGTTCCTCCTCCTCCTCGAATCGGGTGTATGGAATCTCTCAAGAGCCGAGATAACTCATGGTGGACACCTCTCAAATCATATAATGAGAAAATCGTAAATTTCTGTCTTTAACATGATAATGAGTTTATAAAATCCTTGTGGTTTCTCAAAATCCAGAAATCTCATGGAAATCCAAATTCCCAATCTCAATAGTAAATAACTAATGAATTACCGGCATACATCCCCATAATATTAGATACCAAATGAATATACACATGTATGAAATATCACAGTAATAAATGCAATGTATAAACTAGCGTATGAAAACAAGCGCGCTAGTACTATGTCGAAACTATCAGCTAGCAATTTATACCAATAAAGTAGTGTTTTCTAATGTGTACGTGACATGAAAATTACCGATGATGATGCGTGTGAGCCGGCAAGCAGGTGTACGTAGAGCATATACGTCATCGGTAATGGTGCTGGTGTCCCGACAGCATGGGTTCATAGTAACTAAAGAAAACACATTTATAATCATGCGATGCGACGAGACATGAATATAACGGAAAATGAATAGTAAACGCAACATTGGAGAATATACATTTCTAAGCACGGGTCATACAATTTTGGTTATTGAAATAGCACGAATCGTGGTTTTTAGAAAATAAGGCATTTCATTAAAATACCCACGATTCGTCAGTTTTGAAAATAGGCATGACTCGAGCCCAGTCTAACATCTACCTTATAAACTACAGGACTAATCGAAAGGGTAAGGAAATCCACCTACTACAGGACTAATCGAAAGGGTAAGGAAATCCACCTAAGTCTTAATTGTTATATATAACTAGTAGTCGGTGATCCCGCCTCAATAGCGTCACGTACGATACAAAATATAATACGACATCCTCGAATCATGAGTGCGGATCAATCATAATTTTTACATCTCGTATGGTAAATCCCTCGTATGGCATCCCAAAATCGAGGTACGGGTCGAATATCACATATAACACATTATCATATGGTATCATTATCATCATATCCTGAATTAGGGGTATTGATCTAAAATCTAGTACATTCTGATACCCTCATATATATATCCGCGTGTGTATGAAAATACATCGCCCAATGATCCACTCATATATCACGTCGTATATCATAACACAACCCAGTTCACATCACCGATCTCACGGCATCTGTCCAAACACATCGACTCATTTCTAAGTATCATAAACTATCCTCATCACCCGTGTATACGTATATGTATATATATATATATATATATATATATATATATATATACACGTACTAATGCAATCCACATATATATACACATATAAACATATGCATCCAAACATATCCCGTGTGTGCATGTGTGTGTATGTGCACCTATACTCTAGGGTTCGCAACTAAGAACTATACTATAAGAACTATATTCAAATTACACTAAAACTAACCCGTGAACACCTAAAGACTATCTTGATAATCAATTAGTCTAACAATACACGTATATATATATAACGTATTTGTATATTACACTACGAAACTGCGGGGGTGCTATACGCCATCCACCAGACTTCCCCCGTAGATATATATCTACTCACCTTGATCCTTACTTGCCGAAGTCGATGTTGTCATGCTCCTCCTTGTAATCCGAAGCCACGCGAGAGTGCCAACACATATAAACACAAAGTATCGTAAACCGAAATCGCGGATGAAAACTAAAACGGCACACAAAACACACATAGGTTAGAACTTACGGACTACGCATGCAAGAATAACCAAACAACCTCCGAGATTGACGTGTAAACGTCACACAACCGATTCAAAACCTAAATACTAAAATCTAAGTCATATATTGTCGCAAAACCAAAGCAGCAACATAAGAAAACACTTCCAGATTTTGTTTCATGTGAAATTAGCCAATTTTGCATATGTGGAAGGTCTAGTTTACTGAAAATGGAGCCATGGACCAAACACGAACTTACTCTGAAGTACCCACGCTGCAAATTGCGGCCATAAGGAGATAATTGGCGGCCAAGATGAAGGGGTTAGGGCTTGGGTTCTATGGTAGCTTCCAGATTGCTTGCACGACTTACAGTTATCGCTAAATATTTTTCAGGTCCCCCGGGTCATAGCAGATCTCTATAACACATCACAAATACCACAACTTCCGATATCGGGCAAGTTTAACTTCATATTTTGGGGTTTGGTCCCAGGTTTTGTCCTGAATTCTAACACTAGAGGGGTTGTATGGCCTCTACTAACCTCAATTTACACTTCACAACTCATAAAATCCCCTAACCTCTTCTTAGAATTTTCAAATCTCACTAAACATTACTTAAATACTTCTAAACTAAAATAAAAGTTAAAGCAAATGAATTACTACACCAATGGTGAAGGAAATAGCTCATTTGGCAACTCAATAATTTTCTTGAGTTGCCCCAAGTGTTCAAAATCCAATGTTTCTTGAGCCACCATGCTTGTAGTGAGCTTGTGCATGATTTTTGTGAAGGGGATATGATGTTTTGGTGTGAAAATTGTGTTGTGGTGAGGAGGTAGAGGAGGGGGAAGAAGAGGGCATCCATGGAGATGAGGGAGAAGAAAGAGATGAAGATGATGAAGTGAAACACAATGAGCCATGGTCAAGTTGACCCCTCACCCTCTCTCTCTCTCTTGCCCATGCTTCGTTCTCTCCCCATGCCACATTTTTTATCCTTTTTTCCTTTTCCATTTTCTTTTCTTTAACAAAATTCAAAAACCATACATAAAGGAAAAATGGAGAATTAAAGCCATGGTAGAATAAAATGTAACAAGTGATAGCAATATGACATGGTGCATGACATATGCATAATCACGCTTAATGCATAATTAGTGATTATTAATCAAGTTTAGAAATAAACCTGTATATAATTAATTTTATAAAATTTATAAAATGTCTAAATCATATAACATTCTTTCAAAATCAACAATTTATATAAATTTCCAAATATTTTCCAATTTATCGGTATTTAATCATACCATATCATTAAAACTAATTTCCACACATTAAAATACTCGTAGTATTTATTATTTAATTATATAAATTCCCAAAAATAATATTTTATTTTTCTGAAATATTCCACCATAACCCTGAAAGAAAAATTTGGATTAGGACAGATCCAAAATATATGAAATTGGAAGATTCAAGGAATATGAATTGTAAAGAAAGTTTTTGGTTGCTGGTTCTTATGTTATATTTCTTAGGTTGTCCACGTAGAACTGGCCTGCATGTCCATACAGAGCTGACCTGCATGGGCCACCAACAAAACCTGTCACGCCCCGCTTCCCAGTGTATGGGCTTGGTGACATGACGAGCCCGCTATGTATTTACTCAGAAGTACACAGGCTAAGCGTATCTAAGCAATATAAAGTAAAATACATAAGAGACAAGATGTAAATAAACGACAACTTTATTTATTAAATATTCCTTTTACAATACAGCTGAAATGTAAATATATGGAATGAAAGCAATGCCTAAACAATGGCATAACAGAAATGAAAATATATACAAGTAAACTAGAGCTCTGGATTGAAGGCTATCTGATCCAAGTCCTCGCTGGTGGGATCTGTCTCCAGAAGGTCCGATCCTCTTGACAACATTCCAAAGAAAGAAGAGAAGGAATGACATCAGCAAACAATCGGTCGGTAAGTCCCATAGAATAGGTAGAGACAGAATAGATAGAAGGAGAATGTAACTTATAAAGTTATATTATATTGTTAATGCTTTTGTTTGTAGCTTGGTACAGAAAATTCCAGTGTATATGAGATGAGTTCCACTATTCCGGAGACTAAGGTATACGGAGCATAAGGAACCGTTCAGCCACGGTACAACGGCAATGGAGATTCAGGTTAGTTGTATTATGGTTACAGTCCCATGCCACTTTTAACACCTTCCGTACCAATCTACCCTACATAAAGCCTCGCGATATCTTGATTGTATTGTATTGTAAATTGTATATGGATGACTTGCCGGAACCATAATATCAGTAATGGAACGGATATAATGGATGTACATGTAGATGGAGAATATCCATGGTTCGGTTCAGTCAATATAGATTGAATAGAAGGATTTATGTTGAATTGTAGCTTATACTTGAATCACATTCAAGTCAGATTGATTAGATTGAAACTCAGACTGAGTCAGACTCTTTTAAAAAGAACTTGCAATCCTGAATTAGTTTTAATGTTATCGGTAACTGCTGCACATGGAAGACAGGATTTGGGTCTTTTTCCAAGACAATTACTGTGTTGATAACACCGTTTGCTAGATTGTCTACCTTAAACCTATGTTTACTATGGTCCTTATTGTAATTAAGTATAACTTAAGGGGTTTTTATGTAAAAATAGTTTTGGCATAATTTCAAAATACACCTCAAGCATTTAAGTATCGTCTTTAGGGTTTTCGTAGATATGAAATTTCTAGCGAGTAGAACCTAATTTCATAATATATGGTATTTTATTGAAATATAGTAATTGTGTTGTATTTGTATGACGTTTTCATGTAATACTGATTCCTTTGATTTTAGAAAACATTGGAATATGTATATAATTAAAATAGGTATTTTGATAATAGATATATTAATATTTAATGAAAATAATTTATTTATTTTCTTGTAGAAATCTCATTCTCTAAAGAAAAAATGTATAAAAATTCCATCGAGATCGAATGCTCCTTGCGGAGGTCTGTATCTCGCACTACTAGGACCGAGGATGCGCGATAACCCGCACTATCCCGAACGTGGTCCCCAAAAGTGGGTTGTAGAGGCGCAATTGCATGGAAATGTTTAAACATCTTTTTATAAAAATGGTTTTATAAGTTGAAGGTATTTATTTGTAAAGTCGTTTTATCCTAAGAATAAATTCCCAAAACTTCATCGTGATATGATAGAGAAGTGTGTTGTGATGAGCTAGGTCATTACCTCGTGAACTATCTAAATGTAATATGTTGTTTATGTCGGAAACTAAGGTATGTAGTATTTTACTGTAAAACTGCGATAAAAATTGCAATATAAATTCTTTTGATGTGAAACTTGTTTAATATATTTGTTAATGTTTATTGAACATGATGTGAAAGTTTGCTATTTTCTTATAGAAGAAAAATAGGATTTTTAAAGAAAAACCGAATCGGAATTCGGATTAACTCCGCTTCCGTCGGGTTTAAGAAATGAAAGTTTTTAAAGGAGAAGAATAGGGGGGAGCGGGTACATACTGGCTTTAAGGATAGGGAACAGGTAGGAGAAGGATTGGGAAGCGTCAGAACGTCGTTTCGTCGCCGGAATCTCCTCAGAATTTCGTCGGAGCTTCGCCCTTCGCTAACTCCACTTGTACATTAAAAGAAAGTTGAGAATTTTGTATAGTTTTGGCAGGAATTTCTGAGTGATGAGGGATGAAATATGGTTTGGTATTTATAGAGAAAATTAGGGTTTATGGGGTGAATGAAATGCATTAAAAATTTGCATTTAAAAGGATTAAAGGGGCATTTTATTGCACTCTAAACAAGCAATATGGGGTTAGTGGGGTAGCTGAAAGGTTGCAGGGGGCAAAAAAATGGGGGGCTTTACCCACGATTAGCTCGGTGGTACCGGCCAAATCGTGCATTTCACCGGGTCTTTACCGACGGTTTAGGGTGGGGTTGGGTGCCACGTGTGTCGCTTCAACTAGCCTATTGCACATGTTTAAATAATCAGTGTATTTTCAGTTTACGTGTAGTACACGTGTATACTCTTGGGCTTCTAAAAAGATTAAAAGAAAATTAAATAAAAAGAATGTCTGGCTAATGGGATTTGAACTCGGGTGATATGTCTCAGCAGTGCAACGTCTTACCAATGAGCTACAAGTTCCTTCTTGTTGTTCAAAAGCAAAACAAATTCTTATAGCATTTACATGATTTGCAAATACCCCAATTGTACATTAACTTTTGAACAATTTTATATACATTGAAATTGGAGTTGTTACAGTCTACCCTCCTTAAAAAATTTCGTTCTCGAAATTTACAATTTATTTTAATGACTAGTTTACAAATAAGTGAGGGTATTTTGCATGCATCTTATCTTCCCTTTCCCATGTTGATTCTCCCGCTGTGTCTTTTCTCCACATCTCTCGAACCAAGTTGACTTCCTTGTTCCAAAGTGACTTCACTTTTCTGTCCAGGATCACAACAGGTTGTTGCTCACAAGATAAATCTGGCTATACAGTGAGCTCGGAATGATCAAGAATATGGCCGGGGTCACTCACATACCTTCTGAGTTGGGATTTGTGGAACACATTGTGCACGCCTTCCAATGAAGGTGGAAGTGCTAAGCAATAAGCCACTTCACCGACTCGTTCGAGTATGTTAGACGGTCCAATGTACCTTGGACTAAGCTTACCCCGTCTTCCAAAACGAATCACTCCACGATTTGGAGATATCTTTAAAAATACATGATCTCCCGGTTGGAACTCTAAATGACGGCGCTTTGCATCAGCCCAGTGCTTCTGTCGATCTTGGGCTATGCGCATTCTTTCCTTGATAGTATGAACCACGTCGACAGTTGCTACTATCATCTCAGGTCAAAGGAGTTCTCTATCTCTGATATCGTCCTAACTTAATGGCGATCGACACTTCCTTCCATAGAGCACGGCAAAGGGTGCCATTCCTATTCTTGCTTGGTGTTAGATATGTATGCCCTAAAGGCCTGCATTGTATAGGATGCTAGGCATGTATATGTTCAGAAACAATCTTTGCTCGAAATGATAGTATGCTATCTGGTTTATCTTCATCTTAACGTGTGATGTGTTGTATTTCATATTTTTATATACATGTTGATGAAGCCCTTAGGATTATGCTTGACTACCAGGATTATGATATAGATCATACTAGTAGGGCCTGGGCAGTCTATAAGCATATCCTTTAATTGTTCCTAGTCGAAGGTATATCGAGCCAGGGCATCGATATTACCATAATAGACTAGTGTGTACGTTTCTTTACCCTGGGGGCGATGGTTGATCCCACAACCATTGGTATTTGACATTAAATATTGTACACAGGTGCTCATTGGAGAATGGGTACACCGAACAGGACTCGCTGAGAACTCCTAGATATTATATATACCTATTGTCAGATAGCAGATCTCTGGTGACACTTGTACAGGTTAGTCTGTAAACCTGAGATCGTCATAGTGTCTTATGCGATTCCCACTGTGCTTTGATTTCCTCCCTACCACGGCTCAATTAAGTCGTGCACAATAGGTGGATTTTGGGTACAGTCCCAAATCGCATTGAGGCAGTGAGCGATAGGAGGGGTTTCGTCTCTCCGGGTATAGGGAGTTGATGTCGCGTTATGCTTGATCGGCCATAACAGCAAATCCCTGGCTAGGGTTTTTGAGAATTACTGATAAGTGTTATCAGTGGTTTCTCGAACTGTTATGGGCCGTAAATCAGCATGACTTATAAAGTTACTGGGGTCTGACATTTACCACCCATAGACTTCATATGCGATGTATCAGACGAAGAGACCGGACTGTATGGTAAGTGTTGCTTACAGGCTCGTTAGGGTTGTGATGGGTTCGCTCGTCGGCCACCTTTTCTTCAAGTACCTGGGTAGCCATTACGCACATCTAGTGCCGCTGACGTGCTTGTGGTTAAACCCACTGCCAGCGTACCGACGAGTCTTTAGAGTCCCACACAGAGAGTTCCCTGGTTCAGGCAAAAGATGTAAAGGCCGTAAGTTGTTACGACAGGGTTTCGATCATGTTCGTGTAAGTGTTACAGGAATAATGATCGGAAGGATAATACCGGTAGGCTTTGGTTGAAGCCGGATACCGATATTATACTTGGATTATTTGTATTCATATTTTTCGGAATTCGAATACGGGTATACTTATACGGTATACGGTGAGGGGTATTCTTGTAATTGTACAAGAATACATTCTAGAAAGAGACAACTCATAAATGGATTTTCATTTTGAGAAAAAGGAAATGATGAGGTGGAATGTAAAGAAAGTCTTAGCATAGTTGAAGGCATGGCTCAAATCATTTTATATTCATTTAGGTTTACTATTGAGGCATGGTGCATTATTTTTATGAAAAAATAATGCATGCTTCAATTATTGTTTTAAGCCATATCTTTTCTTATGCTTCATTTTTTCATTCATTCATCACATACACATTCTCTCTTTTAATTCTCTCCTTACTCTACCTCTTGACTTAAACCTTCACATGAGTTGTGAATCATAGGTCAAGGTGTTAGTTATGTGTATGCCCTAGAGGCCATTACTGTACATGCGATGTATATTGTAGTGGATGCTTGGACATACATAGGGAGGACTTTCTTGCTCGACATGATAGTATGCTATCTGGTTTCACTTTATCTTAACGTGTACACTTATTGTCTCTCTATTACATGTTGATAAAACCCTTAGGATGAGTACTTGACTACCAGGATTATGATGCAGATCATACTAGTGGGGACAGAGTAGTCGATAAGTACATCCTTCAAATGTTCCTAGTTGTGAGAGTATCGAGACAGGGCATCGATATACTAGAGTAGACTAGCATGTACGCTTCTCAACCCATGTAGATGGGCAATGGATAATCCCATATCCATTGATGTTTGACATCAGAGATGGTATACGGGTGCTCAGTGGAGACTGGGTAAACAGAACGGACTCGTCGAGAACTCTTAGATGGTATTATACCGCACGTCAGATGGCAGTTCTCTGGTGACACTGGTATAGGTTAGTGTGTAGACCCGAGATCCTCATCGAGTCTTGTGTGATTCCCACTGTGCTTTGATTTCCACCTTACCACGTTTAAGAGAACATGCAAAATGGTGGCTTTTAGGTACAATCCCGAATCACATGGAGGCAATGAGCGATATGAGGGGTTTCGTCTATCCCGGTATTGGGGATTGATGTTGCACTATACTCGATTGGCTATAACAGGAAGTCCCTGGCTAGGGCTGCTTCAGAGATATACTGGTAAGTGTTATCAGTAGTTTCTCGACCCGTTATGAGCCTCACATCGGCACGACTTATCGAGTTACTGGGGTCTGACGTTTACCACCCTTAAACGAGATATGCGACATATCAGACGAAGAGACCGGACTGTACGGTATTGTTGCTGATTGGATTTGCAAGAGTATGAGCAGGCTTGCTTGTTTATATTCTGATCGCTCAATACTCGGGTGGCCGTTACGTTTAGCAGACTGCTTACGGCTTGTGGGTGTTTGATATGATCATCACCTACTGCCGGCGTATTGACGAGTCTTTATAGTCCTACACAGAGGTTTCCTGGCTCAAGCGAAATGGAGTAGGAGAACATATGTGATATATGCCGGACCGAGATCAATACGATATGTGATACCGTATTATATTCTCGTGATATGTGACATCGGTCGGTTATATGTGATATAGCCGGGTTATCGGATCAAGTGTTGATACGATAAGTTGTTACATTTAATATTAGTCGGTTATATGTGATATAGCCGGATTATTGAAAGAAGTGTTGATTTAATAATTTAATGTATAATTATATATTTGATATATTAAGTTACATTAATTAATACTTGCTCACTTATACTTGATGTGCACATTGTATATATGTGATATGTTTATTTGTGTACATGTTTGTGTCATGCTAGGTTACATATGCAACATATATGTATGAGACTAAAACCATGCTAGGGTTTATGTTATGGTTAATATTTATCATTAAGCAAATTACAAATTAATGGATAATCTCATGGCTTGGAGTTTAGTGGAAACTTGTAGAGATTTGACTTAGTCCACTTGTTTGTCATTGCTTAAGATATTTGTTAACCCAACCTTAACCCATGATCTTAGTTTATTCTCTACATGAATTAGGCATGAGATATTAACTCACCATGGTTGCATTTCTAGCCTCATGAATTCATTCATCACTTCATCACTTGCTTCATCTTCTTCTTCCTCTTGAGTTTGCTCTCTAGTTTGTGATCAAGTGATGATTTTTAGTGAGAAAAATAA
The DNA here is from genome assembly GCA_030015575.1 of Agapanthus africanus. Taxonomy (NCBI): domain Eukaryota; kingdom Viridiplantae; phylum Streptophyta; class Magnoliopsida; order Asparagales; family Amaryllidaceae; genus Agapanthus; species Agapanthus africanus. The sequence goes on from CM057341.1 coordinate 372,598,733, forward strand.
ATCTAAAGTGAGCCCACTTCCTACTTCATCATCCTCTACTACTTGGCATTTAGTATAGGGTGTTTGCTTCACTAATTCTATAATTAGTGAAGAGTTAGCTTGGGTTAGTGTCTCCTCGACGTAGATCATCTTCGGCCTCGAAAACTTCGATGCAAGCTTGTTCATTTCTTCATGGAAGCCTCTCTAGAGTCCGGGAGTTCATGATCGTAGCGAAGGGACTACTACACGGAGCTATTGAAGTGAAGGACCGGTCTATAAAGGTTGTATTCCTTGTTCTCTTTAGTTGCAAAGTTGTTTACATTTCATTTCGTCGGATTTTATAGTATACGATTCTAGGTTAGGGTTAGCTAGTACGGCTAAAATTTTAATTTGGCATGGAAGATACCTCCCGAAACCTTGCTACCGTGCTAGGCAACCTTGCAAGTGGTATCGGAGCCATGCTAGAAAATTAGACGGATGTTTGATAGATTACGAAACCGAAACGACTCTGAAACTTGAAATATGAAAATGTAGGTTCTGTTGATTTTAAAAAGACCTTTAAAATTTTTTGAAACAACTGCAGAATGTTATATGAGACATAACATGAACATAGACAAAAATTGATGCAATTTTGGCAAAATTTCGCCGGCCACATGAGGCTAAAATCCGGCCGGCTCGGTTGGATAGGTAGTTTTGGGCTTAAAATTTTGCCTGTGTTCCAGTCTCTAGATTTTGGTGTTTCAGGTGTTGTTTGTTTTTTCTAAGTTTGCATGTGATGTGATCTTACGCTATAAGCAATTCGTAGTGTTTCGTATTCGTAGTTTTAACATTATTTTGGGTTATCGCATGTTGTCTAGGTGAAGTTAAAAAAGTTCGATCGAATGTCAAAAACCTATTTTTCAAAGTTTAACGTATTCGGAAAATCATGCAAGTAATTCTGTAAACTCTCTAGAAGAATGAAACCCTAACTTGACTTTTTTAGATCGCGGAACCGCGGTCATACCCTAGGGTTTTCCGCAGTTCTGTGGCTACATGAGTGAGGCTTGGGTCTGCCCTTCTACGGCTGGTGTATAGGTACTGTGGCATATTTTGGGTATTATTAAACTGTGCTCAAGTGTTGAGATCTCGAGGAATTGTGGGACTTTAATGATTCGATCGAAAAGTTTAACGTCGTCCGGGTATCATATGATGGGATACAATACTGGGAATCAAAACTAATTTGAATTTTATAAATCTAGCAATTTAGTCTCCGATGATCGGTTGCCATGGAATTTTGATGTGATCAAAAGTCCGTCGTAATCACGTAGCGTACGCGGATACTCGCCGGGTAACATTATTAGAGAGCCACGCCCCATAACCCTGACCAAATGACTGTAGGAGAACCCCATCGCCAAAAGCATCCGTTCGGGTGCTCGCGTGCGCGGTGTTTTGCCTTAGTGCACTTCGTCAACGACATCGGGGTGCAGCCGTCTGCTAAAGTTTCCGACGAGCATTCGATCAGGTTGTCGGGAATCTTGTTGAATTACTCGACTTGATATTGAAAAGTGTTTTCGAGATCGAGACTAAAATGCGGGGTTTAGAATTGTTGGGCATGTGATGTCTAAGGAATTCTTTTGATTAGGCATGAAATCTAAAGTATGTGATATATTGGGTTTATGATGTCTATGGTGGTTGCGGATTCCAACTTTTGTAGTTTTCACTTTCTTTTCTGGGACCATAAGTGTAATATGTGGTGTATCGCCAGTTTCGGTGCTATATGTCAACGACAATTGGGATACGTATATTTACTTACGTTGGTGACATTTGATTTTATGTGTTGCTGGGATATGTTATATTAGATCGTCGTGTTTGAATAGCCGGGGTTGTTTATATGAGATGAGAGTTTTTCATTTTCATTCATGTAAAAGCTTGTATGTAATATACTTTTATTTGGGGCACTTCCGAGTTGAGGAAGATGTCACCGTTGATATATATTATTTACTTTTCTGCATTAGGTTAGACCTAAGAAGGGGAGCACAAGTAACCGGGTTCAAGGGTCTAGTGGGAGACTATCTCGTGGAGTCGAGACCGGGTGTCCTAACTATAGAATTGGTAGGGGTTTCTTGCTGTTCTCGTAGGGGTCTAGGGATGTGGAATTGGCTATTCATCAAGACCGTGGAATCCGTGTTTTATAGAGGCTTAATTTAAAACCCGGAAATCCTAGTATATCCAATATTTCTTATATTGTATTCTGATGCGATATTCTGTGATGTTATCACTGTATATGATGAGATAGATACTGTATATAGTATATATGATAAATTATATCGACTATGCTTATGTTTTACACCTGTGCTAGCCTTGCCCTGCTCTGCCGTTAGTTACCTAACCTAAAGGTGCATGACGGGACATCGAGACGAATGCGGATGGCATAAGCATACATTGTATTTATCTGTGATGTTTAGGTAACTTAAATGATGGGACATCAAATATGAGATTAATGAAAGAAAATAAACCTAAAGATTTTGTGGAATCGAATTTTCAAAAACAAGTAGATCTAGTTGTTGCTTTGCATAGCGGTATTCCTTGTAGAATATCCAGCACCTCATTCGATAAGGAAAGAGCCGAGATCCCTTCACCGGGGGTGACCTCTTTAGCGAAACTAGTAGATGCTGCAACCCACTCGGTTTGTCTTTTGATTTCTTCTATAGTTTTTGCTTTACATAGTGGTATTTGTGAAATATCCTGCACCTTATTCGATAAGGAAAGAGCCGAGATCCCTTCACCGGGAGTGACCTCTTTAGAAAAACTAGTAAAAGCCTAAAAATACACTCCATTTTAAATCACTCGATTCTACGACGATATCAAGTTCATGACGCAAAAGGTTTTCTTAAAAACCTGTCGTAGCCCTCCGTCATTTCAGATAAGTGCTACTTAGTATTCGTGCTACGTTTGTTGACTATGTTAAGGCGTAGTGTGCGGTAGCTGATTAGTGCTTATCTCCATAAGCATATGATGCGATTGGATAAGGGTAGTCGTGCGACTTTGTTGACCTTGTTAAGGGTGTGCGGGTGGGTTTAAGTCAATCAGGAAATGACGGGTTGAACTTGGCTAGCGCTTATGATTTATTGACCTTGTTAAGGTCATAAGTTGTTCGGGGCAAAATATTATCGGGAATTTCAAGTGTTGAAATTTGCAATGAGATTGCTTACCTTCTATGAGATAGTTGGATCCCGATACCCATTGCGAGTAATAGTTACTCCTATGAGAGTTTTACACATTACAATTAGCCGATCAAGTAGGTGTCTAGAAAGGTGTCAATGGGGTTACGCCCCTGCGAAAACGAGGTTTATTTTAATTAGGTCCGCGAAAGCATGGGGAACCTCCCTCAAAGTACCGGCACTGGCCTGGCTGAAAGATTGGCGAACTTGTAGGGTGTAATTAATCCCGGCTAGTCTTACTTTTAGGGTTTGAAGGAAGATTTGATAAAAACAGTGCAAGTCATCCTGATTAGATAAAATAATAACCAATCTAATCTTGCAGAGCATACGCTGAGTGTTTTCTTCTCTATCTCTCCAAGTAGCGACCATGTCACACCTTAATCAAGATAATAATATGGATGTATTGACCGAACCCGCTTGTTATACTGAGCTGGGGAACGTTGGTCCCGCTCTAACTTATAATTGTTATAAGACCAAGCAGGAAATAGGGGAATACCAGGATTCCCGTGCCGCCCAAACTAAGAAAGTGCATGATGATGCATCTTCTTCGGGTGTGTTCATTATAGAGAACTTTTTCTCAGTATCCTTTACGTCCTAAGTACGAGATAATGTAAGTCCACGTTGCCCACCCCGGTACTTGCGGGGAGGCGGAAAACGGAATAAAAATCAAATTTTTATCAACTTAGGCAACATGGACTAGACAAAGAAGGATCTTTGCTAAACAAAAACAAACTAAAGCTAGCTAGAAACTAGCTAAGTGTTAGAAAGGTTATACCTTGGGCTTTATGTCTTTCTCTCTTTGCTCCTTGGAGTAGTGGAAAGAGGTCACCTTTGTCGTCTTCTCACGTCAAAGAAAGATCCACCTGAAAGCCTCAATCTTTGGCTTCAACTCCAAGCTAGAAGTAACTAGGGTGCAAGAAGTGCTAATCCTTGAACCCTAGATGAGAGTAGAGATTATCAAGAAGAGGTTTTTCTCAAGCTCAAGTGTTTCTCAACACATGAGAGGGGAGAGCTTGAGGGAGAGGAAGAACAAGAGAGAGAAAGGAAATAATAGAATGAGAGAAAATATGACGCATTCTCTCATATATGTGTGAATTATTGTAATTAGATAATTAGCTAGATAATTGTCATGGTTAATCAAGACATGACCATTATCATTTCATTTTTAATGCAATTTGCAAGGATCAAAGAGCATCTTCCAAATGAAATGATGATGGTCAAAGTGTCAACCTAGGTCAACAAGTCAAGGAGGTCAATTGGTCAACAACCATAACCATGCACAATTATTTAAACTAATATCAATTAACCATAATACACACATAAGCATTAGGGTTAATAAAATGACAATAGTCATTAACCCTAATCAAAGTCCTCTCCCTCTGTCTCAAACAACTGTGCATACGCACCCGTATTCGTGATCCGAGGAACACGAATACAAAGAGATAAAACCAATCTCAAATCATATACTAGGATCCGGTTTAAACCAAAGCCCGCTAGTATAAGCTGTCCGGACAGCAAACGTGCATAAGTGCGCGGATGTGAACGAACCCTGTCGTAAAACCATGCGACCTCTACTCATTTTGCCTAAAGGCGAATAGCTCTCTGTGTGGGACTCTAAAGACTCGACACTACGCTGGCAGTGGGTTTAACTACAGACCGCAAGCGGCACAAGCTGTACGTAACGGTCCTCAGGTAGATGTCGATAAGAAGACTGACGAGGTGAACCCCATCTGACCTCCTACTGAGCCTGTATGTGACAGTCTCCGTACAGTCCGGTCTGTTCGTCTGATACATCGCATGGCGGGCCTAGGGGGGCGGTGAACGTCAGTCTCCTAATAGCGGTACAAGTCGTGTCGGAGTGTAGCCCAGAACACCCTGAGATAACACTGGAAACCTACCAGTATATCTCGCTTGCCCTGGCCAGGGACTACTCGTGTAATGGCTCTCCTGGACACAGCGCGATGTCAACCCCCAATACTGGGAGAGACGAATCCTGTCTAACCGTCACTGCCTCCAAGTGCTTCGGGACTGCACCCAAAAACTACCTGTTTGCATGACTCCTTTGTGCCATGGTAGGGTTGTAATCAAAGTGCAGTGGGAACACACTCGAGGCGAAGTGACAGTGTCAAGTCAACGGACTAAGCTGTACTCATGTCACCTGGGAACTGATAACTGACGATAGGTATAATACCAACCAACAGTTCCCGACGAGTCCTGTCCAGTGTACTCGTAACCTAAAGAGCACCCGCATACTATCTCAAGTACGACGTACTGACGGCTGTGGGACAGACCGTCCCACGCTGGGATGAGAAGCGCATACGCTAGTCTACTCCGGAGTATCGATGCCCTGTCTCGATAGTCCAACGACCAGGGACCTGTATAAGGATGTGCTTATGGATTACCCAGCCCCCACGAGTGTGAGCGCCATCATAACGCTGGTAATCAACCAAAGATCCTAAGGGCTCTACTAATATGTATATAAGCGATATGCTAATAGAAACACATGCACATATTGAAGTAGAGACAAACCAAGTAGCATACTACAATTTCGAGCAAGATTGTATATACAACTGTGAATATCCCAAGCTTCCATCAAGTAATATACATACTAGTATGATACAGTAATGGCCTCTAGGGCATATACACTAACAATCTCCCACTTGCACTGAGGCCATGTACTGGCGTATCGAAGACCTATCATCTCGATCAGCCGCTTGAACTGAGTCTGGGGCAAGGCCTTGGTGAATGGATCTGCTGCGTTATCTTCTGAAGAAACCCTCCGAACCTCGATCTCCTGGCGATCCACGATCTCCCTGATCAGGTGATACCGCCTTAAGATGTGTCTGGATTTCTGATGGGACCTGGGCTCCTTCGCTAAAGCTATAGCCCCGTTGTTGTCGCAATACAGAGGTATTGGGTCAACAATGGACGGAACCAGCTGAAGTTCTTTCAAGAACTTCCTCATCTAGACAGCTTCTTTTGCGGCATCAGATGCAGCGATGTAATCCGCTTCCATAGTCGAGTCAGCAACGGTTTCCTGTTTGGAGCTCTTCCAACACACCGCCCCTCCATTGAGGGTAAAGACAAAACCCGACATGGACTTGGAATCATCCTTGTCACTCTGGAAGCTGGAATCAGCAAAGGCCTCAATCTGGAGGTCTTTTCCGCCATACACCAAGAACATCTCCTTAGTCCTTCTCAAGTACTTGAGAATGTTCTTTACTGCTACCCAATGTTTCTCCCCAGGGTTTGACTGATACCTGCTTACCACACTCAGTGCATAAGCCACATCCGGTCTGGTACACAACATCGCATACATTATAGAGCCTACCGAAGAAGCGTAGGGTATAATAGACATGCGATCCCTCTCCAAATCAGTCTTGGGAGACATCTCTTTGGAGAGGGTGATCCCGTGACAAGCCGGTAAATTACCCCGCTTGGAATCTTCCATACTGAATCTCTTCAGTATGGTGTCGATGTACCTGGACTGTGAAAGTCCTAATATCCTATTGGATCTGTCACGGTAGATCCGGATACCCAGAATGTATGAGGCATCACCGAGGTCTTTCATGGAGAACCTGTGTGACAAGAACCCCTTGACAGATTGTAGCATAGGAATGTCATTTCCTATTAACAGAATGTCATCCACGTATAAAACGAGGAATACTACAGTTCTCGCTACAAATCTACAATAGATGCATGGTTCATCTGGATTTTTGATAAAGCCAAATTCCTTGACCGTCTCATCAAAACAGATGTTCCAAATCCGCGATGCCTGCTTTAGTCAATAAATGGACTTAAGCAACTTGCACACCTTTCCGCTGCTCCCACGCTGAATGAAACCCTCTAGCTGGTCTATATAGACACACTCCTCTAAATGTCCATTTAGAAAAGCTGTCTTTAAGTCCATCTGCCAAATCTCATAATCGTGGAAGGCAGCAATGGCAAGAAGGATCCGAATGGATTTCAGCATAGCTACTGGAGAAAAGGTTTCGTCATAGTCCAAACCAGGTCTTTGACGAAAACCCTTTGCAACCAGTCTAGCTTTATAGGTCTCAACCTGTCCATCTACACCAATTTTCCTTTTGAAGATCCACTTGCATCCTATGGGTTTTACCCCATCTGGAGCAATGTCCAACGTCCATACTTTGTTGGTGTACATGGACTCCATTTCGGTCCGCATTGCATCCAGCCATTTTACCGAGTCGACTCTCTGAATGGCTTGCTGGAAGCTAGTAGGCTCATCACAATCTATGATGCAATCCTCTCTATCCCCGTTAATGAGAAAACCGTAGTATCTCTCGGGCGGATGAGACTGCCTACTACTCCTGCGGAGTAGCGTGGGAATGTCCTAATCTTTCGAACCCTCTGGTTCTTCTAAGCTTTCAGTAATAGCTCGTGGTTCTGGAATTTCTTCCAGTTCTATTGCGCTCCCACTTAATTCTTTTTCTATGAACTGGTGTTCTAGAAAGTGGGCATGGCGAGAAACAAACACCTTTTGTTCCTCTTCGCAATAGAAGAAATATCCCTTGGAGTTCTTTGGATATCCCACAAACTTGCACTGTACTGAGCGTGCCTCGAGCTTGTCCGCATGCTGCTTTCTTACAAAAGCTGGACATCTCCATGTCTTAATGTGATTAAGATAGGGTCTCTTCCCACACCACATCTGATATGGTGTAGTAGGCACAGTCTTAGTTGGAACTCGGTTCAAAAGGTATGCAGCTGATTCTAGGGCATATCCCCAGAACGATCGCGGTAACTCAGCGTTACTCATCATGGACCGTACCATATCCAATAGGGTTCGGTTCCGTCTCTCCGATACACCGTTATGTTACGGAGTGTATGGAGGAGTAAGCTGAGAGAGAATTCCATTCTCTTTTAAGTAACTCAGGAACTCGGCACTCGTATTCACCACCTCGATCAGATCTTAGTGCCTTGATACTTTTGCCTGTTTGTTTTTCTACTTCATTCTTATATTCCTGGAATTATTCAAAAGCCTCGGATTTATGTTTCATTAAGAAGACATAATCGTACTTTGAAAAGTCATCCGTAAAAGTAATGAAGTAAGAATAACCGCTTCGTGCATGTGTAGACATTGGACCGCACACGTCGCTGTGTACGAGTCCCAAGAGCTCTCTCGCTCTTACTCCGTGTCCAGTGAACGGAGTCTTTATCATCTTTCCTTTGAGACAGGATTGACAAGTTGCATACGATTGATATTCGAACGGATCCAAATATCCTTCTACATGTAACTTAGTCAACCTTCTCTCATTGATGTGACCCAGTCTACAATGCCATAAGAAAGTTTTATTGATTTCTGGAGACTTTCTTTTGTGTGTATTCTGGACATTGAAAATCTGTGGTTGGTTCAATACGTATATCCCGTTGTTCAATGTACCTGACCCAATCAAAACTTGATTAAGGTGAATGTTCACTACATTACTTACAAATGCAAATTCATAACCTTCTTTAGATAATAAAGATACAGAAATGATATTACAGGTTGCATTTGGTACATAATAACAACTACGCAAAACAAAAAAGTGTCCATCCGACAATCCCAGGTGATAGTCCCCCACGGCCTCAGCATCCATGCTAGCACCGTTTGCAACTCTGAGGGTCATGTCACCTGCCTTCAAAACTCTACGCTTTCTCAACGCCTGCAATGAATTACAGATATGAGATCCTGATCCGGTATCCAATACCCAGGATGTAGAGTTTATTGATAGACAGTTTTCAATAACATACACACCTGAAGCTGAAGCCGCAACTCGCTTCAAATCCTGTGTTCTGGCCTTCCAAGCCTTGCAATCATGTTTCCAGTGACCACTTTTGTGGCAATAGAAGCATTCTTCCTTCCCCACCAGCTTTCCCGCTACCTTTGTTGCTTTTCCTTTTCCCTTCGTATCCACTTTACTAACACCGCCTCTTGGTTTGGCGGGGGCTTTCTTCTTCTTACCCTTGGCTTTCGCCCTGGATCTAGAAGAGGAAGATCCTCCTACAAACAAAGTGGTTGTCTCCCTACCTTTCTGTAGGGTGCCCTCTGCACTCCTCAGCATGTTGAGGAGCTCTGAAAGTTCAACTTCTTTTTCCTGTAAGTTGAAGTTCAGGATGAACTGGGCGTAAGTGGAAGGAAGGGACTGGAGAATCAAGTCCGTATAGAGCTCATTCTCCAACGTGGTTCCAAGTTCTGCGAGCTCCTCTATGTAGCCAACCATCTTAAGCACGTGTTCCGCTACCGATGATCCGACGGCCAACCTTGCCGAAAACAACTTCTTCGACACTTCGTATCTGGCGATACGAGACTGCTCTCCATACAGTTCTTTTGTATGAAGAAATATAGACTCTAGGTCCATATTCTCGTGCCTCCTCTGATGTTCGTTGTCCATCGAGGCAAGTACGAGGCATTTGGCCTTCGCGCAATCTATTTCCCATGTCTTATAGATTTCCCTATCTACGACACTGGTTTTGGGACCTGGGACAGGGGGAGCTTTGGTGGTAAGGAGATACCCCAGCTTGTCGTAAGTGATTGCCATCTTGACATTCCTGAGCCAATCTTTGTAGTTTGGCCCTGTCAATATGTTTTTATCTAGTAATAACTTAAGTCCGGTCATGTTGAATGGTCGCTGCAATTAGGAGAGAGAAAAGAAACACTTTAGCATGATGCTCTTGCAAGTTTAGAGTGGTTTTTAGTTTGTCTAAACAGGATGGCTCCCACTGTCTCTCGAATCCCTTCTTAAACAGTAAAGAAAGGATTAGTCAGGATCAATCTCACCGTACAATACTTGCTTAACCGTTCAGCCAGGCCAGTGTCGGTAATTCGAGGGAGGTTTTCCAACGCTTTCGCGAAGTTCCTTAATTTAGTAACCTCTTTTCCCTATGGGCGTAGCCCCTCTAACACCTTTCTAGACACCTACTAAGTTTATAGCATTGATCGTTAAGTGAGAGTTTCCTCGAGGAGTAGCATATACTCACAGTAGGATCGGGATCCAAATATCATCGTGTGATAAAACCGAAAGAATCCTACCAGAATTATCACACTCCAAATGGTATGCAGCGCTAGCAAGTTTCAGTACTTACGAAACTCCCGATGTGGATTTTTGCCCCATGCTCTTATGACCTTGACTTTGGCCAAAATATCATAAGTCACATGTCAAGTTCTACCCGTCATTCTCCTAGTTAATTTGGACCCACCCGTACCTACCCTTCACTTTGGCCAAAATGACAGCACGACTGTCCCAAACCAACGCATCTATCTATGCTGCACATGAATACCCAATAGCTACCAATCACTATGCCTTGACTTTGGCCAAAATACATAGCTTGAATACTTTTTGACCATTCATGTGGAATGACGGAGGGCTACGAATGGTTTTGGCGAAACCGTGAATGTAGTGAACTTGATATAATCGATGGAACGAGATAGCTTTTAAAAGGAGTGGTTCAAGCTCCGCGTTTAAAAGTTTAGTTTTGAAAAGAACCGAGTGGTTTTCAAAGTGTTCCAATCGACTTTTACTTGGTTTATTTTCTTGCATTAGTTCTTTTAATGCGTCCCATCATTTAATCCTACCATTGCAGAAAACAACCAAAATATGACGTACGCTTATGCCATTCGCATTCGCCACGGGGCCCCGTCATCACCCGTTAGGTTACTTAACTAACGACAGAGTGGGGGTTGGGCTAGCGCGGCTGTAAAACATAAGCAACGCCTAAATAGTTATCATATATAAATATATAGCAATGATAGACATTACAGATCACAAATGAATACATTGGATATACTAGGAATCCGCAATCCGTTCGAGCCTGCAACGAAAAGCGGATTACACGGTCGCGGTGAATAGCCAATACCCCACCCAAAACCCCTACGGGTGCGACAAACTACCCGCCAAGTACCCGAAGCGAAGCAACCCCCCTCACCAACGTGAGTAGGCCACTCGGCACTTCGAGATACCCGGTAGTTTGTGCACCCCCTCCATGGGTCTATCCTAGGAGCAAAAACAGTAAAAAAAATTATACAATGATGGCTACAACCCCGACCCGGTTGTGCGGCCATACAAATAATATTACATCAATTTACATATTACAATGAATGAAAGAAAAAGAAACACTCATCTCACATCCACCCCGGCTATTCACCCGCGACAATCCAACGCATTCATATACACATACCATCATCAAACACAGATCACAGATATGTATAACCCCGACTAATCGACATATAGCGATTAGCCGACGTTCAATACATATAAACATCATAGATATAACCCTTATAGTCAAAGTGTAGTGAAGTTCGATAAAAATACGGATTTATAGGCCCCCAAAAACAAACTTCTATTCTGGAAAATCTGGGCACATATAAACCAGCTTAAAAATCCCAAAACCATGCCAGAAGAACACTGCACTAAACTCGACCCAGAGACGAGCCAACTCAGCCGCGGTTGCGCGGCAATAGCAAGCTATTACCGCAGAACCGCGGTTCTTTGGTCGATTCACTACACCGGGTTTGGTGGCTTTCTTCACAAAACCCTGAGATGATTTTTGGAGTATGACAAATTTTATTTTGAGCAGGAAAAAATTTAACAGAAAGTTAGGGATTTGAAAATTCGGTTTTGCGATTTTTCCGATTCGAACTTTCATACACTTTACTACCTAGCTAGTTTATGTTTAGTTAGGCTCTGATACCACTGTAAGTCCACGTTGCCCATCCCGGTACTTGCGGAGAGGCGGAAAATGGAATAAAAATCAAATTTTTATCAACTTAGGCAATATGGACTAGACAAAGAAGGATCTTTGCTAAACAAAAACAAGCTAAAGCTAACTAGAAACTAGCTAAGTGTTACAAAGGTTATACCTTGTGGTTTATGTCCTTCTCTCCTTGCTCCTTGGAGTAGTGGAAAGATGTCACCTTTGTCGTCTTCTCACGTCGAAGAAAGATCCACCTGAAAGCCTCAACCTTTGGCTTCAACTCCAAGCTAAAAGTAACTAGGGTGCAAGAAATGCTAATCCTTAAACCCTAGATGAGAGTAGAGATTATCAAGAAGAGGTTTTTCTCAAGCTCAAGTGTTTCTCAACACATGAGAGGGGAGAGCTTGAGGGAGAGGAAGAACAAGAGAGAGAAAGGAAATAATAGAATGAGAGAAAATATGAAGCATTCTCTCATATATGTGTGAATTATTGTAATTAGATAATTAGCTAGATAATTGTTATGGTTAATCAAGACATGACCATTATCATTTCATTTTTAATGCAATTTGCAAGGATCAAAGAGCATCTTCCAAATGAAATGATGATGGTCAAAGTGTCAACCTAGGTCAACAAGTTAAGGAGGTCAAATGGTCAACAACCATAACCATGCACAATTATTTAAACTAATATCAATTAACCATAATACACACATAAGCATTAGGGTTAATAAAATGACAATAGTCATTAACCCTAATCAAAGTCCTCTCCCTCTGTCTCAAACAACTGTGCATACGCACCCGTATTCGTGATCCGAGGAACACGAATACAAAGAGATAAAACCAATCTCAAATCATATACTAGGATCCGGCTTAAACCAAAGCCTGCTAGTATAAGTTGTCCGGACAGCAAACGTGCACAAGTGCGCGGATGTGAACGAACCCTGTCGCAAAACCATGCGACCTCTACTCATTTTGCCTAAAGGCGAATAGCTCTCTGTGTGGGACTCTAAAGAATCGACACTACGTTGGCAGTGGGTTTAACCACAGACCGCAAGCGGCACTAGCTGTACGTAACGGTCCCCAGGTAGATGTCGATAAGAAGACTGACGAGGTGAACCCCATCTGAACTCCTACTGAGCCTGTATGTGACAGTCTCCGTACAGTCCGGTCTGTTCGTCTGATACATCGCATGGCGGGCCAGGGGGGCGGTGAACGTCAGTCCCCTAATAGCAGTACAAGTCGTGTCGGAGTGTAGCCCAGAACACCCTGAGATAACACTGGAAACCTACCAGTATATCTCACTTGCCCTGGCCAGGGACTACTCGTGTAATGGCTCTCCTGGACACAGCGCGATGTCAACCCCCAATACCGGGAGAGACGAATCCTGTCTAACCGTCACTGCCTCCAAGTGCTTCGGGACTGCACCCAAAAACTACCTGTTTTCACGACTCCTTTGAGCCGTGGTAGGGTAGTAATCAAAGTGCAGTGGGAACACACTCGAGGCGAAGTGACAGTGTCAAGTCAACGGACTAAGCTGTACTCATGTCACCTAGGAATTGATAATTGACAATAGGTATAATACCAACCAACAGTTCCCGATGAGTCCTGTCCAGTGTACTCGTAACCTAACGAGCACCCGCATACTATCTCAAGTACGACGTACTGACGGCTGTAGGACAGACCGTCTCCCACGCTGGGATGAGAAGCGCATACGCTAGTCTATTTCGGAGTATCGATGCCCTTTCTCGATAGTCCAACGACCAGGGACCTGTATAAGGATGTGCTTATGGATTACCCAGCCCCCATGAGTGTGAGCGCCATCATAACGCTGGTAATCAAGCAAAGATCCTAAGGGCTCTACTAATATGTATATAAGCGATATGCTAAAAGAAACACATGCACATATTGAAGTAGAGACAAACCAAGTAGCATACTACCATTTCGAGCAAGATTGTATATATAACTGTGAATATCCCAAGCTTCCATGAAGTAATATACATACTAGTATGATACAGTAATGGCCTCTATGGCATATACTCTAACAGATACCGGATCAGGATCCTACATATGTAATCTGTTACATGGGCTACAGAAAGGTAGAGAACTAAGAATGGGTGATAAGTTTTAAAAGTTAGAAATGGTGCAATTGTTGCAGCCAAGGTGTTGGTGGTTATCACCGTATATTATCAAGTACATTGATTCCGAACGAATATTATTAGATACCGAATCTGATATACAACATCATATCAGTCACTTTATTTAGTAAAGATGGATATAATTTTTTATTGTTGGATAATGTTTTGAACATTTCCTATATCAAGAGTTGATCGGATCAGGCACGTTATCTAAAGGCATATACGTTCTAAATCAAACCACGGTTCTCAACGTACAGAACGCACACAAGAAGAAGAGTTCAGAAATGAACGAATCCTTCTTGAGGCATTGTAGACTAGGTCATATCAATACGACCCGACTAGCTAAGTTACATAAAGATGCATATTTAAATCAGTTTGAATTTACATCTTGTGAAACTTGCCAGTCATGTCACAAAGATAAGATGACCATACCTCCGTTTATTGGAAACAGAGAAAGAGTTAATGAACTCTTGAAATTGATACATGATGATGTATATAGGTCCTCTGTCTACACATGCCAGGACTGGTTCTTTGTACTTCATTACATTCACTGATGATCTCTGAAGATTCGGACATATGTTCCTGTTGAAACACATGTCTGAAGCTTTTGAGAAATTCAAAGAATGTAAGTTAGAAGTAGAGAACCAAAAAGGGAATAAGTATTATGTCCTTTGATGTGATCAGGGAAGAGAATACTTGAGCACGGATTTCCTAGACTATTCTAACGGAGAATGAGATTCTCTCTCAGCATTACTCCTCCGTATACACCACAGCACGTCGGTGTATTGGGGCGGAGCAATCGCACCCTATTAGATATGGTGTGCTCTATGATGAGTACTACTGAGTTACCTATTTCCTTTTGGGAGTTATGCACTTGAGAAGCCGCATACCTATTGAATTGGGTTCCAACCAAATCAGGTGCCTACCACTCCATATGCGATATGGTATGGGAAGAGCCAGTGTCTTAAGTAAGTTAAGATTTAGGGTTGTCTGGCCTATGTCTAAAAGCAAAATCTGGACAAGCTCGAGGCAAGGTCAGTTATATGGAAGTTTGTTGGATATCCCAAGCATTCGCAAGGGAATATCTTCTACCGCACCGAGGAACAAAAGGCGTTTTCTTTCTCGGCATGCCACCTTTTTTTAAAAAAGGAATTTATTTTGGAAAGAAATTTTTAGTCATGAGGTAGAACTGGAAGAAGTTCCAACTATACAAACTACAGCTCAAGATTTGGTAGAACCGGACGATTCAATAGCTCCCGATGAACCTCGGGCTCTCCGCCGATCTGGTAGGGTTCTTCATCCTCCTGAGAAATACTTTGGTTTTCTCTATGAAAGTGGGAGCGAGGATTGCATCATGAAATGATGACCCAACTAGTTTCGAGCAGGCCATCAGGAGCGGGGACTTTGTGAGAATGGCTGGATGCTAAGCGATCTGAGATGGAATCCATATAGACCAACAAAGTATGGACTTTGGTTTCTTTATCTGAAGGGTTAAATCCCCGTCAGGAGCAAGTATATCTTGAGAAGATTACTTGGTGTAAATTGAAAAGTTGAGACTTTCAAAGCTAGACTTATTGTAAAAAGTTCTCGTCATCGACCAGGTGTGGATAATGATGAAACCTTTTCTACTGCCTATGCTTAAGTCCATCCGGATCCTACTTGCCATTGCTACATACCATGACTACGATATCCGGCGGTTGGGTGTCATGACTGCTTTTCTAAATAGTGATTTAGAAGAGAGCGTATATAAGTACACAACCAGAGGGCTTCGTAAACAGTGGGAGCAGCGAAAACGTGTGCAAGTTGCTTTACGGGTTAAAGCAGGAATCGCAGAGTTGGAAAATCTGTTTTGATGTGGTAGTCAAAGCGTTTGACTTCATCAAAATAGAAGATGAACCTTGTATATACAAAAAGGTAGTAGAGAGTAAGGTGTTCTTCCTTGTATTGTACATGGATGACATACTCTTGATAGGAAAAGAGTTTCCTAAGCTACGCTCGGTCAATCTCATCTTATCACATTGATTCACCGTTTAAGAATAAGGTGATAACTCTTAAATCCTAGGTTTTGGATCTATGTGATAGATCTAGGTGGATGTTAGGTTTCTCACTAGGTGTAGTGAGATGGTATCAATCGATCCTGGGGAGAATCACTGGATAGCTTCCAAGGTGGTAAAGTCGACTGAATGTCAGTCACAGGCATTGTCTTTACCCTCAGAAGGGGGACTGTATGTTGGAAGAGTTCCAAGCTAGATATCGTGGCAAAATAAACGATAAAGGCTGGATACATAGCTACCAACGATGCTATAAAGAGGAAGTCTGGGTGTATATTAGTTCAAGAGATGAACTTCGTTCCTACCGTTGTGTGACAATGGAGTTGTGGTTTTGGCCTAGGAACCCCCGTCCTATCAGTGACCCAGACATATTCTAAGGCAGTATCACCTGATCATGGAGACAGTTTGATCTCCAGGGAGATTAAGGTTAAGGAGAGAAGACTTAGAGGTTAACACGGCGGATCCACTCACAAAGGCCTTTTCCCAATAGAGACTTTTATGGGATGGTTAAGTATGAGATACTACAACCACTTGTTGGGTATGGGATACTACAATATATGGCCCTAGTGCAAGTGGGAGATTGTTAGTTATGTGTATGCCCTAAAGGTCATTACTGTACATGCGATGCTTGGACATACATAGGGAGGACTTTCTTGCTCGACAAGATCGTATGCTATCTGGTTGCGCTTTATCTAAACATGTATACTTATTGTCTCTCTATTACGTGTTGATAAAGCCCTTAGGATGAGTACTTGACTACAAGGATTATGATGCAGATAATACTAGTGGGTACAAAGTAGTCGGTAAGTACATCCTTCGAATGTTCCTAGTCGTGGGTGTATCGAAACAGGGCATCGATATACCAGAGTAGACTAGCGTGTACGCTTCTCGACCCATGTAGATGTGTGATGGATGATCCCATATCCATTGGTGTTTGACATCAGAGATGGTATACGGATGCTCGGTAGAGACGGGTACACAGAACAGACTCGCCGAGAACTCCTAGATTGTATTATACCTCACGTCAGATGGCAGTTCTCTGGTGACACTGGTACAGGTTAGTCTGTAGACCCGAGATCGTCATAGAGTCTTATGTGATTCCCACCGTGCTTTGATTTACACCATACCACATTCAAGAGAATGTGCAAAACTATGGCTTTTGGGTACAGTCCCCAATCACATGGAGGCAATAAGCGATAGGAGGGGTTTCGTCTCTCCCGGTATTGGGGTTGATGTTGCGCTGTGCCCGATTGGCTACAACAGGAAGTCCCTTGCCAGGGCTGCTTCAGAGATATACTGGTAAGTGTTATGAGTAGTTTCTCGACCCGTTATAAGCCTCACATCGGCACGACTTATTTAGTTACTGGGGTCTGACGTTACCACGCCTAAACGAGATATGCGACATATCAGACGAAGAGACCGGACTGTACGGTAGTGTTACTGAGTGGATTTGCAAGAGTATGAGCAGGCTTGCTTTTTTATATTCTGATCGCTCAATACTCGCATGGCCGTTACGTTTAGCAGACCGCTTGCGACTTGTGGGTGATTGATATGATCATCACCTACTGCCAGCGTATTGACGAGTCTTTAGAGTCCTACACAGAGGTTTCCTGGCTCATGTGAAACGGAGTAGGAGCACATATGTGATATGTGCAGGACCTAGATTAATACGATATGTGATACCGTATTATATTCTCGCGATATATGACATCGGTCGGTTATATGTGATATAGCCGGGTTATCGGATCAAGTGTTGATTCTATAAGTTGTTACATTTGATATTAGTCGGTTATATATGATATAGCCAGATTATTAAATCAGGTGTTGATTTAATAATTTAATGTATAAATATATATTTGATTTATTAAGTTACATTAACTAATACTTGCTAACTTATGATTTCTTTTCTCACCTGATGTGTACATTGTAAATATGTGATATGTATATTTGTGTACATGTTTGTGTCATGCTAGGTTACATATGCAACATATATGTATGAGACTAATACCGTGCTAGGGTTTATGTTATGATTAATACTTATCATTAAGCAAATTACAAATTAATGGATAATCTCATGGCTTGGAGTTTAGTGGAAACTTGTAGAGCTTTGACTTAGTCCACTTGTTTGTTATTGCTTAAGATATTTGTTAACCCAACATTAACCCTTGACCTTGGTTTATTCTCTACATGAGTTAGGCATGAGATATTAACTCACCATGGTTGCATTTATAACCTCATGAATTCATTCATCACTTCATCACTTGCTTCATCTTCTTCTTCCTCTTGAGTTTGCTATCTAGTTTGTGATCAAGTGATAATTTTTAGTGAGAAAAATAAATCTAAAGTGAGCCTACTTCCTGCTTCATCATCCTCTACTACTTGCCATTTAGTATAGGGTGTTTGCTTCACTAATTCTATAATTAGTGAATAGGTAGGTTGGGTTAGTGTCTCCTCGACGTAGATCATCTTCGGCCTCGAAGACTTCGATGCAAGCTTGTTCATTTCTTCATGGGAGCTTCTCTAGAGTCCGGGAGTTCATGATCGCGGTGAAGGGACTACTACATGGAGCTATTGAAGTGAAAGACCGGTCTACAAAGGTTGTATTCCTTGTTCTCTTTAGTTGCAAAGTTGTTTGCGTTTCATTTCGTCAGATTTTCTAGTATACGATTCTAGGTTAGGGTTAGCTAGTATGGCTAAAATTTTAATTTGGCATGGAAGATGCCTCCCGAAACCTTGCTGCCGTGCTAGGCAACCCTGCACAAGGGATAAATATAATCCATTACTTGATCTCTACATCATCTAACTGATCACTTCTAGCAATCTTGATCTCTTAGTTACACTCTTGTGAAGAGTTTGTAGCTTGTTCGATAGCTCTCGAGTGGATCGTCTTAGATTTAGAGGTGGCCAGAGATTGAGCTCTTTGCAATCATCAAGGAGCTTAGGAGTTGCAACAAGGAGAAGACCCGAAGGACCGGTTTCTTAGGTACAACACACTTTCATAGTAGATTAGATCTCTTGATAAGTTTGCTTGTTAAGGTTTAAGCACTAATCTTGGGTTATGTGGGTGTTGCTTGCAAACAATTATTGTTTATCGCTTCCGCCTCCTCACAAGTGTTGTGAGGGTGTGCAACATCTACTAACATGGTATTAGAGTATGTCTTAAACCTTAAATAGCTTGTAGCAACATTAGAATTTGGCTGTTTTTTCTCGTGCAAAAACTGCCGAAAAAAAAGTTTTGAAAATCGAAGTTTTGAGTTGTTTGCACACCTCGCGGGCTCACGGTTTGAACCGAGAAGCCGCGGGCTGGAGCGCACATACCCTGGGGACACCCCGGGGGGACCAGAGGCCGGACCCAAACTCCAAGACCACTTCAAGGTGGCCTTGGGGTGGGTGACCCGAGAGCACCCCAACAGGGTGCTCTTGGGTCTGCACACCGTTTGGGGCGACCTCGAGGTGGCCCCCGGGAGTGGGTACCCTCCCGAGGCCCTCCATTCGACCTTTAACATGTTGTTCATCGTCTCCACGAAGTTCGGGCGGGTTTCGAGTTTGTTTCGACTCCCAGATTGGCTCAAAAGATCGGTTTTTAAAAGGTTGCTCACTAGATTTTTTCAAGAGTTGGAAAATGGTTTAGTTTGCTAATCTCGTGCGGACTTCTAATGTCCCGGTTACCTTATAAGCTTAGTGATGTGTATGTGTGCTATGGAAACGTCGACTAATTGCTATATTCCAATTAGTCGGGGTTGCACACATCGGTATTGGTATCATGCGATGGTATATGTATAAGAATATGTTGGATCGTCGTGATGAATGGCCGGGGATGTGAGAAGAGTGTTTTTCTTTCTTTCATGTAATTTTTAAAAAGAAATGTAATATTATTTTGCGGGGCACATCGGGATTGAGGTTGTAGCCACCGTTGTATATTTTCTTTTTACTGTTTTTGCTCGTAGGATAGACCCAAGGTGGGGTGCACAAACTTTCGGGTTCTCGAAGTGCCGAGTGGCATACTCACTTTGTTGAGAGAGGTTGCTTCACTTCGGGAATTTGGCGAGTAGTTTGCCACACCCGTAAGGGTCTAGGGTGGGGTTTGTCTCTTCATCACGACCGTGAAAACCGTCTTTCATTAAGGGCTTAAATGAAGTACGGAATTCCTAGTATATCTAATGTATTCATCTGTGATCTTGAATGTTTATAAATGCGTGCGAAGAATGGCTATTTATATATGAGATATGTAATAAACGTTGCTTATGTTTTGCACCCGCGTTAGTCCAGCCCCTGCTCTGACGTTAGTTAAGTAACTTAACGGTGCATGACGGGGCCCCGTGGCGAATGCGGATGGCATAAGCGTACGTTCTATTTTCGTTTCTTTTCTATGATGTTTAGGAAACGTAAATGATGGGACAACATTAATGTGATTAATGTTAAGTAAAAGAAACTTAAAGATGTTGTAGAATCAAACTTTTTAAAATGGGAAACTCTAGTTTTTGCTTTGCATAGTGGTATTCCTTGATGAATATCCAGCACCTCATTCGATCAGGAAAGGGACGAGATCCCTTCACCGGGATTGACCCCTTTAGCAAAACCAGCAAATGTTACAAAGCACTCGATTGTTTTTATAGTTGATCTAACTTTTGCTTTACATCGTGGTATTCATAAATATCCAGCACCTTATTCGATAAGGAAATAGTCGAGATCCCTTCACCGGGAGTGCTCTTTAGCAAAATTAGAAAGATACTACAAAACCATTCGACTTTTAAAACTGGAGCTTAAACCACTCCTTTCGCTAGATTCTACAATAATATCAAGTTCAAAACGTTAGTGGATTTTCATAAAAACCATCCGTTGCCCTCCACCATTTTAGGAAGCAGAGTACATAGTATTCGTGCCACATTTATTGACTATAGTTAAGGCGTGGTGTACGGTAGCTAAGTGATGTCTTTCTATAAAGCATTTGATACGATCGATTAGGACATTCGTATGACTTTATTGACCATAGTTAAGGGTCATAAGGGTGGGTCTAAATTAATCACGAAATGGCGGGTAGAACTTGACTAGTGCTTGTGATTTGTTGACCATAGTTAAGGTCATAAGACACTAGGGGTAAAAACCATATCGGGAATTTCAAGAGTAGAAATTTGCAATGAGATTGCATACCTTCTATTTAATAGTTGGATCCCGATCCCACTGTGAGTAAAAGTTACACCCGGGAGAGTTTTGCACTTTACAATTAGCTAATCCAGTAGGTGTCTAGAAAGGTGTCAACGGGGTTGCGCCTCTTGGAAAATGAGGTTTATTTTTATTAGGTCCGTGCGAAAGTACGGGGAACCTCTCTCGGAGTACCGACACTGGCCTGGCCGACCGGTTAGCGAACTTGTAGATTGCAATTAATCCTGGCTAATTTTCTTTTTAAGGTTTGAAGGAAAATTTGATAAAAAGCAGCGGAACACATCGATTAGATAAGATTAATAACCAATCTAATTATGCAAGAGCAATCGCTGAGTGTCTTCTTTTCTCTCTCCTAATGGCAGATACCTATGACGGGACTTAAGCTTTTATTAGAAAAGATTAAACTCACGGGACCGAATTACAAAGATTGGCTAAGGAACGTAAATATTGCCCTGACCTATGATAAGGTCGGATACGTCCTGACTGCTCCATCCCCTCCTAGCCCAGGCCTTGATTCTTCAGTTGCGGATAAAGAAATCCTCAAGACATGAGATATAGACTGCGCAACAGCCAAGTTCCTCACGCTTGCTTCTATGAACAATGAACATCATAAAAAGCACGAGAAGATGGATGTAGAATCCATCTTTCTCCATACAAAGGATTTGTATGGAGAGCAATATTGCACTCTCCGATACGAGGAATCTCGAAAGTTGTTTCAGATACCTATGGCTCCCGGCACGTCTGTAGGTGACCATGTATTGAAAATGATTGGACATATCGAAGAACTTGTGGACCTGGGTTGGACCATGGAGAACGAACAATATATTGATATTGTTTTACAGTCCCTTCCCCCTGCCTTTGCTCAGTTGATTGTAAACTTCAACATGCACAACATGGAGAATTCCTTACCTGAACTCCCTAATATGTTGAGGAGTGCAGAGAGCACGCTAAAGGTAGAGAAAACTCCCGCTTTAATTGCTGGGCCATCTTCCTCCTCCGTCCCGAAAGCCAAGGCCAAGGGAAAGAGGAAGAAGAAACCCATCAAGTCGAGAGGCGGAGTGAAAAAGGCATCGGGAAAGGACAAGATAGGGGCTGCTGTGACAGGACGAGGGGAATGGTTCCACTGCCACCGGACTGGGAACTGGAGGAGAAACTGCATTGGATACCTGGCTGGCCTCAAGAAGAAGAAGCATGGTGATGCTTCCACTTCAGGTGTGTTTGCAACAGAAAACTGTTTTTCAATTAACTCTGCTTCGTGGGTATTAGATACCGGGTCAGGATCTCACATATGAAATTGTGTGCAGGAGCTGAGAATTATCATTTTTTTGAAGAAAGGTGATCACACTCTCTGGGTTGGGAATGGTTCCTCAGTACATGCTACAGCAGTGGGAGAGTATCACCTTGGTTTGCCGTCGGGCTGTGTATTGGTTTTGAACCCATATTATTTTGTACCTTCCATATTATGTAATATTATATCTGTATCGTTGTTGGACAATGTTGGATATAATTTTGTATTACAATATAATGTTATGAACATTAATCTTAATCAAGAGTTGATTGGGTCTGGTATATTAATTAACGGGATATACATCCTAAACCAGCATACAGTTTTCAATATGCAACACACAAACAAAAGAAAGGATTCAGACAAAAATGAAGCTTTCATTTGGCATTGTAGACTTGGTCATATTAACGAAACAAGACTAACTAAGCTATATAAAGATGGATTTTTAAACCCGTTTGAATATAAATCTTATGCGACTTGCCGGTCTTGTATCAAAGGTAAAATGAGCAAAACTTCGTTTACTGGACATGGATAGAGAGCTACTGAACTCTTAAGCCTCAAAGAGAGTGATGTATGTGGACCGATGTCCACACATGCGAGAGGTGGTTTTTCGTACTTCATAACTTTCACTGATGATTTCTCAAGATTCGGGCACGTGTTCTTGTTGAAACATAAGTCCGAAGCCTTCGAAAAATTCAAGTAGAATAAATCTGAAGTAGAAAAACAAACAGGCTTGAGTATCAAGAAACTTCGATCAGATCGAGGAGGTGAGTACCTAAGCTCATAGTTTCTAGATTTCCTAAAAGAGAATGGGATTCTCTCTCAGCCCACTCCTCCATACACAACACAGCACAATGGTGTGTCAGAACGCAGAAATCATACCATATTAGATATGGTACGATCTATGATGAGTGATGCCGAGCTACCAATATCATTCTGGGGCACGCATTGGAGACTGCGATGTATATATTGAATAGGGTTCCGACTAAAACCGTGTCTACCACTCCATATGAGATATGGTATGGGAAGATGCCATCTCTTAAAAGAGTTAGGATATGGGGTTGTCCGGTTTTTGTGAAAAAGCAGAATCCGGACAAACTCGAGATACGATCGGTTTTATGTAAATTTGTTGGATATCCAAAACACTCGTATGGATATATTTTCTATCACAAGGAGGAACAAAGGGTGTTTGTTTCTAAGTATGCCACATTTTTAGAAAATGAATTTTTTACAAATGATAATGTTGGCAACGTGGTAGAACTGGAAGAAATTCCAGATACACAAACAATTACCGATGATTTGGTTGAAACCGAGCTTTCAGTAGAACCTGACGAACTTCAACCACTCCGTAGATCTAGTAGGACATCTCGCCCACCTGATAGATACTACAGTTTTCTAATTGACGGTGATAAAGAAGATTGCATCTTGTATGATGATGATCCTACTAGTTTTCAGCAAGTTATCATGAGTGGTGACTCAGTGAAGTGGCTGGATGCCATGAGATCCGAAATGGAACCATGCACACCAACAAAGTATGGACTTTGGAGGTTGCACCATCTGGAGTAAAACCCATAGGGTGCAAATGGATCTTTAAGAGAAAGATCGGTGTGGATGGTCAGGTGGAGACCTATAAAGCTAGGATGGTCGCAAAAGGATTTCGTCAAAGACCAGGCTTCGACTATGATGAAACCTTTTCACCAGTCGCGATGCTCAAATCCATTCGGATCCTGCTTGCTATAGTTGCTCACTATGACTAAGAGATCTGGCAGATGGATGTTAAAATGTCATTTCTAAATGGTGATTTAGAAGAATGCGTTTTTATGGATCAGACAGAAGGCTTCATTGACAGTGGGAGCAGCGAAAAAGCATGCAGGTTGCTTAAATCCATCTATGGATTAAAGCAGGCATCACGGAGTTAGAACATATGCTTTGATGATACAATCAAAGAGTTTGGTTTTGTCAAAAATGTAGATGAACCATGTATTTATAAAAGGATTGTAGAGAGTACTGTTACATTCCACGTATTGTTCGTGGACGACATTCTCTTGATAGGAAATGATGTTCCTATGCTACAATCGGTCAAACTATTCTTATCACAGAGATTCTCCATGAAAGACCTGGGTGATGCCTTGTACATTCTGGGGATTATGATCTATAGAGATAGAACTAAGAAATTATTGGGATTGTCCCAATCGAGATACATTAACACCATACTAAGGAGGTTTAGTATGGAATATTCCAAGCGAGGTAATTTACCCGTTTGTCACGGGATCACCCTCTCCAAAGAGATGTCTCTAAAGACTGATGAGTTGAGGGCTCGCATGAGCATTATACCCTATGCTTCGGCGGTAGGATCTATAATGTATGCGATGCTGTGTACTCGCCCAGATGTAGCTTATGCACTGAGTGCAGTAAACAGGTATCAATCCAACCCAGGGGAGAAACACTGGACTGCTGTGAAGAACATTCTGAAGTACTTGAGAAGAACTAAAGAAATGTTCTTAGTGTATGGTAACGGAGATCTCCAATTGGAGGGCTTTACCGACTCCAGCTTCCAGAGAGACAAGGTTGATAGTAAGTCCATCTCAGGGTTTATATTTACCCTAAATGGAGGGGCGGTATGTTGTAAGAGTTCCAAGCAAGATACGGTCGCTGACTCCACGATGGAAGCTGAGTATATTGCTGCTAATGAAGCCGCAAAAGAGGCAGTCTGGATGAGGAAGTTCATTTCTGAACTTCAAGTGGTTCCATCAATTGCTAATCCAATACCTCTGTATTTAGATAACAATGGAGCCATGGCTTTGGCAAACGAACCGAGGTCCCATCAGAAATCCAGACATATCTTGAGGCGGTATCACCTCATCAGGGAGATAGTGGATCGCCAGGACATCGAGGTACGGAGAGTAGACACGAAAGACAACACAGCAGATCGATTCACCAAGGCCATCCCTCAAGTCCAGTTTGAGAAACTGTTCGAGCTGTTGGGCGTGGGATACGCCGACAACTGGTTCTAGTGTAGACAATGTGTACTTATTGCATCAACTACAGACCTTAGTGCAAGTAGGAGATTGTTAGATATGTATGCCCTAGAGGCCTGTATTGTATATGATGCTAGGCATGTATATGTACAGAAACAATATTTGCTCGAAATGATCGTATGCTATCTGGTTTATCTTCATCTTAACATATGATGTGTTGTATTTCATATCTTTATATACATGTTGATGAAGCCCTTAGGATTATGCTTGACTACCGGGATTATGATGTAGATCATACTAGTGGGGCCTAGGCTGTCTATAAGCATATCCTTTAATTGTTCCTAGTCAGGGGTATATCGAGACAGGGCATCGATATTACCAGAGTAGACTAGTGTGTACGTTTCTTGACCCTAGGGGCGATGGTTGATCCCATAACCATTGGTGTTTGACATTAAAGATTGTACACAGGTGCTCATTGGAGAATGGGTACACCGAATAGGACTCGCCGAGAACTCTTAGATGGTATATATACCTATTGTCAGATAGCATTTCTCTGGCGACACTTGTATAGGTTAGTCTGTAGACCCGAGATCGTCATAGTATCTTGTGTGATTCCCATTGCGCTATGATTTTCTCCCTATCACGGATCTGCCGAGTTGTGCAAATAGGTGGATTTTGGGTATAGTCCCGAATCGCATGGATGCAGTGAGCGATAGGAGGGGTTTCATCTCTCCCGGTATAGGGAGTTGATGTCGTGCTATTCTTGATCGGCCATAACAGCAAATCCCTGGCCAGGGTTCTCGAGATTTACTGATAAGTGTTATCAGTGGTTTCCCGAACCGTTATGGGCGGGTAATCAGCATGACTTATAAAGTTACTGGGGTCTGACATTTACCACCCCTAGACTTCATATGCGACGTATCAGAAGAAGAGACCGGACTGTACGGTAAGTGTTGCTTATAGGCTCGTTATGGTTGTGATGAGTTCGCTCGTCGGCCACCTTTTCATCAAGTACCTGGGTAGCCATTACGCACAGCTAGTGCCGCTGACGTGCTTGTGGTTTAACCCACTTCCAGCATACTGACGAGTCTTTAGAGTCCCACACAGAGAGTTTCCTGGTTCATGCAAAAGATGTAGAGGCCGTAAGTTGTTACGGCAGGGTTTCGATCATGTTCGTGTAAGTGTTACAGGAATAATGATTGGAAGGATAATACTGGTAGGCTTTGGTTTATGCCGGAAACCAGTATTATATTATTGGATTATTTGTATTCTTATTTTTCAGAATTCGAATATGATTATACTTACATGGTATAAAAAAGTAGTTCATGAGACCTCTCCCAGCAAGAAAATGGATGCGCTACCGCGCAACTTCGCGCTAGGCGGTGAGGGGTATTTAATTGTACAAGAATACATTCTAGAAGAAGACACCTCATAAATGGATTTTCATTTTGAGAAAATGGAATGATGAGGTAGAATTTGGAGAAAGTCTTAGCATGGTTGAAGGCATGGCTCAAATCATTTTATATTCATTTGGGTTTACTATTGAGGCATGGTACATTATTTTTGTGAAAAAATAATGGATGCTTCAATTATTGTTTTAAGCCATATCTTTTGTTATGCTTCATTTTTTCATTCATTCATCACATATACATTCTCTCTCTTAATTCTTTCCTTCCTCTACCTCTTGACCTAAACCTTCACATGAGTTGTGAATCATAGGTCAAGGGACAAATATAATCCATTACTTGATCTCTACATCATATAAGTGATCACTTCTAGTAATCTTGATCTCTTAGTTAAACTCTTGTGAAGAGTTTGTAGCTTGTTCGATAGCTCTCGCGTGGATTGTGTTGGATCTAGAGGTGGCTGGAGATCGAGCTCTTTGCAACCATCAAGGAGCCTAGGAGTTGCAACAAGGAGAAGACCCGTAGGACCGGTTCCTTAGGTATAGCATATTTCATAGTAGATTAGATCTCTTGATAAGTTTGCTTGTTAAGGTTTAAGCACTAATCTTAGGTTATGTGAGTATTGCATGCAAGAAAATTATTGTTTATCGCTTCCGCCTCTTCACAAGTGTTGTGAGGGTGTGCAACATCCACTAACACTTGGTAGCTGTTGTTGTCTGAAAACTCCATAAGATGTAGGTGATCTTCCTACGATCCTCCGAAATCTAGCATACACGCTCTTAGCATATCTTCTAAGATCTGAATAATTCGCTCAGACTGACCATCTGTTTGTGGATGATAAGCTGTGCTGAAATTCAGACTTTTTCCCAAGCTTGCTTGCAGACTTTGCCAAAATTGTGATCGGAACCTAGTGTCATGATCGGAGACAATGCAGACCGGTACTCCATGAAGTCTCACGATTTCTTGTATGAGTTCATAGGTATCAGAGATAGTACATATTGATGAGTTTAAATCTTATTTAGATTCTTACCTCCATGTACTTCTTTGCTAGAGTCTCGGTAGATTGGCCAACTCGAAATTGGATGAAGTGAGCCGACTTTGTGAGTCGATCCACAATAACTCATACCGCATCGTTACCTTTTGTGCTGCGTGGAAGTGCAGTCACAAAATCCATTGTGATGTGTTGCTACTTTCATTCTGTGATAGGTACTGGTTGAACTAATCTAGCAGTTCTGTGATGTTCAGCCTTTACTTGTTGATACACCAAGCATTTAGCAACGCTTCTGGCTACTTCACGCTTCATTCCATGCTACCAGTAATTTTGAAACACATCTTTGTACAACTTTGTACCTTCAGGGTGTACTGAGTAGGGAGAGCTGTGAGCTTTTTTCATTAACTCGTCCGCAGCAGAACCTTTTGGTACACACAGTCTACTGTCGTATCTCAAAGATCTTTCTTCATGGATGATGAAATCTGTTCAAAGTCCACTTTCCACTTGTTCTTCGATCTTTTGCAACTTAGCATCACTTACTTGAGCTGCTTTGATTTTATTGATAATGGTAGATTGAACTTGTAAGTTCATCAAACTTGAAGCGTTACCTGGCATGATGTAACATTTTAGAAAATATAAAATATTATTTTTTGAATTTAATATTAAAATAATATATTTCCTGAAAACTGCCCGATTTGTGAAATTGGGGTTTTTGAAGAAGGGTATAAATATATACCTACAATCGTGAAATAAATGGAGATTAAAATGATTTATTCATTTCAAAATATATTTAAAGGATTTGGCATTTTTAAAATTTATTATATGCAGTTTGGATAAAAACCCGATTAGTGCACTGCTAATCGCGATTAAGCCAAATCTGTGTTTCTACAGTTTTTATGGTTAGTGCACCATGACATGTTTCTTTTGGTTACATGTTCATTTGTGTTGTTTTATGTTATGGTTTTATTGTGGTGAGAGAAGAAAGAATGAGAGGAATGATTGAGGAGAGAGTGGGGGGACATAATGATGAGGGGTAAGCATGCTTGGAGAGAGAGTGGGAATAATTAAGAGAGAGAGGAGGGTTGCCTCATTGTTTTCCACCACCGTTTTCTTCTCCTTCTTCTTCCTCATCTCCCTCTACATTCAACCCCATGACCCATCTCAAAAACCTTGCCAAAACCCTATACCCCTTTCATAAAAAACGATCACCTCTTCATTCTCTACATAATGGACCAAGCAAAGTGGGATTTTGATGACATTGAGAAGCTAGGGTTTTTTTGAGTGGCCTAAATGAGGTATAATTTCTACCATTTAGTTAGTTTCAATTTTCTTTCTATTCTAGTTTTAGTTTAGAATTGGTTTAGTGGTCATTTGTGAAGTTAGAAAATTCTAGTGAGAGTATGGGTGACTTGTGGGCTTGTGAGCTGTAGTGAGGGTGTGCAAGACCCTAGAGATCAATTGGTGGATCTAGAATAGAGAATACAAACTTAGAATTGTGCCCATGTCTGTTTTGTTGCATTTGGTGTGCATACCGTGAATCTGGAGCAACCCAGGGAATTTCTAAGTTCAGCAAACAAGTTCAGAGGGCTAATTACTACACTAGGAGACCACCCTGACGAAACGAACCCAATCCTTGCAACCAGAACCTAGCTCACCGGATTTTGAGGCCTTGTGGCCAGCCGAATTTTTGGTCCAGGTTGCTTCTGTAGGTCATATACCCTATATACATCATCCCAGTATTGTTTGTTCATCCTAATTTCACCTGAGTCAAAATCTGGGAGCACTTTGGTGTGGTTTTTAGTTATGTTTTCCATATTTTGAATGCTAAGTATTACTATTTGGATTTGAATTTGGTTATTGGATGTTTGTACGTCAACATCAAGGGTTGTTTGATTGTTTTGCACGCGTAGGCCATAGGTTCTAACCTATGAGCATGCCGTGTGCCGTATCGGTTTTCCGGATTCGATTTTAATACCGATTGCGACTGTGTATTATTGTAGGTACCTTCACATAGATTCCGAGGCGACGGAGCGTGGCATCATCGACTTCGGCAAGCAAGAAGCAAAGTGAGTAGATCTATATCTACGGGGGAAATCGGGTGGATGGCGTATAGCACCCCCGCAAACTTTGATGGAAATCGATTTATATATATAGATTATGGTTAAGGGAACCTTTAATAAAAAACTATAGATAGAGTTAAAAGATAGTTAGATAAACCATATTAGGAACTAAAGGTTAGTTAGAAGTGATATTGCCATTTAGGGTACTATAAGACTAGATAGCCGACGTAAATGTGTCATCCGAACCATACCTATTTCCAAACTGAAGAATCGTATGCATCTTTTAACCAGATACCATGAGGGACATTATGGATTTTCAAATGATATCTTTTCCTTAAAAACACCGTGACCCTTACTTTCAAAACTATGATTCGCTTCTTTCACAAACTGTTTGTATGGTTCGGGTGTGTATGTTAGATTAGATAATTATGCTTATAGTAAAGTTAGAATGCATATGTAAAATTGACCTTATGTGAAATATAATTGCGATTGGTATATTCACCGACTCGGTCTTGTAGACACATATATCTTATAGCTTTTAGCTGATGATTTACCTGATGCTGCATTCATATTATTCGCATTGCATTACTTATATCTGTGCTAGAACACCTGTACCATTATCGATGATGCGTATGTTACACTTACACAGATTTGCCGGCTCACACACTTCATCATCGATAATTGCCATATCACTACACAGTAGGATTGCTGCATCATGATATGACTCTTCGTATAATTTACTTGCGTATATACCCACTTGTACATCCATATTGGCGCATATACATATTGTACACTCATACTTGCGTATTTACCCACTTGCCCACTTGTACATCCATATTGGCGCACATACATATTGTACACTCATACTTGCGTATATACCCACTTGTACATCCATATTGGCACACATACATATTGTACACTCATACTTGCGTATATACCCACTTGTACATCCATTTTGGCGTACATACATATTGTACACCCATACCTGTGTGCATATATATATCTTGTGCATCCATGCCTACGTACATACACATTTATACATACATAGATGATGCTGGCTTTGATTTTGGAGAATTGGGGACATCATGTTATATTTTAAAAACTGGATCCATTTAAAAGAGCGGTTTTCCTTTTTTGCTCATAGTACGATTTTATGCTTCATACGTCACATTGCATGGATTCACGCATTGAGTTTTGGATTTCATGTGATTTCTGGATTTGAAAACCGTGGTATTATTTTAAGAATGTATGCATTGTTTTGAAAACCGGTTTCTCTTGATATGATATTTTAGTGCATCCACCATGTGTTTTCTCGGTTCTGAGAGTGGTATGTGAAACCCGATTCGAGGAGCGGTAGGCACCGTCTGCGGGTACATGGTGGACTCGGTGAGGTACCCCAGGGCAAGAAGACTCGTATTTCTAGACGGTGAGCCTGGCAGGGGAGCACTACCTAACGGTGATTGTATTTGGACTCGGCCGTCATCCGGAGGATACCGACCGGAGTAGAGAGATGGATATGAGGTCCGACCAGGGTGTGCGGTGCCTGAGATGTATGAGGATTTATGTGTCGATACTGGACGCGGGTTTCATGATGTTTTCGAGTGTCGACGTTGGACACCCAGGTTCCATGATTTTGATGTGTCGCGAGGGACACCCATTGATTTATATCCTCATACTTTTATGCATATGTTTTTTTTATATTTACATGCATGATATGGTTGGACGAGATCCACATGCATACATACATTGATTATATGGTTGGACGAGTTCCACATGCAAACATACATTGATTATATGGTTGGACGAGATCCACATGCATACATACATTGATTATATGGTTGGATTATATCCACATACACATAGATATTGATTACATTATTGGCACATATACAGATACGGTCACCCCGAGGTATCATAGTACTACTTTTATGATATAGTTGACCTAGGAGTCGTTGTTTATTCGATTTCTACTTATACATGTTTTTCTATTCACGAGTTGGCAACTCACCCCGTTGTGCCACAGTTCTTGCAGGTTGACTGCACGGGTCAGTAGCGGTATCGCTGGTACATAGCTATATTTGGGTGGTTTGCTTGGTAAGTGGGACATTTGTATCGTACCCACTCTTGTATTTATATTTCATATTGTATCTAGTCAACTCCATCAAATCAAACTAGTATTTGTATAAGTAATGAGACTTAGCAAGACTTGTAGTTGCGAGACTTGAGCAATGGGTTTTATGTTCGCTTTTGAAGTTAATGTCTTGTTTATTTCTTTATCTTTTGTGGTGATCTTCGCCTTTAGGCGCCGTATACTTGTTTTATTACTTGCATGGTTGTGAATCCTCCATTTGGCAAAGAGCTAGCTCCTGCTTGGGGATGCCTTTTATATTATCATGTACTTGTGGTTTTGGATCAAAATATACAAAGGAGGTGTTGCCCAAAATTTTAAAAGACGAAACATGTTTTTCAACTAGT
This sequence comes from Agapanthus africanus, assembly GCA_030015575.1. Classification (NCBI taxonomy): domain Eukaryota; kingdom Viridiplantae; phylum Streptophyta; class Magnoliopsida; order Asparagales; family Amaryllidaceae; genus Agapanthus; species Agapanthus africanus. The sequence continues at coordinate 372,631,143 of CM057341.1, forward strand.
AAAATAAAATTTCATTTTGCATGTTCCCTTTTTATGCATTTAATAATACGTTTGTTTTCATTATACCTTATTTCAAAACTTCACCTCTTTATTTCTTTAAAGGGTTTAGATTTCTATGTTTCGGCTTACTTGAATTCTGTTATGCCTTTAGACGTTGTGTAATTCAAGTGCTGGTCACGAGCTAATATTTCAGGTCGTCACACATGACCACTTCAATCTCCATTTGATGCAAGTCTTCTTGAAGCTTCCACTATGCGGTGAGGTTCAATGCTAATGGTTAGGGACTAAGGGCATCAGGTACTACATTCACCTTCCCTGGGTAATATTGCAGGTTGATGTCAAAGTCCGCCATGAGATCTAACCATCTTATCTGCCGCATATTCAACTCTTTCTGAGTAAACACATATTTTAGACTCTTGTTATCTGTGTATATGTTCACTCGTTCACCAAGTAGATAATGGTGCCAAATCTTAAGTGCAAAGATTGCAGCCGCCAATTCCAAATCATGTGCCGGATAATTGCGCTCATGAATCTTCAGCTGTCTTGAAGCATAAGCCACAACCTTACCGTACTGATGTACAACGCATCCTAATCCCTTACCGGATGCATCACAATGTACATCAAAACCTCCAGATTGGTCCGGTATGACGAGAATAGGCGCTGATGTCAATCCTGACTTGAGTTCTATGAAAGCATGTTCGCATGCTTCTGACTACACGAATTCTTCATATTTACGTGTGAGCTTGGTCAGGGGTGTCGCCATCTTCGAAAATCATTCATTGAACCTTCTGTAATATCCATCTAGACGCAAGAAACTTCGAATGTCCTTCACTGACTTTGGTGTCGGCCATTCACTTACTACTGATACTTTCGCTGGATCTACAGAGATTCCTTTTCCTGATACAATGTGTCCAAGAAGACCAACTTGATCTAGCCAAAACTCACACTTGCTGTATTTAGCATAGAGTTGATGCTGTCGCAAAGTTTCTAGGACAATTCATAGGTGTTCGGCATGTTCTTTCCGACTCTTTGAATACACCAGGATGTCATCGATGAAGATGATAACAAACCTGTCTAGGTACTATTGGAAAACTTGATTCATTGGGTTCATGAATATAGATTGTGCGTTGGTCACTCCAAATGGCATCACAAGAAATTCATAATGACCATAGCGAGTTCTGAATGCCGTTTTATGGATATCAGACTCCTCGACCTTTACCTGATGATAACCCGAACGAAGATTTAATTTAGAGAAAACACAAGATCCACTTAGCCGATCGAATAAATCGTCGATGCACGGTAGTGGATACTTGTTTTTTATCATTACTTCATTCAAGGCTCTATAATCAATTCATATTCGATATGAACCTTCCTTCTTCTTCACGAGTAAAACTGGAGATCCCCAACTTGATGTGCTGGGATGAATCCATCCATTCTTCAATAATTCGTCCAAGTGAGTTTGGATCTCCTTTAAACCTTCCGGACTTAATCGATATGGTGCTTTGATCACCGGTTGTGCTCCTGGTACTAAATCAATGCTGAATTCAAGAGCTCAATTGGGAGGCAAACCTGATATGTCTTCAGGAAACACATCGTCGAACTCTCGAACTACTTCTGGTTTTGATTCTTCCTCCGCTTAAATTTCCGCAATCACTGCCTTCTTTTGTTTCGCCTTGTATGTACTTGGCTCCAGGGTACGGTCTCCACTTTTGAAATAGAAGACCGGATTCTCTTGAATCTCGAATACTACCCTCTTTTGACCACAGTCAATGGTAGCATAGAATGTTCCAAGCCAATCCATACCCAGAACCACATCGAAGTTTGGTATGTCCAGCACCTTGAAGTCAGCATAGAATTCTCTGCTGCAGACGATCACCGGATACAGGTTGTATCCCATTGTTGCCTTTAGAACGCCGTTTCCTGAACTGACATTCCAGCTGGATACAAGCGGTGTGACTGGAATCACATGAGTTCGGACGAACTATTGCGACATAAAGCAATGAGATGCTCCAGTATCGAAGAGTGTGAGTGCCGGGAGTGAGGCTACTAAATTGTACCTAGGTTATGTGGGATAGTGTTAGTTGTATGTATGACCTAGAGGCCGGTATTGTAAAGATGATGTATATTATATTGGATGCTTGGACATATATAGAGATGACTTTCTTGCTCGATATGATAGTATGCTATCTGGTTACTCTTTATCTTAACATGTACACTTGTCTCTTTAAACTGTCTTATAGTTACATTTTGATAAAGCCCTTAGGATGTGTACTTGATTACCTGGACTATGATGCAGATCATACTAGTGGGGACATGGTAGTCCATAAGTACATCCTTCAAGGTCCCTAGTCGTGGGTGTATCGATACAGGGCATGGATATACCAGAGTAGACTAGCGTATACGCTTCTCGACCCATGAGATGGGCGATGGATGATCCCATATCCATTGGTGTTTGACATCAGAGATGGTATACGGGTGCTCAGTAGAGACTGGGTACACTGGACGGACTCGCCGAGAACTCCCAGATGGTATTATACCTCACGTCAGATGGCAGTTCTCAGGTGACACTTGTACAGGTTAGTCTGTAGACCCGAGATCGTCATAGAGTCTTGTGTGATTCCCACTGTGCTTTGATCTCCACCTTACCACGTCCATGAGGGCATGCAAAACGGTGGTCTTTGGGTACAGTCCCGAGTCACATGGAGGCAATGAGCGATAGGAGGGGTTTCGTCTCTCCCGGTATTGGGGGTTGATGTTGCGCTGTGCTCGATTGGCCGTAACATGGAAGTCCCTGGCCAGGGCTGATCAGAGATTTGCTGGTAAGTGTTACCAGTAGTTTCTTGACCTGTTATGAGCCTCACATCGGCACGACTTATCGGTTATTGGGGTCTGACGTTTACCACCCCTAGACTTGATATGCGACATATCTGACGAACAGACCGGACTGTATGGTAAGTGTTACTGGTTGGATTCACAAGAGTGTGAGCGGGCTAGCTCATCGATCTTCTGATTGCCCGGATGGCCGTTACGTTTAGCAGACCGCTTGCGGCTTGTGGGTGGTTGATATGATCATCATCTGCTACCGGCGTATTGACGAGTCTTTAGAGTCCTACACAGAGGTTTCCTGGCTCAAGCGAAACGAAATAGGAGCGCATATGAGATATGTGCGGGACCGAGAATGATGCGTGTATGTGATACCGCATTTCATTCTCGCGATGAATGTTTCGATTGGTTGTATGCGATATGACCTAGTTATCGAATCATTGATTCGATAAATCGATACATTCGATACTAGTCGGTTATGTGCGACATGACCGGATCATTGAATCAAATGTTGATTTAATGATTTAATGTATAATTATATTTGATATATTACTTTGCATTAACTAGTATTGGTTCACTTTAAATGGATTTTCACACTTGATGTGCAAGTTGTATATGTGATATACTTTTGTGCACATCTTTGTATCATGTTTGATGATGCTTGCTCATTTGGTTAATTGTAAAGAATTAAACCTAGGTTAAGAAAGTGATTAGGGTATTAATTATCCATTCTTTTATTTATTGATTTTGGAAAAAGAATGGGATAAGAATACAAAATGGTTGCTTTAATTCTTGAACCTTTGTGAAGCTTCATGAAGCTTTGACCAAAGTGACCAATTTGTCTTCATGCTTAACCCTAACCACTCTTCTAACCTTGGTCAATTATCTACACCTAACCATGGTTCCTATTATGATAAGTATTCATTTCTTTTTCATTTTGGATTAACATATCATAATATTTCCTTCTTCTTGATCTTCTTCTTCAAGAAAGAAAGCTTGATGCCATCAATGGCAACTTGAGTTCTAAAGTGAGAAATCCAATTCTAAAGTGAACCCACCTCCTATATCTTCACCCTCTACCTCTTGCCAAGTTGTTTTGGGTGTTTTCTTCACAAGTTTCACAAATTTGTGAAGTCGGAGCTTGAACTTGTGATGCCTCGACGTAGATCATCTTCGGCACGAAGACGGCGACCTAGTCCGCTCATTTCTCCGATCAAGCCGACGATTGAGTCCGGGATTCGAGATGGACAGCGAGAGGACGCCTACATGGAGCTAAGGAAGTGGAGAACCGGATCTACAAAGGTTGTATCCTCTCTCCTTTAGTTAAGTTGTTAACTAGTTTCGTTTTCGCCTAAACTTCTAGTCAACGATCCCTATTAGGGTTTCTCGGCACCCATAAAATTTGAAATTGGCATGGTTGATGCCTTGTGAGACCTCTATAGTGTGCCTAGGAACCCTACATTGGTATCAAAGCCTAGCTAGAGCCTTAGGCGAAGTCTAGACGGCGTTTGAAACCCGAACGAACCCGAAACCCTAAAACCCAAGTGCTCTCTGGACATTTTTCAAAAACTGGGTTTTTTCCAAATTAAAAATATGCAGAAAAATCAGCAGGGAATCCTAAGAATTACTGTGCAACACGTGTCCATGATTCCTCAAAAGTGCGGCGGAACCGCGGCAGAAGCCTGGCTTCTGCGGTGGTTCCGCGGCCGTATGATGACGTCACCCACCTAATTTTGCACAGTAACTCCCTTTATTCAGTGCTGAGTTCTCTGGGTATTTTTAAATATCACTCAAGAGTTGAGTTTTCTGGGTTGTTTTGGGAGTTCGATGATTCGATCGGATTATCAGATTTTGTCTATGTGGCTACCGGATAATTTTGAATATGTTAAAATGTTCGACCGGATAAAAATACCCAACTTTTCCCCTGCCGAAAAATTTCCAAGTGTTGGATTTTTCTGTGGTTTAAGGACGTTCTGAGTAGTGCAAGTAACGCGATGGTCCCTCTAGAAGACAACAAACCTTAACTCGATTATGTGACCGTCTTGAACTGCCCTTTGAACCTTCGGGTTTGGGGCAGTACGGCGTGCCACATGTGAGGCGTTGGCTTGACCCTTCTACGGCTGGACCGTTGGTACTGAGGCATGAAGTGAATGTCTCTGAACTTGTTTCATGTGTTGAACGGTTTCGGGAAAACTTGGGTGTTCGAATGTTCGATCGGAAAGTTTAATATTTTCTATTTATCCGGAGTGGGATACAATAATTGGAATTCACAAACAGTTATGAGATAACTGAATGAATGTTATAAATCTAGCGGTTTAGTTTCATTTGATATTGAAAAGAGTTTTCGATAATGAGACTAAAATGCGGGGTTTATAACTGTTAGGCATGTGATGTCTAAGTATTTCATTTGATTAGGCATGTGATGTCTGAAGAGGTTGCGGATTCCAACTGTTGTAGTTTTACACTTTCTTTTCTGTGACCGTAAGTGTAATATGTGATATCGCCGGTTTTGTTGCTATATGTCAACGACAATTGGGATGGACATATTTACTTACGTTGATGACATGTGATGTTATGTGTTGCTGGATATGTTATATTGGATTGTCGTGTTCGAATAGCCGGGGGTTTTTATGTGAGATGAGTGTTTTTCATTTTCATTCATGTAAAAACTTGTATGTAATATTCTTTTATTGGGACACTTCCAGGTAGCGGAAGTTGTCACCTTTTGTATATTATTTACTTTTCCACATTAGGATAGACCCAGGAGGGGAGCACAAGTAACCGGGTTCTGGGGTCCACTGGGAGACCAACTCGAGGAGTCGAGTCCGGGTCTCCTAACCCTAGAATTGGTAGGGTTGCTTGCCGCTCTCGAAGGGGTCTAGGGGTGTGGGATTGGCTATTCATCACGACTGTGGAATCCGTGTTTTGTACTGGCTCGTATTGAAAACGCGGACGTCCCAGTATATCCAATATTTCATATGTTTCTTCTGCTGCGATATCTGTGATGTGATCATGTGATGTTCTGTGTTTGATACAGTATATAGTATATATGATATATTATATAGACATTACTTATGTTTTACACCCGTACTAGCCCTGCCCCGCTCTGCCGTTAGTTACCTAACCTAACGGTGCACGGGGGGACATCGAGGCGAATGCGGATGGCATAAGTGTACGTCGTATTTATCTGTGATGTTTAGGTACTTAAATGATGGGACTTCATTAATGTGATTAATGAAAGAAAAGAAACCAAAGATATTGTAGAATCAAATTTTAAATAAAACAGGTAGCTACAGTTTTTGCTTTGCACAGCGGTATATGTGATATATCCTGCACCTTATTCGATGAGGAAAGGACCGAGATCCCTTCACCGGGAGTGACTCCTTTAGCAATAACTGGCAGATGCTACACACTCGGTTTGACTTTTGATTGCTTCTATAGTTTCTTCTTTGCACAGTGATATATATGATATATCCCGCACTTCATTCGACGAGAAAAGGGCCGACGATCCCTTCACCGGGAGTGACCCCTTTAGCAAAACTACAAAAGCCTCAAAATCACTCCATTTCAAAACTTCATTTGATTCTACAACGATATCAAGTTCATTACGCAATAGGTTTTCAGAAAAACCTGACGTAGCCCTCCGTCATTTCAGATAAATCCTACTTAGTATTCGTGCTACGTTTGTTGACATCCGTCAAGGCGTAGTGTGCGGTAGCTAACTAGTATTTATCTGCTTATGCATGTGATGCAGATTGGATTAGGGTAGTCGTACGACCTTGTTGACCTCCGTCAAAGGTCGTGCGGGTGGGTTTGATTCAATCAAGAAATGACAGGTTGAACTTGACTTGCACCCTGTGGTTTGTTGACCTCCGTCAAGGTCATAGGATGCTTGGGGCAAAATATTATCGGGAATTTCAAGTGTTGAAATTTGCAATGAGATTGCATACCTTCTATGAGATAGTTGGATCCCGATACCCACTGCGAGTAAAAGTTACTCCTGGGAGAGTTTTGCACATTGCAATTAGTCGATCAAGTAGGTGTCTAGAAAGGTGTCAATGAGATTACGCCTCTGGGAAAACGAGGTTTACATTAATTAGGTTCGTGCGAAAGCATGGGGGACCTCCCTCAAAGTACCGACACTGGCCTGGCTGAAAGATTGGCGAACTTGTAGTGTGTAATTAATCCCGGCTAGTCTTTCCTTTCAGGGTTTGAAGGAAGATTTGATAAAAACCAGTGGGAGCCATCCTGATTAGATAAGATAATAACCAATCTGATCTTGCACGAGCATACGCTAAAGTGTTTTCTTCTCTCTCTCTCCAGGTAGCGACCATTTCATGCCCTAATGAAGATAATAATATGGATGTATTGACCGAACCCGCATGTTATACTATGCTGGGGAACGTTGGTTCCGTTCTTTCTTATAAGAGTTATAGGAATGAACAGGATATAGGGGAATACCAGGATTCCCATGCCACCCGAATGAAGAAAGAACATGTTGATGCATTTTCTTCGGGTGTGTTCGTTACAGAGAACTGTTTCTCCATTTGCTCTACGTCCTGGGTATTAGATACCGGGTCAGGATCCCATATATGTAATCAGTTACATGGGCTAAGGAAAGGTAAAGAACTTGGAGAAGGTGATAAAGACATTAGAGTTGGAAATGGTGCAATTGTTGCAACTAAGACTGTCGGGGAATATCACCTAGTATTACCGACTGGTAATACATTGGTTCTGAACGAATGCTATTACATGCCGAACCTGATATGCAACATTATATCGGTTTCTTTATTGAGTAAAGAGGGATATAATTTTGTATTACAGGACAATGTTATGAACATTTTCCGTAACTAAAAGTTGGTTGGATCAGGCACGTTGTGCAATGGCATTTATGTTTTAAATCAATCAACAGTTCTGAGCATAACAAACACACACAAGAGGAAGAGTTCAGAACTGAACGAATCCTTCTTGTGGCATTGTAGACTGGGTCACATCAATGCGACACAACTGGCTAAGTTGCATAAGGATGGATATTTAAATCCGTTTGAATTTTCATCTTATGACACTTGCCAGTCATGTCTCAAAGGCAAGATGACCAAAACTCCGTTTACGGGACATGGAGAAAGAGTTACCGAACTCTTGGGACTTATACATAGTGATGTATGCGGTCCCATGTCTACACATGCCAGGGATGGTTCTTCGTACTTCATTACATTCACTGACGATCTCTCTAGGTTCGGGTATGTGTTCCTGATGAAACACAAATCAGAAGCTTTTGAGAAATTTAGAGAATATAAACAAGAAGTTGAGAACCAAACCGGAAAAAGTATTAAAATCCTACGATCTGATCGAGGAGGAGAATACTTGAGCATTGAATTCCTAGACTTCCTAAAAGAGAATGGGATTCTCTCTCAGCTAACTCCTCTATATACACCACAGCACAACGGTGTATCGGAGCGGAGAAACCGTACCCTATTAGATATGGTGCGCTCTATGATGAGTGTAGCTGAGTTACCTGTTTCCTTCTGGGGATATGCACTGGAAACAGCAGCATACCTACTGAACAGGGTTCCCACCAAATCTGTGCCTACCACACCATATGAGATACGGGAAGGGAAAAGACCATATCTTAATTTTATAAAGATATGGGGTTGCCCGGCCTATGTCAAAAGACAAAAACCGGACAAACTCGAGGCAAGATCTGTTTTGTGTAAATTTGTTGGATATCCCAAACATTCGCGAGGGTATATCTTCTACCACAGTGAGGAACAAAGAGTATTTGTTGCTCAACATGCCACCTTTTTAGAAAAGGAATTTCTTGCAAAAGAAATTAGTGGCTCTGAGATAGAACTGGAAGAGATTCCAGCTGAACAAAACACAACAGAAGATTTAGTGGAACCAGAGCATTCAGTAGCTCCCGACGAACCTCACCCTCTCCGCCGATCTAGTAGGGTTCCTCGCCCACCTGAGAGATACTACGGTTTTCTCATGGATGGTGGGAGCGAGGATTGCATCATGGAGGATGATGACCCAACTAGCTTCGAGCAAGCCATCACGAGTAGGGACTCAGTGAAATGGCTGGATGCTATGCGGTCCGAGATGGAATCCATGTACACCAACAAAGTATGGACTTTGGATGTTGCTCCTGAAGGGGTAAAACCCATTGGGAGCAAGTGGATCTTCAAGAAGAAACTTGGTGTAGATGGGAAAGTGGAGACTTTCAAAGCTAGACTTGTTGCAAAGGGTTTTCGTCAAAGACCAGGTGTGGATTATGACGAAACCTTTTCTTTAGTGGCTATGCTTAAATCCATCCGGATCATGCTTGCCATCGCTGCATATCATGATTACGAAATCTGGCAAATGGATGTGAAGACCGCCTTTCTAAACGGTGATTTAGAAGAGTGCGTGTACATGACTCAGCCAGAGGGCTTCATAGACAGTGGGAGCAGCGGGAAGGTGTGCAAGCTGCTTAAATCCATTTATGGATTAAAGCAAGCATTGCGGAGTTGGAACATCTGCTTTGACATCGTTATCAAAGAGTTTGATTTCGTCAAAAATCCAGATGAACCTTGTATCTACAAGAAGGTGGCAGAGAGTAAGGTTGTCTTCCTCGTATTGTACGTGGACGACATACACTTGATAGGAAATGATATTCATATGCTGCAATCGGTCAAGCTCTTCTTATCACAAAGATTCTCAATGAAAGATCTTGGTGATGCCTCCTGCATATTGGGAATTAGGATCTATAGAGATAGATCCAAAAGGATATTGGGATTGTCCCAATCTAGGTACATTGACACCATACTAAAGAGGTTTAGTATGGAAGAATCCAAGCATGGGAACTTGCCCACGATCTCTGGAGTCACTCTCTCCAAAGAGATGTCTCCCAAGACTGATTTGGAGAGAGCTCGCATGCAAGGGATACCCTATGCTTCGGCTGTAGGCTCTATCATGTACGCGATGCTGTGTACCAGACCCGATGTTGCATACTCACTAAGTGTAGTGAGCAGGTATCAAGCTGATCCTGGAGATAATCACTGGACAGCTGTGAAGAGCATTCTCAAGTACTTACGAAGGACTAAAGAGATGCTCTTGGTGTATGGTAACGGAGAACTCCAAGTGGAGTCCTTTACCGATTCGAGCTTCCAAAGTGATAAGGACGACTCTAAGTCGCAGTCGGGCTTTGTCTTTACCCTTTACGGAGGAGCGGTTAGCTGGAAGAGTTCCAAGCAGGAAACCGTGGCAGACTCGACGATGGAGGCTGAATACATCGCTGCCAACGATGCTGCCAAAGAGGCTGTCTGGATCAAGAAGTTCATTACTGAACTTGGAGTGGTTCCATCCATTGAGCATCCAATACCTTTGTATTGCGATAACAATGGAGCGGGGGCTTTGGCCAAGGAACCCAGGTCCCATCAGCGGTCCAGGCATATTCTGAGGCGGTATCACCTGATCCGGGAGATAGTTGATCGCCGGGAGATCGAGGTCAGGAGGGTTGACACGAAGAACAACACGGAGGATCCACTCACGAAGGCCATTCCCCAGATACAGTTTGAGAGACTCTTCGGGATGCTCGGTATGCGATACTACAGCAGCTGGCCCTAGTGCAAGTGGGAGATTGTTAGTTATATGTATGCCCTAGAGGCCAGTATTGTACAGATGATGTATATTATAGTGGATGCTTGGACATATATAGAGATGACTTTCTTGCTCGATATGATAGTATGCTATTTGGTTACTCTTTATCTTAACATGTACACTTGTCTCTTTAAACTGTCTTATAGTTACATGTTGATAAATCCCTTAGGATGTGTACTTGACTACCTGGACTATGATGCAGATCATACTAGTGGGGACATGGTAGTCCATAAGTACATCCTTCAAGGTCCCTAGTCGTGGGTGTATCGAGACAGGGCATGGATATACCAGAGTAGACTAGCGTATACGCTTCTCGACCCATGAGATGGGCGATGGATGATCCCATATCCATTGGTGTTTGACATCAGAGATGGTATACGGGTGCTCAGTAGAGACTGGGTACACTGGACGGACTCGCCGAGAACTCCCAGATGGTATTATACCTTACGTCAGATGGCAGTTCTCAGGTGACACTTGTACAGGTTAGTCTGTAGACCCGAGATCGTCATAGAGTCTTGTGTGATTCCCACTGTGCTTTGATCTCAACCTTACCACGTCCATGAGGGCGTGCAAAACGGTGGTCTTTGGGTACAGTCCCGAGTCACATGGAGGCAATGAGCGATAGGAAGGGTTTCGTCTCTCCCGGTATTGGGGGTTGATGTTGCGCTGTGCTCGATTGGCCATAACAGGGAAGTCCCTGGCCAGGGCTGATCAGAGATTTGCTGGTAAGTGTTACCAGTAGTTTCTTGACCCGTTATGAGCCTCACATCGGCACGACTTATCGGTTATTGGGGTCTGACGTTTACCACCCCTAGACTTGATATGCGACATATCAGACGAACAGACCGGACTGTATGGTAAGTGTTACTGGTTGGATTCACAGGAGTGTGAGCGGGCTAGCTCGTCGATCTTCTGATCGCTCAATACCCGGATGGCCGTTACGTTTAGCAGACCGCTTGCGGCTTGTGGGTGCTTGATATGATCATCATCTGCTACCGGCGTATTGACGAGTCTTTAGTGTCCTACACAGAGGTTTCCTGGCTCAAGCGAAACTAAATAGGAGCGCATATGAGATATGTGCGGGACCGAGAATGATGCGTGTATGTGATACCGCATTTCATTCTCGCGATGAATGTTTCGATTGGTTGTATGCGATATGACCTAGTTATCGAATCATTGATTAGATAAATCGATACATTCGATACTAGTCGGTTATGTGCGACATGACCGGATCATTGAATCAAATGTTGATTTAATGATTTAATGTATAATTATATTTGATATATTACTTTGCATTAACTAGTATTGGTTCACTTTAAATGGATTTTCTCACTTGATATGCAAGTTGTATATGTGATATACTTTTGTGCACATCTTTGTATCATGTTTGATGATGCTTGCTCATTTGGTTAAGTGTAAAGAATTAAACCTAGGTTAAGAAAGTGATTAGGGTTTTAATTATCCATTCTTTTATTTATTGATTTTGGAAAAAGAATGGGATAAGAATACAAAATGGTTGCTTTAATTCTTGAACCTTTGTGAAGCTTCATGAAGCTTTGACCAAAGTGACCAATTTGTCTTCATGCTTAACCCTAACCACTCTTCTAACCTTGGTCAATTCTCTACACCTAACCATGGTTCTTATTATGATAAGTATTCATTTCTTTTTCATTTTGGATTAACTTATCATAATATTTCCTTCTTCTTGATCTTCTTCTTCAAGAAAGAAAGCTTGATGCCATCAATGGCAACTTGAGTTCTAAAGTGAGAAATCCAATTCTAAAGTGAACCCACCTCCTATCTCTTCACCCTCTACCTCTTGCCAAGTTGTTTTGGGTGTTTTCTTCACAAGTTTCACAAATTTGTGAAGTCGGAGCTTGAACTTGTGATGCCTCGACGTAGATCATCTTCGGCACGAAGCCGACGACCTAGTCCGCCCATTTCTCCAATCAAGCCGACGATTGAGTCCGGGATTTGAGATGGACAGCGAGAGGACGCCTACGTGGAGCTAAGGAAGTGGAGAACCAGATCTACAAAGGTTGTATCCTCTCTCCATTAGTTAAGTTGTTAACTAGTTTCGTTTTCACCTAAACTTCTAGTCAACGATCCCTATTAGGGTTTCTCGGCACCCATAAAATTTGAAATTGGCATGGTTGATGCTTTGTGAGACCTCTATAGTGTGCCTAGGAACCCTACAGATAGGTTTTAGGTAAAATGAAAATGTATATAGGTATGTATAGATGGAAAATAAAGCTGGATGGAGAAGTGTTACCAGTGGTGACTTAGCCGGTGGCTTCAGCTTCTTCTACGGTCATTGTGAAAGCCTGTCGCCTCGGCACATACCTCCTTGCAGGAGGAGCATTCCTTTTTCCGTTCCTTGGTCCTTGAGGTGGGTTCCGTTGAGCTTGATGGAACTGATGGGGTGGAGGTGCAGTCGGTCCACGAGGAAGGAGGGGCAGGTAATGCGAGTCGTGGAGCAGGTGCCTGGATGGCTGGGTGCTGCTGGCAAGTGATTGCTGGCCTGGGTGCAGCATATGCGTTGTGTATACGAGGACAAGACCCAATATCATGAGTAGCTAAGCCACATACTAAGCAAAGCCGATTTGGACGCCAACAGTCCTTTTCCAGATGTCCATCCCTCCTGCAGTAAGTGCAAAAGGCTGGGATGGGCCGGTTTTTCGGTACTCCCGGACTCCTGGGCAAGAATGGTGGCCTTGAAAATGCTCCTCCTGCCATCTGAGTGGCAGGGCGCTTCATCCCGAAAGATTGAGGTATGCCCCTCATCTTTACCATTGCCTCATATCGACAGGCAACTTTCAGAGCCAACTCGTGGGTCGGTAAATCCCCTGTAGATAATGCAGCTTGGATCTCCGGATCTAACCCTTACTAAAATCGACAAGCTCTGATCTCTTCCGTCGGTATCAGGTGTGCGGCGAATCTGTTAAGATATTGTGTTAGCTGTGTAATATGTGATATTTGAAAAATCAAAATATTGAGACGTATCTTACCGACTGAGCATGGTAAACTCAGCATCGTACTCATCCAATAACTTGGTCCACATTGAACCCTATTGTAGGTGGATGAACTGCTGTTGCATGTCGAATCTAGCAGTCTTAGGGAAGTACTTCGCGTCAAACATATTGCGAAAAGTCCTCCATTTGATCGGCTGGGTATGACGACTTTCTTCCGCCTTCCACCAGACCCGTTCATTGTCAGTGAGTTGCAGCTTCGCAACTTGAACCCAAGCGACCTCTAGCACTTGTGCTGCTTCTAGGTCATCCTCAATACTCTGAGCCCATTCCTCAGCTTCCAGAGGGCTCTCTTTTCCCGAAAATTGCTTGGGGTGTAAGGCGCGAAATTTCTTTACCCTTGGGGCTTCCGCTTCTGGTCGGTTCATCAGAATAGCAGTCTGCTGCTGCTGTCCTTCCAGGAGGCTGCGGATTACCTCAAGCAGTACCGTCTGCTCATTGATCGGAGCAGCTAAGGCAGGTGTAAGTGGTAGAGGTGGGGGAGTGTTATTTATGCTGGTGTTGTTTGGGCAATCCATAACCTTGAAAGAAAAATTTGGGTTAGGACAGATTCAAAATATATGAAATTCGAAGATTCAAGAAATATGAATTGTAAAGAATCTTTTTAGTTACTGCTTCTTGTGTTATATTGCTTAGGTTGTCCATGCAGAACTGGCCTGCATGTCCATACAGAGCTGACCTGCATGTCCATACAGAGCTGACCTGCATGGGCCACCAGCAAAACCTGTCACGCCCAGCTTCCCAGTGTATGGGCTAGGAGACGCGACGAGGCCGCTATGTATTTACTCAGAAGTAAACACACTAAGCGTATCTAAGCAATATAAAGTAAAATACACAAAAAAACAAGATGTAAACAAACGACAACTTTATTTATTAAATATTCTTTTTGCAATACAGCTGAAATGTAAATACATGGAATGAAAGCAATGCCTAAACAATGTCATAACAGAAATGAAAATATATACAAGTAAACCAGAGCTCTGGGTCGAAGGATATCTGATCCAAGTCTTTTCTGGTGGGCTCTATCTCCAGAAGGTCCGATCCACCTGACAACATTCTAAAGAAAGAAGATAAGGAATGTCGTCAGCAAACAATCGCTCGGTAAGTCCCATAGAATAGGTAAAGACAGAATAGATAGAAGGAGAATGTAACGTTTAAATTTGTATTATATTATTAACGCTGTTGTTTGTAGCTTGGTACAGAAAATGCCAGTGTATACGAGAGGAGTCCCACTATTCCGGAGACGAAGTTATACGGAGCACAAGGAACCATCAAGCCACGGTACAACGGCAATGAAGATTCAAGTTAGGTGTATTATGGTTACAGTCTCGTGCCACTTTTAACACCTTCCGTCCAATCTACCCATTATAAAACCACGCGATGTCTTGATTGTATTGCTTGTATTGTATTGTCCTGTATTGTAAATTGTATATGGATGACTTACCGGAACCATGATATCAGTAATGGAACGGATATAATGGATGTATATGTAGATGGAGAATATCCATGGTTCAGTTTAGTCAATATAGATTGAATAGACGGATTCATGTCGAATTGTAGTTTATACTTGAATCATATTCAAGTTAGATTGATTAGATTGAGACTCAGACCGAGTTAGACACTTTTAAAAAGAACTTGAAATCCTGAATTAGTTTTGATATTATCGGTAACTGCTGCACACGGACGGCAAGATATGGGTCTTTTTCCAAGACAATTACCGTGTTGATAACACTGTTTGTTAGATTGTCTACCTTAAATAGGAAAGCACCCATATCTCCAGCTCCCTAAGGCTCAAGAGATTGGTCCTGCTTAAACCTATATTTACTAGGGTCCTTATTGTAATTTAGTATAACTTGAGGGAGTTTTATGCAAAATTAGTTTTGACAGAATTTCAAAATACACCTCAAGCATTTAAGTATCGTCTTTAGGGTTTTCGTAGTTGTATATTTTATAGATGTGAAATTTCTAGCGAGTAGTACCTAATTTCATAATATATGGTATTTTATTGAAATATTGTAATTGTGTTATATTTGTAAGGTGTTTTCATGTAATACTGATTCCTTTGATTTTAGAAAACATTGGAATATGTATATAATTAAAATAGGTATTTTGATAATAGATATATTAATATTTAATGAAAATAATTTATTTATTCTCTTGTAGAAATCTCATTCTCTAAAGAAAAAATGTATATAATTATACCACTTCATTAAAGCTAATTTCCTTACTTTAAGATTTTCATAATATTGATTATTTTAATTATTTAAATTCCCAAAAATAATATTTTACTTTCTGACATGTTACAATATACATCCAAGAATCCATTATAATATACAATCATGTACAATAATGCTCTCTATGGTATGCATACAACTAACAATGTCACCGTACGATGGATTACTGTACGCGATGAGATATACCGGACGATTGATCCGTGCTCGCGATTTGAGAATGATGATCGAGGATATTGCCATATTGGATAGTATGAGGCGGGATTGCCGACGTAAAGATGCCACCTGAACCATACTTATTTCCAAAACTGACGAATCATATGCATCTTTTAAACGAAAAACCTCAAGGGACGCTACGGATTTTCAAATAGTGTCTTTTCATTAAAACACCGTAGCCCCCACATTCAAAACTATGATTCGTATCTTTTAAAACTGGCCGTATGGTTCATGTGTAGACATATATACCCGTTGATTATTCATGTTTGTGTAGGATTATCCCTCATGATGTACATACTACGTTCCGGTATTTATTGCTATATGATATCATCTGCTATTACACCTGCACAGTTACCGATGATGCACATGTTACACTTACACGGATTTTCCGGCTCACACACCTTCATCATCGGTAATTGCCATGCCACGTGCACATTAGAACTGCTGTATTATGATATTATTCATAACCGTAAGTACATTCATTATTCAGTAATATCATATGACATGTTTGCGTGATATACTTGATATGCTCATATTACTATTCTATGTTGCAAACATTATACTTTATGGTTATATGCATTGAGATACTTTTTTATGAGATCTCTGGATTTGAGAACCGTGTTTATATTTAAAAGGGAATTGTGTATAGTTTTAAAAACGCGGTTTCTCTTGATATGATATTTTGAGGTGTCCACCACCAGTTTTTCTCGGTTCTGAGTTGTGAGCATACCCGATTCGAGGAGTGGGAGGCACCATTTGCGGCTATATGGTGGACCCGGTGAGGTACCCCGGGGCAAGAAGCTCGAGATGTAGATGATGAGCGTGGCCAAGGAGTACTACCTACCGGTGATAGTTTTGGGCTCGACGGTTATCCGGAGGATACCGACCGGAGTCGTGAGATAGATATGGGCCGATCCAGACTAACGAAGCCCGTTGGCCGATCCGGACTGACGGAGCACGAGATATGAGGATTTATGTGTCGATGTTGGACACGAGTTTCATGATGTTTCGAGTGTTGATGTGGGACACTCAGGTTCTATAATTTTGATGTGTCGTTGATGGACGCACATGGTTGATATCCTCATACATACAGGCACATGTTTTCATGATGATTCGACTGTCGATGTTGGACACTCAGGTTCCATGATATTGATTGTGTCGTTGATGGACACGTGGATGATATCCATATGCATACAGGCATATGATGCCAGATGTTTATTTCTACATGCTTTTGGCTTTGACACTATTGTTAACATATATGCATTCATGGTCACCCAAGATATCATAGTATTACCTTTATGATATAGTATGACCTAGGAAATTGTTGTTTTATTCAATTTCTACCTCCTGATGTTTTCTACTCATGGGTTGGCAACTCACCTCCGTTGTGCCACAGTTCTTGTAGGTTTGACCGCTTGGGATCAGTAGAGGTATCGCTGGCACACAGCTTCATCCATAATGTTTTGCTTTGGTAGGTGGGACACATATTGGATCGTGCCCACTCTCGTACTTACATTTTGTTGTATCTAGATAAACTCCATTAATCAGAAACTATAATTTGTATATTAATAGACTAGAAGACTTGAGTTGCGAGATTTAGAGCGATGGGTGTATGTTCGCTTCTTTGAGGGTTTTTTTGGTGTCTCGCTTTAATATTTGTTTCTTTCTGTGTTTGATCTTCGCCGTTGGGCGTCGTATATATATTGCTTACTTGCGTGGTTGTGTTTCCGTCAATTGGCGAAGAGCTGACTCCCGCTTGGGGATGCCTATATATATATTGCTTGTAAGTGGTTTTGGATCAAAATTTACAAGGGAGGCGCTGCCCGAAATTTTTAAAGGACGAAAAATGTTTTCAAGTAGTATATAATCCACTTGAATTTTCATATATGATTATTTATGCATTTAAAGAAAAAAAAATTTGATTTCATTATTTCTTTATTTCAAAACTGCATCTCTACTATTTTTCGCAAAAAAAGTTTAGATTTCTGGGCTTCGGCTTACTTGAATTATGTTACGCCATTAGACGTTGCCTGATTTAAGTGCCGATCACGAGCTAAATTCCGGGTCATGAAAGTGTGGTAGGCACTGACTCAGTAGGAACCTTGTTCAAAAGATATGCAGCTGATTCTAGTCCATAGCCCCATAAGGATAGCGGTAACTCAGCATTACTCATCATGAAACGAACCATATCCAATAGGGTTCTGTTCCGCCTTTCTGATACACCGTTGTGTTGAGGTGTGTGATCGCACGCTTTTGGCGTGTCGGATGTTCAAAGTTCTAAAGTTTACCGCGATCAGGACGGTGTCGCTATGCAGCTAGCCGGTTGAGCACGGGTCGATCCACAGGGAGAAGGTTGTATGTCCTTTCTTGTTTTAGACGAGTCAATAAAGAATTTGTATGTGTTTGTTCAGTCTAACCTATGTGTATTATTTGCAAGTATAAAGTTGTTAAGAAAAGATACGAAAATGTAACCTAAAGAAATCCGTACTCAAAACCTTTGAGCCGAGTCTTGACCAGTTGAAGCTAGAGCAATCGGCAACAACGTGGATTAGGGGAATTAAGCGCGGTATTCGTAGAATCCGGCTTATTTACCCTTGTCCTTCCGTTCTTGTTTCTTGCTTCCGCCTCCGGCCAAACCGAACGCAACCGGTCGCGGTTAGGAATCACCGTTACCTTGTTAGGGTAGGGTGCCTAACGGAGCGCTTGCGTAACGTTTGGGCGGAGTTCAATGGAAAATAACGGGAAAAGGAAATGAGCAAAGAATGTTAACTTATAATATCGTATTGATTCTTAACAACAACAATAATTACAACCATTCACAAAAAGAACCAAAAAGAGCAAAAGAAAAGAAAAGATTACAAGTAAGTAAGTGCATGGAATTAAATTGCAAGTAAGTAAGCAAGATAATAAAAAGCAAGTAATAAAAAGCGAGAAAGAAAACTAAAAACTAGAACGCAAGATACGCATGGGATCAATAGCCAACCCTTAAACTTGCAAGCTCAATCAAGAGGTTGCAAGATCAAGAGAAGGGTAAAGAACTCAAGTGAAGTGAAGAACTAATTCCATAAGAAAAATACGACCCTTGAGATCAATAACAAACCCTTAACCTTTCAAGCTCAATGAAGAGGTTGAAAGATCAAGAGAAAGCAAGAATCTCAAGTGGAAGTTAAACAAATGAGAATGATACAAAAACCCTCATCTTCATTGATCATCCACTCAATGCTCTCACTACATTTTCATGGAGGAAAGATGAAGAAGAAGAAGAAGAAAACTAAAACTAGCAAAAAGAGGCTTAAGAATTTAACACCTTGGTTTGGCTCAGTTCTGGGGTATTTATAGGAGGGGAACTGGAAACCTAGGGCAAGAATCTGCCCCTACAAGAAAAGACCAACATGCCCCTGAAAAACGACAACGAGAGGAGACTAAATGGCCGCGGTTCCCGGCCTAAGCGTGCTTATGCCGCGGAACCGCGGTCGTTTAGTGGAGTTAGGCCATGAAATTTGGTGGTTTTCCCTAGTTTTTAGTACTCTTCAGTGTGGTATAAGACTTTTTCTCAGAAACTCTTCCCATTTCTTCCAGAATTTCAGTAGATCAAAAGGTGATGTGATGTGGATCTTTTGCCAAGATTTCCTTGAGCTCCGCGTAGATATGTTGATCTTGTGTTGACATTGAGCTTTGTGCACGAAAATGACATCGATTTGCCCTTTTGTCCCTTAAACTGGTGTGTGGCAACATACGGATAGAGAGCGGAGACCCGTGTTTTATCTGTTGTTGGCAGTAATCCGGAATTTGACGTACTTTTCTATGAATTTCACTGTCTAGAGCTGAGAGCCAGTATCCTGTAAATATATAGCAAACACTGATTAAAAGCACCTGCCTATAACTAAGCGAGCGTAAGAATGGGCGGTATAAAATGCAATATTCTGGTATGAACAAATACCCCCAAACTTAACTTTTGCTCGTCCCGAGCAAAACCAATTATTCACAAAAAAGTCCTAACGGCACTTTCGCAGGGAACGTGATTGCACTGAGCACGTGCAACAAGCCGTTAAACCTCTAGGTGTCCCTAGTAGGAGGAGTGTTGTCTCCTGAGGGTTTTCAGCGGATACTACCCACAAAATCCGGTCAAGCTAGTTTCATAAGTTAACGTCGATTATACTCCTACAGTTTAGTATTTATGTTAGAAATTGTATCATCCTAAGTTAGAAATATCCAACCCTTATTTTTCACACCTCCTATCTATTTAACTTTGGATCTCCTGAGTTTTCCTTCTAAAGTGCGGCCTCAAATCAGGGATTTTTATCAACTTTACAGAAAACACAAGTCTTATTCTTTATTTCTATCTTTTATCAAAACATCGATTGTATACCCCTACGTGTGTGTATATTTGCACCCCTACACTCAAGAATTTAATTCAAACTATAATACCCTTACCCTAATACCTAATACTACTTCTTTTCATTAAGGATGGACGGATTTGCTTACACACCTTTCATGCGACTATTAATGCTTCTTGAGGCACTAACGACCGATTACTGAATGTGTGAACTTTAAAGCGTAAATAGCAGTTTCCAGGTCTTGACTTTATTCTATTTTTTCTTTTTCTTTTCCTTTTTCATTTTCTATTTCTTTTTCAAGACCGGATATATTTTTCAATATGCTCTTTTGGTGTTTAGCTTTAAATACCGTTTTTTCTTTCATACTAGGCTTTCAGGCAAGAGTATTTCTAGGTATCCTCTACTATCCCAAGTTGCAAGGTGCGTGTAAGTGCAGTTTGTAGGGTATATACTTTCTAAATTTGAACTCGAGAAAAGAAACTATTTTTCAGACTTATCCTCCAGTAAAGCTTCAATACTTTCCCTTCATCCTGACTTAACTCAAGAATGGAACTCAAAAAACTATAAGGACGTATACTTACCAAAATTAGACAGAATGAGGGTTATTTTAGAGATTTTCAATTCCTAAGTCTAGAATTTAGTTATTTCTGACATATCAACTAAACTTTCAGAATAAAAATCTCAGTTACCCTATGAGCTAACTTGACGACAAAGTTTTTATATTTTTTGGAAAATTTTCGATTTTTGACGGATTTTTAATAAGGTATGCAAATGCAAAATATACAAATGAATGCGAAGGAAGAAAGCTTACCGAGCACACCCTCAAACTTAAACTTGACAGTGCCCTCACTGTCAGGCTACACCAAGAGGGTCAAAATTGTCGGCGCTCCTTAAAAACAAATTATATACAGAACAAAAAAGGAAAACAAAAAATATATACAAAAAAGGAGTCCCCCAAAACTTAAGTAAAACAGTGTTTCCACTGTTAAGCGTTGAAGTTCAGGATTAGGGGGAAAGAGAATAGTATCAAGCTATACAAGGCCTTACAAAGGCCAAAAGTTAACACCAACCATTCAAAAATTCTATCTCTGTAAGATGCGGATTGGTGAAAGAAGGTGAAGAGGAAAGAAATGGAGAATACGCGAGACCGTATGGAGATAGAAGCGGGATACGGTCTCGGTATATTAGAAGAAGAATGGCGGAAGGGAGAAGGAAGTGGAATACGAACTCGAGGGTGGAAATGGAGTGAATAGATTAGCACAATTTGTGATGACCGATGTGTAAAAAGCGATTGTGCTAATCTATTAACCCGTCGAGAAATGGGGTCAAATCCCTCAAGATTCGTAAGAAACCATGGGTAAGCCGAACTTGGTAAACCAGACATACGAAATGAAAGTGATACGGTTTCTTGCAAGGTCGGAACGATGGAAAGGGTAGAGGAAAATGATCGAGGAGGGGTATCAGGTAAAGGTTCGGGAGGGGGTACACAGTCAATGGAAGGGACAGGATGAATTGGAAAATCCGACTCATCAATTAAAACTGGTTCATCCTAAAAAATTTCCTCAATGTTCTCCTCAAAAATTAGCTTATCCATGCAAATTTCATCGAAATCTAGACGCATCAGGGGTTCGGGAAAAACGGTTAATGACTCGGGATGATGAATTGGAGAGAAAAATTCTGCCAAATCTATAGGTTCATCATCCAAAATATTCCCGGCGTCAATATCCTCAATCAAGTGAAAGTCAATTTTCTCAGACACCTCATCAAAAGCATGGATTTCAATCGATTCTGGTTCTAAGATGTAGGTGTAGAGGTCAAAAGGATGGGGTGTGGTTTCACTTGGCAAGGTCCCTTCACAATCGGGTAAATCAAACACTGCAAAGTCGCACAACTTATCAAACATTCTATCTTCAATTGATAATTCAGTTGGGACACTTGATAGACTTTCAACACAGGAGTTGTGGGATTCAATTTGAAACGGGTAGGTTTGATTTGGAAGGGGGTACAGCTCACTCTCTCCACTCAAATTCTCAATCTGTCCAACCGCCTCATCATACATTGGAAAATTAGGAGCTAGTTGAAAACTAGCTACCGGGTCGCTAGGTTGTATGAAAGCGGCCATGGACGCATTCAAATCCATCATCTGTTGGCTTGACGCTACCCTAAAGTCTTCCAACGACTGTTCCAGACTAGACATGGGTTGTGAAGGGGTTTTAGTAAAAGATTCAAAGTTGTTTGGATACTGAAAACTCCCAAAAGGCTGCGGAGAAGCAATGTCTAGGGAAGTTGCAAAAGTTGGGTAGGACTCGTAGGAATTGAATGGCTGGACAGGAGCAGGATCAACATTTGGATAAGAAGGTGAATGGAATTGTTGATCCCAAGAATTTGAAGTGGTGAAAGGAGTGAAAGATCGGCTACGGGATTGTTCAATACGTTCAGCGATGGACAAAGGACGACTTGCAAAAAGGGTATCAACATAAGTGGGTGGGGGAGGTTGAAAAGGTTGATACAAAGTGGAATGAGGAGTGCAAGTGTTTGTCCTAGACGCTGCTATGCGATCTTTCAATGAAACTTTGGGCATGGAGGGGTCGTTCGATGTTCGGCCAAAGCAAGAACCGTAAGAAGTAATGTCTGGTTGTGGGTACCAAAGTTCGGCAAGAGTTTTGCGAGGTGGGGTACCCATGATATGAAGAGAGAAGGAAAGAAAGGAAGAGAAAAGGAGGGGAAAAAGAATGTGATGATTTTTTTTTAATTAGTTTTTTTTTGTTATCAACAAAAGAATGAAATATACAAAAAAGAATCTGGACAAAATAATCACGACACAAAAAAACCAAACACCTAATCGTTCTAGGGTACTCCTAGGTCAACTAGACCTGCTCCAGAACTTGATTGTCGAAGTAAAACTGTGTCGAGAAACGGGCTCAAGATACACTGATCACGAGGTCAGGTAAGTGCAGAGATAAAGGGAGGTTTTCCAACGCTTTCGCGAAGTTCCTTAATTAAATAACCCTTTCTCTTTTGGCGGTTTCGCCGTTAACACTTTCCTAGAGACCCCGTAAACAATATACCGTTAAGCGAGGTTCTAAACACAGTTAACTTCTTCTAGTGAGCGCGAAATCCTTAAGGCTTAAAGTCTAGTTTCTTTTAAATTTTATGCGGGTAACGTTATGCTCAAGTTCGTGATTTATGGGCCACGGAAAAGGTGATGAAATCATTTACAGTATATTATGGGGTTCGCTTGCCCTTAAGTCCGTATTAATGTATGCCATGCGCAAATCAATAAAAATTCTATAAAGAATCAAACAATCGTTTTTTAGTTTAAGCACGGCACTGCAAAAAAATACGGGTTAGTCAATTTTTAGCGTTTGCTAGCGAACTTGCAAAGAATCCTGCAAAGAATAGTATATTGGATGCGTCGGATTTGAGAAGAAGGTGTTAGTAAAGTACGTACCGTTAAGTTTTTGGGTTAGGAAACCCCCGTTGAATCAAATCCGGTAAGCTTGAAAAGTTCGCTTGCGCGGGTCAAACTACCCGAATCTTTGGCACTGTACTTTGCAATCACCTTAGCCTTGAATGCACACTTTGCTTCCCACAATCGCCGTTTGCAAATCCGCAAAAATCTACAGACTTGCTCACAAAAATTATCAAAAAAAACAAAAAGATTTTTTTTTATAAATATATACAAAAAAATATTAACCCGAATAACAAGAAATAAATACGCTACCGTCTCCCCGGCAACGGCTCCATTTGATCGCACGCTTTTGGCGTGTCGGATGTTCAAATTTCTAAAGTTTACCTCGATCAGGACGGTGTCGCTATGCAGCTAGCCGGTTGAGCACGGGTCGATCCACAGGGAGAAGGTTGTATGTCCTTTCTTGTTTTGGACGAGTCAATAAAGAATTTGTATGTGTTTGTTCAGTCTAACCTATGTGTATTATTTGCAAGTATAAAGTTGTTAAGAAAAGATACGAAAATGTAAGCTAAAGAAATCCGTACTCAAAACCTTTGAGCCGAGTCTTGACCAGTTGAAGCTAGAGCAATCGGCAACAACGTGGATTAGGGGAATTAAGCGCGGTATTCGTGGAATCCGGCTTATTAACCCTTGTCCTTCCGTTCTTGTTTCTTGCTTCCGCCTCCGGCCAAACCGAACGCAACCGGTCGCGGTTAGGAATCACCGTTACCTTGTTAGGGTAGGGTGCCTAACGGAGCGCTTGCGTAACGTTTGGGCGGAGTTCAATGGAAAATAACGGGAAAAGGAAATGAGCAAAGAAATGTTAACTTATAATATCGTATTGATTCTTAACAACAACAATAATTACAACCATTCACAAAAAGAACCAAAAAGAGCAAAAGAAAAGAAAAGATTACAAGTAAGTAAGTGCATGGAATTAAATTGCAAGTAAGTAAGCAAGATAATAAAAAGCAAGTAATAAAAAGCGAGAAAGAAAACTAGAAACTAGAATGCAAGACAAGCATGGGATCAATAGCCAACCCTTAAACTTGCAAGCTCAATCAAGAGGTTGCAAGATCAAGAGAAGGGTAAAAAACTCATGTGAAGTGAAGAACTAATTTCATAAGAAAAATATGACCCTTGAGATCAATAACAAACCCTTAACCTTTCAAGCTCAATGAAGAGGTTGAAAGATCAAGAGAAAGCAAGAATCTCAAGGGGAAGTTAAACAAAAGAGAATGATACAAAAACCCTCATCTTCATTGATCATCCACTCAATGCTCTCACTACATTTTCATGGAGGAAAGATGAAGAAGAAGAAGAAGAAAACTAAAACTAGCAAAAAGAGGCTTAAGAATTTAACACCTTGGTTTGGCTCAGTTCTGGGGTATTTATAGGAGGGGAACTGGAAACCTAGGGCAAGAATCTGCCCCTACAAGAAAAGACCAACATGCCCCTGAAAAACGACAACGAGAGGAGACTAAATGGCCGCGGTTCCGCGGCCTAAGCGTGCTTATGCCGCGGAACCGCGGCCGTTTAGTGGAGTTAGGCCATGAAATTTGGTGGTTTTCCCTAGTTTTTAGTACTCTTCAGTGTGGTATATGACTTTTTCTCAGAAACTCTTCCCATTTCTTCCAGAATGTAGATCAAAAGGTGATGTGATGTGGATCTTTTGCCAAGATTTCCTCGAGCTCCGTGTAGATTTGTTGGATCTTGTGTTGACATTGAGCTTTGTGCACGAAAATGACATCGATTTGCCATTTTGTCCCTTAAACTGGTGTGTGGCAACATACGGATAGAGAGCGGAGACCCGTGTTTTATCTGTTGTTGGCAGTAATCCCGAATTTGACGTACTTTTCTATGAATTTCACTGTCTAGAGCTGAGAGCCAGTATCCTGTAAATATGTAGCAAACACTGATTAAAAGCACCTGCCTATAACCAAGCGAGCGTAAGAATGGGCGGTATAAAATGCAATATTCTGGTATGAACAGTGTGTAGTGAGGAGTAAGATGAGCGAGAATTCCATTTTCTTTAAGTAGCCTAGGAATTCGGCACTTAAGTATTCACCACCTTGATCAGATCTTAGTGTCTTGATACTTTTGCCGATTTGTTTTTCAACTTCATTCTTTTATTCCCGGAATTTCTCAAAGGCCTCGGATTTATGTTTCATCAAGACTACATGTCCATACCTTGAGAAATCGTCCGTAAAAGTAATGAAGTAGGAATAACCGCTTTTTACATGTGTATACATTGGACCACACATGTGTATGAGTCCCAAGAGCTCGCTTGCTCTTACTCCGTATCCAGTGAGCGGAATCTTTGTCATCTTTCCTTTGAGACATGACATCGGGCTGATATTCGAACGGATCCAAATATCCCTTCTTATGTAACTTCGTCAATCGTGTTTCATTGATGTGACCCAGTCTACAATACCACAAGAAAGCCTGATTTAATTCCAGAGACTTTCTTTTAAGTGTGTTCTGGGCACTGAAAACCTGAACTTGATTCAGTACTATGTCGCTTACAAATGTTAAATCATATCCTTCTTTAGAATGTAAAGATATAGATATGATATTACAGGATAGACTAGGTACATACAACAGTTACGTAAAATCAATATCTGCCCACTTGTAAATCTTAGGTGATATTCCCCTATAGATTCAGCGTCTACGCTCATTATGTTAGCAACTCTGAGAGTCATATCATCTGCCTTGATAACTCTATGATTTTTCAAAGTCTTTAATGAATTACAGATATGAGATCCTGATCCTGTATCTAGTACCCAGGAATTAGAGTTAATATATAGACAGTTTTCAATTACAAACACACTCGAAGCTAAAACCACAACTTGCTTCGAATCCTGGCTTCTGGCTTTCCAAGCCCTGCAGTCCTTCTGACAATGCGCTTTCTCGTGACTACAAAGATATGACTCCTTCCTTACTACTAGCACAGAAACTTTTGCCCTGCCTTTTTCCTCTACCTCACTGACACCGCTTGTCGGCTTTTTGGAGGCCTTCTTCCTCTCTCCTTTAGCTTTCGCCTTGGATCTAGAAGAGGAAAATTATCCAATAAGCAGAGAGGGTGTCTCCCTGGATTCTTTCAGGGTGCCCTTTGAGCTCCTCAATAAGTTGAGGAGGCTTGGAAGTGTAACTTCCTTCCATTGAATTTTGCAATTCAAGATAAACTGGGTGTAGGTGGAGGTTAAGGACTGTAGAATCAAGTCAATACATAACTCGTTCTCCAAGTTGGTCCTATGGTCCATGAGCTCTTTAATATAACTAATCATCGTTGTAACGTTCTGAAAATTTGATTAGGTTAACTGTGTATTAATTAGTGATAATACGTGTTTTCCGTAAAAAGCAAGATATAATTATTTTTCAACATAGACTTAATTATACTTATTTTAGCTAAGTAATTGCTAGTATTCGGTATTTCATTGGTCATTTATAAATTGCTAGTTTAATTAAATATTTTTCCAAATTAATTATTTTAAATATTGTGTTGAGCTTTCACTTATACATTTAATTAGTGATTATTGAACAAACTAGAATGGGTTAATCACATTAGTTCACCATGATAATTTGAAAATCTAGTTTGTAACATATTCTTTTTCCTTATTTTGTCTCTAAAGTTCTTGAGAATTCTAGGATCAATTAGAAAATCAAATAATTAAGAAATAATTAAAGAGATAAGATGATAATATGTTGATATGAGTATGGGGGTATGGTTACCTCTCTTTTTCTCACTCGCCCACTCACAAACCCCTTTCTTATTTTGGCCGAAACTTGAGCAGCCCCCCCCCCATTCACAAAAATCCATCTCATTTTCACTTATAAAATCTTCATTTTTGCATTAAAAATCCACACAAAACCTCACTAATTCCTAGTTAAACTTTCAACCCTTATTTCTTGGCCTAAACTAGCTTGGATCTTGAGGTAAGATGACAATTTTGGAGGCAAGTTTGCAAGTTGGATTTCTAAATCATTAAGGTATAAATCTTAAACCAAAGGTTAATTTGTTGGTTAATTACTTTAATCTAAATTCTTTTAGTGTTAATTTTGTTCTAATTGCAAGTTGAGATTTTCAAGAGAAGGGTTTGAATTAAAAGTTAGGGTTTTCATCACTTGATCATGGTTGCAATAAGTAGTTTAACATTGTAAGACATGCAAAATCTAATCTAGTTGTTAAGTTGCTAATTGTTATTTTTAAATTGTCCTAATTAAACTTTTTTCACAAACTAATTTCATGTTTAATCTAAAGTAGGTGAGATTAAAATCTAGTTATTAATTGTGTGGGTTAATTAAGATACTAAATGAATATTGTGGCCACTAGTTTTGTTAAAACATCTAGATTTGCACTAAAATGGTTAATTGATGTTTACTAGGTTTTTGGAATAAATCGATTTTAATTAAGTTTGAGGTTTGATGGTTTACCACCTATTTCATATAATATTTCGTTTGTTGTGAATGTGCGATTGGTACAATTGGGTTTTAGACTTGGTGGTTGCTACGTATAGCGACCCCTAGTTCTGGTTTGAGGCATTGTCGCGAGCGCGTCTTGTGCACCAAGTGCGTGCGTGTCCAATTAGTGCGGGTGGTTGACTTGTATCGTTTGCGTCCGCGACTATTTATATATCTATTCTCTTATTTACTTATGTGCGATTCTAGGATCGGGCGCAGAGGCGTCGGACGTGGCACGGAAAAGGTAAGGCTGAGATCGGATCATATTAGCCGAGGCGTCCCGGTGAGTAGATGTACACATCTATGGGGGATTGTCTGGATTGCGCGAGGCGCTCGATAGTCAGGATTACTTGTAGTGCTTGTATTTATATGCGTAGTCTCCTAGTCATTCTTCTTATTGCATTGTATCATCTTCTGACATATGATATTATTACCTAGGACACTTACACCATTACCATTGGTTCATGCCTAACGTGCACTATTCATGCGAACACGCACGCCATTGGTAATTGCTATGCCACGAGCACTCTTGAACTGGTTTAAATCAGTATCCGAACATCTCATTAATTATGATATGTAACTTGTTGTATATTCATTTCATTCGGATGGATACATAAGATTGCTAGTCATATGTATATAGCTCATTGTATCATCATCCATGCATCATTTTCTAGTTACACATCATATATCATATTAGTGATACCATGGACATTCATCATCACCGACATGTTTATATAATGTGATTCTTCTTGAGTATTTCAGTATTTACGAGATTTCTGGATTTTGGGGAAAAACCTTAAGAATTTTATAAACTTGTTATCCTTTTAAAAATGCAAGTTGCGGTTTCCTCGTGATATGATGTATATGTCGTCCACCATGAGTTTTCCTGATTTCTGTTGGTTTTGGAAACTCGATTCGAGGAGGAGGATGAAGCGTCTCGAGTACATGTTGCACCCGATATGGTGCCCCGGGGCGAGAGTGTTTTTATGGGTATGACGATGAGCCTGGCAGGGACGGACTACTTACCGGTGATGTCTGACGCGGAGGATATCCGGAGAATACCGACGTGGTCATGAGATTTGATGATATGGGCCGATCAGCACTGATGGAGCCCGAGATATTGAAATATTGAGATATTGAGACATTGATATATTGAGATGTTGAGATATTGAGATATTGGGATATGTATATATTGTGTCGATATTTGACACAGATTTTCAGTTAATTTCAATTATGATGTTTCAGTTTATTGCAAAGAGGTTTTTTCTAGAATAAAGATTTTCTCATACCAGACGTGTTCCGGTTTCGTGTTTGATTTTGCATTCATGTTACATTCATGCTAGTACATCGTATCATATTAGTATAGGTAGGCTGTAACGCATTTGCGTGCATGCTTACGATAGCCTTATTAGATGTTACTTACTACTCATGAGTTGGCAACTCACCCCCGTTGTGCCACAGTATCATGCAGTTCTGACCCGTCAGCACAGTAGCGGCAGGCGTACTTCATCTTTTTGCTTCATTGCATCGATTTGAAGTTTTTCTCATTGGTGGGTTGCGAGGATACTTTTATTCCATCTTGTATCATTATTTGTATCTAGTGTATTCCATCTACCCATATATATTGGACTAGACAGTGAGACTCGTGAAATTTGTATTTGTGGTATTTGGTGTCGATACTCATTTGAGCCGACGTGGTGTTTCTCATTTCTTGCTTTCAGATACTTATTCGAACCCTTGATATACATATTGCATGTGGTTGTGATTCCGCCATTGGCGAAGAGCTAGTTCCCGCTTAGGGATACCTTTATTCATTATTTATATGTATTTTCATGTGTTGTACCTATTTGGGGGCCAGTATTTACAAAGGAGACTCTGCCGAAATTTTCGGAAAATTTGATGCATTAAAATGTTTTAAGGTGACTTTATTTTTACAAAAATAATCTTTTTAAAGTTTAGTTTTCCCTTCACTCTATTTTTTTTAAACGGTTTAGATTTCTGGGATTTGGCTTACTTAGATTACGTTATGCCATGAGACATTTCGTAATTTTTGTGCCAGTCACGTTCCGTATCTTCAGGTCGTGACAAAGTTGGTATCAGAGTGTTAGGTTTTACCTTTCTGAGTGTAGAATGACCCTTGGTAGATGGAGTAGGTTAGTTAAGCAGAGTGACTATTCACACCATAATATTGCATTATTATATTCCCCATTCTTATTCTTTTTATAAATAAACAGGTACTTTTGACGCATGTCTGCTACATGTTACAGGTTACAGGTTCTTGGACAGGAAACAGTGAAAACGATGAAAAGACGACGTAAAAGTAAGACTTTGACCGACAAACAGAGAATCTTGATCAAGCCTACATAAGGAACAGTTCACAAAGCAAGATTCAAGATATCGACTCAAAGAGAACGGTTAAAAGTCCGCTACAATATTCACTGGAGATCTGGAGAAGATATAGAAGACAAATTAATAAAAGAACCAAGTAAACAAGAAGCCCAATGAACCTTGAAGTAGCCCAGGAAAATTCATGAGGTGATCTCACCAACGGGCCGCGGAACCGCGGCCCAAGCCTGCTATTGCCGTGGTTCCACGGCCGTCTAGTGCCCGTGCTGCGTAAAAATTTTACAGTAATTCTGGTTCTGTGCTGAAAATATTTTCTAGGGCTATTTTTGTAATTGTAGACATGCGGATCAAAATGTAACCTAGGGTTTCTATTTCCTATAAATAGATTTTAATCATTGTAAACTTTGTGCCTCCCTCCATTAATAAATTACAAAATTCTTTTGGAGGGCATCGGTGTTTCTTTTCAATTCAGAAATTAAGATCTGACAACCATGCATGGATGATTGGAGAGATGCATCTGTAAGTAGATTTAATTTCTCGCCCTAGTTTAGATTTCAATTCTTTGCCCTAGGTAGATTTAATTTCATGCCTTAGGAACTTGTTTCGGGTTTAGCTTTGGGGAAGGATTTTGAGAGATGAGATCTCTCATCCCTTTCTTACCCACCAAATATTTACAATAGGACTCCATGCATACGCGCGCACACCACGCCCTACGGCATCCTACCCCTCGAGATAACGATGACACCGTAGTGTAAAAGCCCGGTTGCGCGCGTTTTCCATGGAGGTTAGGGTAAGGATCTCTAAAGGAAGGACAAGAACCTAGAGGAAGGAACACCTTCCCGAATGGATCTAATCCCCTTTATTGATAATTACCATAACTCCTCATAGATCTTCATTCGGGTATAGAAAGCGTTGAGATTTAATTGCATTTCCAAACCATCCCTAAACCTAACCCTAGCATGAATAGATCTAGATAATTGCTCTAGGTTAATTAGATTTTTAGATTTAATAATCAACCGAACACCCTTCGGATTTAACTCGTTAGCGCGATTAGGAGATTCACAACATCTCTGTGGACCGACCCGTACTCACCGGCAAGCTACATGCGACGCCGTTCTTGATTGCGGTTACAAATATTTTTGATCTATCTTTTAGAAAGCGCAAGCATGCTAAATCAATAAAAATCAAATGGCGTCGTTGCCGGGGATGGCGTAGAAATTTCCTTTTCGCAATTTCGGGTTAATCTTAAAATTAAAAAAATCATAAAAATCTGAAAAAATTAAAAAAATATAAAGATATATATCATTTGTTATTTTTGGAAGGGATACTTTGAGGTTGAATTTTTGCAGGATATACAAATTCGGATCTGGAGATTTTCAGAAAGCAAAATAGGAAACAAAATATCGGAACAGAAGAGATTTTGAATAACAGAACAGTGCAAAAATTTTGGAGCAGTGAACCCCCCATACCGCCGCGATTCCACGGCCAAAACCCACCTTAGGCCGTGGAACCGCGGCCTTCTTGTCGAATCGTCGCTCCAAAATTTTTCTGGGGATCCAAAGAGTTCAGGGGACCGCGGAACCGCGGTGTTAGAGCAAATTTGCCGCGGAAACACGGCTATCTCGAGGCTTCATCTGAGGAAAAATTTTCTGTAAGCCCCACTGTCTCTTTTCTGTACATTTTGAAATATCTTTTCTGAAAATTCCTACAGGATTCCGTACGCTATAAAAATATTTCCCTTCCATATAACAGTCTTGTGCAGGATTTTTGGGCCCCGCTTGAAATGAAATTAGATTGCAAGTAATATTTTGCTGTTGAATATCTTGTGTTGAAAATCTTTTTGCAACAAATTTTTCCTAATAAGGAGAAAAAGAATAAAAAAAGAATAAGTAAAATTTTGATAGAAACTTGCAAAGTTTTTAGCCGCAAATAAATCCTTGCACCACAGTAAACTTTCCTTCTTTCCACCTTTCTTCTAACATGGATACCCCACATAATAAATCACTTGCCGAACTTTGGTATCCCGAACCTAATTTTGCGTCGTACGTCAATTTGTTCGGTCAATTTAAAGACGATCCCTCCATGCCTAAAAAATCTTTGAAAGATCACATAGAGGCGTCTAGGAGAAACAGATTGACTTTTCAACCCACTTTGTGTCAACCATGTCAACCTTCACCACCTTCGTATGTTAACACCACTTTTTCAAGTTCAGCTGTAACTCCTAAGCCGATGTCCATTGCTGAGCATATTGCTAAATCTCGCAGTCGATCTTTCACCCCTCTCCACTCATCTAGCTCTAGGGATTCGCATGACTTTTCACCTTTTTATCTAGATGTTGACCCTACCCCTATCCTACCACCCACTTTTTATCCAGATGTTGACCTTTTTATCCAGATGTTGGCTCTACTGAGTCGTGCAAATAGGTGGCCGTTGGGTACAGTTCCGAGACACACGAAGGCGATGAGCGATAGGAGGGGTTTCGTCTCTCCCGGTATTAGGAGTTGATGTTCTGCTGTGCTCGACTGGTTATATCAGTAAGTCCCTGGCCAGGGCTACTGAGATTTACTGATAAGTGTTATCAGTAGTTTCTCGATCTGTTATAGACCATTCACCGGCAGGACTTATTGAGTTATTGGGGTCGACGTTACCATCCCTAGGCTCGATATGCAGCATATCTGAGGAAGAGACCATACTGTTGTAGGGTTCCTAGGCACTCTCAAGAGGTCTCACAAGGCATCAACCATGCCAATTTGAAATTTTACAAGTGCCGAGAAACTCTAATACGGATCGTTAACTAGAATTTTAGGCGAAAAGATAAGCTAGTTAACAACTTAACTAAAAGTGAGAAGCTACAACCATTGTAGATCCGGTTCTCCACTTTCTTAGCTCCACGTAGACGTCCTCTCGCTGTCCTAGTCGGATCTCGGACTCTAGCATCGGCTTCATCGGAGAAATGAGCGGACAAGTCGTCGGCTACGATGCCGAAGATGATCTACGTCGAGGTTACACAAGATCAAGCTCCAACTTCACCAAGTTGTGAAACTTATGAAGAAAACACCCTATACTACTTGGCAAGAGTTAGAGGGTGAAGAAATAGGAGGTGGGTTCACTTTAGAATTGGATTTCTCACACTTTTGCTCAAGATGCCATTGATGAAGACAAGCTTTCCTTCTTGATGAAGATGATGAAGAAGAAGAAAAGATATGATAAGTATTATCTAAAATAGAAAATAAATGTGAATACTTATCATATACTAACTATGGTAAGGTGTAGAGAATAGATCATGATTAGTTAGAATGGTTAGGGTTAAGTATGAAGACAAAATGGTAACAAAGTCAAACCTTCATGAAGGTTCAACTAAATCCAAATAATGCCACCATTTTCTTCATAATCTTTTCCAAAATCAATAAATAAATAAATGAGTAAGAAAAATAAAACCCTAACCATTACACAACCATGGTTTAATCTTTAGTTTAATCTTTACACAAAACACAAGTTAGCTTGCAACATCAATTATGATACAATCAAGTGCACACAAAAAATATATCACATATACAATGTGCACTACAAGTGAGAAAATCCCTTTAAAGTGAACCAATACTAGTTAATGCAAAGTAATATATCAAATATATAATTATACATTAAATCATTAAATCAACACTTGATTCAATGATCCGGTCATGTCGCACATAACCGACTAGTATCCAATGTATCGACTTATCGAATCAATCTTTGATTCGATAACTAGGTTATATCACATACAACCAATCGAAACATTCATCGCGAGAATGAAATGCGGTATCACATACATGCATCATTCTCGGTCCCGCACATATCTCATATGCGCCCCTATTTCGTTTCGCTTGAGCCAGGAAACCTCTGTGTAGGACTCTAAAGACTCGTCAATACGCCGGTAGCAGATGATGATCATATCAAGCATCCACAAGCCGCAAGCGGTCTGCTAAACGTAACGGCCATCCGCGTATTGAGCGATCAGAAGATTGACGAGCTAGCCCGCTCACACTCCTGTGAATCCAACCAGTAACACTTACCGTACAGTCCGGTCTGTTCGTCTGATATGTCGCATATCAAGTTTAGGGGTGGTAAACGTCAGACCCCAGTAACCGATAAGTCGTGCCGATGTGAGGCTCATAACGGGTCGAGAAACTACTGGTAACACTTACCAGCAAATCTCTGATCAGCCCTGGCCAGGGACTTCCCTGTTACAGCCAATCGAGCACAGCGCAACATCAACCTCCAATACCGGGAGAGACGAAACCCCTCTTATCGCTCATTGCCTCCATATGACTCGGGACTGTACCCAAATACCACCGTTTTGCATGCCCTCATGGACGTGGTAAGGTGGAGATCAAAGCACAGTGGGAATCACACAAGACTCTATGACGATCTCGGGTCTACAGACTAACCAGTACAAGTGTCACCTGAGAACTGCCATCTGACATGTGGTATTATACCATCTGGGAGTTCTCGGCGAGTCCGTCCAGTGTACCCAGTCTCCACTGAGCACCCGTATACCATCTCTGATGTCAAACACCATTGGATATGGGATCATCCATCGCCCATCTCATGGGTCGAGAAGCGTATACGCTAGTCTACACTGGTACATCGATGCCCCGTCTCGATACACCCACGACTCGGGACCTTGAAGGATGTACCTATGGACTACCATGTCACCGCTAGTATGATCTGCATCATAGTCCAAGTAGTCAAGTACACATCCTAAGGGCTTTACCAACATGTAACTATAAGACAGTTTAAAGAGACTAGTGTACATGTTAAGATAAAGAGTAACCAGATAGCATACTATCATATCGAGCAAGAAAGTCATCTCTATATATGTCCAAGCATCCAATATAATATATATCATCTGTACAATACTGGCCTCTAGGGTATACATACAACTAACAACTGTACGGTAGTATTGCCGGTTGGCTCGACGGGAGTTGTAGCAGGTTCGCTTGTTTTCTTCTGATCGCTCAATACCCGGGTGGCCGTTACGTTTAGCTGACCGCTTGCGGCTTGGGAGTTCTTGATATGATCATCACCCACTGCCGGCGTATTGACGAGTCTTAGAGTCCCACAAAGGAGTTGCCTGGTCCTGGCAAAACGTTGTGGTGCGCGTATACGATATGCGTATGAACCCGGTTAAAATGCGCGTATGGGATACCGTATATTAATTGGGCGGCTTGCTTTTGGTCGGGTCGTATGTGATATGACCGGGTTGATAAATCAAGTGTTGATTTATCTTTTAACCATTAGCTTCTCACTAGAAATCTTATCTTGTTTCTTTTGGATGTATGCATGCATGTATGCATTCATTCTTGTTCATGCACATATGGATGTGCATGCACACATGCATACATACATCATTCTATCATGGTTGTTTATACATAGAAAATGGTGGCAATATAAGACTCACACCATGTTTTATATTATGGATTATTATTTCTATTTATGCTAAAACAAAAGAAAAGAGATAAGATTAATTCATGGATTTGTTTCTACACTCTTCTTTTGACCTAACCATGTTCACCTACCTTTTGACCATGATTTAATCTTTCTCTTGTGTTTTAACTAAAGTAAAATAAATATCCATAAAAGATAACCATGGTTTGAGATGAAGAGGGAAAAATACATATACTTATATTTTTCATTTTCTCATTAGAGTTTATCTTCTCTTCTTCTTAAAAAAAAGCCATCATCTTCTTCAACCTTGATCTCTTGCTCTCTAGATCTTTCAAGTGAGCAAAATACTCAAAAAGATAGGATTTTGAAGTGAGAAAGAGAACCACAACACCATTCTACACAAGTCTAGCCCACTTGTTTAGAGTGTTAGCTTCATTTCATCCTCTTGATAAAGTGAAGTTGCAACCTTGGACAAAGGAGCTTCGGGTGGATCGTCGTGGACATTAGAAGACTTCAAGCTAATCGTTTTCCAACTCTCAAGTGGCCAAGGAGTGTAAAAAGGGAGCTACAAAGGTTGTACTCTCAAAACCTAGTCTTTGTCACTTGTTAAGTTATGAAACCCTAATTTTCTAGGATAGATCTTTTGTATGCTTACTTAGCACAATAAAATTCTAATCTTTGTGACATGTGATGCTTCCAAACCTTTCTTAGGGTGCTAGGTAAACCTAACATTACTATCAGAACCGACCTAGAACATTAGGCGATACTTTAGCGAAGTATAAACTCCGATCGAACCGAAATACGGAATTACGGGACACTCTTTGGACATTTTTCAAAATCTGTTATTTTTCAGAATTAAAAATATTTAAAAAATACAGCAGGTAAATCTAAGACCAACAGTAAAATTCGAGGCCATGAACAGTACATTTGACTGCGGAACCGCGGCCCATGCTTGCTTAGGACGCGGCTCCGCGGCCGTACAGATGGCTCATTCCCTAATTTTTGTATAGTGTTTTTCCCTTCCTGCTTGTATATATTTTGAGTATGTTTAATCTGAATCTACTGTTGAATGTTCTGGGGGTGGTTTTGAGTTCAATGATTCGATTGGAATTTTAGCTTCTTGTCTTTCCGGATAACTAGAAAGTATTGAATTGTTCGAACGAGTGTCGTTTGCTCACTTTTCACGGAGTTTAAATCTTTCGGAGATACGTGCAAGTACTGTGGTGGACCCTCTAGAAGACAACAAACCTTAACTCGATTATGTGACCGTCTTGAACTGCCCTTTGAACCTTAGGGTTTGGGGCAGTACGGCATGCCGCATGTGAGGCGTTGGCTTGACCCTTCTACGGCTGGACCGCTACTACTATGACACACTCCGGATTTTTTGAACTCCGCTCAAGTGTTGAGCTTTAGGGAATTTTGGGTATTTGAACATTCGGTCGAAAACTTTAATACTGTCTATTTATCTGGAATGTGATACAATATGTGGAATTCATATAGTTTAGGCATGAAATACGAAGTATGTGATATTTCGCATTTATGATGTCTAAAGAGAATGTGGATTCCAAATATTGTAGTTTTACACTTTCTTTTCTGTGACCGTAAGTGTAGTATGTTCGATATCGCCGGTTTCGTTGCTATACATCAACAACAATTGGGGTACGCATACTTACTTACGTTGATGATATATGATATAATGTGTTACTGAGATATGATGTGCAGGATTGTCGCGATCGAATAGCCGGGGGGTTTTATGTGAGATGAGTGTTTTATTTTTCATTCATGTAAAATTCAAATGTAATGTAATATTCTTTTATTTGGGGCACTTCCGGGTTGAGCTTGATGTCACCATTGTTGTATATTATTTACTTTTCCTTATTAGGATAGACCCAATGAGGGGAGCACAAGTGACCGGGTTCTGGGGTTCAGTGGGAGGCCATCTCGAGGAGTCGAGACCGGGTCTCCTAAACTCCAGGATTGGTAGGGTCGCCTGCCGCTCTCGTAGGGGTCTAGGGGTGTGGGCTTGGCTATTCATCACGACTGTGGAATCCGTATTTTATATTATTGGCTAAATACTAAATACGGACGTCCTAGTATATCCCACATTATATATATGTTTCTGCTTCCTGTGTTCTGTGATATC
Organism: Agapanthus africanus; assembly: GCA_030015575.1. Lineage (NCBI taxonomy): Eukaryota > Viridiplantae > Streptophyta > Magnoliopsida > Asparagales > Amaryllidaceae > Agapanthus > Agapanthus africanus. The sequence continues at coordinate 372,669,245 of CM057341.1, forward strand.
TGAGACGAATGATATATTATATATGAGATATATAGTAGACGTTGCTTATGTTTTGCACCCGCGCTAGTCCCATCCCGGTATGCCGTTAGTTAAATAACCTAACGGTGCATAACGGAACATTGTGGCGAATGCGGATGGCATAAGCGTACGTGTTATTTTCGTTTCTTTTCTATGATTGGCTTAAGGACTTAAATGATCGGATTACATTAATATGATTAATGTAAAGAAAATAAACCTAAATAGATGTTGTAGAATCAGATTTGAAAACTACTCGGCTCTTTATGAAAAAGCTATATTTCAAAACTGCCGAGGACAAGCCACTCCTTTTGAAAACCATTTGATTCTACGACGATATCAAGTTCAAAGCGTTAAAGATTTTCTTAAAAATCATCCGCAACCCTCCGTCATTTTAGGAAGTAGAGTACTTAGTATTCGTGTTACGTTTGTTGACTTTAGTTAAGGCGTAGTGTACGGTAGCTAAGTGATGTCTTCCTACACTGCATATGATGCAGATTAATTAGGACATTCATGCGATTTTGTTGACCATAGTTAAGGGTCATATGGGTGGGTCTAATTGATTAAGAAATGATGGGTAGAACTTGACTGGTACTTATGATTTGTTGACCATAGTTAAGGTCATAAGTACTAGGGGTAAAAATCACATCGGGAATTTCAAGTGTTGAGATTTGCAATGAGATTCCATACCTTCCATATGATGGTTGGATCCCGATCCCACTGTGGGCAATAGTTGCTCCTAAGAGAGTTTTGCAGTTTACAATTAGCTAACTCATAAGGTGTCTAGAAAGGTGTTAACGGGGCTACGCCTCTGTGAAAATGAGGTTTACTTTAATTAGGTCCGTGCGAAAGCACGGGGAACCTTCCTCAAGTACCGACACTGGCCTGGCTGAACGGTTAGCGAAGTTGTAGACTGTAATTAATCCTGGCTAGTTTTCTTTTTAAGGTTTGAAAGAAAAACTTGATTAAAGCAGTGGGAGACATCGATTAGACAAGATAATAACCAATCTGATCTATGCAAGAGCTTTCGCTGAGTGTATTCTTTTCTCTCTCTTAATAGCAGATACCAATGACTGGACTCAAGCTTTTACTAGATGAAAACAAACTGAATGGGACCAATTATAAAGACTGGCTGAGAAATTTGAACATTGCCTTGACATATGATAAGGTATCATATGTCCTCACGGCTCCGGCCCCGCCCGTCCCAGGCCCAAAATCCTCAGTTGCGGATATTGAAGTCCGCAAGACATGGGATGTTGATTGTGCCACGGCCAAATGCCTCGCGCTTGCATCGATGGACACCACACATCAAAAGCAGCACGAGAATATGGACATTCACGCCATATTGCTCCATACAAAGGAGTTGTATGGAGAGCAATCCCGCGTATTACGATACGAAGTATCAAAGAAATTATTTCAGATGCGAATGGCCCCCGGCATACCAGTAGGAGACCATGTTCTGAAGATGATAGCTCTTATAGAAGAGCTTGAGGACCTTGGATGGACTATGGACAATGAACAATATACAGATATTATTCTGCAGTCCCTCCCCTCCACCTTTCCTCAATTCATAGTTAACTTCAACATGTATGTCATGGAGAAGGAGCTATCTAAACTCCTTAATATGTTAAGGAGTGCAGAGAGCACTATGAAATCAGTAAAAACTCCCGTTATAACTGTTGGACAGTCTTCCTCTTCTCGCCCAAAGGCTAAGGCCAAGGGAAAGAAAAAGAAGAAGCCCACCAATCCTAAGGGTGGAGTTAAAAAGGTGAAGGGAAAGGAAAAGTCCAAAGCTGGAGACACAGGGAAAGGCGAATGTTTTCATTGCCACAAGACAGGACATTTGAAGCGCAACTGCACGGAGTATTTAAATCTCAAGAAGAAGCATGGAGATGCTTCTGCTTCAGGTGCGTTTGTGACAGAAAACTATTTTTCAATAAACTCTGCTTCCTAGGTATTAGATACCAGTTCGGGTTCTCACATTTGCAATTCTATGCAGGGGCTGAGAAATAGCAAAGTTTTGAAGACAGGTGACCATACTCTCCGCGTTGGAAATGGTTCCAATATACATACAGTCGCAGTGGGAGAGTATCACTTGGGGTTGCCATCTGGATGTATTTTGGTTTTGAATCCATGTTATTTTGTACCAAGTATGCTTTGTAATATAATATCCATTTCTTTGTTAGACAATGAAGGATATAATTTTGTATTGCAGAACAATGTTATGAATATTCACCTGAATCAAATGTTGGTTGGGTATGGTACGCTTAATAACGGGATATATGTCCTAAATCAACACACGGTTTTCAGTATACAACACACTAATAAAAGGAAACTTTCAGAATTAAATGAAGCTTTTCTTTGGCACTGTAGACTTGGTCATATTAACGAAACAAGACTAAACAAGTTACACAAAGATGGATATTTAAATTCTTTTGAATATAAATCTTATGCGACTTGCCAGTCTTGTATCAAGGGTAAAATGACCAAAACTCCATTTACCGGACACGGAGAAAGAGCTACTGAGCTCCTAGGCCTCATACATAATGATGTATGCGGGCCAATGTCTACACAGGCTAGAGGCGGTTTTTCATACTTCATTATATTGACTGACGATTTCTCAAGATTCGGTCATGTATTTTTATTAAAGCAGGCATCATGGAGTTGGAACATCTGTTTCGATGATGTCATAAAAGAGTTTGATTTCATCAAAAATCCAGATGAACCTTGTGTTTATAAGAAGGCTGTAGGGAGAGCTGTCACATACCTCGTATTGTACGTGGACGACATTCTTCTGATAGGAAATGATATTCCTATGCTACAGTCGGTCAAATCTTTCTTATCTCTAAGGTTCTTCATGAAGGACCTAGGTGATGCCACATATATTCTGGGCATAAGGATCTATAGGGATAGATCCAAAAGGTTATTGGGATTGTCCCAAACCAGGTATATTAACACCATCCTAAAAAGTTTTAGTATGGAAGACTCCAAGCGGGGTGCCTTACCCGCTTGCCATGGGGTCACTCTCTCCAAGGACTCTTGCCCAAAGTCCGATGAAGAGAGAGCTCGCATGAGCGATATACCCTATGCTTCGGCAGTAGGATCTATAATGTATGCGATATTATGTACACGTCCAGATGTAGCTTATGCACTTAGTATTGTAAGCAGGTATCAATCCAACCTAGGGGAGAATCACTGGACAGCTGTGAAGAACATTCTTAAGTACTTACGAAGGACTAAAAAATTGTTCTTGGTGTATGGTAATGGAGATCTCCAAATGGAGGCCTTTACCGATTCGAGCTTCCAGAGCGATAAGGACGACAGCAAATCTACCTCTGGGTTTGTATTTACCCTCAATGGAGGGGCGGTAAGTTGGAAGAGTTCCAAACAGGATACCGTTGCAGGCTCTACGATGGAAGCTGAGTACATTGCTGCGAATGATGCCGCCAAGGAAGCCGTCTGGATGAAGAAGTTCGTCTCGGAGCTAGGAGTAGTTCCAACCATTATTGATCCAATACCATTGTATTGTGATAATAATGGGGCTATGGTGTTAGCCAAGGAGCCCAGATCCCATCAGCGGTCCAAACACATCCTGAGGCGTTTTCATTTGATCCGGGAGATTGTAGATCGCCGCGAGATCGACATTAGGAGAGTAGATACAAAGAATAACACCGCGGATCCATTCACCAAGGCCCTCCCTCAGCCGCAGCATGAGCGACTTTTTGAGATGTTGGGTATGAGATACAAGAATAACTGGCCTTAGTGCAAGTGGGAGATTGTTGGATATATGTATGCCCTAGAGGCCATTATATGATAGTGGATGTATTTATACATGTATATATATATATATATTCAGTGTACAATCTTGCTCGACATGATAGGATGCTATCTGGTTCTTCTTTATCTGACATGTTGATTTGATCATGCTTTTACTCATTCATACATGTTGATAAAGCCCTAAGGATATTGGCTTGACTACAGTGATTATGATAGAGATCAAACTAGTGGGACATCTGTAGTTTATAAGCATATCCTGAAATGTCCCTAGTCGCAGGTGTATCGAGGCGGGGCATCGATATACCAGAGTAGACTAGCGTATATGATACTAGACCCATGTGATGGGCGATGGATGTTCCCACATTAATCGATGTTTGGCATCAAGATCGTATACGGGTGCCCAGTGGTGACTGGGTACACTGTACGGACTCACCGAGAACTCCTATATGGAATTATATCTATCGTCGGATAGCAGTTCTCAGGTGACACTGGTACAGGTTAGTTTGTAGACCCGAGATCGTCATAGAGTCTTGTGTGCTCTCCCACTGTACTTTGATTACCACCCTACCACGGCTCTACTGAGTCATGCAAACAGGTGGCCGTTGGGTACAGTCCCGAGACACACGAAGGCGATGAGCGATAGGAGGGGTTTCGTCTCTCCCAGTATTGGGAGTTGATGCTGTGCTGTGCTCGACTGGTTATATCAGTAAGTCCCTGGCCAGAGCTGCTGAGATTTACTGATAAGTGTTATCAGTAGTTTCTCGATATGTTATAGACCATTCACCGGCATGACTTATTGAGTTATTGGGGTCGACGTTACCATCCCTAGGCTCGATATGCAGCATATCTGACGAAGAGACCGGACTGTACGGTAGTGTTGCCGGTTGGCTCGACGGGAGTTATAGCAGGTTCGCTTGTTTTCTTCTGATCGCTCAATACCCAGGTGGCCGTTACGTTTAGCTGACCGCTTGCGGCTTAGGGGTGCTTGATATGATCATCACCCACTGCAGGCGTATTGACGAGTCTTAGAGTCCCACAAAGGAGTTGCCTGGTCCAGGCGAAACGTTGTGGTGCGCGTATGCGATATGCACATGGACCCGGTTAAAATGCGCGTATGAGATACCGTATATTAATTGGGCGGCCTGCTTTTGGTCGGGTCGTATGTGATATGACCGGGTTGATAAATCAAGTGTTGATTTATCATTTAACCATTAGCTTCTCACTAGAAATCCTATCTTATTTCTTTTGGATGTATGCATGCATGTATGCATTCATTCTTGTTCATGCACATATGGATGTGCAAGCACACATGCATACATACATCATTCTATCATGGTTGTTTATACATAGAAAATGGTGGCAATATAAGACTCACATCATGGTTTATATTATGGATTATTATTTCTATTTATGCTAAAACAAAAGAAAAGAGATAAGATTAATTCATGGATTTGTTTATACACTCTTCTTTTGACCTAACCATGTTCACCTACCTTTTGACCATGAGTTAATCTTTCTCTTGTGTTTTAACTAAAGTAAAATAAATATCCATAAATGATAACCATGGTTTGAGATGAAGAGGGAAAAATATATATACTTATACTTTTCATTTTCTCATTAGAGTTTATCTTCTCTTCTTCTTAAATAAAAGCCACCATCTTCTTCAACCTTGATCTCTTGCTCTCTAGATCTTTCAAGTGAGCAAAATACTCAAAAAAATAAGACTTTGAAGTGAGAAAGAGAACCACAACACCATTCTACACAAGTCTAGCCCACTTGTTTAGAGTGTTAGCTTCATTTCATCCTCTTGATAAAGTGAAGTTGCAAGCTTGGACAAAGGAGCTTCGGGTGGATCGTCGTGGACATTAGAAGACTTCAAGCTAATCGTTTTCCAACTCTCAAGTGGCCAAGGAGTCTAAAAAGGGAGCTACAAAGGTTGTACTCTCAAAACCCGAGTCTTTGTCACTTGTTAAGTTATGAAACCCTAATTTTCTAAGATAAATCATTTGTATGCTTACTTAGCACCATAAAATTCTAATCTTTGTGACATGTGATGCTTCCAAACCATTCTTACGGTGCTAAGTAAACCTAACAGAGGCAATCCTACCCGAGTATAACTCGCTGACGGACTTTCTCTCTTTTACCCTTTTGGAATGTCCGTTAGATGGGAATGAGTTTTATGATGAAGATCTAGGTGAGGAACCAATTAACGAAGATATTGCAGAGATGGCATCGGAGGATTAATTAGTTTTCTTTGTTGCCCACTTGTTTAGGGCTTTGTTTTCTTTGATGTAATTAAACCAATTAGTTTGCTTTGCTCTTTCTCTGGAATGTAATAAAGTTGGTTAATGGAAATAAATGCCTTTCGCTTTATTGTTTTATTTTTGTACACAACCCTGCATACTATGATTTATTCTTACGCTTAACGTAACTGTATTGAATAGACAACCTTCAATACAGTTAGGTTGCGGACCGTGCCACGCCACTCTTTACCTTCTTTTGGGAAGTGGGGCGTGACATTCGAGGTCATACCGTCCGTAAAGGGTTCTTTGGCGTGGCACGATTAGCGAAGAGGTCACGTTGGAAGCCGAGGATGAGATGAGGAAGAAATATCCCTATCTCTTCGAGGGCACGCATAGTTAAATTTTAAATTCGGGGACCAAATTTCTTTAAGGGGGAACGATAGTAACGTTCTAAAAATTCGATTAGGTTAATTGTGTATTAATTAGTGATAATACATGTTTTCCGTAAAAACCAAGATATAATTATTTTTCAACATAGACTTAATTATACTTATTTTAGCCATGTAATTGCTAGTATTTGGTATTCAATTGGTCAATTATAAATTGCTAGTTTAATTAAATATTTTTCTAAATTAATTATTTTAAATATTGTGTTAAACTTTCACTTATACATTTAATTAGTGATTATTACAAACTAGAATGGGTTAATCACATTAGTGCACCATGATAATTTGAAAATCTAGTTTGTAACATATCCTTTTTCCTTGTTTTATCTCTAAAGTTCTCGAGAAGTCTAGGATCAATTAGAAAATCAAATAAATAAGAAATAATTAAAGAGATAAGATGATAAGATGTTGATGTGAGTATGGGGGTATAGTTACCTCTCTTTTTCTCACTCACCCACTCACAAACCCCTTTCTTATTTTGGCCGAGAGCACCCCCCCCCATTCCTAAAAATCCATCTCATTTCCACTTCTAAAATCTTCATTTTTACAATAAAAATCCACACAAAACCGCACTAATTTCTAATTAAACCTTCAACCTTTATTCCTTAGCCTAAACTAGCTTGGATCTTCAAGCAAGATGACAATTTTTGAGGCAAGTTCGCAAGTTGGATTTCTAAATCTTTGATGTATAAATCTTAAACGAATGGTTAATTTGTTAGTCAATTTCTTTAATCTAAATTCTTTAAGTGTTAATTTGGTTCTAATTGCAAGTTGAGATTTTCAAGAGAAGGGTTTGAATTAAAACTTAGGGGTTTTATCACTTGATCATGGTTGCAATGAGTAGTTTAACATTTTAAGACATGCAAAATCTAATTTAGTTGTTACGTTGCTAATTTTTATTTTTAAATTGGCCTAATTAAACTTTTTTTGCAAACTAATTTCATATTTAATCTAAAGTAGGTGAGATTAAAATCTAGTTATTAATTATGTGGCTTAATTAAGATATTAAATGAATATTGTGCCCCCTAGTTTTGTTAAAACATCTAGATTTGCACTAAAATGGTTATTTGATCCTTACTAGGTTTTTGGAATAAATCGATTTTAATTAAATTTGAGGTTTTGATGGTTTACCACCTATTTCATATAATATTTAGTTTGTTCTGAATGCGCGATTGGTACGATTGGGTTTTAGACTTGGCGGTTGCTACGTATAGCGACCCCTAGTTGTGGTTTGTGGCATTATCGCTAGCGCGTTTTGTGCACCAAGAGCGTGCGCGTCCAGTTAGTGCGCGTGGTTGACTTGTATCATTTGCGTCCACGACTATTTATATATCTATTCTCTAATTTACTTATGTGCGATTCTAGGATCGGGCGCAGAGGCGTCGGACGTGGCGCGGAAAAAGCAAGGCTGAGATCGGATCATATTAGCCGAGACGTCCCGGTGAGTAGATGTAGACATATATGGGGGATTGTCTGGATGGCGCGAGGCGCTCGGTAGTCAGGATTACTAGTAGTGCTTGTATTTATATGCGTAGTCTCCTAGTCATTCATCTTATTGCATTGCATCATCTTCTTACATATGATATTATTACCTAGGACACTTGCACCATTACCATTGGTTCATGTTACATGTGCACTATTCAAGCGAATACACACGTCATTGGTAATTGCTATGTCACGATCATTCTAGAACTTGTTTAAATTAGTATCTGAATATCTCATTAATTATGATATGTAACTTGTTGTATATTCATTTCATTAGGATGGATACATAAGATTGCTAGTCATATTTATACAACTCATTGCATAATCATCCATGCATCCTTTTCTAGTTACACATCATATACCATATTAGTGATACTATGGACATTCATCTTCACCGACATGTTTACATAATGTGATTCTTCTTGAGGATTTCAGCACTTATGAGATTTCTGGATTTTGGGTAAAACCTCAAGAATTTTATAAACTTATTATCCTTTTAAAAATGCAAGTTGTGATTTCCTCGTGATATGATGTATATGTCGTCCACCATAAGTTTTCCTGATTTCTGTTAGTTTTAGAAACCCGATTTGAGGAGTAGGTTGAACCGTCTCGGGTACATAGTGAACTCGGTTGGTACCCTGGGGCGACAGTGTTTGTGTGGGTATGACGATGAGCTTGGCACGGGCGGAATACCTACCGGTGATGTCTGATGCGGCGGATATCCGGAGGATACCGACGTGGTCGTGAGATTTGATGATATGGGCCGATCCGGTCTGACGGAGCCCAAGATATTGAGATATTGAGACATTGAGATGTTGAGACATTGAGATATTGAGATATGTATATATTGTGTCGATATTTGACACGGATTTTCCGTTGATTTCATTGGTGATGTTTCAGTTTATTGCACAAGGTTTTTTTCTATGATAAGAATAAAGATTTTCTCATACCAGACGTGTTCAGGTTTCGTGTTTGATTATGCATTCATGTTGTATCCATACTAGTACATCGTATCATATTAGTATAGGTAGGCTGTGACGTATTTGCGTGTATACTTACGATAGCCTTATTAGATATTACTTACTACTCATGAGTTGGCAACTCACTCCCGTTGTGCCACAGTATCTTTGGCCATTTTCCTTTGTTTCTTTCTTTGGCTGAAATTTGGTGGAGGGGGTTGTTTGCAATTGTGCAATTTATAATCGAGAAGACTTTTTATGGTTCATGATGGTTCCACCATCCTTTGACTTCTTTGTTCATCATTGCATGTTATGATGGGTTGAGTGATGGGTTATGGATTTGACTTTGGGGTGATGATTATTCCTCATCATCACCCATTTCTCTCTCTTGGATTATTGTCACACTCCCTCCTCTCATTCCTATAGGATGGCCGGTCATTATTTTGGTGGGTGTGGCATTCATTTTGTGATGGGAAAAATATTCACTCTCTTTTGCTTGCTTCAAAAATTCCATAGCACCTCTCCATAGTTGATTCCTCCACCAAAATGGCAACTTCTTTAACCCCATGAGACAAAACCACTCTACACTATCCTAGAGCATTCTTGGACACGTCGAATCGCCAACTTCGTGCCCGAGTTGCCTCGGTCCAGAGGTGGGAGCCCGTAAAAGAACTCGGCGATGTGGTGCCCTTCCGACGAGGAGATGAAGACCGGAGATTCCGCGGAGAGATCGGGACGACGACGAGAAGACCGAAGGACACGGATCGCTCGGTATATCTCTCTACCCATTCTTTAGTTTGCTAGTATTATGTTAATGGCCCGATCCGGGTTTAAAAGTCCGCGGTAGCGCCGGTTCTAGTTTTTAGAAAAGTTCTTGTATTCCGCATTTTGGCCTCGTACAGACGGCCGGGGCGCTGCCGTGTACTTACACTGGTATCAGAGCCAGGCCATTAATCTAGTCTAGCTTGCTCTAACGTGTTTACAAGTTCGATTGAACGGATTTTCCAAAAACCGTATTTTCAAGCACAGTTTCTGTCGAATTTTTGCACTGGTCAAAAAATTATTTGGTACATTGTAAAAATACGTGCAGTGTTTTTTATGCATTCTGTTAAAATTTGGTCACATGGTATTACTGTTCAGCGGTGGAACCGCGGCCAAATCCATGCTTTGGCCGCGGTTCCGCCGCTACTTTGACTATTCAATGCACCAAATTTTTATAGTGGGCTTCTGACATGGAAATAGGGATTTTGGTATATTCTGTTTGGGCCCAGATTTTCTTTGAGTGCTACAGTTGTGCTTGGGGCCCACTTCGGGAATTTTGGTCGATCTAAAATTTTAAACATGTTACTTCACAGTATTTACATTATATCTGCGACCGTGAATGTCATTTGATCGGTAAATCTGTCTAACTGCTATAGCCTTTTTAGATGGATTTGCGAACATGACATTCACGTTGATGTTCTGTGTTGTGTTGTGATGTTGTGGATTTGTCGTGGGGATAGCCTGGATGCAATGTTAGTACAGTTTGGTTGTATATGTACATTTGATATTGCGGGATGAGCGTCCGACATGTGGACTGCCGTTACTGCCTGTTTGTATATTATTCTTTTGGGGCACGACCAGGCTGAGGTCGATGTACCCGTTGTATGTATATTTTACTTTCTGTACTAGGATTACCCGTGGAGTGGTGCACGGATAGCCGGGTTCTAGAGGGCAACGAGCCCGCATCTCATGGCGTTGAGACGGAAGGGGCTTCACTCTAGAATTGGCGGGCTATTCGCCGCACTCGTAGGGGGTACAGGTTTACCCAAGGAGGGGTGCCCAAGTTACCGGATTCCGTGAAGTACTGGGTGGTCCATTCACGTTGTTGAAGGGTGCTGCCTCGCTTCAGGTTTTGGCGGGTAACTTTCCGCGCCGTAGGGGTCTAGGATTTCATTGCACAGGCTATCCACACGACCAGGGGAACGTCGGGTTTCAGTAGCGGCTCTGTGAAACCCGGGGATCCCAGATATCTGTATTGTTCTGTGATGCTTATTACATTTCTGTGATGTTGCATTTTATCACGCCTTGAGCGAATATTATATATTGTTATATATACTAGTAGATGTTGTATATGTTTTGCATCCGCGCTAGTCCAGTCCCCGCTCTGTCGTTAGTTAAGTAACCTAACGGGTAATGACGGGACCCAGTGGCGTATGCGGGTGGCATATATGTACATCATTATTTTCGTTCTTTACTGGTGGGATCAATTGATGAAACTGCATTGATTCGGATCAATGCAAGTTAAACAAACCTATTCTGATGTTGTTGGAACATTTTTCAAAAAGCTGTTATTGCAAGGACGTTTTTTTTCGTTTTGCACAGTGGTATTCGGTTATGAATATCCAGCACCTCAGTCGACGAGGCAAGGGCCGAGATCCCTTCACCGGGAGTGACCCCTTAGACAGAAGCTTGCGTCAGGGTAATAACTTCACTATAGTTGATTACTTTTGCTTTGTATCGTGGTATTCAGTTGGAATATCCTGCACCCCATTCTACAGGGAAAGAGACGAGATCCCTTCACCGGGAGTGACCTCTTTAGCAAAGGTTTTCGTCACTATATTTTTATAAATTTATCCGGTTCCTTCAACGATATCAAGTTCATTACGTTAATGGTTTTTCGCCAAAAACCATTCATAGCCCTCCGTCATTTCATATGGATAGTCAATAGTATTCAAGCTGTGTTTGTTGGCCAAAGTCAAGGCACAGTGATTGGTAGCTATTGGATATTCATATGCAGCATAGATAGATGCGTTGGTTTGGGACAGTCGTACTGCCTTGTTGGCCGAAGTCAAGGGTAGGTACGGGTGGGTTCAAATCAACCTGGAGAATGACGGGTAGAACTTGACATGTGACTTATGATTTGTTGGCCAAAGTCAAGGTCATAAGAGCATGGGGTAAAAATCACATCGGGAGTTTCTAAAGAAACTGAAACTTGCCAGATATGCGCATACCTTCTGGAGTGTGATAGTGTGAGTGGATTCCATCACGTTAGCATGCGATGATAGTTGGATCCCGATTCCCACTGATGAGTTGGTTTACTCCTCTGGTGATCCCGACTAATTCTTCTTTCAGGTTTAGAGGAGAATTTGACGGTACAGTAGGAGGTTTCCTGATTAGATAAATTGATAACCATTCTGATCTAGGTTTAGAGTGCACGCTGAGTGTTTCTTTTCTCTCTCTCTTTGGCAGCGACCATGAGCCGACCCTAGACTATATCTCAGTAACCAAGATTAACCGAACCTTCTTATAAGACTGGCTTTTAGATTGTCAGAGTTGCAGACCTCATTGCCACTCCTACTTTTATCCTTTTCTCCAGGACATACCATATTACTACGAACGTCCACTTCCATTGGATAAAACCATCATATGGTTATATACGAACTCAAAAGAATTTATTCGAGGATGGTTTCTGGTTCTGGAGAAAACGAATAGGATTATTCAGTTGTCTTTTCCTCTTACCTTCTCTCAGGTTTCGAGTGCTTCTTGGATTAGGGGATAGTACACCAGTTCCGCCTATTGGATAGTCTTCTTCCAATTCTTAGGCTGGTGCCAAACGGTAGGGAATGAAGAAAGACGATTAGCCTAAGTGTGTTGTACAGAAGGTATTAAGTTAAGACAAATAAAGGGATTAGAAGGAGGGCAAAGTAAATTGCGATTGCTATTCACGACCAAACCAAGTATTTCATTACCACTCCCACTTCACCTTTGTATTTCTCCAGGACACTCCGTATCACTACAAAGATCCACAGTTATTTGGATACTCCATCGTATGGTTATATACGAACTCGAAAGGAACTTGTTCCAGTTCGGGAATGGATTCTGGTTCAGGAGAAATAGGAATAAGGTTTATTCGGTTGTCTTTTATCTTCACCTTCTCTCGCATTGCGAGTGCTCCAAGGATTAGGACAGTACACCCATTATGCTTATTGGATATTCTTCTTCCAAACCATAGGCTGGTGCCGAACGGTAGGGAAGGAAGAAAACCATTTGGCCTAAAGGGGTGTGCAGAAGGTAATGACTAAAGACATATGAAGGGATGTGGAGAGATGTCATAGAAATATACGGTTACAGTTGTGAATCAGGATAATGGAAGAGGCATTACTAGGAATACGAGGATACCCCTACGAAACATTTCAATGTTTCATTTTCACTGTGTACTGTTAATGGAAAACTGATTTCCCAATTAGACACTTGCTCCAGGGTATGTATTTACTAGGTTTGATTCTCACATCTGTATGGTTTTACAGATGATGAGTGGGAGTAAGTTATTGGGAATTGGGTGTCATCCTCATTATATCGGGATTCGTTGTAATCGGTGATATTTGAGGAAGTCACCTGGGTTGTTTGCCGGACGGCAAATATTTGGTTTTGAATATCCGCTGTTATGCACCAATTTCAAATTGATATATCTGTACGTCTATATTTATAAAGTGAGATATACCTTTTTGAAATTATGTCCATGACATTTACCTATATCAGTGGATGATTAGGTAAGGAGCATTAAACAGCGGTGTAATTCTTCTTAACCATAAGTACAGTTTTCAACATACGACACACAGCGAATGAGTTATTAGACTCAAGGGACTTATACAGAGTATTGTATTTTGTCCAGTGTCCATTAGGACAGAGGGTTTGGTACTCGTACTATATTCTGTTTACTTTTGACTTCTCTAGTTTTTAGACACGTGTTTCGTAGAAATGTAGGTTCTGAGTTTTGAGAAATTATAGGTATAAGAGTAAAGTAGAGAACCAGGTATTGCAAGTATCAGGATTCTTCAAGGTGATCGAAGATATAGATACTTGTGTATGGTATTCAGTTAATAGTAATGGTTTTAAGAAACTTGTTTCTCTTTTAGGTTACTCATAATTGGAAGCACTCCTAAGTTGAGTAACGCTGGTCGGCCTCTTTCCATTTAGTTGACATGCACTGGAGACAGCTGTATGATTTGAATATGGTTCCAATTAAATCAGTGCCTCTGTTTCTATATTGGATATAGAACAGTTCATATCTTAACGATGTTAAGGTACGGGGAGTTGTCCATCTTATGCTTAAAACCAGACACTGGACAACTCAAGGCACGTTTCTGTAATGGCTGTTTGTGGGTTGACCCAGGCTATGACGTGGGTTGACTTTCTGCCATCTGGAAGATCAATCGTGATATTGTTCTAGACTCGCCACAGTTTTAATAAAAATAGATTTTTTCAGAAACAGTAGTGGGAGTATGGTAGAACTTGAAGTGATTCCAGAACCGCAAACGATTACTGAAAATTTGATAAGAACCTAAAGATTCAATCTGACTTGACATTCCATTGGCCACTCCGTGGATATGGTGGGTAACCTCAGACACTCGAGAGGTACTTCGGTATGCAAAAAAACGGTGATAGGGAGGTTCTTGTTTACCCAGAATTGCCATTGTTGTTGTTCCAGACTGTGAGATCCGGTAGGAGGATGAGTATAGCGTCGTTCTAAACTAGATTTAGAAGTGTATATCTATATGACTCTGCCAGAGGATTGTCGTACTCAGTGGGAGCAGCGGAAGCATAGTGGACAAGTGTCTTATGTCTATTTATAAGCTAAAGCAGATATAGCGGAGATAGATCATCTATTTCTGACGTGACAGTCATAGGTTTGACTTCATCAGAATAGGGGATGGATCTGTTAAGAAGGTAGTAGCGTGTTATGTCCTGGTATTTGGATGACATACACAGAGTAGGAAGTGAAATTCCTTTACTACGGTCGGTTATACTTTGGTTGTCACACAGTAGTTTCTCCACATGGGACCTGGATATTATATCAAGACATTCTGGTTACTGGATCTATGATTTTAGATCTAGATTTGGGTAGTTTCCCAATCTGGGTATTTAGACAGCATTCTAAAGGTGTTTTAGAATGGACGACTCCTGGCACGGTAGTATACCTGCAGGTGATGGAGTCACCCTCTCTAAAGCAGTCTTACAGACTAAAGGGGTGAGGGATGTGCATGATTGGCAGATCACTTGCTTAGGCAATTGAGTTGATCATGAGATGTCAAGTACCACACCAGATGTTGTTTTTGCAGTAGATGCAATAAGTTGATATTGATCCAATCCTGGAGAAACATTCGGAAGCAGTTTTAGAACATAAGTGGATGTTCTAGGGATATGATAACAACAGCCGCTTTCGGGAGAAAGTTATCATTCCAGGCTTCCAAGGTGACCTAGATGACAGAATGATTGTCAGAGTTATAGTTTTCCCTCTAACGAGGGGCAGTATTTTAGACAGGTGGTCCAGGAGGATACTGATTAAGTTCAGTTGACGATATAGTCTAAGAAGTTTGGATTTGGAGTTCATTTATGAACTAGGTCCCATCAGACATCCGAACATATTCTAAGATAGGTATTGCTCATTTCGAGGATGGCTTTCTCCGCGAACTTGAGATAAAGAGAGATATAGAAAAAAACATTAGAGCGGATCCACTCACTGAGGCTATTCCTCGAACGCATTAGTTTCGCAAACGGGTTTTGTGAGACTGATTAGTAGAGGAGTTGGGTGTTCGGTATCACAAGGGCTGTGAGTATGCGACATCGCAATAATTAGCCTTGAGTGCAAGTGGGAGATTGTTGGAGATAGTGCCCTCAGAGTCAATTATTGGATCACAGGCACGTGATTGCAATGATTGAGGGAGGGCCTATACCGTTAGAACAGTCTTACTCTAGATGATAGTATGCTATCTGGTTTATCTTTATCATCGTGTGCTGCTTTAGGTGACCTTACAAGTCACTATTGCACATTGATAGAGCTCTTAGGATTCTTGCTTGACGGCCAGCAGTATGATGGCGATCATATACATGGGAGCTGGGGTCTATAAGCACATCCTTAAAAGGTCCCTAGTCGTGGGAGTTTTCGAGACAGGGCATCGATACTCCAGAGTAGACTAGTGTATACAGTCGAGACCCCGACAAGGGGCGGTGGCCGGTCTCAAAAGCCACTAGTATCAGTAGGTTCACCTAAGATGTATACAGGTGCTCATTGGGTTATGAGTACACCGGACAGGACTCACCGGGAACATGCTAGTTGGTCTTATACCAGACGTCAGATAGCAGTTCCTTGGTGACATGTGTACAGGTTAGTTCATCGACCTGAGATCGTCATTTGTCTCATATGAGTTCCCACTGTACTTTGATTACCACCCTACCACGGCTCAAAGGAGTCGTGCAAACAGGTTTTAGTTGGGTACAGTCCCGAGCCACATGGAGGCAGTGAGCGGATCTTCAGGGGTTCGTCTCTCCTGGTATTGGGGGTGAGGTCACGCTGTGTCTAGAAGAGCCATTACATGAAGTCCTTGGCTAAGGCAAGAGATTTACTGGTAGGTATTCCATTAGTATCTCAGGGTGTTCTGTGCTACACTCCGACACGACTTGTACCGCTTTTGGGGGTCTGACTTTTACCAACCCCCTAGGCCTGCCATGCGATGCTCATAGACGAACGTACCGGACTGTACGGATATTATCACTGACAGGCTCAGTAAGGTGTCAGGATGAGTTCGCTCATCGATGTCCCTTTTGGTCAATACCTTGTAGCCCGTTACGTAAGGCTAATACCTTTGACGTGCTAGTGGTTAAATCCACAACCAAAGTATTGACGAGTCTTTAGAGTCCCCCACAGACCGTTTCTCAAGTTTCAGGCGAAACACTGTAGAGGCCGTATAGATATATGGCAGGTTTCGATCACATACGTGCGGTATTGCACGGATCACGATCGGACGGAGAATACTAGCGGGCTTTGGTTTAAGCCGGATCCTAGTATTGTACAGTGTAGATTTTGTCTCATCGCATTTGTATTCGGTCGCAATACAAATGCGGGTATGTATATACAGCTGCGGGGTTGTCCTGTAATTTATTACGGGATCAGTTTTCTGAATTTGCCAGTTTGTATTTCCGGTTTCGGCCATTTTCCTTTATTTCTTTCTTTGGCTGAAATTTGGTGGAGGGGGTTATTTTCAATTGTGCAATTTATAATGGAGAATACTTTTTATGGTTCATGATGGTTCCACTATCCTTTAACTTCTTTGTTCATCATTGCATGCTATGATGGGTTGAGTGATAGGTTATTGATTTGACTTTGGAGTGATGATTATTCCTCATCATCACCCATTTCTCTCTCTTGGATTATTGTCACACTCCCTCCTCTCAATCCTATAGGATGGCCGGCCATTTTTTTGGTGGGTGTGGGATTCATTTTGTGATGGGAAAAATATTCACTCTCTTTTGCTTGCTTCAAAAATTTCATAGCACCTCTCCATAGTTGATTCCTCCACCAAAATGGCAACTTCTTTAACCCCATGAGACAAAACCACTCTACACTATCCTACAGCATTCTTGGACGCGTCGACTCGCCAACTTCATGCCCGAGTTGCCTCGGTCCAGAGGTGGGACCCCGTAAAGGAACCCGGCGATGTGGTGCCCTTCCGACAAGGAGATGAAGACCAGAGATTCCGTGGGGAGATCGGGACGACGACGAGAAGACCGAAGGACACGGGTCGCTCGGTATATCTCTCTACCCGTTCTTTAGTTTGCTAGTATTATGTTAATGGCCCGATCCGGGTTTAAAAGTCCGCGGTAGCGCCGGTTCTAGTTTTTAGAAAAGTTCTTGTATTCCGCATTTTGGCCTCGTACAGACGGCCGAGGCACTGCCGTGCATTTGCATAACCGTAATCAAGAACGGCGTCGCTTAGTATCTAGCCGGTGAGTACGGGTTGGTCCACCGGGGTTTTGTGTATTTCCTAATTGTTCTAACGAGTTAATTCCGATTGGTGTCGGATTGATTAAATCTAAAAACTAAAGTTGATCTACACTAGGATTAGAATCTTGCTAGGGTTAGGTTTAGGTTAGGTTTGGAAAGTCAATATCCCTCACCGCTTTCTATGCCCAAATTAAGATCTATGAGGTATTATGGTAACAATTAATGAAGTGGATTAGTACCATCGGGAAGAAACGGTGTTTCTTCCTCTAGGTTCTTGTCCTTCCTTTCTTAATTCTTACCCTAACCTCCATGGAAAATACGCTAAACCGGTCCTTTATACTACGGTATCACTGCTACCTCGTAGGATAGGGTGCCGTAAGGAGCGGTGTGTGCATGTATGCATGGAGTCCTATAAAAACGTGTGATAGGCAAAAAAGGGGTGAGAGATCTTCATCTTTCAAGTCTTCCCGAAATCTAACCCTTACAAGCGAGGAGACTACTCACTCATTAGGGAATTAAAAAACATGATCTAACTATCTAACTATGGCAGATAATAAAAGCTAAACTAGGGCAAGAAAGAAATTACCTAGGGCATGGAAATAAAATTTAAATAGGGCAATGAAAAGAAAACTTACTCCTAATTTTATTTGATGCTCTCTTCCTTCATTACAGAAATTTACAGATCTGAATTTAGATAGATGAAATGAGGCACAAGAAGAGGCATAACCTAAAAAAAGTTTTAGTGATTCTATTTATAGATTCATAGAAACCCTAGGTTTACAATCGACGCACATCTACTTTTAAAATTTTACCCCTTAAGAAACCTAACTATTGCACCGACGCGCCGACACAGGATTTCTGCACCGACACGGGCACACCATGGCCACGGATCCGCGGCCAAAACCCCTGTTTGGCCGCGGTTCCACGGCCATAAAGAGAGATCATGAGCTGAGATTTCCTGGTTTGCTTCCTGCTTCTTTTGGGTTCTTTTTTCTTTACTTGGTTTCACAGTTTGTCTTCTAAATTTCTTCTAGATTTCCACAGTGAATAATGTCGTAGACTTTTACCGTTGCTTCGTGTCGAAATCTTGAACCTTGTGCTGCCTTTGTTCGTGAACTTGTTCATTGATCTTCAATGTTCCTCAAAATGTAGGCACGATCAAAATTCCACCATTTATCGGTCGTAGTCTCACTTTGTATCATCTTTTTCGTCAATTTCACTGTTTTTGTTCCGAGAACCTGTAACCTACAACTATGTAGCAGACATAGGTCAAAAGCACCTGTTTATTTGTAAACTGAATAAGAATGGTGTAGGGTTCCTAGGCACACTAATGAAGTCTCACAAGGCATCAAACATGGCCAATTCAAATTTTACAAGTGCCAAGAAACCCTAATACGGATCGTTAACTTGATGTATAGGTGATGCGATGCAAATAAACAACTTTAACTTAAAAGGAAAGGGGCTACAACCTTTGTAGATCCGGTCCTCCACCTCTTAGGCTCCGTGATGACGTCCCTCCACTGTCCAAATTGAATCCATGACTCTAGCATCGGTTTCATCGGAGAAAAGGGCGGACTTGGTCGTCGGCTTCGATGCCGAAGATGATCTACGTCGAGGCATCACAAGATCAAGCTCCCACTTCATCAAGTCATGAAACTTGTGAAGAAAACACGCTATACTACTTGGCAAGAGGTAGAGGATGAAGAAATAGGAGGTGGGTTCACTTTAGAATTGGATTTCTCACTCATTTTCACTAGTTGCCATTGATGGTGGCTAGGTTTTCTTCTTGTTCAAGATGAAGAAGATGATGATGAAAGAATATCATAAGTATATCCTAAAAAGAAAATCAATATGAATACTTATCATATCCTAACCTTGGTTAGGTGTAGAGAATATACCATGGTTAGTATTAATGGTTAGGGTTAAGAATGAGACAAGAATGGTGGACTTGTTCAAAGCTTCATGAAGCTTCAACAAACAAACAAAGCCACCATTCTTTCTTTATCTTTTCCAAAATAAGAATTATAAATAAATAGATAAGTAATTAAACAAACAAAACCCTAATCATTAACTTAACCATGGTTTAATTCTTTACACAAACCCAAGTGAGCAAGTATCATCAAACATGATACAAACAAGTGCACAAAAGTATATCACATATACAACTTGTGCACTTCAAGTGAGAAAATCCATTTAAAGTGAACCAATACTAGTTAATGCAAAGTAATATATCAAATATATAATTATGCATTAAATCATTAAATCAATACTTGATTTAATGATCCGGTCCTATCGCATATAACCGACCAGTATCCAATGTATCGGCTTATCGAATCAATCCTTGATTTGATAACTAGGTTATATCGCATTCAACCATTCGACACATTCATCGCGAGAATGGAATACGGTATCACATACACGCATTATTCTTGGTCCCGCACATATCTCATATGCGCTCCCATTTCGTTTCGCTTGAGCCAGGAAACCTCTGTGTAGGACTCTAAAGACTCGTCAATACGCCGGCAGCAGATGATGATCATATCAAGCACCCACAAGCCGCAAGCGGTCTGCTAAACGTAACGGCCACCCGGGTATTGAGCGATCAGAAGATCGACGAGCAAGCCCGCTCACACTCCTGTGAATCCAACCAGTAACACTTACCGTACAGTCCGGTCTGTTCGTCTGATATGACGCATATCTCGCCTAGGGGTGGTAAACGTCAGACCCCAGTAGCTCGATAAGTCATGCCGACGTGCGGTCCATAACATGTGTGAAACTACTGATAACACTTACCAATAGATCACTGCAACCCTGCCCAGGGATTTCCTGTTATGGCCAGTCGTGCATAGCGCAACATCAACCCCTAATACCGGGAGAGACGAATCCCCTCCTATCGCTCATTGCCTCCATGTGAATCGGGACTGTACCCAAAAACCACCTGTTTGCACGACTCAGTAGAGCCGTGGTAGGATGGAAATCAAAGCACAGTGGGAGACGCACAAGACTCTATGACAATCTCGGGTCAACAGACTAAGCTGTACCAGTGTCACCAGAGAACTGCCGTCTGACGTGAGGTATAATACCATCTGGGAGTTCTCGGCGAGTCCGTTCAGTGTACCCATTCTCCACTGAGCTTCCGCATACCATCTCTGATGTCAAACACCAATGGATATGGGATCATCCATCGCCCATCACATTGGTCGAGAAGATATACGCTAGTCTACTCTGGAATATCGATGCCCCGTCTTGATATTCCCACGACTAGGAACATTGAAGGATGTACTCTTGGACTACCCAGGCCCCACTAGTATGATCTGCATCATAGTCCTGGAAGTCGAATACACATCCTAAGCGCTTTATCAACATGTAACAGAGAGACAGAAAGTATACATGTTAAGATAAAGAGCAACCAGATAGCGTACTATCATGTTGAGCAAGAAAGTCCTACGTATATATGTCCCAGCATCCACTACAATATACATCCAATGTACAGTAATGGCCTCTAGGGCATACATATAACTAACAATCTCCCAATTGCACTAGGGTCATCTGTAGCAGTGGTTGCAGTATCACATACTCAACCATCCCATATAAGTCTCTCTCGGGGAAAAATCCTTTGTGAGTGGATCCGCCGTGTTGTCCTCTGAGTCTACTTTCCTAACCTCGATCTCCTTGGAGATCAACCATCTCCATGATCAGGTGATACTGCCTTAGAATATATCTGGATCACTGATGGGACGGGCGTTCCCTGGCATAAGCCACAACTCCATTGTCACACAATTGGAGGAACTAAGTTCATCTCATGAACTGATATACACCCAGACAGCCTCTTTAGTAGCATCTTAAGTAGCGATGTATCCAGCCTTTATTGTCTAGTATGCCACGGTATGTAGCTTGGAACTCTTCCAACATACCGTCCTTTTACTGAGGGTAAAGACAATGCCTGTGACTGACATTCAGTCGTCCTTATCACCCTGGAACACTTCCAGTGATTCTCCCCAGGATCGATTGATACTATCTTACTATAGCTAGTGAGAATCCTAACATCCATTTAGATCTATCATATAGACCCAAATCTCAGGATTTAGGAGGTATCATCTTTATCCTATATGGAGAATCCATGTGATAAGCGGAGATTGACCGTGCGCAGCATAGGAAACTCTTTTCTTATCAAGAGTATGTTGTCCACATACAATACGAGGATGACCACCTTACTCTCTACTACCCTTTTTATATATATAAGGTTCATCTACTATTTTGATGAAGTCAAACACTTTGACAATTACATCAAAACAGACGTTCCAACTCCGCGATGCCTGCTTTATTCTGTAAAGCAATCTTGCACACGTTTCCGCTGCTCCCACTGTTTACGAAGCCCTCTGGCTGTGTTCTTATAGACGTTCTCTTCTAAATCATTATTTAGAAAAGTAGTCATGGCACCCAACCACCAGATATCGTATTCATGGTATGTAACTGTGGCAAGTAGGATCTGGATGGACTTAAGCATAGATCATTAGGAAAAAAAATTTCATCATGATCCACACCTGGTCAATGATGCAAACCTTTAACAAGTCTAGCTTTGAAAGTCTCAACTTTTTCATGTGCACCAAGTAATCTTCTCAAGATATACTTGCTCCTGATGGGGATTTAACCCTTCAGATAAACAACCAAAGTCCATACTTTGTTGGTGTATAAGGATTCCATCTCAGATCACTAAGCATCCAGCCATTCTTACAGAGTCCCAC
Organism: Agapanthus africanus; assembly: GCA_030015575.1. NCBI lineage: Eukaryota > Viridiplantae > Streptophyta > Magnoliopsida > Asparagales > Amaryllidaceae > Agapanthus > Agapanthus africanus. The sequence continues at coordinate 372,691,679 of CM057341.1, forward strand.
TCCTGATGGCCAACTCGAAACTAGTTGGGTCATCATCTTATGATGCAATCCTCGCTCCTACTGTCATCGAGAAACCGAGGTATCTCTCAGGCGGATGAGGAACCCTAATAGATCGGCGGAGAGGCTGAGGTTCGTCGGGAACTATTGAATCCTTTGGTTCTGTCAAATCATCAGCTGCAGTTTTGTATAGCTGGAACCATTCCAGTTCTACAGAACTGACCTTGCCTCGATCTTGTCCGGATTTTTCTTTAGACATAGGCCGGACAACTCCAAATCTTAACTAACTTAAGAAATAGGCTCTTCCCATACCATATCTCATATGGAGTGGTAGGTAGCGATCTGATTCAAACCTAATTCAATAGGTATGCAGCTTCTTAAGTGCACAACCCCAAAAGGAAATAGGTAACTCAGTAGTACTCATTATAGAGCACACTATATCCAATATGGTGCGATTGCTCCTCCCCGATACACCGTTGTGCTATGGTGTATTCAGAGGAGTAATACGGAGAGAGAATCTCATTCTCCTTTAGAACAATCCAGGAATTCTATGCACAAGTATTCTCCTCCCTGATTACATCAAAGGACATAATACTTATACCCTTATTGGTTCTCTACTTCTAGCTTATATTCTGTGAATATCTCAAAAGGTTCGGACTTGTGTTTCAACAGGAACATATGTCTGAATCTTGAGAGATTATCAGAGAACGTAATGAAGTATAAAGAACCAGTCCTGGCATGTGTAGACAGGCGACCTTACATATATCATCATGTATCAGTCCCAAGAGTTCATTAACTTTTTCTCTGTTTCTAACAAACAGGGCTATGGTCATCTAATCTCTGTGATATGACTGGCAAGTTTCACAAGATGTAAATTCAAACTGATTTAAATATGCATCTAAAATGTAACTTCAGCCAGTTGGGTCGCATTGATATGACCTAGTCAACAATGTCTTAAGAATGATTCGTTCATTTCTGAACTCTTCCTCTTGGATGTGTTCTTTATACTAGGAACTGTAGTTTGATTTAGAACATCAATGCTTTTAGATAACGTGCCTGAACTGATCAACTTTTGATATAGGAAATGTTCAAAACATTATCCAACAATACAAAATTTTATCATTTCTTTACTAATAAAGAGACTGATATAATTTTGTATATCAGGTTCGGTATCTAATAGCATTTATTCAGAATCAATGTATTGGTAATACAGGGTGACAGTGACCAACAGACTTGGCTGCAACACTTGCCCCGTTTTCTGTCTCATGAAACTTATCACCCGTTCTCAATTTTCTACCCTTTTGTAGCCCTATGTAACATATTACATATCTGGGATCCTGATGCGGTATCAAATACCCAGGATGTAGATGATACTGAGAAATAGTTCATTGTAATGAACACACCCGAAGGAGATGCATCATATGCACTTTCTTCGTTTGGGCGGCATAGGAATTCTGGTATTCCCCTAATTCCTGCTCGGTCTTATAACTATTATAAGATGGAGCGGGACCAACGTTCCCCAGCTCAGTATAACAAGCGGGTTCGGTCAATACATCCATATTATTATCTTGATTAAGGCGTGATATGGTCGCTACCTGGAGAGAGAGAGAAGAAAACACTCTGCGTGCGCTCTTGCAAAATTAGATTGGTTATATATTTTATCTAATCAGGATGGCTCCCACTGTTTTTATCAAATCTTCCTTCAAACCTTAAAAGGAAAGACTAGCTGGGATTAATTACACTCTACAAGTTCGCCAATCTTTCAGCCAGGCCAGTGTCGGTACTTTGAGGGAGGTTCCCCGTGCTTTCGCACGAACCTAATTACAGTAAACCTCGTCTTCCCAGAGGCAGAACCCGGTTGACACCTTTCTAGACACCTACTTGATCGGCTAATTGTAAGGTGCAAAACTCTCCCAGGAGTAACAATTACTCGCAGTGGGTATCGGGATCCAACTATCACATAGAAGGTATGCAATCTCATTGTAAATTTCAACACTTGAAACTCCTGATAAAGGTTTTTACCCCTAGCACCTATGACCTTGGCTAAGGTCAACAAATCATAGGTACTAGTCAAGTTCTACCCGTCATTTCGTGATTAATTAGACCCACCCACATGACCCTTGGCTAAGGTCAACAAAGCCACATGTCTGTCCTAACTAATCGCATCATATGCGGTGTAGGAAGACATCACTTAGCTACCGCACACTACGCCTTGGCTATGGTCGTCAAACGTAGCACGAATACTAAGTACTCTACTTCCTAAAAGGACGGAGGGTTGCGAATGGTTTTCGTGCAAACCTTTAACGCTTTGAACTTGATCTCGTTGCGGAATCGAATGGTTTTTAAATGGAATGTTTTTTAGGCTTTTCTAGTTTTGCTAAAGGGGTCACTCCCGGTGAGGGGATCGTCGGCCCTTTCTTCCTCGAATGAGGTGCGGGATATATCATATATATCACTGTGCAAAGCAGAAACTATAGAAGCAATCAAAAACAAACCGAGTGTGTAGCATCTGCCAGTTATTGCTAAAGGAGTCACTCCCGGTGAAGGGATCTCGGTCCTTTCCACATCGAATAAGGTGCAGGATGTTCTACAAGGAACACCGCGATGCAAAGCAAGAACTGTAGCTACCTGTTTTATTTTGAAATTCGATTCCACAACATCAATTAGGTTTATTTTCTTTCATTAATCTCATTAATGAATATCCCATCATTTAAGTCCACCTAAACATCACAGATAAATATAACGTACGCTTATGCCATCCGCATTCGCCTCGATGTCCCGTCTGCACTGTTAGGTTAGGTAACTAATGCCAGAGCGAGGCAGGGCTAGTGTGGGTGTAAAACATAAGCAACGTCTATATAATATATCATATATACTATATATATAATATCTATTTGAACACATCACATGATCACAACACAGATAACGCAGCAGAAAATATCATATGAAATATTGGATATACTAGGACGTCCGTGTTTTCAATACGAGCCAATATAAAACACGGATTCCACGGTCGCGATGAATAGCCAAACCCACACCCTAGACCCCTACGAGATCGGCAAGCAACCCTACCAATTCTAGGGTTAGAAGACCCGGACTCGACTCCTCGAGATGGTCTCCCACTGGACCCTAGAACACGGTTACTTGTGCTCCCCTCCTTGGGTCTATCCTAATGCGGAAAAGTAAGTAATATACAAAAGGTGACATCATCCGCAACCTGGAAGTGCCCCAATAAAAGAATATTACATACAAGTTTTTACATGACTGAAAATGAAAAACACTCATCTCACATAAAAACCCCCGGCTATTCGAACACGACGATCCAATATAACATATCCAGCAACACATAACATCACATGTCATCAACGTAAGTAAATATGCGCATCCCAATTGTCGTTGACATATAGCAACGAAACCGGCGATATCACATATTACACTTACGGTCACAGAAAAGAAAGTGTAAAACTACAACAGTTGGAATCCGCAACCTCTTTAGACATCGCATGCCTAATCAAATGAATTCCTTAGACATCGCATGCCTAACAATTATAAACCCCGCATTTTAGTCACAAAATCGAAAACACTTTTCAATATAAAGTCGGGCAATTCAACAAGATTCCCGACATCCTGATCGAATGCTCGTCGCAAACTTCAGTAGGCGGCCGCACCCCCGACGCCGTCGACAAAGTGCACCAAGGCGGAACACCGCTGCCGTGAGCACCCGAACGGATGCTTTCGGCGATGGGGTTCTCCTAAAGTCACTTGGTCGGGGCTATGGAGTAAGGCTGTCTATTAAGTTTACCCCGGCGAGTATCCGCGTACGCTACGCGATTGCGACGGACTTTTGATCACATCAAAATTCCGTGGGAACCGATCAAGTGAGACTAAACTGCTAGATTTATAACATTCATTCAGTTATCTCATAACTACTTGTGAATTCCAAATGTTGTATCACATTTCGGATAAACAGAAAATGTTAAACTTTCCGATCGAACAATCGAACACCCATGTTTTCCTAATACAGCTCAACACATGAAATAAGTCTAAAAACATTCAGTTCATGCCTCAGTACCAACGGTCCAGCCGTAGAAGGGTCAAGCCAACGCCTCACATGTGGCACGCCGTACTGCCCCAAACCCGAAGGTTCAAAGGGCAGTTCAAGACGGTCACATAATCGAGTTAAGGTTTGTTGTCTTCTAGAGGGACCATCGCGTTACTTGCACTACTTAGAACGTGATTAAACTACAGAAAAATCCAACAATTGGAAATTTCCCGACAGGGGAAAAAGTGGGTATTTATATCCGGTCAAACTTTTTAACATATTCTAAAATTACCCGGAAAAACACACTGACAAAATTAGACAATCCGATCGATACACCGAGTCCCCAATACAACCCAGAAAACTCAACTCTTGAGTAAATATTAAAAATTCCCAGAAAACTCAGCACTGCAAAATAGGAATTACTGTGCAAAATTCAATGCAAGAGGAGACTAAGGGGCCGCGGAACCGCCGCATTAGCATGCTAATGGCGCGGTTCCGCCGCGCTTTGATGGACCCAGGAGTACGGGCTTCTCAGTAATTCTTAGAATCTCCTGATGAGTTTTCTGCATATTTTTAATTCTCAAAAATCTACGATTTCAGAAAATGTACAGAGAGCAAGTTTGAATTAGGGTTTCGGTTCGATCGGACTTCTAACTCCGTCAACGCATCGCCTAAGGCTCTAGCTAGGCTCTGATACCACTGTAGGGTTCCTAGGCACACTAATGAAGTCTCACAAGGCATCAAACATGGCCAATTCAAATTTTACAAGTGCCGAGATACCCTAATACGGATCGTTAACTAGATGTATAGGTGATGCGATGCAAATAAACAACTTTAACTTAAAAGGAAAGGGGCTACAACCTTTGTAGATCCGGTCCTCCACCTCCTAGGCTCCGTGATGACGTCCCTCCGCTGTCCAAATTGAATCCATGACTCTAGCATCGGGTTCATCGGAGAAAAGGGCGGACTTGGTCGTCGGCTTCGATGCCGAAGATGATCTACGTCGAGGCATCACAGGATCAAGCTCCCACTTCATCAAGTCATGAAACTTGTGAAGAAAACACCCTATACTACTTGGCAAGAGGTAGGGGATGAAGAAATAGGAGGTGGGTTCACTTTAGAATTGGATTTCTCACTCATTTTCACTAGTTGCCATTGATGGTGGCTAGGTTTTCTTCTTGTTCAAGATGAAGAAGATGATGATGAAAGAATATCATAAGTATATCCTAAAAAGAAAATCAATATGAATACTTATCATATCCTAACCTTGGTTAGGTGTAGAGAATATACCATGGTTAGTATTAATGGTTAGGGTTAAGAATGAGACAAGAATGGTGGACTTGTTCAAAGCTTCATGAAGCTTCAACAAACAAACAAACAAAGCCACCATTCTTTCTTTATCTTTTCCAAAATAAGAATTATAAATAAATAGATAAGTAATTAAACAAACAAAACCCTAATCAATAACTTAACCATGGTTTAATTCTTTACACAAACCCAAGTGAGCAAGTATCTTCAAACATGATACAAACAAGTGCACAAAAGTATATCACATATACAACTTGTGCACTTCAAGTGAGAAAATCCATTTAAAGTGAACCAATACTAGTTAATGCAAAGTAATATATCAAATATATAATTATGCATTAAATCATTAAATCAATACTTGATTTAACGATCCGGTTATATCGCATATAACCGACTAGTATCCAATGTATCGGCTTATCGAATCAATCCTTGATTTGATAACTAGGTTATATCGCATACAACCATTCGACACATTGATCGCGAGAATGGAATACGGTATCACATACACGCATTATTCTCGGTCCCGCACATATCTCATATGCGCTCCCATTTCGTTTCGCTTGAGCCAGGAAACCTCTGTGTAGGACTCTAAAGACTCGTCAATACGCCGGCAGCAGATGATGATCATATCAAGCACCCACAAGCCGCAAGCGGTCTACTAAACGTAACGGCCACCCGGGTATTGAGCGATCAGAAGATCGACGAGCAAGCCCGCTCACACTCCTGTGAATCCAACCAGTAAAACTTCCCGTACAGTCCGGTCTGTTCGTCTGATATGTCGCATATCTCGCCTAGGGGTGGTAAACGTCAGACCCTAGTAGCTCGATAAGTCATGCCGACGTGCGGTCCATAACATGTGTGAAACTACTGATAACACTTACCATTAGATCACTGCAACCCTGCCCAGGGATTTCCTGTTATGGCCAGTCGTGCATAGCGCAACATCAACCCCCAATACCGGGAGAGACGAATCCCCTCCTATCGCTCATTGCCTCCATGTGAATCGAGACTGTACCCAAAAACCACCTGTTTGCATGACTCAGTAGAGCCATGGTAGGATGGAAATCAAAGCACAGTGGGAGACACACAAGACTCTATGACGATCTCGGGTCAACAGACTAAGCTGTACCAGTGTCACCAGAGAACTGCCATCTGACGTGAGGTATAATACCATCTGGGAGTTCTCGGCGAGTCCGTTCAGTGTACCCAGTCTCCACTGAGCACCCGCATACGATCTCTGATGTCAAACACCAATGGATATGGGATCATCCATCGCCCATCACATGGGTCGAGAAGATATACGCTAGTCTACTCTGGAATATCGATGCCCCGTCTCGATATTCCCACGACTAGGAACATTGAAGGATGTACTTTTGGACTACCCAGGCCCCAGTAGTATGATCTGCATCATAGTCCTGGAAGTCGAGTACACATCCTAAGGGCTTTATCAACATGTAACAGAGAGACAGAAAGTATACATGTTAAGATAAAGAGCAACCAGATAGCGTACTATCATGTCGAGCAAGAAAGTCCTACCTATATATGTCCCAGCATCCACTACAATATACATCCAATGTACAGTAATGGCCTCTAGGGCATACATATAACTAACAATTGGGGAATAAAATAATGCAAAATTATGGTTTGAACAAATACCCTGAAACTTATCTTTTGCTCGTCCTAGAGCAAACCTAGTTTTATTCTCAACAAAATCCTAACCTCACTTTCGCAGGGAAACGCGATTGCACTGAGCTCGTGCAACAAGCAGTTTAACCTCTAGGTGTCCCTAGTAGGAGGAGTGTTGTCTCCTGAGTGTTTTCAGCGGATACTACCCACAAAATCCTATCAATTAGGCCCATTGACTTTTATTCTCCAATTAGGTTTCCTAACAAGAACTCTATTATCTTCGACTCAGAAATTATCCACCCGTATTCTTCACGCTTCCTTATAATTTAACTTAAGATTATATATATTCTTATGAATTTACTTATCTTTTAGCATCTTTTAAGCTTTCCTTCTAGGGTTCTTTCTCAACTTAGAAATTTTTATCATCTCTGTTAAAGATGTAAGTCCTATTTTGCATTCCTATCTCTTACCTAAATCCCAATCACATACCCCTACGTGTGTGTGTATATCACCCCTACACTTGGAAATTCAAATCAAGGTATCATACTCTTGTCCGTCGTCCAAAGCACTTCTTAATTGGTGAATTTTTAGAGGAAATTTGCTCACACATCCGTCATGCGACCGTTAATACTTCTTGAGGTACTAACCACCGATTACAAGATGTGTTTGCACATTAAAGCGTAATTCCTAGTCTTGTAATCCCTAAGGCTTATAGCAGTGACTCTCAAACCAGTTGGTCTAAGGCACTAGGTGATGAAGCACCCTCGCTAAATATTTTTCTATTAATGCAGCCTTAAGTAATTACAAAAACCAGTGTTAATTTTTTTTATCTCTTTATTCACACTTGTATTTTAATTTTATTTTTCTTCGTATTAAGGACTTTAGACAAGAGCATTTCAAGGTCTCTTCTACTATTCCAAGTTTCAAGGTTCGTATTTGTGCAATTTTGTAGGGTATATATTTTCAAAATTTAGACCTAAGTTAGGAACTATTTTTCAAACTTATACTTTAATAAAGATATCAATACTTTTCCCTTGTTTTAACTTAGCCCAAGAAGTTAACTCGAAATTTGCTTATTTCTAAAAAAACTACAAAGACATATACTTTCTACCGTTAAATTTTAAGAAAGCTTATTTTTAGGGTTTTTAATTTACTAAGTATAAGGTCTAGTTGTTCCTAGCTGGTTAACCGTTTTGTCAAACTCAAGTCAATTATGGCCAAAATTGAATGCTTTAATTTTTATAATTTTTATAATTTTCAATTTTTATGGGTTTTAAAATAAGTATGCAAATGTAAGAATATACACATGAATGCGAAGGAAGAAAGCTTACCGAGCATACCCGCAAACTTAAACTTGACAGTGTCCTCACTGTCATGCCATACCAAGAGGGTCAAAAATTTCGGCACTCCCCTGTTTATTTATTTATAATTTTTTTTGTTTTTTTTATTTTTAAAAGAAAAAATATATATATATACAACGAGGTCCCCCCCAAACTTAAGTGAAACAGTGTTACCACTGTTTAAGCGTTTAAAGTTCAGAGTTAGGGAGGAGAAAAATCAAACTATACAAGGCCTTACACAGGCCAAAGGTTAGCACCAACCATTCAAAAATTCTACCGTGATAATGGTAGGGTTGGTGGAAGAATGGAGTGTTGAGAAAAGAATTGAGAAGCACAGGAGACCGTGCGGAGATAGAAGTGGTATACGGTCTCGGTGGAGGAGGAGAATGGCGGAAAAGAGAAAGAAGTGTAGCACGAACATGAGGGTGTAAATTGAGTGAATAAATTAGCACAATTTGTGATGACCGATGTGTTAAAAGTGATTGTGCGAATCTATCAACCCGTCGAGAAATGGGGTCAAATCCCTTAAGATTCGCAAGAAAGCATGGATACGTTAAACTTGGTAAACCAAATATTGAAAGTGGAAGCGCGACGAATTCTTGCTCGGTCAAAACGATGGAAAGGACGAAAGGGAGTGATTTAGGGATAGTCTTATTCTCACCTAAGTAATTTGTCTCAAACTTGAAGGATTCCATCAATGGTTCGAAATGACTGTAAGCAACTGAGTCTGATGGTTCAACTAACTCATCTGAAAATTCAAAGGACTCAAACTCGGGCGGTGAGTCTTCAAAATCATCCGAAAAAGTGAAACACTCGTAATCGTTATCGTCTGTGAGAACTGTGTCAGATTCAAAGAGGAACGCACTAGTGGCGTCAAAACCGTTGTGATCAAACAGAAATTTTTCAAGCTCACAGTCCTCAAGCGTGATCTTTTGCGTGGTCGGAACAATGGAAAGGAGAGAGGGTGATTTATGAAGTATAACAATTAAAAGTTCAGGAGGATGAACTGGAAAATCCACCACATCAAACAAAACTGATTCATCCTCAATACTATTCTCAATACTCTACTCAATGTTATCCTCATGATTCTCCTCAACAGTTATCTCATCCATGCAATTATCATCAAAATCAAGACAAATATGAAGTTCGGGAGAAACATTTAATGACTCGGGATGATGAATTGGAGATAAAATTTCAGTCAAATCTACGGGTTCATCATCCAAAATATTCCCGGCTTCAATATCCTCAATCAAGTGAAAATTAATTCTCTCAGACACCTCATCAAAAGTATGGATATTTATCAATTCAGGTTCTAGATTGGAGGTGTAAAGTTCAAAAGCATTGGTGATGTTATCACTCGAAAGGGACCTTTCACAATCTGGCAAATCAAGCACTACAAAGTCGCACAACTCATTACACGTTTTATCTTTAACTGGTGAATCATTTGGGACGATTGATTGAAAACTGGAGTTGTGGGATTCAATTGGGTACGGGTAGGTTTGATTTGGAAATGTGTACAGCTCACTCTCACCACTCAAATTCTCACTCTGTCCAACCGCCTCTTCATACATTGGAATTTTTGGAGCTAGTTGGAAACTAGCTACCGGTTCACTAGGTTGCATAAGGGCGGCAATGGACGCATCCAAATTCCTCATCTGTAGGTTTGTCGCTTCAATATAAGCTTCCAACGACTGTTCCAAACTAGACATAGGTTGTGAAGGGGTTTCGGGAAAAGATTCAAAGTTGTTTGGATACGTGAAACTCCCAAATGGTTGTGTAGAAACAATGTCAAGAGAAGGTGTGAAAGTTGGGTAGGACTGGTAGGAATTGAATGGTTGGACAGGACTAGGATCAACATTTGGATAAAAAGGTGAATGGACTTGTTGATCCCAAGAACTGGATGTGTTGAAAGGAGTGAAAGATCGGCTACGAGATTGTTCAATATGCTCAGCAATAGACATGGGTTTTGGAGTTACAATAGGACTCGAAAAAGAAGTATCAACGTAAGAAGGTGGTGAAGGTTGACACGGTTGATAAAAAGTGGATTGCGGAGTCTAACTGTTTCTCTTAGACGCTTCTATTCGATCTTTTAAAGAAATTTTGGGCATGGAGGGGTCGTCCGTAATTCGACCAAAATAATTCATATATGAAGCAAAGTTTGGTTCAGGGTACCAAAGTTCGGCAAGTGTTTTGTGAGGTGGGGTACCCATGATGTAAGAAAGGAGAAGAAAAAGAATGTGGGTGTCAGTAGGGTGCAATGGATTTCTTAGCGACAAAATTTGCAAGTCTTTTTTTTTCTAAAAATTTTCTTTTTTCCTTTTTTTGTTTTTTTATAGAGATTTTTGTAAAATTTTTTTTAATAAAAGGCTTAGACATACTTCAATCAATCACAAATGCACAATCAAGCCTAGATCTAAGGTCACCTAGGTCAGCTAGACAGCTCCTAACTATTCCAAAGGGCAAGAAGTAGGACCTCAAACCGCCTTTTCACCGCCAATTGTGGCCAGGTAAGTGCCTGGTAAGTGGGAGGTTCTCCACTACGTAAGTAGTGGGCCTAATTAAGTAACCACTCGCCTTAGACACACTTGCCTAGACACCACAAAGTCAGGTTAGGATCAACGGTCGATAGCTACAACTATTCCTCTGTCCTATTGAGTGCGAAGTGCTTAGAGCTGAGTCTAACCTTTTTTAATTAATTTTATGCAATATGCCTTATGTGATTTTGGAGTCCTGGGAAGGGTGATGAAATCCCCACCCAATCTGGATTGGTGTAAAAGCCCCTAAAAGTCAGTTTTAAAATATGCAAAGCAGTAAACACAATCACTTGCAAACAATTTTTTTTAAAGCGCGGTGCAAAGAATCCTGCACAAGATCAATTATTGGAAGGGGGAGAAATTTTTTAGCGCAAAGAATCCTGCAGGCAAATTTACAGAGAAGATATCAGGAGGTTCAGAGAAGAAGAAAAGATGCTCACAGAGGGTTTTTGGTCCACTGCTGACATCAGCAGACCGCGGATGTGCGGCAGATTATGTGTTGGCGTGGTGGTTCCGCGGCAAATACGTGCTTTCGACGGCGGTTCCGTGGTATACAGTACGGTTCAAGTCCCGAGATTTTTTCTACTCCTCGGTACTGATTTTTCTCTGTTGTTCAGATCTAGGGTTTTCTGTTTTGATCTCTGGATTTTTCCAGAACCGAACTCGTTCGTCGATCGTGCAAAATTCACACGAAAAATACCCTTCACAAAATAACAAAATGATAAATTTTTATATTTTTATATTTTTTCAGTTTTTATGATTTTTCAATTTTTTATTAACCCGAAATTACAAAAAGAGAATAACACGCTATCCCCGGCAACGACGCCATTTGATTAATCTCAAAGAATATTTATAACCACAATCAAGAACGGTGTCGCTTGGTAGCTAGCCGGTGAGTACGGGTCGGTCCACAGGGATTTTTTTATTTCCTAATTGTTCTAACGAGTTAATTCCGATTGGTGTCGGATTAATTAAATTTAAAAACAAAAGTTGATCTACACTAGGATTAGAATCTTACTAGGGTTAGGTTTAGGTTGTTAGTTATATGTATGCCCTAGAGGCCATTACTGTACATAGGATGTATATTGTAGTGGATGCTGGGACATATATAGGGAAGACTTTCTTGCTCGACATGATAGTATGCTATCTGGTTGATCTTTACCTTAACGTGTACACTAATTGTCTCTCTGTTACATGTTGGTAAAGCCCTTCGGATGTGTACTTGACTACCTGGACTATGATGCGGATCATACTAGTGGGGACATGGTAGTCCATAAGTACATCCTTCAAAGTCCCTAGTCGTGGGTATATCGAGACGGGGCATCGATATATCAGAGTAGACTAGCGTATACCTTCTCGACCCATACAGATGGGCGATGGATGATCCCATATCCATTGGTGTTTGACATCAGAGATGATATACGGGTGCTCAGTGGAGACTGGGTACACTGGACGGACTCGCCGAGAACTCCTAGATGGTAATATACCTTACGTCAGATGGCAGTTCTCTGGTGACACTGGTACAGAGTAGTCATATGACCCGAGATCGTCATAGAGTCTTGTGTGGTTCCCACTGTGCTTTGATTTCCATCTTACCACGTCCAAGAGGGCGTGCAAAACGGTGGTTTTTGGGTACAGTCCCGAATCACATGGAGGCAATGAGCGATAGGAGGGGATTCGTCTCTCCCGGTATAGGGAGTTGATGTTGCGCTGTGTTCGATTGGCTGTAACCGGAAATCCCTGGCCAGGGTTGCTGAGATTTACTGGTAAGTGTTACCAGTAGTTTCTCGAATTGTTATAGACCTCATATCGCCACGACTTATCGAGCTATTGGGGTCTGACGTTTACCACCCCTAAGCAAGATATGCGACATATCAGACGAACAGACCGGACTGTACGGTAGTGTTACTGGTTGGATTCACAGGAGTGTGAGCGGGCTTGCTCGTCGATCTTCTGATCGCTCAATACCCGGGTCGCCGTTACGTTTAGCAGACCGCTTGCGGCTTGTGGGTGTTTGATATGATCATCACCTGCTGCCGGCGTATTGACGAGTCTTTAGAGTCCTACACAGAGGTTTCCTGGCTCAAGCGAAACGAAATAGGAGCGCATATGAGATATGTGCGGGACCGAGAATAATGCGTGTATGTGATACCGTATTCCATTCTCGCGATGAATGTATCGATTGGTTGTATGCGATATAACCTAATTATCGATTCAAGGATTGATTCGATAAATCGATACATTGAATACTAGTCGGTTATATGCGATACGACCGGATCATTGAATCAAGTGTTGATTTAATGATTTAATGTATAATTATATATATTTGATATATTACTTTGCATTAACTAGTATTGGTTCACTTTAAATGGATTTTCTCACTTGAAGTTCACAAGTTGTATATGTGATATACTTTTATGCACTTGATTGTATCATGTTTGATGATACATGTTTCCTAGGGTTTTTGTGTAAAGATCAAACCATGGTTACATGATAATGGTTAGGGTTTTGCTTTTCATTTTCTTATTCATTTATTTACTTGTTTATTCATTTTGGAAATGATAAGAAAAGAATGGTGGCTTTATTTGTAGTTTAGTTGAAGCTTAATTAAACTTTGACCTAGTCCACCATTTTTGTCTCTTGCTTAACCCTAACCATCATATCTAACCATGGTCTATTCTCTACACTAAACTAGGGTTAGTATTATGATAAGTATTGTTTTTGCTTTTTATTTTAATAACTTATCATAATATCATCTTCATCTTCTTCATCTTCTTCAAAGAAGAAAACCTTGGACCATCAATGGTGATTGATGAAAAAGAGTGAGAAATCCAATTCTAAAGTGAACCCACTTCCTATTTCTTCATCCTCTATCTCTTGCCAAGTAGTAGAGTGTGTTTCCTTCACAAGTTTTCTAGACTTGGTGAAGTTGGAGCTTGATCTAGCGATGCCTCGACGTAGATCATCTTCGGCACGTCGTCGATGACCTAACCCGCTCTTTCTCCGATGAAGCCAACGCTAGAGCCCGGGATTTGATTTGGACAGCGGAGAAGACTTCATCACGGATCCGTGGAGGTGGAGGACCGGATCTACAAAGGTTGTATTTCCGTATTCTTGTAGTTAAGTGTCAACTAGTTTGTTTTGTCGCCTAAACTTCTAGCCAACGATCCGTATTAGGGTTTCTCGGAACCGTAAATTTTGAAATTGGCATGGTTGATGCCTTGTGAGACCTCTTGGGAGTGCCTAGGAACCCTACAGTGGTATCAGAGCCTAGCTAGAGCCTTAGGCGAAATCTAGACGACGTTTGAAATCCGAACGAACCCGAAAACCCATTTCCAAAATGCTCTCTGTCCAATTTTAAAAAATCTGGTTTTTTCCATATTAAAAATATGCAGCAAATTAACCAGGGTTTTTTACAAATTACTGTGCAAAACGGAGCCCTAACTCCGTCAAACCGCCGCGGAACCGCGGCCTTACCCCACGTGGCGCGGCGGTTCCGCCGCCGTTATGTTGAATCTTTGACTTTTGTTTGCACAGTAATTGTTATATTTGACTCCTGTCTTTTCTGGATAATTTTAATATTTTATTCAAGAGTTGAATTTTTCTGGGGTTGTTTTGGGGATTCGTATATTCGATCGGATTATCAGACTTTGTCTTTGTGGCTTTCCAGATAATATTTTGAATATGATAAAAAGTTCGACTGGATATAAATACCCAATTTTTCCCCTGTCGGGAAATTTCCAAGTGTTGGATTTTTCCGTAAGTTTAACGACGTTCTAAGTAGTGCAAGTAACACGATGGACCCTCTAGAAGACAACAAACCTTAACTCGATTATGTGACCGTCTTGAACTGCCCTTTGAACCTTAGGGTTTGGGGCAGTACGGCGTGCCACATGTGAGGCGTTGGCTTGACCCTTCTACGGCTGCACCGTTGGTACTGAGGCATGAACTGAATGTTTTTAGACTTGTTTCATATGTTGATCTGTATCGGGAAAACTTGGGTGTTTGAATGTTCGATCGGAAAGTTTAACATTTTCTAATTATCTAGAAATTGATACAATAATTGGAATTCACAATAAGTTATGAGATAACTGAATGAATGTTATAAACATAGCAGTTTAGTCTCACATGATCGGTTGCCACAGAATTTTGATGTGATCAAAAGTCCGTCGCAATCACGTAGCGTACGCGGATACTCGCCGGGTAAACTTAATAGACAGCCTCGCTCCATAGCCCCGACCAAGTGACTATAGGAGAACCCCGTCGCCGAAAGCATCCGTCCGGGTGCTCGCTGTAGCGGTGTTCCGCCTTGGTGCACTTCGTCGACGGTATCAGGGGGTGCAGCCGTCTACTAAAGTTTGCGACGAGCATTCGAACAGGATGTCGGGAATCTTGTTGAATTGCCCGACTTGACATTGAAAAGTGTTTTCGATTTTGAGACTAAAATGCGGGGTTTATAATTGTTAGGCATGCGATGTCTAAAGAATTCATTTGGTCAGGCATGCGATGTCTGAGGTGGTTGCGGATTCCAACTGTTGTAGTTTTACACTTTCTTTTCTGTGACCGTAAGTGTAATATGTGATATCGCCGGTTTCGTTGCTATATGTCAACGACAATTGGGATGGACATATTTACTTACGTTGATGACATGTGATGTTATGTGTTGCTGGATATGTTATATTGGATTGTCGTGTTTGAATAGCCGGGGGTTTTTATGTGAGATGAGTGTTTTTCATTTTCATTCATGTAAAAACTTGTATGTAATATTCTTTTATTTGGGGCACTTCCAGGTTGCGGAAGTTGTCACCGTTGATGTATATTATTTACTTTTCCGCACTAGGATAGACCCAAGGAGGGGAGCACAAGTAACCGGGTTCTGGAGTCAGTGGGAGACCAATTCGAGGAGTCGAGTCCGGGTCTCCTAACTCTAGAATTGGTAGGGTTGCTTGCCGCTCTCGTAGGGGTCTAGGGGTGTGGGATTGGCTATTCATCACGACCGTGGAATCCGTGTTTTGTACTGGCTCGTATTGAAAACACGGATGTCCTAGTATATCCAATGTTTCATATGTTTCTTCTGCTGCGATATCTGTGATGTGATCATGTGATATGTTCTGTGATAGATACTTTATATAGTATATATGATATATTATATAGGCGTTACTTATGTTTTACACCCGCGCTAGCCCTGCCCCGCTCTGCCGTTAGTTACCTAACCTAACGGTGTACGAGGGGACATCGAGGCGAATGCGGATGGCATAAGTGTACGTCGTATTTATCTGTAATGTTTAGGTACTTAATTGATGGGACTTCATTAATGTGATTAATGAAATAAAAGAATCGAATTTCAAAATTAAAACAGGTAGCTACAATTCTTGCTTTGCACAGTGGTATATATGATATATCCTGCACCTTATTCGATGAGGAAAGGACCGAGATCCCTTCACCGGGAGTGACTCCTTTAGCAATAACTGGCAGATGCTACACACTCGGTTTGTCTTTTGATTGCTTTTAAGAGTTCTGCTTTGCAAAGTGATATATGTGATATATCCCGAACCTCATTCGACGAGGAAAGGACCGACGATCCCTTCACCGGGAGTGACTCCTTTAGCAAAACTAGAAAAGCTTCAAAAACACTCCATTTTAAAATCATTTGATTCTACAACGATATCAAGTTCATTACGCAATAGGTTTTTAGAAAAACCTGTCGTAGCCCTCCGTCATTTCAGATAAGTACTAGTTAGTATTCGTGCTGCGGTTGTTTGGCATGCGTCAAGGCGTAGTGTACGGTAGCTAACTAGTGCTTATCTGCTAGCATACGATGCGATTGGATTAGGGTATTCATACGGCGTTGTTTGGCATGCGTCAAGGGTCGTGCGGGTGGGTTTAATTCAATCAAGAAATGTACGGGTTGAACTTGACTAGCGGACTATGGGTTGTTGGCATGCGTCAAGGTCATAGCACGCTAGGGGCAAAATATTATCGGGAATTTCAAGTGTTGAAATTTGCAATGAGATTGCATACCTTCTATGAGATAGTTGGATCCCGATACCCCCTGCGAGTAAGAGTTACTCCTGGGAGAGTTTTATACATTACAATTAGCCGATCAAGTAGGTGTCTAGAAAGGTGTCAACGGGGTTACGCCTCTAGGAAAATGAGGTTTACATTAATTAGGTTCCTGCGAAAGCACGGGGGACCTCCCTCAAAGTACCGACACTGGCCTGGCTGAAAGATTGGTGAACTTGTAGTGTGTAATTAATCCCGGCTGGTCTTTCCTTTTAGGGTTTGAAGGAAGATTTGATAAAAAGCAGTGGGAGCCATCCTGATTAGATAAAATAATAACCAATCTATTCTTGCAAGAGCGCACGCCGAGTGTTTTCTTCTCTCTCTCTCCTGGTAGCGACCATGTCACGCCTTAATCAAGATAATAATACGGAATATTGACCGAACCCGCTTGTTATACTGAGCTGGGGAACGTTGGTCCCACTTCAACTTATAATAGTTATAAGACAGAGCAGGAAATTGGGGATTACCAGAATTCCCGTGCCGCCCAAACGAAGAGAGTGCATGCTGATGCATCATCTTCGGGTGTGTTCGTTACAATGAACTGTTTCTCTGTATCCTCTACGTCCTGGGTATTTGATACCGGATCAGAATCCTAGATATGTAATCTGTTACATAGGGCTACAGAAAGGTAGAGAACTGAGAACGGGTGATAAGTTTCATGAGGCAGAAAACGGGGCAAGTGTTGCAGCCAAGTCTGTTGGTCACTGTCACCCTGTATTACAAATACATTGATTCTGAACGATTGTTATTAGATACCGAACCTGATATACAAAATCATATCAGTCTCTTTATCAGTAAAGAAACGATAAAATTTTGTATTGTTGGATAATGTTTTGAACATTTCCTATATCAAAAGTTGATCGGTTCAGGCACGTTATCTAAAAGCATTGATGTTCTAAATCAAACTACAGTTCTTTTGTATACAGAACACACACAAGAGGAAGAGTTCAGATATGAACAAATCCTTCTTGAGGCATTGTAGACTAGGTCATATCAATACGACCCGACTGGCTGAAGTTACATTTAGATGCATATTTAAATCTTTTTGAATTTACATCTTGTGAAACTTGCCAGTCATGTCACAGAGATAAGATGACCATAGCTCCGTTTACTGGAAACAGAGAAAGAGTTAATGAACTCTTGGGATTGATACATGTTGATGTATGTAAAGTCCCCTGTCTACAAATGCCAAGACCGGTTTTTTATACTTAATTACGTTCTCTGATAATCTCTCAAGATTCAGTCATATGTTCCTGTTGAAACACAAGTCCGAACCTTTTGAGATAATCACAGAATATAAGTTAGAAGTAGAGAACCAAAATACGGGTATAAGTATTATGTCCTTTGATGAGATCAAGGAGGAGAATACTTGAGCACGGAATTCCTGGATTATTCTAAAGGAGAATGAGATTCTCTCTCAGCATTACTCCTCCGTATACACCATTGCACGATGGTATGTCGGGGCGGAGCAGATACACCCTTTCTGATATGGTGTGCTCTATGATGAGTACTACTGAGTTACCTTTTTCCTTTTTGGGAGTTATGCACTTGAGAAGCTGCATACCTATTGAATAGGGTTCCAATCAAATCAATTGCCTACCATTTCATATGTGATATGGAAAGGGAAGAGCCCATGTCTTAAGCTAGTTAAGATTTGGGGTTGTCCGGCTAATGTCTAAAAGCAAAATCCGGACTAGCTCAAGGCAAGGTCTGTAATGTAGAACTGAAAAGGTTCCAGCTATACAAAATACAGCAGATAATTTGGTAGAACCAAAGGATTCAGTAGATGCCAACGAACCTCAGCCTCTCCGCCGATCTAGTAGGGTTCCTCACCCACCTGAGAGATACTTCGGTTGCTCTATGACAGTGGGAGCGAGGATTGCATCATGAGATGATGACCCAACTAGTTTCGAGCTGGCCATCAGGAGTGGGACTTTGTAAGAATGGCTGGATGCTTAGTGATCTGAGATGGAATCCTCATACACCAACAAAGTATGGACTTTGGTTACTATATCTGAAGGGTTAAATCCCCATCAGGAGCAAGTAAATCTTGAGAAGATTACTTGGTGTACATGGAAAAGTTGAGACTTTCAAAGCTAGACTTGTTAAAGGTCTTCGTCATCGACCAGGAATGGATAATGATGAAACCTTTTCCAGTACCTATGCTTAATTCCATCCAGATACTACTTGCCACGGCTACATACCATGACTACGATATCTGGTGGTTGGGTGTCATGACAGCTTTTCTAAATGATGTTTTAGAAGAGGGAGTCTATAAGTACACAGCCAGAGGGCCTCGTAGACAGTGGGAGCAGCGGAAACGTGTGCAAGATGTTTTATAGGATAAAGCAGGCATCGCGGAGATGGAACGTCTGTTTTAGTGAAATAGTCAAAGAGTTTGACATCATCAAAATGGTAGATGAACCTTGTATATACAAAAAGGTAGTAGGGAGTATGGTGGTGATCCTCGTAGAGTACGTGGATGACATGCTCCTGATAGGGAAGGAGTTTCCTATGCTACGCTCGGTCAATCTTCGCTTATCACAATAATTCTCCATATAGGATCAAAGATATACCTCCTAAGTCCTGGGTTATGGATCTATGAGATAGATCTAATTGGATGTTAGGATTCTCACTAGTTGTAGTGAGATGGTACCAATCGATCCTGGGAAGAATCACTGGAAGTGTTCCAGGGTGATAATGATGACTGAGTGTCAGTCACAGGCATTGTCTTTACCCTCAGTAAAGGGACGGTATGTTGGAAAAGTTCCAAGCTAGATACCGTGACATACTAGACGATAAAGGCAGGATACATCGCTACTTAAGATGCTACCGAAGAGGCTGTTTGGGTGTATATTGGTTCATGAGATGAACTACGTTCCCACCATTGTGAGACAATGGAGTTGTGGCTTATGCCAAGGAACGCAGGTCCCATCAGTGATCCAGACATATTCTAAGGCAGTATCACCTGATCATGGAGATGGTTGATCTCCAGGGTGATCGAAGTTAGGAGAGCAGACTCAGAGGATAACACGGCGGATCCACTCACGAAGGCCTATTCCCAGAGAGAGACCATTATGGGATGGTTGAGTATGAGATACTGCAACCACTGCTATCAGATGGCCCTAGTGCAAGTGGGAGATTGTTAGTTATATGTATGCCCTAGAGGCCATTACTGTACATAGGATGTATATTGTAGTGGATGCTGGGACATATATAGGGAAGACTTTCTTGCTCGACATGATAGTATGCTATCTGGTTGATCTTTACCTTAACGTTATACTAATTGTCTCTCTGTTACATGTTGGTAAAGCCCTTAGGATGTGTACTTGACTACCTGGACTATGATGCGGATCATACTAGTGGGGACATGGTAGTCCATAAGTACATCCTTCAAAGTCCCTAGTCGTGGGTATATCGAGACGGGGCATCGATATATCAGAGTAGACTAGCGTATACCTTCTCGACCCATACAGATGGGCGATGGATGATCCCATATCCATTGGTGTTTGACATCAGAGATGATATACGGGTGCTCAGTGGAGACTGGGTACACTGGACGGACTCGCCGAGAACTCCCAGATGGTAATATACCTTACGTCAGATGGCAGTTCTCTGGTGACACTGGTACAGAGTAGTCTGTTGACCCGAGATCGTCATAGAGTCTTGTGTGGTTCCCACTGTGCTTTGATTTCCAACTTACCACGTCCAAGAGGGCATGCAAAACGGTGGTTTTTGGGTACAGTCCCGAGTCACATGGAGGCAATGAGCGATAGGAGGGGATTCGTCTCTCCCGGTATAGGGAGTTGATGTTGCGCTGTGTTCGATTGGCTGTAACCGGAAATCCCTGGCCAGGGTTGCTGAGATTTACTGGTAAGTTTTACCAGTAGTTTCTCGAATTGTTATAGACCTCATATCGACACGACTTATCGAGCTATTGGGGTCTGACGTTTACCACCCCTAGGCAAGATATGCGACATATCAGACGAACAGACCGGACTGTACGGTAGTGTTACTGGTTGGATTCACAGGAGTGTGAGCGGGCTTGCTCGTCGATCTTCTGATCGCTCAATACCCGGGTCGCCGTTACGTTTTGAAGACCGCTTGCGGCTTGTGGGTGTTTGATATGATCATCACCTGCTGCCGGCGTATTGACGAGTCTTTAGAGTCCTACACAGAGGTTTCCTGGCTCAAGCGAAACGAAATAGGAGCGCATATGAGATATGTGCGGGACCGAGAATAATGCGTGTATGTGATACCGTATTCCATTCTCGCGATGAATGTATCGATTGGTTGTATGCGATATAACCTAATTATCGATTCAAGGATTGATTCGATAAATCGATACATTGAATACTAGTCGGTTATATGCGATATGACCGGATCATTGAATCAAGTGTTGATTTAATGATTTAATGTATAATTATATATATTTGATATATTACTTTGCATTAACTAGTATTGGTTCACTTTAAATGGATTTTCTCACTTGAAGTTCACAAGTTGTATATGTGATATACTTTTGTGCACTTGATTGTATCATGTTTGATGATACATGTTTCCTAGGGTTTTTGTGTAAAGATCAAACCATGGTTACATGATAATGGTTAGGGTTTTGCTTTTCATTTTCTTATTCATTTATTTACTTGTTTATTCATTTTGGAAATGATAAGAAAAGAATGGTGGCTTTATTTGTAGTTTAGTTGAAGCTTCATGAAACTTTGACCTAGTCCACCATTCTTGTCTCTTGCTTAACCCTAACCATCATATCTAACCATGGTCTATTCTCTACACTAAACTAGGGTTAGTATTATGATAAGTATTGTTTTTCCTTTTTATTTTAATAACTTATCATAATATCATCTTCATCTTCTTCATCTTCTTCGAAGAAGAAAACCTTGGACCATCAATGGTGATTGATGAAAAAGAGTGAGAAATCCAATTCTAAAGTGAACCCACTTCCTATTTCTTCATCCTCTACCTCTTGCCAAGTAGTAGAGTGGGTTTCCTTCACAAGTTTTCTAGACTTGGTGAAGTTGGAGCTTGATCTAGCGATGCCTCGACGTAGATCATCTTCGGCACGTCGTCGATGACCTAACCCGCTCTTTCTCCGATGAAGCCGACGCTAGAGCCCGGGATTTGATTTGGACAGCGGAGAGGACTTCATCACGGAGCCGTGGAGGTGGAGGACCGGATCTACAAAGGTTGTATTTCCGTATTCTTGTAGTTAAGTGTCAACTAGTTTGTTTTGTCGCCTAAACTTCTAGCCAACGATCCGTATTAGGGTTTCTCGGCACCGTAAATTTTGAAATTGGCATGGTTGATGCCTTGTGAGACCTCTTGGGAGTGCCTAGGAACCCTACATAGGTTTGGAAAATCAATATCCCTCACCGCTTTCTATGCCCAAATTAAGATCTATGAGGTGTTATGGTAACATCTAATAAAGCAGATTAGTACCATCGGGAAGAAACGGTGTTTCTTCCTCTAGGTTCTTGTTCTTCCTTTCTTAATTCTTACCCTAACCTCCATGGAAAACACGCTCAACCGGTCCTTTATACTACGGTATCACCGCTACCTCGTGGGATAGGGTGCCGTAAGGAGCGGTGTGTGCATGTATTCATGGAGTCCTATAAAACCGTGTGATGGGCAAGAAAGGGGTGAAAGATCTTTATCTCTCAAGCCTTCCCCAAATCTAACCCTAACAAGCGAGGAGACTACTCACTCATTAGGGAATTAAAAAACATGATCTAACTATCTAACTAGGGCAGATAATAAAAGCTAAACTATGGCAAGAAAGAAATTACCTAGGGCATGGAAATAAAATTTAACTAGGGCAATGAAAAGAAAACATACTCCTAATTTTATTTGATGCACTCTTCCTTCTTTACAGAAATTTACAGATCTGAATTTGGATAGATGAAATGAGGCACAAAAAGAGGCATAACCTAAAAAAAGTTTTAGGGCTTCTATTTATAGATTCATAGAAACCCTAGGTTTACAATCAACGCACATCTGCTTTTACAATTTTACCCCCTGAAAAACATAACTAATGCACCGACGTACCGACATGGGATTTCTGCACCGACACGGGCACACCATGGCCGCGGATCCACGGCCAAAACCCCTGTTTGGGCGCGGTTCCGTGGCCATAAAGAGAGATCATGAGCTGAGATTTCCTGGTTTGCTTCCTGCTTCTTTTGGCTTCTTTTTTCTTTACTTGGTTTCTCAGTTTGTCTTCTAGATTTCTTCTAGATTTCCACAGTGAATAATGTCGTGGACTTTTACCGTTGTTTCGTGTCGAAGTCTTGAACCTTGTGCTACCTTTGTGCTTTGTGAACTTGTTCATTGATCTTCAATGTTCCTTAAAATGTAGGCACGATCAAGATTCCACCATTTATCGGTCGTAGTCTCACTTTGTATTATCTTTTTCATCAATTTCACTGTTTTTTTTTTCCGAGAACCTGTAACTTGCAACTATGTAGCAGACATGCATCAAAAGCACCTGTATATTTGTAAACTGAATAAGAATGGGGAATAAAATAATGCAAAATTATGGTATGAACACACCCCCGATGCTTTCGACCAAGTGCACTTAGACGGAACACCGTGGCCGCAAGCACCCAAGTGGGTGCTATTGGAAATAGGGTTTCCTACAGTCACTTGGTTGGGGCAATAGGACGAGGCTATCTAGTAAAGTTATTCGGCGAGTATTCGTGTACGTTACGCGATTGCGATGGAGTTTCGATTCGAATCGAAATTTCGTGGCAATCGATCTACCGAGACTAAAACGCTAGATTTATATACACTAACTAGTTTTCACAAAACTAATTAAATGTGGATTCCAACTACTGCATCCATATCAAACAAAACCCGAAACGACGTTAAATTACGAATACGAAACACTCCGTAGTAGCCCCAATAATACTGTTAACATCACATACAAACTGGGCTAATCAAACAATACCTGAAACCCTATAATTAAGCCACTGGAAATCCTAAAAATTTTGAGCCAAAAATTAGGAAAGGGGACCAGCGAGGCCGGATATTTTGTGCTTTTCGCCGGGTCAAAACCGGTGAAATGGTCTTGAATTTTTTCAGTGTTCTAACTGTATCCCATACAACACTCTGCAGTTGTTTAAATAATTTTCTGAGATCATTTTAAAATCGACAGAGAAAAGGTTTTTGAGGTCGGTTTCGAAGTTGTTTCATTTCCGTGATTCTATTAACATTGTCTAATCTTCTAGCTTTGGCTCTGATACCATGAAAGTCTACCCGAGCACCACCATAGGGTCCAAGTGATATCAAGCATGCCAAATTCAAATTTTTATGGGCGCTAAGCTAGACTATCTAAGATCTTTAGCTGGATGACTATGGATTTAGGTTTGATATAACTAAACTATAAGAAGTGAAGATGGCTATACCGTCGTAGATCGAGTCCTTCAGTTCACATACTCTGTGTAGTAGACCCATGACTTCACTAAGCTCCACTTGAGGGTTTGGACGAGCTTCCACCGATGAACATCATGCCGATGATGATCCACGCGAAGTCGCTCCGACTCAAGCTACCTCTACACTAAACTCTTTAGCGTAGAAAACACGCTACACTAGATCGCTAGTCAAGTGTAGGATGGTGAAATAGGGGATATGATTTTGCTCACAAGTTTGTTTTCAAGCTTCATGGTTCACATCATATGTGAGGGTTGAATCTTGAAGCATGACATTGAGGAAGAAGAAGAAGCTAGAGAGCATGAGAGCAAAATGGGAGCAACTCAAGAAAATGGCTAAGTGTTCAATGAGCAAGTGAGAATGGCAACTCTTGACCCTTCACATAATCAAGCATGGAATTATTGCAATATAAAATTGCAACCATGCTTGAATAGTGAGTCAAGATCAATAAACAATGATAAAAGCCCATGCTTAGAACCATGCTCCCAAAGTCTTCCCATTTTCCACCTCATTTCTATTTTCATAAAATAGAAATGTCAGGTCCCGAAAGTACGGAACATGACCGACACTTAAACTACGAAACGTCTCGAGGCGTACGTAATCTAAGTAAACCGAAAACTCAGAAATCCAAACCAAGAAAAGAAGTAGAGTGAAGGAAAACCAATTTAAAACAAGTAGTTTTAATAGCATAAGCCGAATTATGCGGTTTTTAAGAACATCAAAATTTACTGAAAATTTCGGCAGAGTCTCCTTTGTAAATACGGGCTCCCAAACGGGATACAACATGAATAGTATATGAAATCAATAAAAAGGCATCCCCAAGCGGGAGCTAGCTCTTCGTCAATCGACGGTCATAACCACACAAGCAATATAATATACAACGCCAACGGCGAGGATCAAAATTCAAAAGGAAACTCAAATCCATAAGAAAACCGCAGAAAAATAACGCGCGACTCTAAGGTCGAAGGAATAACATCACTGGTCTCTATCTCAAAATAAATACATGTTTGGTTGATGGAATTTACTAGATACAACGGAATAATATTATACAAGGTAATATGATGGGTACGATACAAGAAAAACCCACCTACTAGCAAATCACCCGAATGAAACTGAGCCCGCAAAGCCGTAATTAAACCTGTACTGCAAAACCTGCAAGAAACCGGGGCACCACGGGGGTGAGTTGCCAACTCGTGAATAGAAAAACATCTACGAATAGAAATCGCATGTATGACGCAATTCTAGGTCATACGATCAATATACATCCTCAAATATATATAACCAGCAGCCTATAACAAGGCTAGGGTAAATATCTAACCCGGGTGTAATCTCATGTACCCGTGTCAGTGCCCAAGGGTAGCAATATATCATATGAATGAGGTATGAATGCATGAAAACAGAATACATGTAAATGAAGAACTGTTTTCATAATTTAGTGAGATTTCCTTTGTATTTTTAAAATGAGGTATCATAATGAAATCAGCATAAAACAGTGCCTAGCATCGGCACAAAACGTAATCCCAATATCTCGATATCTCTTTATCACAGTCTCTGTACCTCAATATCTCGAAATCTCAATGTCTCAATCACAATATCTAGGGCACCGTCAGTCCAGACCGGCCCCTACCATCCATCTCAAGACCACGACGGTATCCTCCGGATATCCGACGCGTCGGGTAAAATCACCGGTAGGTAGTGCTCCCTTGCCAGGCTCACATTGTCATCATCACGCGCTTCTTGCCCCGGGGTACCTTACCGGGTCCACCATGTATCCGAAACGGTTCATCCGCCTCCTCGAATCGGGTCTCGAAATCCATCAGCAAACTCATGGTGGACGACTCATACAGCATGGGAAAACCGCACTTTTTATTTTAAAGTGAGAAAGAAGCTTATATAAGTTTTGCGGTTTTCCCCCAAAACCAGAAAATCTCATAGAAATCCGAATCCAATCCTCAATAGCATGTAAACAGTGCATATCGGCATAAAAATCCATGAATGCGGCATAACAATGAATATTAACATGCATGAAGTAACAAGTAATATCTACAATGTCTAATCTAGCATATAAGGCGAGTACACTAATATCATGTCTAAATTATTAGCTAACAACCTATGTCAATGCAATAGTATTTCTAAAGTGTACGTGGCATGACAATTACCGATGAAGATGTGTGTGAGCCGGCAAGTAAGTGTACGTGGTACATACGCATCATCGGTAATGGTGCTGGTGTCCTAATAGCATGATATCAATAATGTAGTACGAAACATAATATAAGCATGCGATGCGAAGCGAACCACAATAATGAGCGGAAGCTGAAAACTAGACGCAACTATAACTAATCTGCATTAATCTAATATAAGTCCTACAAATGGTGCCTTTTGAAATAACACGAATCATGGGGTTTTGAAAATAGGGGCTACGGTGTTTGTCACGACCCGAAAGTACGGAACGTGACTGGCACTTAGATTATGAGACGTCTAAAGGCGTACCGTAACCTAAGTCAGCCAAAGCCCAGAAAAATCTAAACCAAAATCAAAAGAGAGTGAAGGAAAACCTTTAATGAAAACGATTTTTCAAATCAATTAAGTTGCAAATAATCCCTTTTTAAAAACATCATAAATTTCTGAAAATTTCGGCAGAGTCTCCCCTGTATTTTCTATCCCCCAAAATGGGTACAACAAGATAATAAACCTGTAATCATAAAAATGGCATCCCCAAGCGGGAGCTAGCTCTTCGCCCAAGGCGGATCACAACTGTCACGACCCGAAAGTACGGAACGCGACTAGCACTTAGATTACGAGACGTCTAAAGGCGTACCGTAACCTAAGTCAGCCAAAGCCCAGAAGAATCTAAACCAAAATCAAAAGAGAGTGAAGGAAAACCTTTAACGAAAACGGTTTTTAAAATCATTTAAGTTGCATAGAATCCCTTTTTAAAACATCAAAAGTTTCCGAAAATTTCGGCAGAGTCTCCCCTGTATTTTCTATCCTCCAAAATGGATACAACAAGATAATAAACCTGTAATCATAAAATGGCATCCCCAAGCGGGAGCAAGCTCTTCGCCCAAGGCGGATCACAACCACATGTAATATAATAGTAATATCAAGAAAAAGAGCATAAAAGAAACGCAAAATATCAGAAAACACAACGCCGGCTCAAGTGAGCTCGACCCAAAAGAAACCACAAATATACAAATCTCTCAGTCTCATCACTATGTCGCATATACAATATATAGTGGTAGATGGAGAATACTAGATACAATAATAGAGCAAAAGAAATAAAATATGCTCGCAACCCACCAACGGGCGATGTCGCGAGTCTGAGCAAAAGAAGCTGATGATAAGATAGCCCGCCGCTACAAGGGTGACGGGTCCGACCTGTAAGACACTGTGGCACAACGGGGGTGAGTTGCCAGCTCGTGAGTAGAATATAACATCTAGTAAGGCAATCGTAAGAATGCACGCAATGCGACACAACATGTATGTCCAGATGTGATATAATACCTCTAGTATGCATGCACATGTATGCAATGTCATTACTAAATCTTTAAGTGTTTTAAATGCTAAGGGTACTGCATTCTTAACTTTAGAAAATGAATATCTGTATAATAGCTAAATAACATCAAGAAATCATCTGAAAACTCGTGTCAAGCATCGACACCAAATATGAAATCATATCTGTCTCAATATCTCACTGTATCAATGTCTCAAATATCGGGCTCCGTCAGTCCGGATCGGCCCATAACATAAATCTCACGACAACGGTCGGTATCCTCCGGATATCCGCCGTGCCAGACATCACCGGTAGGTAGTCTTCCCCTGCCAGGCTCATCGTCTACAACTCGATCTTCTTGCCCCGGGGTACCATACCGGGCCCACCATGTACCCGAGACGGTTCATCCACTCCTCGAATCGGATCTCGAAATCCAACAGAAAACATGAAAACTCATGGTGGACGACACATACATCACGAGAAAACCGCAACTTTGTTTTAAAAATGATGAATAGTGCTTTTGTTAAATTCTTGCGGTTTTCCCCAAAAATCCAGAAATCGCAGAAATACTGAAATCCTCAAGAAAATCATAATGTTCATATGTTATATATATAATAAATGTCTATGATATCAATGTATATGATGTGAATTTTAGCTAGAATCTATGTAAATATGATGATAATGCGAGGTATATGCATGCTATGCAATTTCCTATATCATGTATGAATGCAAATGGCGATATTAAGTTAAACAGGTTTTCTAGTGCACGTGGCATGGCAATTTCCAAAGGCTTGTGTGTCACATGAATAGTGCGCGTGCAACAGATGCCAATGGTAATGGTGTTCGTGCCCTACGAAGTGTTATCCCATATGTGCATATGAATATCCATGCAATCTAGCATATTATTAACTGTAAGGGTATGCAATGTCAATGAAGGGGTAAGCTAACTAACAACATGAATCTTACAAGAGATAAGGAAATCCTAACTAGGGGGCGCATCGCGCCATCCAGACGATTCCCCCATAGATGAATACATCTACTCACCTGAAATCCCCGCTAATCCGATCTGACCACCGCATTGCCTTTACGTGCCGTGTCCGATGTTTCCCCGACCGATCCTATATTTGCATAACACCAAGCATAAGATTACAAAACCTAAAACGATGCAAGTCACAATATACAATTATCGACGCTCTCGAATTAAACATAACATACACTCGGTGCGCGGGAAAACGCACGAAAATCGCTAAAACCTTAACTAAACTCGTCATTTCGGTGCAACCGCCAAAGCTAAAACCCAACTAGAAAAAACTATGCATTCGCACCCCCTACAAGTCATATAAGATGCTAATAATATCATCATGATATCGCAAATAAATCGCTTTCTAATTTCGTAGAAAACCTAGTAAGCATTCACGGACAAATTTCGATGCAAACCTCGCGAATTAACGATTTAGCGATCGCAACAACGCATAAACGTTCGATCTAACCCACTAGATGGCCACAACACTAACTTAAACACACTTATCATAATTCAAACCCTAATTACAACACCAATCCTATTCTTGAATTTTTAAAACAAACCATTGCAATGAAATTGACACTTTAAACTTCTAAAATAGCTTATTTAAACTACAAATTTAACAACTAGATTAAAATTATACCTCCCAAGTGTTGATCCTCTTTCACTTAGCCACCATAGATGTCTTCTTTCTCCTTGTTTTAAACAACTTAGGGTTTGAAAAGAGGTGGAATAGGATTTAGGTTTCAATTTTTTGAAGAAATTGTGAATTTTTGTGGATTTCGGTGGATTTTTAATGGAAATTTGAAGCAAGAAATGGGGGAAATGAGGGGTTTCCAGCAGGTGAGCTCGGCCTGGAGCAAGGGAGGGAGGTTGTGGGAGTTTTGTGGAAGTTTCTAGGTCAATAAAACATCATATGTTATCATTTAATGCTTTCACATCAATATTTTCACAAAAAGCCTCATTTTAATTCATTTTTTTCATCAAATTTCCAACCCTTAAACCAAAAGTTTGCAAGTCATGATATAATTTTATTAACACCCTATTTTAGCTTATAAAGACTCCTAATTATGAAATTTACCTAATTAAATTTGTATTTATCACTAATTTAATGTATTTAAAAAGGCTTAAAATAATAAAAAAATAATTAATTACGAAATTTTTTTTATTTAACTAGAAAATTATAAGTGACATTTTAGTGACAAAATTATAGTAATATCTTATCTAAATTTTTTATAATTAGGTCTACAACGAAAAATAAAAATTTTGACTTTTTACGGAAAAAGCCGAAAAATTAGCCGATTGCCGAAAAACTGCCTAAACGATTTTCGAAGGGTTACAATCTTCCCTCCTTAAAGAAATTCGGTCCCCGAATTTAGAATTTAATTACGCGCACCTTCAAAAAGATGGGGATATCTCTTCCTCATCTCGACCTCGGTCTCCCAGGTGACCTCCTCGCTGTTCGGGCCACGCCAAAGGACCTTGACGGATGGTATAACCTTCGACCTCAATTTCTTCACCTGCCGATCCAAAATGACAACCGGCTGCTCGGTGAAAGAAAGATCACGCTCTAACTGGATCGTCTGGTGCTGAATCGCCTGGGAAGGATCATGAAGGTACTTGCGGAGCATCGAGACATGGAATACGGGGTGAACATCGGGGAAGCTGGGCGGAAGAGCTAACCGATAAGCGACTGGACCAACACGCTCTAGGATCTCGAAAGGACCAACATATCTAGGACTCAGTTTCCCTTTCCGCCCAAATCTCATCACACCTTTCATTGGAGAGACCTTCAGGAAAACATGATCGCCAACAGCGAACTCGAGTCGGCGACGGCGCCTGTCAGCATATGATTTCTGCCTGCTCTGTGCCGCTCTCATCCTGTCCCGAATCAGCTGTATCTTCTCGGTCGTCTCCTGTACAATCTGCGGCCCCAAAATACTGCTCTCCCTGAGCTCTGTCCAACATACAGGCGATCGACATCTCCTTCCATATAAAGCCTCGAAAGGTGCCATCTGAATCGTCTCCTGGAAGCTATTATTGTAGGAAAACTCGATCAAAGGCAAATGACGATCCCAGCTACCACCGAAATCTAAAACACAAGATCTGAGCATGTCCTCAAGAGTCTGAATCGTACGCTCCGACTGACCGTCAGTCTGCGGATGAAAGGCTGTGCTAAAACTCAATCGGGTGCCCAAAGCTTCCTGGAGTTTCTGCCACAATCGGCTGGTAAACTGGGTGCCACGGTCGGACACGATGCAAGTCGGAACGCCATGCAGTCGCACTATCTCATCAATATAAACCTGGGCGTACTGAGAAAATCCAAAAGTGGTCTTCACTGGCAGGAAGTGAGCTGCTTTCGTCAGTCGATCCACAATCACCCAAATAGAGTCGTACCCTCGACTGGTCCTGGGTAGACCCACAACGAAGTCCATGGAGACCTGCTCCCACTTCCACTCAGGGATGGGCAAAGGCTGTAACTCGCTGGCTGGCCTCTGGTGCTCGTCCTTGACTTGCTGACAAGTCAGGCATCTCGACACAAAGTCTGTAACATCCTTCTTCATCCCGTCCCACCAGTAAACCTCTCTCAAATCACGGTACATCTTGGTGGAACTTGGGTGAACACTGTATACTGATCTATGTGCCTCTTCAAGAATATCATGCCCCAGTCCCTCTGAATCTGGCACGCACAGTCGAGTCCCAAATCGAAGTATCCCCTGATCATCAATCACGAACTCAGAAACTCTGCCCTGCTGAATCTGCTCAATAATCTCTAAAATACGGGCATCGCCGGACTGTGCCTCGCGGATACGGTCAAGTAACTGTGGGCGTGCTCTGAAATGGGCCAGCTGACCCTCTGTAGGAGTAAACTCGAACTGCACTCTGCTGTCACATAAAACCTGCCAATACGCCATCGACTGCATCTGTACTGCGCTCAAACAAGATAAGCTACCTCCGGGCCTCCTACTCAAAGCATCTGCCAGCACATTCGCCTTGCCCGGATGGTATAGAATCTCGCAGTCATAATCCTTCACTAACTCCATCCAACGGCGCTGTCTCAGGTTCAGGTCTCGCTGCTGGAAGATATACTTTAAACTCTTGTGGTCAGTGAATATCTGGCACGACTCACCGTATAGGTAATGTCTCCAGATCTTAAGTGCAAATACCACTGCAGCCATCTCTAAATCATGGGTGGGGTAGTTCTGTTCGTGTTTCCTCAGTTGCCGAGAAGCATACGCGATAACTCTGTCGTGCTGCATCAACACGCATCCCAGCCCCACTCTAGAAGCATCACAATATACACGAACCCGCCTGATCCTGAAGGCAATGCTAACACTGGTGCAGTAGTCAGACGAGTCTTCAACTGCTGGAAACTATCCTCACATGCCTGGGTCCAATCAAAAGGAACCCCCTTCCGGGTCAACTCGGTCAAAGGTGCAGCAATGCGGGAGAAATCCTGGACAAAACGTCGATAATAGCCGGCCAGACCTAGAAAGCTGCGAACCTCCATAACTGATACTGGTCTAGGCCAACGCTGAACTGCCTCGATCTTCTTCGGGTCCACACAAATACCGTCTCTCGTCACTACATGACCCAAGAAGTCGACACTGTCTAGCCAGAATGCGCACTTAGAGAATTTGGAGAACAGCTGATGCTCCCTCAAAGTCTGTAATGTGATACGTAAGTGCTGCTCATGTTCCTCCCGGCTCCAAGAATAAACCAAGATGTCGTCAATGAACACAATAATGAACTGATTGAGATACGGCCTGAATACACGGTTCATCAAATCCATAAACGCTGCCGGGGCATTGGTGAGCCCGAACGACATCACCAAGAACTCATAATGACCATAACGAGTAAGGAAAGCGGTCTTCGGAATATCCTCCTTCCGAACCCGCAACTGGTGATAACCTGACCGTAAATCAACCTTCGAGAAAAACCCTGCACCCTGGAGCTGATCGAAATAGTCATCAATGCGGGGTAGGGGATACCTGTTCCGCACAGTAACCTGGTTCAGCAGACGATAATCAATGCATAAGCGCATACTTCCGTCCTTCTTCTTAACAAACAGGACGGGAGCACCCCAAGGTGACACACTCGGTCGGATAAACCCTTTGTCCAGCAAGTCCTGTAACTGATCCTTTAGCTCTCTCAGCTCCGCCGGGGCCATCCGATAAGGCGGTATAGAGATAGGCCCCATGCCAGGGATCAAGTCAATACAGAACTCAATCTCGCGCTCTGGTGGCAGACCAGGCAGCTCGTCAGGAAATACATCAGGAAACTCTCTCACAACAGGGACCTGGTCCAACGGAACCTCTGTGGAGCTAGTATCACAAATATATGCTAAGAATCCCTGACACCCTTTCCTTAAGAGCTGACCAGTGCGAAGAGAAGAAATCAAGCTGGGAAGGGTAGCACTACGATCTCCCTGAATAACAAGAACCGGCTCACTAGGAAAACTGAATCTGACTGCTTTTTCACGGCAGTCCACGGATGCATAACAGGTGGCTAGCTAGTCCATACCAAGAAGAACGTCGAAGTCTAGCATATCGAGGAGAATCAAATCAACTGAAGAATCTCTCTCCCCGATACGAACGGAACACGATCGGTATACAAAACGGGCAACAAAAGACTCGCCTACCGGGGTAATAACGACAAGCGGCTGATCTAATGGAGAAGACTCTCGGCCCAACCTCGGTGCAAAATACGTGGATACATAGGAATGTGTGGAGCCTGGATCAAATAATACCCGTGCAACAAAAGAACATACTGGCAGAGTACCTGTCACGACGGCATTGGATACCTGTGCATCCTGAGGAGTCAACGTGAACACTCGGGCCTGTCCGCCACTAATAGCTGGCTGTCCTCTGCCTCTACCTCGGCCTCTGCCTCTGTCGCCTCGTCCTCTCGGAACCGGACCGCCACGCCCACGGCCTCTAGAAGCATCTGGCTGGCGTGGAGCATCATCAGGAGTAGGAAGTAAAGCTCTCTGAAAAGGTGGTGAGGGTGGTAAAGTCACATGCGGGATTTTCGCCGCGCCCGGACGCCACATGGTACAGTCTCTGATACGGTGGTACTAACTCCCGCACCGAAAACATCCTGGAGACGACTGCTGGGTCTGTGGATATGAACCAAATAACTGACCTCGTCTCAATCCTCTGCCTCCACCATCTCCCGGAAATAATCTATCGCGGTGTCTACCCATCTGCTGCTGAGCTGGCGTATCAGTACGGATCCTCTTCTGCCCAGAAACGACCGAAGTCTCAGAAATACGCTCCTCCAAAAGTAAGGCTGCATCCATCGCGGCTGCGTATGTATCAAAGTGCTGGGTACCGATGGCAAGGAATAGCTGTGTATCAAGCCCTCGCACAAACCTCTTTATTCTCTTCTCTTCTGTGTCGACTAGGTACGGAGCATATCGAGACAACTGGATAAACTGTATATCATACTCCGACACTGTCATCCCAGGAGTCTTGCGCAAAGACTCAAAACTACGGGCTCGAGCATCTCTGACACTCTCCGGAAGAAAACGGGCAAGAAATGCAGATGTAAACTCATCCCAGGTCATAGAAGGCAGACCTGCAGCTCGGCCTCTCTCTACTGAGTCGTACCATGTCTGGGAAAGACCCTCCAGACGAAAACTCGCAAACTCCACCAATCTATCATCAGAACACCTCAACGAACTGCAAATCCGAGCCATCCTATCAAGAAATGCCTGTGGGTCCTCGGTCGCATCTGTACCGGTAAAAGCTGGAGGTCTCAATCTCATGAACTCCTGTAGTGAAACAGAGATAGTCTCCGTAGTAGCAGCAGGAGTGACCATCTGTGCAGCAGGTACGATCGTGGTCTATGCGGTGGAAGGAACGTCCTCGGATCTCTGTGCCCGGCTGGACTCAACTAAAGATCCCATCATCTGCCGCAACTCTTGCATGCCGGCCTCTAATCTGGCAATACGGTCTGGATAAGGCGGATCAGTATGACCCTGAGGGACAGGCGTATCATCCCACTCGATCCTCGCCTCAGACGGGCCCGCCCGAATCTCATCCCTAGCGGCAGCCCGCTGAGCTCTCGTAGTCTTTGGCGGCATCGAAGCAAGAATAATAAACAGGACTGATAAGATCATTGCAATTGAATCAAGGAATGCAAGGAATCAAGAAAGGAAATACAAGAATTATGTCCTAAGATCACCTAGGCGGAGTACCGTATCGTAAGTATGCCGCGGATCATACCCACGGTACGCCACTCTGCTTAAGTCACCTACTCCATCTACCAAGGTCGTCCTACACTCAGAAAGGTAAAACCTACGCTCTGATACCAACTTTGTCACGACCCGAAAGTACGGAACGCGACTGGCACTTAGATTACGAGACGTCTAAAGGCGTACCGTAACCTAAGTCAGCCAAAGCCCAGAAGAATCTAAACCAAAATCAAAAGAGAGTGAAGGAAAACCTTTAACGAAAACGGTTTTTAAAATCATTTAAGTTGCATAGAATCCCTTTTTAAAACATCAAAAGTTTCCGAAAATTTCGGCAGAGTCTCCCCTGTATTTTCTATCCACCAAAATGGATACAACAAGATAATAAACCTGTAATCATAAAATGGCATCCCCAAGCGGGAGCAAGCTCTTCGCCCAAGGCGGATCACAACCACATGTAATATAATAGTAATATCAAGAAAAAGAGCATAAAAGAAACGCAAAATATCAGAAAACACAACGCCGGCTCAAGTGAGCTCGACCCAAAAGAAACCACAAATATACAAATCTCTCAGTCTCATCACTATGTCGCATATACAATATATAGTGGTAGATGGAGAATACTAGATACAATAATAGAGCAAAAGAAATAAAATATGCTCGCAACCCACCAACGGGCGATGTCGCGAGTCTGAGCAAAAGAAGCTGATGATAAGATAGCCCGCCGCTACAAGGGTGACGGGTCCGACCTGTAAGACACTGTGGCACAACGGGGGTGAGTTGCCAGCTCGTGAGTAGAATATAACATCTAGTAAGGCAATCGTAAGAATGCACGCAATGCGACACAACATGTATGTCTAGATGTGATATAATACCTCTAGTATGCATGCACATGTATGCAATGTCATTACTAAATCTTTAAGTGTTTTAAATGCTAAGGGTACTGCATTCTTAACTTTAGAAAATGAATATCTGTATAATAGCTAAATAACATCAAGAAATCATCTGAAAACTCGTGTCAAGCATCGACACCAAATATGAAATCATATCTGTCTCAATATCTCACTGTATCAATGTCTCAAATATCGGGCTCCGTCAGTCCGGATCGGCCCATAACATAAATCTCACGACAACGGTCGGTATCCTCCGGATATCCGCCGTGCCAGACATCACCGGTAGGTAGTCTTCCCCTGCCAGGCTCATCGTCTACAACTCGATCTTCTTGCCCCGGGGTACCATACCGGGCCCACCATGTACCCGAGACGGTTCATCCACTCCTCGAATCGGATCTCGAAATCCAACAGAAAACATGAAAACTCATGGTGGACGACACATACATCACGAGAAAACCGCAACTTTGTTTTAAAAATGATGAATAGTGCTTTTGTTAAATTCTTGCGGTTTTCCCCAAAAATCCAGAAATCGCAGAAATACTGAAATCCTCAAGAAAATCATAATGTTCATATGTTATATATATAATAAATGTCTATGATATCAATGTATATGATGTGAATTTTAGCTAGAATCTATGTAAATATGATGATAATGCGAGGTATATGCATGCTATGCAATTTCCTATATCATGTATGAATGCAAATGGCGATATTAAGTTAAACAGGTTTTCTAGTGCACGTGGCATGGCAATTTCCAAAGGCTTGTGTGTCACATGAATAGTGCGCGTGCAACAGATGCCAATGGTAATGGTGTTCGTGCCCTACGAAGTGTTATCCCATATGTGCATATGAATATCCATGCAATCTAGCATATTATTAACTGTAAGGGTATGCAATGTCAATGAAGGGGTAAGCTAACTAACAACATGAATCTTACAAGAGATAAGGAAATCCTAACTAGGGGGCGCATCGCGCCATCCAGACGATTCCCCCATAGATGAATACATCTACTCACCTGAAATCCCCGCTAATCCGATCTGACCACCGCATTGCCTTTACGTGCCGTGTCCGATGTTTCCCCGACCGATCCTATATTTGCATAACACCAAGCATAAGATTACAAAACCTAAAACGATGCAAGTCACAATATACAATTATCGACGCTCTCGAATTAAACATAACATACACTCGGTGCGCGGGAAAACGCACGAAAATCGCTAAAACCTTAACTAAACTCGTCATTTCGGTGCAACCGCCAAAGCTAAAACCCAACTAGAAAAAACTATGCATTCGCACCCCCTACAAGTCATATAAGATGCTAATAATATCATCATGATATCGCAAATAAATCGCTTTCTAATTTCGTAGAAAACCTAGTAAGCATTCACGGACAAATTTCGATGCAAACCTCGCGAATTAACGATTTAGCGATCGCAACAACGCATAAACGTTCGATCTAACCCACTAGATGGCCACAACACTA
This sequence comes from Agapanthus africanus, assembly GCA_030015575.1. NCBI lineage: Eukaryota > Viridiplantae > Streptophyta > Magnoliopsida > Asparagales > Amaryllidaceae > Agapanthus > Agapanthus africanus. The sequence continues at coordinate 372,729,121 of CM057341.1, forward strand.
ACTTAAACACACTTATCATAATTCAAACCCTAATTACAACACCAATCCTATTCTTGAATTTTTAAAACAAACCATTGCAATGAAATTGACACTTTAAACTTCTAAAATAGCTTATTTAAACTACAAATTTAACAACTAGATTAAAATTATACCTCCCAAGTGTTGATCCTCTTTCACTTAGCCACCATAGATGTCTTCTTTCTCCTTGTTTTAAACAACTTAGGGTTTGGAAAGAGGTGGAATAGGATTTAGGTTTCAATTTTTTGAAGAAATTGTGAATTTTTGTGGATTTCGGTGGATTTTTAATGGAAATTTGAAGCAAGAAATGGGGGAAATGAGGGGTTTCCAGCAGGTGAGCTCGGCCTGGAGCAAGGGAGGGAGGTTGTGGGAGTTTTGTGGAAGTTTCTAGGTCAATAAAACATCATATGTTATCATTTAATGCTTTCACATCAATATTTTCACAAAAAGCCTCATTTTAATTCATTTTTTTCATCAAATTTCCAACCCTTAAACCAAAAGTTTGCAAGTCATGATATAATTTTATTAACACCCTATTTTAGCTTATAAAGACTCCTAATTATGAAATTTACCTAATTAAATTTGTATTTATCACTAATTTAATGTATTTAAAAAGGCTTAAAATAATAAAAAAATAATTAATTACGAAAAAATTTTTATTTAACTAGAAAATTATAAGTGACATTTTAGTGACAAAATTATAGTAATATCTTATCTAAATTTTTTATAATTAGGTCTACAATGAAAAATAAAAATTTTGACTTTTTACGGAAAAAGCCGAAAAATTAGCCGATTGCCGAAAAACTGCCTAAACGATTTTCGAAGGGTTACAACAACCACATGTAATATAATAGTAATATCAAGAAAAGAGCATAAAGAAACACAAAATACCAGAAAACACACGTCGGCTCAAGTGAGCTCGACCCAAAAGAAACCACAAATATACAAATCTCTCAGTCTCATCACTAAGTCGCATATACAATATAAAGTGGTAGATGGAGAATAATAGATACAATGAGAAAGCAAAAGAAATAAAGTGTGCTCGCAACCCACCTACGGGCGATGTCGCGAGTCTGAGCAAAAGGAACTGACGATAAGATAGCCCACCGCTACAAGACTGATGGGTCCGACCTGCAAGACACTGTGGCAAAACGGGGGTGAGTTGCCAGCTCGTGAGTAAATATAACATCTAATAAGGCAATCGTAAGAATGCATGCAATGCACCACAACACGCATGTCCATATGTGATATAATATCTCTAGTATGCATGCACAGGTATGCAATGTCATTATTAAATCTTTAAGTGTTTTAAATGCTAAGGGTGTTGAATTCTTAACTTTAGAAAATGAATATCTGTATAATAGCTAAGTACCATCAAGAAATCATCTGAAAACCCGTGTCAAGCATCGACACCAAATAGGAATCATATCTGTCTCAATATCGGGCTCCGTCAGTCCGGATCGGCCCATATCATAAATCTCACGACAACGGTCGGTATCCTCCGGATATCCGCCGCGCCAGACATCACCGGTAGGTAGTCTTTCCCTGCCAGGCTCATCGTCTACAACTCGATCTTCTTGCCCCGGGGTACCATACCGGGCCCACCATGTACCCGAGACGGTTCATCCACTCCTCGAATCGGGTCTCGAAATCCAACAGAAAACATGAAAACTCATGGTGGACGACACATACATCACGAGAAAACCGCAACTTTGTTTTAAAAATGATAAATACAAGCTTTTGTTAAATTCTTGCGGTTTTCCCCAAAAATCCAGAAATCACAGAAAAACTGAAATCCTCAAGAAAATCATAGTGTCCACAAGTTAAATATGATAAATGTCTATGATATCAATGTATATGATGTTAATTTTGGATAGAATCTATGTAACTATGATGATAATGCGAGGTATAAGCAAGCTATGCAATTTCATATATCATGCATGAATGCAAGTGGCGATACGAAGTTAAACAGGTTCTATAGTGCGCGTGGCATGGCAATTACCAAAGGCGTGTGTGTCACATGAATAGTGCGCGTGCAACAAATGCCAATGGTAATGGTGTTCGTGTCCTACGAAGTGATATCGCATAAGTATAGATGAATGTCCATGCAATCTAATATACTGTTCGCTATAAGGGTATGCAGTGTACATGAATGGATAAGCGAGCTAACAATATGAATCTTGCACAAGTAGGGTAATCCTAACTAAAGGGGCGCATCGCCCCATCCAGACGATTCCCCCATAGATGAATACATCTACTCACCTGAAATCCCCGCTAATCCGATCCGGCCACCGCCTTGCCTTTTCGCGCCGTGTCTGATGTTTCCCCGACCGATCCTATATTTGCACAATACCAAGCATAAGATTACAAAACCTAAAACGATGCATGTCACAATATACAAATATCGACGCTCTCGAATTAATCATAACACGCACTCGGTACGCGGGAAAACGCAGGAAAATCGCTAACCTTTAACTAGAATCGTCATTTCGGGAAAATCGACAAAACTACAACCCGACTAGACGAAACCCCGCGTTCGCGTACTCTAATAGTCCTATACGAAGCTAATTATATCGCTAACATAACGCATTTTGATCGCATTCTAATTTTCGTAAAAATCTAGCAAGCAATTTTCTAGCCGATTCGGTACAAACATCGCAAGTTGTCGATTTAGCAAGCATATCATTACACAATTAACCACTCCAATCACCTAGATAACCATCCCTAACTTAATTCTAACAACCATGTTTCAAACCCTAACTCAACATCAAAACCCATTCTTGATTTTCGTGAACAATAATTTTCAACTAAATTAATACTTCACAATTAAATTCTAGCATATATAAACTACAAGTTAACAAAAAGATTAGAATCTTCACCTCACAAGCTTGAATCCTAGCTTGATCAAGTCACCAAGAAACCTCCTTTCATCAAGTTTTTGAACTAATTTGGGTTGAAGAGAGAGTGGATTAGGGTTTAGTGTTGAATGGAGATGGAAATTTGTGAATTTTGTATGAATTTTGACATGAAAAATGAAGCAAAATGAAGTGAGAAGAGAGGGGATTTTCTGCAGTGAGCTCGGCCAGCAGGTGAGGGAGGGAGTTGTGGAGAAATTTGGAGAAGTTTCTAGGTCAATAAACATCATATGTTATCATTTAATGCTTTCACATCAACAATTTACAAAAAAAACCTCATTTTACATCATTTTTCCATTAAATTTCCAACCCTAAAACCAAAAGTTTGCAAGACATGATATAATTTTATTAACACCATATTTTAGCTTATAAAGATTCCTAATTATGAAATTTACCTAATTAAATTTGTATTTATCCCTAATTTAATGTATTTAAAAAGGCTTAAAATATTAAAAAAATAATTAATTACGAAAAAAATTTATTTAACTAGAAAATTATAAGTGACATTTTAGTGACAAAATTATAGTAATATCTTATCTAAATTTTGTATAATTAGGTCTACAATGAAAAATACCTATTTTGACTTTTTACGGAAAAAGCCGAAAAATTAGCCGATTACCGAAAAACTGCCTAAACGATTTTCGAAGGGTTACAATCTTCCCCCCTTAAAGAAATTCGGTCCCCGAATTTAGAATTTAACTACGCGTACCTTCAAAAAGATGGGGATATCTTTTCCTCATCTCGACCTCGATCTCCCAGGTGACCTCCTCGCTGTTCGGGCCACGCCAAAGGACCTTGACGGACGGTATGACCTTCGACCTCAATTTCTTCACCTGCCAATCCAAAATGACCACCGGCTGCTCGGTGAAAGAAAGATCACACTCTAGCTGGATCGTCTGGTGCTGAATCGCCTGGGAAGGATCATGAAGGTACTTGCGGAGCATCGAGACATGGAATACGGGGTGAACATCGGGGAAGCTGGGCGGAAGAGCTAACCGATAAGCGACTGGACCAACGCGCTCTAGGATCTCAAAAGAACCAACATATCTAGGACTCAGTTTTCCTTTCCGCCCAAATCTCATCACACCTTTCATCGGAGAGACCTTCAGGAAAACATGATCGCCAACAGCGAACTCGAGTCGGCGACGACGCTTGTCAGCATATGATTTCTGCCTGCTCTGTGCCGCTCTCATCCTGTCCCGAATCAGCTGTATCTTCTCGGTCGTCTCCTGTACAATCTGCGGCCCCAAAATACTACTCTCCCTGAGCTCTGTCCAACATACAGTCGATCGACATCTACTCCCATATAAAGCCTCAAAAGGTGCCATCTGAATCGTCTCCTGGAAGCTATTATTGTAGGAAAACTCGATCAAAGGCAAATGACAATCCCAGCTACCACCGAAATCTAAAACAGAAGCTCTGAGCATGTCCTCAAGAGTCTGATAGTACGCTCCGACTGACCGTCAGTCTGCGGATGAAAGGCTGTGCTAAAACTCAATCGGGTGCCCAAAGCTTCCTGGAGTTTCTGCCACAATCGGCTGGTAAAATGGGTGCCACGGTCGGACACGATGCAAGTCGGAACACCATGCAGTCGCACTATCTCATCAATATAAACCTGGGCATACTGAGAAAATCCAAAAGTGGTCTTCACTGGCAGGAAGGGAGCCTCTTTCGTCAGTCGATCCACAATCACCCAAATAGAGTCGTACCCTCGACTGGTCCTGGGTAGACCCACAACGAAGTCCATGGAGACCTGCTCCCACTTCCACTCAGGGATGGGCAATGGCTGTAACTCGCCGGCTGGCCTCTGGTGCTCGGTCTTGACTTGCTGACAAGTCAGGCATCTCGACACAAAGTTTGTAATATCCTTCTTCATCCCGTCCCACCAGTAAACCTTTCTCAAATCACGGTACATCTTGGTGGAACCTGGATGCACACTGTATACTGATCTATGTGCCTCCTCGAGGATATCACGCCTCAGTCCCTCTGAATCTGGCACGCACAGTCGAGTCCCAAATCGAAGTATCCCCTGATCATCAATCACGAACTCAGAAACTCTGCCCTGCCGAATCTGCTCAATAATCTCTAATGTACGGGCATCGCCGGACTGTGCCTCGTAGATACGGTCAAGTAACTGTGGGCGTGCTCTGAAATGGGCCAGCTGTCCCCCTGTAGGAGTAAACTCGAACTGCACTCTGCTATCACATAACACCTGCCAATCCGCTGTCGACTGCATCTGTACTGCGCTCAAACAAGATAAGCTACCTCCGGGCCTTCTACTCAAAGCATCTGCCACCACATTCGCCTTGCCCGGATGGTATAGAATCTCGCAGTCATAATCCTTCACCAACTCCATCCAACGGCGCTGTCTCAGGTTCAGGTCTCGCTGCTGGAAGATATACTTCAAACTCTTGTGGTCAGTGAATATCCGGCACGACTCACCGTATAGGTAATGTCTCCAGATCTTAAGTGCAAATACCACTGCAGCCATCTCTAAATCATGTGTGGGGTAGTTCTGCTCGTGTTTCCTCAGCTGCCGAGAAGCATACGCGATAACTCTGTCGTGCTGCATCAATACACATCCCAGCCCCACTCTAGAAGCATCACAATATACCACGAACCCGCCTGATCCTGAAGGCAATGCTAACACTGGTGCAGTAGTCAGACGAGTCTTCAACTGCTGGAAGCTGTCCTCACATGCCTGGGTTCAATCAAAAGGAACCCCCTTCCGGGTCAACCCGGTCAACGGTGCAGCAATGCGGGAGAAATCCTGGACAAAACGTTGATAATAGCCGGCCAGACCTAGAAAACTGCGAACCTCTGTAACTGATACTGGTCTAGGCCAATGCTGAACTGCCTCGATCTTCTTCGGGTCCACACAAATACCGTCTCTCGTCACCACATGACCCAAGAAATCGACACTGTCTAACCAGAATGCGCACTTGGAAAATTTGGCGAACAGCTGATGCTCCCTCAAAGTCTGCAATGTGATACGTAAGTGCTGCTCATGCTCCTCCCGGCTCCGAGAATAAACCAAGATGTCGTCAATGAACACAATAATGAACTGATCGAGATACAGCCTGATTACACGGTTCATCAAATCCATAAATGCTGCCGAGGCATTGGTGAGCCCAAACGACATCACCAAGAACTCGTAATGACCATATCGAGTACGAAAAGCGGTCTTCGGAATATCCTCCTTCCGAACCCGCAACTGGTGATAACCTGATCGTAAATCAACCTTCGAGAAGAACCCTGCACCCTGGAGTTGATCGAATAAGTCATCAATGCGGGGTAGGGGATACCTGTTCCGCACAGTAACCCGGTTCAGCTGACGATAATCAATGCATAAACGCATACTTCCGTCCTTCTTCTTAACAAACAAGACGGGAGCACCCCAAGGGGACACACTCGGTCGGATAAGCCCTTTGTCCAGCAAGTTCTGTAACTGATCCTTTAGCTCTCTCAGCTCCGCCGGGGCCATCCGATAAGGCGGTATAGAGATAGGCCCCGTGCCAGGGATCAAGTCAATACAGAACTCAATCTCGCGCTCTGGTGGCAGACCAGGCAGCTCATCAGGGAATACATCAGGGAACTCTCTCACAACAGGGACTTGGTCCAACGAAACCTCTGTGGAGCTGGTATCACAAACATAAGCTAAGAATCCCTGACACCGTTTCCTTAAGAGCTGACCAGCGCGAAGAGAAGAAATCAAGCTGAGAAGGGTAGTGCTACGATCTCCCTGAATAATAAGAACCGGCTCACCAGGAAAACTAAATCTAACTGCTTTTTCACGGCAGTCCACGGATGCATAACAGGTGGCTAGCCAGTCCATACCAAGAAGAACGTCATAGTCAAGCATATCGAGGAGAATCAAATCAACTGAAGAATCTCTCTCCCCGATACGAACGGAACACGATCGGTACACAAAACGGGCAACAAAAGACTCGCCTACCGGGGTAATAACGACAAGCGGCTGATCTAACGGAGAAGACTCTCGGCCCAACCTCGGTGCAAAATACGTGGATACATAGGAATGTGTAGAGCCTGGATCAAATAATACCCGTGCATCAAAAGAACATACTGGCAGAGTACCTGTCACGACGGCATTGGATGCCTGTGCATCCTGAGGAGTCAATGCGAACACTCGGGCCTGTCCACCACTAATAGCTGGCTGTGCTCTGCCTCTACCTCGGCCTCTGCCTCTGCCTCTGTCGCCTCGTCCTCTCTGAACCGGACCGCCACACCCACGGCCTCTAGAAGCATCTGGCTGACGTGGAACATCGTCAGGAGTAGGAAGTAAAGCTCTCTGAGAAGGTGGTGATGGTGGTAAAGTCACATGCGGCACTGTCGCCGCGCCCGGACGTCCCATGGTACAGTCTCTGACACGGTGGTACTGACTCCCACACCGAAAACATCCTGGCGACGACTGCTGGGTCTGTGGATATGAACCAAATAACTGACCCCGTCTCAATCCTCTGCCTCCACCATCTCCCGGAAATAATCTATCACGGTGTCTACCCATCTGCCGCTGAGCTGGCGTATCAGTATGGATCCTCTTCGGCCCAGAAACGACCGGAGTCTCAGAAATACGCTCCTCCAAAAGTAAGGCTGCATCCATCGCGGCAGCGTATGTATCAAAGTGCTGGGTGCCGATGGCAAGGAATAGCTGTGTATCAAGCCCTCGCACAAACCTCTTTATTCTCTTCTCTTCTGTGTCTACTAGGTATGGAGCATATCGAGACAACTGGGTAAACTGTATATCATACTCCGACACTGTCATCCCAGGAGTCTTGCGCAAAGACTCAAAACTACGGGCTCGAGCATCTCGGACACTCTCCGGAAGAAAACGGGCAAGAAATGCATATGTAAACTCATCCCAGGTCATAGAAGGCAGACCTGCAGCTCGGCCTCTCTCTACTGAATCGTACCATGTCTGGGCAAGACCCTCCAGACGAAAACTCGCAAACTCCACCAATCTATCATCAGAACACCTCAACGAACGGCAAATCCGAGCCATCCTATCAAGAAATGCCTGTGGGTCCTCTGTCGCATCTGTACCGGTAAAAGCTGGAGGTCTCAATCTCATGAACTCCTGTAGTGAAACAGGGATAGTCTCCGTAGTAGCAGCAGGAGTGACCATCTGTGCAGCAGGTACGATCGTGGTCTGTGCGGTGGAAGGAACGTCCTCGGATCTCTGTGCACGGCTGGACTCAACTAAAGATCCCATCATCTGCCGCAACTCTTGCATGCCGGCTTCTAATCTGGCAATACGGTCAGGATAAGGCGGATCAGTATGACCCTGAGGGGTAGGCGTATCCTCCCGCTCGATCATCGCCTCAGACGGGCCCGCCCGAATCTCATCCCTAGCGGCAGCCCGCTGAGCTCTCGTAGTCTTTGGCGGCATCGAAGCTGGAATAAGAAACAGGATTGATAAGGACATTGCAATTGAATCAAAGAATGCAAGGAATCAAGAAAGGAAATACAAGAAATTATGTCCTAAGGTCACTTAGGCGGAGTACCGTATCGTAAGTATGCCGCGGATCATACCCACGCTACGCCACTCTGCTTAAGTCACCTACTCCATCTACCAAGGTCGTCCTACACTCAGGAAGGTAAAATCTACGCTCTAATACTAACTTTGTCATGACCCGAAAGTACGGAACGTGACTGGCACTTAGATTACGAGACGTCTAAAGGCGTACCGTAACCTAAGTCAGCCAAAGCCCAGAAAAATCTAAACCAAAATCAAAAGAGAGTGAAGGAAAACCTTTAATGAAAACGATTTTTCAAATCAATTAAGTTGCAAAGAATCCCTTTTTAAAAACATCATAAATTTCTGAAAATTTCGGCAGAGTCTCCCCTGTATTTTCTATCCCCCAAAATGGGTACAACAAGATAATAAACCTGTAATCATAAAAATGGCATCCCCAAGCGGGAGCTAGCTCTTCGCCCAAGGCGGATCACAACCACATGCAATATAATAGTAATATCAAGAAAAGAGCATAAAGAAACGCAAAATACCAGAAAACACACGTCGGCTCAAGTGAGCTCGACCCAAAAGAAACCACAAATATACAAATCTCTCAGTCTCATCACTAGGTCGCATATACAATATAAAGTGTTAGATGGAGAATACTAGATACAATGATAAAGCAAAAGAAATAAAGTGTGCTCGCAACCCACCTACGGGCGATGTCGCGAGTCTGAGCAAAAGGAACTGTTGATAAGATAGCCCGCCGCTACAAGACTGATGGGTCCGACCTGCAAGACACTGTGGCACAACGGGGGTGAGTTGCCAGCTCGTGAGTAAATATAACATCTAATAAGGCAATCGTAAGAATGCACGTAATGCACCACAACATGCATGTCCATATATGATATAATATCTCTAGTATGCATGCACAGGTATACAATGTCATTATTAAATCTTTAAGTGTTTTAAATGCTAAGGGTATTGAATTCTTAACTTTAGAAAATGAATATCTGTATAATAGCTAAGTACCATCAAGAAATCATCTGAAAACCCGTGTCAAGCATCGACACCAAATAGGAATCATATCTGTCTCAATATCGGGCTCCGTCAGTCCGGATCGGCCCATATCATAAATCTCACGACAACGGTCGGTATCCTCCGGATATCCGCCGCGCCAGACATCACCGGTAGGTAGTCTTCCCCTGCCAGGCTCATCGTCTACAACTCGATCTTCTTGCCCTGGGGTACCATACCGGGCCCACCATGTACCCGAGACGGTTCATCCACTCCTCGAATCGGGTCTCGAAATCCAACAGAAAACATGAAAACTCATGGTGGACGACACATACATCACGAGAAAACCGCAACTTTGTTTTAAAAATGATAAATACATGCTTTTGTTAAATTCTTGCGGTTTTCCCCAAAAATCCAGAAATCACAGAAAAACTGAAATCCTCAAGAAAATCATAGTGTCCACAAGTTAAATATGATAAATGTCTATGATATCAATGTATATGATGTGAATTTTGGATAGAATCTATGTAACTATGATGATAATGCGAGGTATAAGCAAGCTATGCAATTTCATATATCATGCATGAATGCAAGTGGCGATACGAAGTTAAACAGGTTCTATAGTGCACGTGGCATGGCAATTACCAAAGGCGTGTGTGTCACATGAATAGTGCGCGTGCAACAAATGCCAATGGTAATGGTGTTCGTGTCCTACGAAGTGATATCGCATAAGTATAGATAAATGTCCATGCAATCTAATATACTGTTCGCTATAAGGGTATGCAGTGTACATGAATGGATAAGCGAGCTAACAATATGAATCTTGCACAAGTAGGGTAATCCTAACTAGGGGGGCGCATCGCGCCATCCAGACGATTCCCCCATAGATGAATACATCTACTCACCTGAAATCCCCGCTAATCCGATCCGGCCACCGCCTTGCCTTTTCGTGCCGTGTCCGATGTTTCCCCGACCGATCCTATATTTGCAGAATACCAAGCATAAGATTACAAAACCTAAAACGATGCAAGTCACAATATACAAATATCGACGCTCTCGAATTAATCATAACACGCACTCGGTGCGCGGGAAAACGGACGAAAATCGCTAACCTTTAACTAGAATCGTCATTTCGGGAAAATCGACAAAACTACAACCCGACTAGACGAAACCCCGCGTTCGCGTACTCTAATAGTCCTATACGAAGCTAATTATATCGCTAACATAACGCATTTTGATCGCATTCTAATTTTCGTAAAAATCTAGCAAGCAATTTTCTAGCCGATTCGGTACAAACATCGCAATTTGTCGATTTAGCAAGCATATCATTACACAATTAACCACTCCAATCACCTAGATAACCATCCCTAACTTAATTCTAACAACCATGTTTCAAACCCTAACTCAACATCAAAACCCATTCTTGATTTTCATGAATAATAATTTTCAACTAAATTAATACTTCACAATTAAATTCTAGCATATATAAACTACAAGTTAACAAAAAGATTAGAATCTTCACCTCACAAGCTTGAATCCTAGCTTGATCAAGTCACCAAGAAGCCTCCTTTCATCAAGTTTTTGAACTAATTTGGGTTGAAGAGAGAGTGGATTAGGGTTTAGTGTTGAATGGAGATGGAAATTTGTGAATTTTGTATGAATTTTGACATGAAAAATGAAGCAAAATGAAGTGAGAAGAGAGGGGATTTTCTGCAGTGAGCTCGGCCAGCAGGTGAGGGAGGGAGTTGTGGAGAAATTTGGAGAAGTTTCTAGGTCAATAAACATCATATGTTATCATTTAATGCTTTCACATCAACAATTAACAAAAAAAACCTCATTTTACATCATTTTTCCATTAAATTTCCAACCCTAAAACCAAAAGTTTGCAAGACATGATATAATTTTATTAACACCATATTTTAGCTTATAAAGATTCCTAATTATGAAATTTACCTAATTAAATTTGTATTTATCCCTAATTTAATGTATTTAAAAAGGCTTAAAATAATAAAAAAAAATAATTAATTAAGAAATTTTTTTTATTTAACTAGAAAATTATAAGTGACATTTTAGTGACAAAATTATAGTAATATCTTATCTAAATTTTGTATAATTAGGTCTACAATGAAAAATACCTATTTTGACTTTTTACAGAAAAAGCCGAAAAATTAGCCGATTACCGAAAAACTGCCTAAACAATTTTCGAAGGGTTACAGTGTTTTTATGAAAAGATACGTCTTTTGAAATCTCCGTAGGATCCCTTGGGCTGTCTTTTAAAATACCCACGATTCGTTAGTTTTTGAAATAGGTAAGAATCGAATCTAATCTAACAACTAAACTAAACTAAAGGGCTAAGCTAACCAGCTGGACTACAGGTAAGGAAACCGCCTAACATCTGATCGATGTATATACATAACTGTATATATATTAGTCGGTGATCCCGCCTCAATAATATCATATCCGATACCATATCTATAATCAGACATCCCAAGTCAAGGGTGCGGATCAATCATCAATATATAGCTCGTACGTAAATCCGTCGTACGACATCCCCAAATCTGGGTACGGGTCAAAGTCACATTAATCACACTATTCATTTGGTATCTTCTTTATCAAATATCATGATCCGGAATAATGTCCTACGTCTAGTACAATATTGATGCCATCTATGTATGCATGCGGGTGTAAGAATTACTACGTCAGAATACCCGCTAAAACATCATGTCGTATCTCAATACGAACCAAATCACATCACCGATCTTCTGGCCTCAAGCCCAATCTCATCGACTCATCTCAAATTCCAAATACTATCCTCAAATCTAGTATATGAACACATAGTCCCATACCCATGTGAACACATAAATATATATTCCCATACACGCACATATGAAATAAGGAATGTATGTAAGTATGTATATATGTGTATGTGTAAGTGTAGTGCACCCACTACCTAAGGTTTCGTAACCATGCACCAATCCAACACCAATATCCATCTAAAATTATCAATAATAAATCCTAACAACATATCATAAATTGTTGGTGTGTATACGCATCCGTATACACCACCACGGACTGCGGGGGTGCTATACGCCATCCACTTTGACTTCATACACATACGAGAAAACCGCAAATTTTTGTTTTTAAAATAATTATAGATTTTTAGAATCCTTGCTGTTTTCCCAAAAATCCAGAAATCTCGTCAATACATAAATCCTCAAGAAAAATCATAATCCATGATTATGTCGGAAAATGATAATGTCTATGATATCCATATCATGAAATGCGATTATAACTAGAAAACTATGTATGAATGACGATGAAATGCGGTATACGTACGACTAGCAATCCTTAGTGTCAATCTTGATGAGATGGAAAATAAAACTACCAGTTTAAATATCATGTTTGATGCAAATATTTTTGATACTAATCTAAGCAGGTTCTATAGTGTTCGTGACATAGCAACTACTAATGGCGTGTGTGTTCGCATAAATAGTGTACGTGTAGCAGGAACCATTGGTAATGGTGCAAGTGTCCTATGAAATGATATCACTTATATATATAAATATAACGATGCGATGCAATGAGATGGCTAACTAGGAAACTACGCATATAAATAAAATTTCTACTAATAACTTTACTGTCGGGCGCCTCACGCCATCAAGATGATCCCCCCATAGATGTATATATCTACTCATCATGACGCCTCGGCTAATCTGATCCGATCTCAGCTTCATCTTTGCGCTCCACGTCCGACGCTTTTTCACCCGATCCTAGAATCGCAAACAAGTAATTAAAAGAATAAATATAAGAATAGTCGCGGAACAAACGGTACAAATCAAACAACGCGTGCTAATTAAACGCGCATGCACTTGGCGCACAAACGCGCTCACGCTAATGCCACAAATTACAACTAAGGTCGCTATACGTGACAACCACCCATCCTAGTAATCATTCGTAACAATTGCGCATTCACTACACCCTAAATATTATATGAAATAGGTTATTAATCAACAAACCCTCAACTTAATTAAATTGAATTTATTCTGCAAACTTAGTAAGCATCCATATACCATTTTGGTTCAAATCTTGATATTTTAACAATTTTAGTGGCCACATTGCTCACATAATTTCTTAACTAAATCACCCAAAGCATTACTTAAATTTTATATCACCAATTTAATTAAATCCTAAAAATCTAGTTTGCAAAATATTCTAATTTTAACAATTTTAAAGTAACACTTTACAATTTAACAACTTGACTAGAATTTGCATAACCTAAGATGTTAAACTACATATTATAATCCAACTCAAAAAATAAAATCCCAAACTTTATTTGAAACCCTTATCTTGAATTTTTCTAACTTGCAATTTAAAACCACAATTAATCACCTAACAAGCTAGTTTGAAATAATTAGCAATTAATTAAACATGGGGTTAGGATTTATAACTTTAAATTTGAGATCACACTTGCAAATTTGCCTCCAAAATAATGGTTTCATGCTCCAATATCAATGCTAGATTGAACAAAGAATAATGTGTATGGGTTAAATGGAGAATTAGTTACGTTTTTTATTAATTTGTGATGGATTTTGTGGATTAATTTGGAGTGGAATGAGTTGAGGAATTAGGGGGGGGGGGTGCTGCAGGGAAAGGCTCGGCCTCACATGGAGAGGGAAAAAAGAGAGAGAGAAAAGTGTGTAGAAATGTGTAGATCATCCTTAATTAATCACCTCTTTATTTCTAATATTCTTTAATTATTTAATTTCTTCTATTTGATGAGATTAAATGAGTGGAATGGAGAGAAGGGGGGCTGTGCAGGAAATGGTGAGGGGGTGCTCGGCCTTGAGTGAGGAATGGGTGAGACTGAGGTGTGTGTGGGTAAATTTGTGTAGAAACTTCTCAATTATGACATCATATACTCACTCATTTCATATTAAATCATTTCTTTCTTCTTCTTTTTTTTCCAATTAAACCTAGATTTTTTTCTAGAAGCATAGAGACAAAAAGTAGAAGAAGAAAATATGTTACAAAATATTTTTTAAATTCTTATGTTTCACACTTGTGTAATTAATCCATTCAAATTTGTAATTTACACTAATTAAATGTATAATGAAAGCTTAAAATAATATTTAAAATAATTAATCAAGAAAATATTTAATTAAACTAGCAATTTATAAGTGACTAAATAAATACCAAATACTAGCAATTACATAGTTAAAATAGGCGTATTTAAGTCTATAATGAAAAATAATTATAGTTAAGTTTTACGGAAAATACAATTTATTTTACCGATTATCGGAAAATTCACCTAAACAATTTATTTATTTATTCATTTTTAAAACGTTACAAACCTGGACCCCAAACTGCACAACTTGGCTGGCCACATACCCATGAAATCCGGCCTGCTCGGTTTTCCTATGGTGAAACAACGTCGTGTTTTCATAGTGGTCTCCTAGGGTCTTAATTTGGTTAATGGAGTTGCTTGTTTTTCTAGTAAAAGTCTCAGATCACTCCAGATTCCCTGCAACCACAATTCCAACACAAAATCAACATTTTGATATCTAACTTGTATTTTGGGTTTAGTCACTGGTTTCAATCACTAAGGAGGGTTTGTAATCACCATTTGCACTCACTTGCAGTATCACAACTCAAGGAAAAGCCTAACCCCATCTAGAATTTCCAAATGTCACAAAACCACAATCAACACTTCTAAACTACTATAGATGCTAAAAGGAATGAATTATTATTCTAATGGTGAAGAAAATACCTCATTTGGCAACTCAAGAATTTTCTTGAGTTGCCCCAAGTGCTCAAAATCCAAACTTTCTTGGTTCGACATGCTTGTAGTGAGCTTGTGCAAGATTTTTGTGAAGGGAATGCAAGGTTTTGATGTATAATTGATGGTGTTGTGAGGAGTAGAGATGGGGGAGGGAAGAAGGCAGCCATGGAGGTGAAGGAGTAGGAGAAAATGATGAAGATGATGAAGACCATCACAAATGAGCCAAGGTTAAAGACCCCCTCACCCTCTCTCTCTTCTCTTTCATTCTCATACTTCTTTCTTTAATCTTTTCTTTTCCTTTTTGTTTTCTCCTTTTTCTTTTAATTTAAAACCAAAACACAAATATATGAGAAGAAAACAAGAATGCCATAGTTCATAGAATGATAAAAATGTGTTTTGAAACATGACATGGTGCATGTCACATGCAAAATCATACTTAATGCATAATTAGTGAACATTAATCATGTTTAGAATTAAACTTGTATATAATAAATTATATAATAATTCATAAAATGTCTAAATCTCTCAATTTCTTTAAAAATCAACATTGAAGGTAATTTTCCAATATTTTTCTAATTTATTGGTATATGATCATACCATAACATTAAAACTAATCTCCATTCATTAAAATATTCATAATATTTATTATTTAGATTATTTAAATTCCCAAAAATATTATTTTAATTTTCTGAAATGTTACAGTCTTCCTCTCTTAAATAAATTCGGTCCTCGAATCTAAATTTAAACCCCTTAAATACTAAAACATTTCAGTAAAATGATCAAGTCGTCGGGGCTCCGAAATCATACATACACAAAATATATCGTAGCGCAATGTATGAGCATGAAAAACGTGTGTATAACTCAAAAATCAAAACTCCGTCACGCGTCCCGCAATCATCGGAGTTATGGTGAAGACACCAATGTCAAGTCCAATACGAAAACCAACATGATATACATCAAAACAATAACATGTACATAGTACGCATCGTTGCAACTCGTCAAAACATCTGAAAGAAATGCATGCCAAACCTTTTTCAAATCGCTGTGCGATGCGCGTATCATGGCACGAGTAGCGGACGTTTATTGTAAGAGAATAACTATATATATATATATATATATATATCCTTTGTTTAACATATACGTCCAGCCGTTTTGAAAATAATTTAGAAGGGTTTCCTTTGTAACATGTTTCGTGTCATCACGGGCACGTAGGTAAATACTGAGACTATAGCTCCTTTTTGGAAATCCCTTCGATAACTATCAATATATGCAAAAACATATTCAGGTACTGTCCTCTGACTAGTCCTGCTCAGTCACTAAACCAAATAGTGAATATCATGAAAACGTGATGCTTCAAGAAATAACACTCAATAGCATATGTAAATAATGCAACGTGCGCTTGGCGTGTACAGAAATCGAAATCAATGAATGTGCCATGCATATGTACAGAAACAAAATATTAGTGCAATGGGTGTGCACGAAAACACCTGTCAAAGGCAACGGGTGTGCATGAAAGCAATATAAGGTGCATCTGACATGCACGAAGAATCCTGATTTAGTGTATCTGGTGTGCACCAAAATCGCTTTATGCCCTTAGGCTCTTGTCTTTTCACTGCAGATACACTAAATCATTACATAACTTCTCGGCTCAACGGCCCAATATGTAATGATGGCGGAAACAGTTCCTCTCTGGCACATCTTCTAAAGATCTCTGGCCAACTATCACGGTCACTAATAACATGTCTCGTCGATGATGCCGAACTCTGGCCTACTGGGTGTGCGTAATATGACCGATCCTGGGTCCAAGTCTTCTCGTGTAGTATTCCAGAAAGATTCTGTCGGGGTCTCTCCCAATCTCATTTCTTCCGAACTTCCCGGAAGTTATCACCCTTTACTAAATCTATTTCTTGTTTCGGAACGGCCGCATACTCATCACGACTCCTTCTGGAAGATATACCCATATTCAACGCCTCTACATGCATATCACATCTCTGATGTCAACGGAGCGGAATGTCATCTCATCAAAATCTCGTACGAACCTCTTACTTCACTTTTCTCTAATATTGACTGATTCAGACTCGTCTCTTCGTAGCTTTATGGACTGTGCTACAACGACTATACTCATATCTAGAGTCTTCCAAGTAATGTATCCCATCACATGATATCCGGACGATATCGAACTTTTCGATCGATTCATCAAAGTCCCATAATTCCCCGAGAGCTCAGCACTCGTGCACAGTTTAATAATATCCAGTATATGCCACAGTACCTATGGACCATCCGTAGAAGGGCCAACCCAAGTCTCATTAATGGCACCGCGGAACTGCCGCAAACCCTAAGGTTCAAAAGCGTTTCAATGGTCATTATGTTGAGTTAGGGTTTCATTCTTCTAGAGGGTCCAAAGAATTACTTGCCTTTTTTTTGAATATCTTAAACATGGGAAAAATGGGTTTCTGACATTCGTTTGTTTCTATCGACTCTCAACGTACCTGCATGAAGTCTTCTCTAGCTGAAATCAATCAATTTGATAACCTCGCATCGGAGTATGCAACGAACCACATGTCCTAGTCATTCATCCATGGGTGACTAGCGATCTTTTATCACATCTCTAAGTATGACTCATGCTGCAATAGCTTTAAACATCTGGGGCGATATCTTATCAGTCACAGCAAGAACTGGCTCGTTCGTCCGCATGCTGAACAGTGCTTCAATCTTTAAGAATAGACGATACATTAACGGTCATCACATTCTATCCGGCCTCTAGCAGTGGCCCAATCCTCTGGTGCTGATCTGCACGTTCGAGAACTTTTAGTAAAAGCAATCCATCAAACGTTCATACCGCGAAAAACACAATAAAACGACACATCTATGCAATCGTGTGTCACCGGAATACATCCTTGTCAGTCCCCGTCCATAATGAGCTCGTGCTGACCGCAACTCTAGCAGCAGCTCTCTCTGCCCATGCAACCGTGGTAACAGAAACCATAAACCAATATCGATGAGGATAGATCATATGAACGAATAAAATACTGTGCAATGAAATGTACATCCTAAGGCTTCTTAAGCGGAATAGCGTATCGTAAGTATGACGCGAAACATACACACGGTGCGTCACTCTACTTAAATCACCTACTCCATCAGCCAAGGTCAACCTATACGACGAAAGTTCGGGTCTAATACCCCTCGACCAAGTCTATGTTCCGTAAGGTCAAGTCTAGGTTCCAAATATATACATACGCCTTAGACTCCGCATAGTCAAACCTAGAGTCGAACCGAGGTTAAACCTAGCGCTCTGATACCAACTTTATCACGACCCGAAATGGCACGTGACTGGCACTTGAATCATATGAAATCTATAGGACCCCATCTAATTCAAGCAAGCTAAAATCCCAGAAATCTAAACCATTTAAAAAGAGAGAGAAGGAAAAATTTAGATTTAAAGAAAGTGGTTTACAAAAATAAGCCGTAGTATGCATTTTTAAAACATCAAGTCTTTTCCAAAAATTTCGGCAGAGATTCCTTTGTAAATATTGGCGCCTAACGGGTACAAACATGCATAATATACATAATGAATAAAAGCATCCCTAAGCGGGAGCTAGCTCTGCGCCAATTGGTGGAAATAACCATGCAATGCAATATAATATACAACGCCGAAGGGCGAGAATCAAAACTCAGAAGGAAACCAGAGAAAACCATAATAATACAAACGCGCGACTCTAAGGTCGAAATAATATACAACTAGTCTTCTATGTCTATAAATAATACAAGTCTGGTTGATGGAGTTATTAGATACAACTGAAATAAATAAAAGTACTACAGTGGTCACGATGCAAGTGAACCCACCTACCAAAGCAACCACCCGAAATGAAGTAGTGTGCCAGCAAAGCCGCCAAGGAAACCTGTACGGCAAAAGCTGCAAGAAACTGTGGCACAACGGGGGTGAGTTGCCAACTCGTGAGTAGAAAACATCACCGAGAAGAAATCGCATGTATGACTCTATCCTAGCTCATACAATAGTAATATCTTCGAAAATATAACCTGAAACATCTAAAATGGTGAGGTAAACATCTAACTTAAGTGAATACCAAGTGCTCGTATTAGTGCCTCAGGTAGCAACATATTACATATATGATGTATGAATGCAATAATAATTAAAACAGAATATATTTTGAATGAGAAAACTGTTTTCATATCTCAGTGAAATTTCTGTATAAAAATCGAAGTATCATCAATGAAATCAACAGAGAATCTGTGTCAAGCATCGACACAAAATATAGATCCCAATATCTCAATATCTCGGGCTCCGGTAATCCGGACTGGCCCATATCATAAAATATCAATGTCTCAATACCTCGGGCTCCGGCAATCCGGACTGGCCCCATGCTCCGGCAATCCAGACTGGCCCAAATAATCAAATCTCACGACTACGGCGGTATCCTCCGGATATCCTCCGCATCACAAATAACTAGTCGGTAGTGCTCTCCTACCGGGCTCAACGCCAACATCTGCGACCATCTTGCCCCGGGGTACCGCACCGGGTCCACCATGCACCAGCAGACGGTTGCTCCTCCTCCTCGAATCAGGTGTATGATACCGCTAAAGAGACGAGAAAACTCATGGTGGACATATCTCACATCATATCACGAGAAAACCATAATTTCTATCTTTTGAAAATGATAATAAGTTTATAAAATCCTTGCGGTTTCTCCAAATCCTTTAATCTCATGGAAAATCCGAATCCCATAATCAAAAGTCAATAAACAGTGATAACCGGTATAAACCCTCATAATATTGCATGACAAATGAAAATACACATGCATGAGATATCACAGTAATAAATGCAATGTCTAAGCTATCATATAAAAGCAAGTGCACTAGTACCATGTCGAAATTATCAGCTAACAATTTGTACTAATGAAGTTGTATTTTCTAATGTGTACTTGACATGGAAATTACCGATGATGTTGTGTGTGAGCCGGCAAGTAAGTGTACGTGGAGCATACGTATCATCGGTAATGGTGCTGGTGTCCTGACAGCAGGGTTTCATAATAACTACGAAAATACATTTAAGCATGCAATGCGATGCAAATAGCAAGAGTATACGGAAAATGAATAATAAATGCAACAATAAAGAAATATACACTCCTATATACGAGTCATACAGTTTTTGGTATCTGAAATCACACGAATCGTGGTTTTAGTAAATATAGGGCTACGGGGTCATTGAGAAAAGATCCATCCTTTGAAAAATCTGAAGTATCCCTAGGCCTGTCTTTTGAATGCTCACATTTCGTTAATTTTGAAAATAATTATGACTCGAGCCCAATCTAACATCTACCTGATAACTACAGGACTAAACTAAGAGACTAGATCAAAAGGTAAGGAAATCCACCTAAGTTCGAGTCGATATATCTAGTAGTCGATGATCCCGTCTTAATAGCGTCACGTACGATGAAACATATAATACAACATCCTCGAGTCGAGAGTGCGTATCAATCATCATATTTATACATCGTAAGGAAAAATCCATCGTATGGCATCCCAAATCGAGGTACGAGTCAATTATCATATATAACTCATTATTTATCTTGTATCATTATCATCATATCCTGAATTAGGGGTACTGATCTAAAGTCTAGTACATTCCGATACCATCAACATATATATATCCGCGTGTATATGAAAACACATCGCCCAACGATCCGCTATAATATTATGTCGTATCTCATAATACGACCCAAGTCACATCATCGATCTCACGGCATCATGCCCAATCACATTGACTCATCTCCAAGTATCATATACTATCCTCATCATACGTGTATACGTATATGTGTGTGTGTGTGTGTATATATATAGAGAGAGAGAGATAGAAACACATCCATATACATATATATACATATATCATATACACCAAAACATAACCCATGTGTGCATGTGTGTGTGTGCACCTATACTCTAGGGTTCGCGACTAAGAAACTATAAAATAAGCAATATCTTACAATTACACCAAAATTTACCCATGAACACCTAAATCCTATCTTGATAATCATCCACGTATCATAAAAACACATATAAATATAACATATCATATGCTACACTACAAACTATGGGGGTGCTATAAGCCATCCACCCGACTTCCCCCGTAGATATATATCTACTCACCTTGATCCTTGCTGGCCGAATTCGATGACGCCACGATCATCCTTGTTGTTCAAAGTCCACTTGAGGGTACCTACATATATACACACATAGCATCGTAAACAGAAATCAAGCACGAAAACCAAAACAGCATACGAATCGCACATAGGTTAAAACCTATGGTCTACTCATGCAAAAGAGCTAAATAACCTTCGGCATCGACGTATAAACGCCAATCGATCAAGATAAAACACAATATCCAAATATCCAAGAATTTAAATTCACAAAACAAAACAACACATCAAGAAAAAGGTTCCAGATTTTGGTTCAGGTAAAATTGGGCTAAACAAACAGTACTGGGGTGTTGTATAGAAGGTATATGAGCTACAGAAGCAACCTGGACCCCAAACTCCACAACTTGGCCGGCCACATACCCATGAAATCCGGCCTTCTCGGTTTTCCTATGGTGAAACGACATCGTATTCTCAGTGTGGTTTCCTAGGGTCTTAATTTGGTTAATGGAGTTGCTTATTTTTCTAGTAAAAGTCTCATGTCACTCCAGATTCCCAGCAACCACAATTCCAACACAAAACTGACATTTCGATATCTAACTTGTGTTTTGGGTTTAGTCACTGGTTTCAATCACTAAAGGGGGTTCATAGTCACCAATTGCACTCACTTGCACCATCAGAACTCAAGGAAAACCCTAACTCTTATCTAGAATTTCCAAACGTCACAAAACCTCACTAAACACTTCTAAACTAATATAGATGCTAAAGGGAATGAATTACTATTCTAATGGTGAAGGAATTGCCTCATTTGGCAACTCAAGAATTTTCTTGAGTTGCCCCAAGTGCTCAAAATCCAAACTTTCTTAGTTCCCCATGCTTGTAGTTAGCTTGTCCATGATTTTTGTGAAGGGAATGCAAGGTTTTGATGTATAATTGACGGTGTTGTGAGGAGTAGAGATAGGGGAGGGAAGAAGGCAGCCTTGGAGGTGAAGGAGCAGGAGAAAATGATGAAGATGATGAAGACCATCACAAATGAGCCATGGTCAAAGACCCCCTCACCCTCTCTCCCTTCTCTCTCATGCCCATACTTCTTTCTTTAATCTTTTCTTTTCCTTCTTGTTTTCTCCTTTTTCTTTTCATTTAAAACCAAAACACAAATATATGAGAAGAAAACAAGAATGTCATAGTTCATAGAATGATAAAAATGTGTTTTGAAATATGACATGGTGCATGTCACATGACAAATCATACTTAATGCATAATTAGTGAACATTAATTAAGTTTAGAATTAAACTTGTATATAATAAATTATATAATAATTCATAAAATGTCTAAATCTCTCAATTTCTTTAAAAATCAACATTCAAGGTAATTTTCCAATATTTTTCCAATCTACTGGTATATGATTATACCATAACATTAAAACTAATCTCCATTCATTAAAATATTCATAATATTTATTATTTAGATTATTTAAATTCCCAAAAATAATATTTTATTTTTCTGAAATTTTATAATATGATATATAATAAACGTTGTGTATGTTTTTCACCCGCGCTAGTCTAGCCCCTGCTCTGCCGGTAGTTAAGTAATCTAACGGTGCATGACGGGCCCAGTGGTGAATGCGGATAGCATAAGCGTACGTTCTATTTTCGTTTCATTCTTCTGTAATGTTTAGGAAACATAAAATGATGGGACTTCATTAATGATATTAATGAAAAGAAAGAAACTTAAAGATGTTGTTGAATCAAATTTTTCAAAAAGGGTAGCTCTAGTTCTTGCTTTGCATAGTGGTATTCCTTGATGAATATCCAGCACCTTATTCGATGAGGAAAGAGCTGAGATCTCTTCACCGGGATTGACCTCCTTAGCGAAACTAGCAAATGCTACAACCCACTCGGTTTTGTCTTTTGATAGCTTCTCTATTTCTTTCTTTGCATGGTGGTATTCCTGAATGTCCAGCACCTCATTCGATGAGGAAAGAGCCGAGATCTCTTCACCGGGAGTGACCTCTTTAGAGAAAATAGTAAAAGCCTAAAAAACACTCTTTTTCAAAATCACTAAATTCTACAACGATATCAAGTTCATTACGTTAAAGGTTTTTCTCAAAACCAGCTGTAGCCCTCCGTCATTTCAGATAAGTGACATTTAGTATTCATGCTACGTTTGTTGATTATGTTAAGGTGTAGTGTGCGGTAGCTAATTAGTACTTATCTGTAACCATATGATGCGATTGGATTAGGGTAGTCATACGACTTTGTTGACTATGTTAAGGGCCGTACGGGTGGGTTTATTCCAATCAAGAAATGACGGGTTGAACTTGACTAGCGCTTATGATTTTTTGACTATGTTAAGGTCATAAGTGGCTAGGGGTAAAAATAATTATCGGGAATTTCAAGTGTTGAAATTTGCAATGAGATTGCATACCATCTATATGATAGTTGGATCCCGATACCCACTACGAGTAAGAGTTACTCCTGCGAGAGTTTTGCACTTTACAATTAGCTAATCCAGTCGGTGTCTAGAACGGTGTCAGCGGGGTTATGCTTCTACGGAAATGAGGTTTATTTTAATTAGATCTGTGCGAAAGCACGGGGAACCTCCCTCGAAGTACCGATACTTGCTTGGCTGACCGGTTAGTGAACTTATAGAATGTAATTAATCCCGGCTAATCTTTTCTTTTATGGTTTGAAGGAAGATTTGATAAAAACAGTGGGAGCCATCCTGATTAGATAAGATAATAACCAATCTAATTTTGCAAAGAGCGCACGCTAATGCGTTTCCTTCTCTCTCTCCAGGCAGCAACCAATATCACGTCTTAATCAAGATAATAATATGGATGTATTGACCGAACCAGCTTATTATACTAACATGGGGAACATTTGTTCCGTAGGAATAGGGGAATATCAGGATTCCAGCGCCACTCGTACGAAGAAACAGCATATTGATGCATCTTCTTGGGGTGTGTTCGTTACCGAGAACTGTTTCTCAGTTTCTTCTACGTCCTGAGTATTGGATACCGGATTAGGATCCCACGTATGTAATTTATTACATGGGCTAAAGAAAGGTAGAGAACTGGGAAAGGGTGATAAATCTCTAACAGTAGGGAATGGTGCAATTGTTGCAGCCAAGGCAGTTGACGAATGTCACCTTGTATTAGCAACTGGTAATACATTGATTCTGAAAGACTGTTACTATGTACCAAAGATGATGTGCAAAATTATATCGGTTTCTTTGTTAACTAAATAAGTATATAATCTCACATTAGAGGATAATGCTATGAACATTTTCCAAAATCAAGCGTTGATTGGATTTGGTACGTTATCTAACGGTATATACGTTTTGAATCAAAGTATAGATCTTAACGTACAGAACACAAACAAAAGGAAAATTTCATAAATGAACGAAGCCTTCTTATGGCACTGTAGACTAGGTCATATCAATGCGACAAGACTGGCTAAGTTTCATAAAGATGGATATTTGAATTCGTTCGAATTTTCATCTTATGAAACTTGCCAGTCATGTCTCAAAGGTAAGACGACCAAAACTCCGTTTACTAGACACGGAGAAAGAGCTACTGAACTCTTGAAACTAATACATAGTGATGTATGTTGTCCTATGTCTATACATGCAAGGAATGGTTTCTCGTAGTTTATTACATTCGCCGATGATCTCTCAAGGTTCAGACATGGGTTCTTGTTGAAATACAAGTCTGAAGCTTTTGAGAAATTCATGAAATATAAGCACGAAGTAGAGAACCATATGGGTAAAAGTATTAAAATCCTTCGATCTGATCGGGGAGGAGAATACTTGAGCATGAAGTTCTTGGATTATCTAAAAGAGAATGGGATTATCTTTCAACTTACTTCTCCGTATACACCACAACACAACGGTGTATCAGAGTGGAGGAATCACACCCTATTAGATATGGTGCTCTCTATGATGAGCACTGCTAAGTTACCTATTTCTTTTTGGTGTTATGCACTTGAGACAACCGCATACCTATTGAATCAAGTTCCATCAAAATCTGTGCCTAAAACACCATATGAGATATGGAGTAGAAATGGACCGTATCTTAAACGAGTTAAGATATGGGGTTGTCTGGCCTACGTTAAAACGAAAAATCCAGACAAGCTCGAGGCAAGATCAGTTCTATATAAGTTTGTAGGATATCCAAAGAATTCCCAAGGATATATCTTCTACCATACTGAGGAACAAAAAGTGTTTGTTTCTCAATATTCCACCTTTTTAGAAAAGAAATTTCTTATAAAAGAAATTAGTGGCAATGTGGTAGAACCGGAAGAAATTCCAGCAGCAAAACTACAACTGAAAATTTGGTGGAACCAGAGGATCCAATAGTACCCAATGAACCCCAGCCACTAAGCGGATCTAGTAGGGTTCCTCATCCAGCTGAGATATACTACAGTTTTCTCTTAGATGGTGGGAGTGAGGATTGCATCATGGAAGATGATGACTCAACTAGTTTCGAGTAGGCCATCATAAGTGGAGACTCTGTGAAATGGCTGGATGCTATGCGATCCGAGATGGAATCCATGTACACCAACAAAGTATGAACTTTGGAAGTTTCTCCTGATGAGGTAAAATCCATTAGGAGCAAGTGGATCTTCAAAAAGAAGATTGGTGTAGATGGAAAAGTTGAGACTTTCAAAGCTAGACTTGTAGCAAAAGGTTTTCGTTAACGACCTGACGTCGACTATGATGAAACCTTTTCTCCTGTCGCTATGCTTAAGTCTATCAAGATCCTACTTGCCATTGCTGCATACCATGAATACGAAATCTGGCAGATGGACGTCAAGACCGCTTTTCTAAATAGTGATTTAGAAGTGAGCGTGCAAATGACACGGCCAGAGGGCTTCGTAGACAGTGGGAGCATCGGAAAGGTGTGCAAGATGCTTAAATCCATCTACGGATTGAAGCAGGCATCGCGGAGCTGGAACATCTACTTTGATGAAGCTGTCAAAGAGTTTGACTTCATAAAAAATGTAGATAAACCTTGTATATATAAGAAGGCTGTAGAGAGTAGGGTGGTCTTCCTCGTATTGTACATGGATGACATACTCTTATAGGAAACGATGTTCCTATGCTACACTCGGTCAAGCTCTTCTTATCACATAAGTTCTCCATGAAAGATCTAGGTGATGCCTCTTATATCCCGGGGATAAAGATCAATAGAGATAGATCTAAAGGGATATTAGGATTATCCCAATTTAGATACATAGACACCATGCTAAAGTGCTTTAGTAATGAAAATTCTAAGCGAGGTAATTTACCAGCTTGCTCAGGAATCACTCTCTCTAAAGAGATGTCTCCCAAGACTGATTTGGAGAGGGCTCGCATACAAGGGATACCCTTTGCTTCGGCGGTAGGATCTATCGTGTATGTGATGTTATGTACCAGACCGGATGTAGGTTACTCACTAGGTGTAGAGAGCATGTATCAATCGGATCCTGGGGAGAAACACTAGACGGCTGTGAATAACATTCTTAAGTACTTAAGAAGGACTAAAGAAATGTTCTTGGTGTATGGTAACAGTGAACTCCAGGTGGAGTCATTTACCGATTCGAGATTCCATAGTGATAAAGACGACAGTAAGTCGGTCTCGGGTTTTGTCTTTACCCTCAACGGAGGGGCAGTGTGTTGGAAGAGTTCCAAACAAGACACCGTAGCAGACTTGTTTATCTCAGAAAACCACATTTCAATACCACTCAATCATTATCTGTTTTATATCACTGATATTAACCAGTGTCTGCTCAGTAAATACAGATCATAGGTATCCGTGACACAATTCTGGAAACACACTCAAAATCACGGATATAACGTTTGTGAGCAGACAGTGCAACCGGAACTGCAAACCGATCGATGTCCAAAGAGTTCTTTTGCAACAAATAAAGTGTACACATTTTTGGTCCAATACAATGCAAGTGTACACATGCTCTTTGGCACATGTGCCTAGGTGGTGGCTGCCATGGCATATGGTGGGCACACATGGGGGACAAGAATGTTAAATGCAAAAAGATGTGATGGGATATAAAGCTACATGTTTCCACCAATCTACAGAGTACAACCCAGGCTTCTATAAGAAAATCAAGCAATACCAGTGGAATTGTGGAGAGCACTCAACATCACAGAACAAGCACGAGCCCCAAACTCCTCCATAAAACCGGCGACATGCCCAAAATGCCCGATCTCGCCGGTCCCATCAAGCTCAATGAGCCCCAATTTTCTTCTGGAATTCGCTTGCTGCCACGTTATCTTATTTTTATTACTTGTTTAATCTTATTTTGGCCTATAAAAGGCAGATCAGTGAGCAAGGGAAAGGGGTCTCACATTCTTTACACTAGAACCACTTTTTTACTCTTTATTTAGTTCTTGTACATAGCTATTTCCCCTTGAGCTCTTTGCCTTCTCTTGATCTTACAAGCTCTTTATTGAGCTTGCAAGTTTATGTTTTGGTTATTGAACTCAAGGTTTGTATCAACACTTGGACATAATAAAGCTTTCATTTTGCATTTGGGTTCGTAGTATTTTCTGTTGATTTACTTACATTTTATTATCTTGCCATTTACTTTCTTGCTCTTTTATTACCTTGTCATTTACTTACTCGTAATGTTGTTCTATTCTCTTCTTTTTATCTTTTCATTTGCTCTCTCTTTTTGTTGTTGTGATGGGTTGTAAATATTGATGTATATAGGAAAATGAATGGTATCGTAAGTTAAGATTTCTTTTCTCATTTCCTTTGACCAATATTTTCCAATTGAACTCCTCCCGAACCTTACACAAGCACTCCGTTAGGCTCCCTATCCTACCAAGATATCGGTGATCCCTAACCGTGACCGGTTGCGTTCGGTTTGGCCGGAGGCAAAAGCCAAGAGACAAGAACGGACGGACAAAGGTTAATAAACCGGATTTCACTAATACCGTGCTTAAGCACCTTAATTCACGTTATTGCCGATTGCTTCAATGGTTAAGTTCGACTGAAAGGATTGAGTACGGAATTCCCTAGATTACATGAACCTATCGATTCCTAACAAAGATATACTTGCATATAAACACATAGGTTAGAAACAAACCTTTCCGACCCTTGCATTAACTCGTCATAACAAGAACGCAAAGCACACTGTCTCCCTTCGGAAGACCCGTACTAATCGCGGCTAGCTATACGCGACGCCGTCCTGAATGCGGTTAAACTTTAGAACTCTTTAAACATGACACGCCAAAAGCGTGCCCAATCAAATGGCGCCGTTGCCGGGGAGACGGTAATGTTTTTATTCATGTTATTTCGGGTTAATCTCTATACATCATGTTTATAAATCTAACACTATTCTAAAAACAAACTAAAAATCAAAAAACAAAATTAAAAAACCAACAAAAAATTAGCAACTCTAAATTTTTTTTCTCTCTCTGGAATTTTGACCTGCTAGCATTTTTGGACTAACTAAAAAAGTTAAGTAATAACATTGAGACATTAGTAGAACACTGAGATATCTGTTGAAATTTGGAGCCCAAATTCTCCAAGAAAACCAGCGAGATCCCCAATAAAACCGGCGCCGCCGGATTTTTGATCTCCTTTTGCTCCCAATTTTTCTTCTGTTGTCCAGTGTTCTGTTATCATCCCAATTTTATTGTTTGATTTTTTTAATTATATATGTGCAGGAGTTTAGGCAATCATATCGCTTTATCGCACTAAAAATCCATTTTCCGACATTTGTAGATTTAGACGGATTTGCAAACTACGGTCGTGTGGAGCAAAGTGTACATTCAAAGATAAGGTGATTGCGAAGTACAGTGCCAATAATCCGGGTAGTTTGACCCGTGCAAGCGAACTTTTCACACTAACCGGATTCACTTCAATAGGGGTTTGTTAACCCGAAAACTTATCGGTACGTATTTCCTAACACCTTCATTCTCAAATCCGACGCATCAAATATTCTATCTTTGCAGGATTCTTTGCAAGTTCGCTGTCAAACGCTAAAATTGAGTAACCCGTATTTTTTGCAGTGCCGTGCTTAAACATAAAAATCGGTTTTTTTAGGTTTTTAATAACCTTTTCATTGATTTGCGCATTGCATCCATTAATACGAACTTAAGGGCAAGCGAACCCTACAACATACGGTAAAGGATTTCATCACCTTTTCCGTGGCCTACAAATCACGAAATTGAGCATAACGTATACCCGTACAAATTTTAAAAGAAACTAGACTTTAAGCCTTTAAGGACTTCGCGATCAATATGAGAAGTTAACTGTGTTTAGAACACCGCTTAACGGTATATCGTCACGGGTTGTCTAGGAAAGTGTTCACGGCGAAACCGCTAAAAGAGAAAGGTTTATATAATTAAGGACCTTTACGAAAGCGTTGGAAAACCTCCCCTTATCTTTGCACTTACCTGGCCTCGTGATCAGTATATCTGGAGCCCGTTTCTCGACACAGTTTTACTTCAACAATCAAGTTCTTGAGCAGGTCTAATTGACCTTGATGAACCCTAGACCAATTAGGGGTATGGTATTTGTGTCGCGATTATTTTTTGTATTTATATTTCATTCATTTGTTAATAACTAACATACATAAAAAAAAATTCACATTTTTTTCTCCTTTTCTTCTTTCTCTTTATATCATGGGTACCCCGTAACGACCTACTCTTGCTGAACTTTGGTACCCATAACCAGACATTTCTTCTTACGGTTCTTGCTTTGGTCGAACTTCGAATGATCCCTCCATGCCCAAACTCTCTTTGAAAGATCCGATAACCGCGTTTAGGACAAACAACTGGACTCCGCAATCCACTTTGTATCTACTGTTTCAACCTCCCCCACCTTGTTATGTAGATACCCCTTTTGAGAGTCCTGTTACAACTCCAAAACCCATGTCCATTGCAGATAGAATCGAACAATCTCGTTGCCGATCTTTCACTCCTTTCACCACTTCCAATTTTTTTGATCAATAATTCCAACCACCTTCTTATCACAACGTTGATCATCATCCTGTCCAACCATTCGTTTCCGATCAATCCGACCCGACTTTTACACCTTCCCTAAACATTGCTTCTACACAGCTATTTGGGAGCTTCACGTGTCCATAAAACTTTGAATCTTTTACAAAAACCAATTCACCACACATGTCTAGTCTTGAGCAAACATTGGAAGAATTTCAGGTAGCATCATACCAACAGATGATGGATTTGAATGCGTCCATGGCCGACCTCATACAACCTAACGAACCGACGGCTAGTTTCTAACTAGCTCCAAATTTTCCAATGTATGATAAGGCGATAGGACAGGATGAGAGTTTGAGTGGTGGGAGTGAGCGGTACATCCTTCCAAATCAAACCTACCCATTTCAAATTGAATTCCACAACTCAAGTTTTGAAAGTCTATCAAGTTTCCCAAATGATTCACCGATTGAAGATAGAATAATTAATGAGTTGTGCGACTTTGTAGTGTTTGATTTACCCGATTGTGAAAGGACCTTGTCAAGTGAAACCACACCCAAACCCTTTGACCTCTACACCTCCATCCTAGAACCACAATTGATTGAAATCCATGCTTTTGATGAGGTGTCTGAGAAATTTGATTTTCACTTGATTGAGGATATCGACGCAGGGAATATTTCTGAGGATTGATTGATCGTTCTTTTGCGTATGCGTTTTAAAATCAAAGTTAAGAATACCGCAATCAATAACGGTGTCGCTTGGTAGCTAGCCGGTTGAGTACGGGTCGGTCCACAGGGAAAACGTATTCTTTTCTTTATGTTCTTACGAGTTAAGTCCTATTTTTGGTAGGTTTTGATTTTTATAAAAACTAAGATTGAATTTGATTTGGATTAAAACCTTGCAAGGGTTAGGATTAGGTTAGTTTGGAAAGAGAATTCTACTCACTGCTTCCTTTGCACTAATTAAGAACTTAGGTGTTAGGGTAATAGTTAACAAAGGGGATTAGCACGACTAGGAAGAAACATAGTTTCTTCCTTTTAGTCCTTGTCCGTCCTTTCTTAACTCTTAGCCCTAACCTCTATGTAAATCAACCACAACCGGTCTAACTAGGGAATCACCGCTATCTCGTGGGATAGGGTGCCGTAGTGAGCGGTGTATGTTTGGTTAACATAGAGTCCTAATTTAAAGTATTATACGTGCAAGAAAGGAGTGAGAGATTTCCATCTCTCAAACCTACCCTAAACCTAACCCTAACAAGTGAGGAACTACTCACTCATTAGGGATGTTACGATGAAATTCATTTTTACAATTTTTTTTAATAACCTAATTAATTTGCAGATAAATAGAGACAGATAAAAAATTGCAGTAATAAAATTAGGATAAAAAGAATGCGAGATAAAAAAATTACTTTATTGACACCTCTTGACGATTACAATGGAATTGAAAATTTAATCTAAAATTAAAAAGAGGCATGCCCCAAAAGAGGCTGTAGGCTTTCCTATTTATAGGTAGGAGAAACCCTAGGGTTTACATCTGATCCACATTTAAAATTACAAGACTACCCTAAGAAAACCGGGTCAAAGCACCGACACCCACAGACACATGCACCGACACGTGCACAGCGCGGCCGCGGATCCGTGGCCATCTTGGGGGTTCTCTGTCTCATCTTTCTAGGGTTGCTTCATTTTGCTGTTTACTTCTATTTTCTTCACTTGGTTCCTCAGAATATCTTCTCTTTTTTCCTGATTTCCACAGTGCAGAATGTTGTGGACTTTTCGCTATGAGCTTCGCGTTGAAGTCTTTAATCCTGTGCTGCCCTTGTACGTTATGCATTGAACTGTTCGCTGATCTTCGTTTGTTCCTTAAACTGGTAGGCGGTATCATATAGATTCATTTATTTGTTGGTCGAATTCTCACATTTGAAACGTCTTTTCCTGAATTTCACTGTATTGTTCTGAGAACCTGTAACCTGCAACTATTTTGCAGACATGGATCAAAAGAACCTATTTATTTGTAATATGATTAAGAATGGGGAATATAATAATGCAAAATTCTGATATGAACAAATACACCTAAACTTATATTTTGCTCGTCCCGAGCAAAGCCAATTTTATTCTCGAAAAAATCCTAACCTCACTTTCGCAGGGAATCGCGATTGCACTGAGCTCGTGCAACAAGCCGTTAATACTCTAGGTATCCCAAGAAGGAGGAGTGTTGTCTCCTGAGGGTTTTCAGCGGATACTACCCATAAAATCCCATCAATTTGGCCTGTTGATTTTCATTCTTCATTTAGGTGTTCTAGTAAGAAATTCTATTATCTTTAACTTAGAAATCATCAACCCATATTTTTCACACTCACTTATCATTTAACTTAAGATCGTATATGTTCTGCAAATTTATTTAGCTTTTAGTATCTCTTGAATTTTCCTTCTAAGGTTCCATCTCAACTTAGGATTTTTTATCATTTCTACTGAAAATATAAGTCATATCTTTCATTCCTATCTCTAATCCAACCCCAATCATATACCCCTATATGTGTGTATGTATCTCCCCTATACTTGGAAATTCAATTCAAGCTATCATACTTTTGTCCATCGTCCAAAGTACTGTTAGTTGGTGAAGTTTAGATGAATTTGCTCACACATCCTTCATGCGATCGTTAATACTTCTTGAGATAGTAACGACCGATTGCAAAATGTGTTCGCGCATTTAAGCATAATTCCTCATCTTGTAATACCTAAGGCTTTAGCAGTAACTCCCAAACCAATTGGTCTAAGGCACTAGGTGATAAAGCACCCTCCCTATAAGTTTTTTTATTTTACGCAGCCTTAAGTAATTACAAAAGCAGTGTACATTTTTTATATCTCTTATTTCACACTTATATTTTAATTTTTTTTAAGACTAAGGATTTAGACAAGAGCATTTCAAGGTATCCTCTACTATCCCAAGTTTCATGGTGTGTGTATGTGCGAGTTGTAGGGTATATATTTTCAGAATTTAGACTAAAGGTTCGGAATTATTTTTCAGCCTTTCACTTCGATAAAAATTTCAATACTCTTCCCTTATTTTGAGTTAGCCGAAGAACTGAACTCAAAATTTGCCTGTCTCTAAATAAACTATAAGAACATATATTTTCTACCGTTAAACTTTAAGAAAGGTTATTTTTAGAGTTTTTAATCTACTAAGTTTAGGATCTAGTTTTTCCTAGCTAGTTAACCGTCTTGTTAAACTTAAGTCAAATATGGCCAAAATTGAACTTTTCAATTTTTATAATTTCTTTTTAAAAATTTCAAATTTTATGGGTTTTAAAATAATTATGCAAATGCAAAAATATACATATGAATGCGAAGGAAGAAAGCTTACCTAGCACACCCCCAAACTTAAACTTGACAGTGCCCTCACTGTCAGGCTATACCAAGAGGGTCAAAATTGTTGGCACTCTCCATTTTTTTTAAAAAAAATTTATTTTATTATTAACAGAAAAAGAAAACAAAAAATATATATACACAAAAAGCTCCCCCCAAACTTAAGTAAAACAGTGTTTCCACTGTTTAAGCGTTAAAGTTCAGAGTTAGGGGGAAAAGAGAACAGTATCAATCTATACAAGGCCTTACACAGGCCAAAAGTGAGCACCAACCATTCAAATATTCTATCTCTGTAATGTGTTGGTTGGTGAAAGAATGCGGAGAGGAAAGAATTGGAGAATACACGAGACCGTATGAAAAAGAAGGTGAAATACGGTCTCGGTATATTAGGAGAAGAATGGAGGAAGAGAGAAAGAAGTGTAGTACGAACTTGAGGGTGTAAATTAAGTGAATAAATTAGTAGAAATTGTGATGACCGATTTGTAAAAAGCGATTGTGCTAATCTATCAACCTGTCGAGAAATGGGGTCAAATCACTCAAGATTCCCGAGAAAACATGGGTACGTCGAACTTGGTAAACTAGACATTGAAAATGAAAGTGTAACGGTTTCTTGTAAGATCGGAATGAGGATGGAGGGAAGTGATTGAGGAAGGGTGTCGGGCAACGATTCAGGAGGGTGTGCGTAGTCAATGAAAGGGATAGAATGAATTAGAAAATTCAACTCCTCAAATAAAACTGCTTTATCCTCAAAAATTTCCTCAATACTCTCCATGCAATTCTCATAAAAATCAAAACGTATATGAAGTTCAGGAAAAACATTTAATGACTCGGGATGATTAGGTGGAGAGAAAAATTCTGTCAAATCTGCGGGTTCATCATCCAAAGTATTCCCAGTGTCGATATCCTCAATCAAGCGAAAATGAATTTTCCTAGACACCTCATCAAAAGCATGGATATTAATCAATTCAGGTTCTAGAGTGGAGGTGTAGAGGTTGAAAGGATTGGTGATTGTTTCACTCGAAAGGGACCCTTCACAATCAGGTAAATCAAACACTACAAAGTCGCACAACTCATTAATCGTTCTACCATCAACTGGTGAATCATTTGGAACACTTGATAGACATTCAAAACCAGAGTTGTGGGATTCAATAGGGGATGAGTAGGTTTGATTTGGAAGGGTGTACAGCTCACTCTCACCACTCAAATTCGCAATCGCCTCATCATACATTGGAAAATTTGGAGCTACTTGGAAACCAGCTACTGGGTCACTAGGTTGTATGAAGGCGGCCATAGACACATTCAAATCTATCACCTATTGGTTTGACGCTACCATAAAATCTTTCAACGACTGTTCCAGACTAGACATGGGTTGTGACGGGGTTTCAGTAAAAGATTCAAAGTTGTTTGGATACGTGAAACTCCCAAATGGCTGTGAAGAAGCAATGTCTAGGGAAGGTGCAAAAGTAGGGTAGGACTAGTAGGAATTGAATGGTTGGACAAGAGTAGGATCAATATTTGGAAAAGAAGGTGAATAGAATTGTTGACCCAAAGAATTCGCAGTGGTGAAAGGAGTGAAAGATCGGTTACGAGATTGGTCAATATGTTCAGCAGTAGACATGAGGTTCGGAGTTACAACAGGTCTCGAAGTAGGAGTATCAACGTAAGAAGGTGGTGAAGGTTGAAATGGTTGATATAATGTGGATTGCGGAGTCCAACTGGTCGTCCTAGACACGTCTATTCGATCATTTAAAGAAATTTTGGGCATGGAGGGGTTGTTCGAAATTCGACCAAAACAAGAAGCGTAGAAAGTAATGTCTGGTTGTGGGTACCAAAGTTCGGCAAGAGTTTTGCGAGGTGTGGTACCCATGATGTGATGAGAGGAAGGAGAAGAAAAAGAATGTGATTTATTTTATTTTATTTTATTTTAATTTATTTTATATCTTTTTGTTTTTTTAAAAAAAAATTGTTTGTTTTCGGAGTTTTGAAATTTTTGAAAGTGTTTTCTTTTTAGAAAGAGTTTTTGTTTTTTGCAAAATTTGTACGGAACTACGGTACAATTTCAAACAACAACAGTTTAAACATGCACAATCAAACCTAGAGCTAGGGTCTCCTAAGTCAATTAGACTGCTCCTAACTGTTTCAAAGCGACAAGTTGTGAGATATCCCTCAAATCGCCTCTTCACCGCCAATTGTGGCCAGGTAAGCACAAATGAAGAAAGGAGGGATCCGCTCACGAATCACCGTGAGACGGGCCTTTTAAAATTACTTTTCTCACTTGTCCAGCCTAGACACCATAAAATCAAATTTAGATAAACGACTGAATGCCCACAACGTTCCTTTGTCCTAATGAGCGCGACAGTCCATAATTGGCTGAGTCTAAATATTTTTTAATTAGCTCAAGGGTGATGCATATGCTTTTAGTGATTTTTGGGGTCTTAGGAAGGGCAATAAAATCCCCACCCAATCTGGATTCGTGTTATAGCCCCTTAACTTCCGTATTAATTATGCAAAGCAGTTAACACGCCAAAAATGTAAAACATTTGCAAATTTTTTTTATTTTGCAGCGCAAAAAATCCTGCATAAAAATAATTTATTGGAGAGGGAGAAGAAATTGCTCTGCAAAGAATACCTGCAAGAAAATTTTCAGTGGAGTTCAGGGTGTAGGAGATAAAAAAAATACTCACAGAGAAATTTGGGGTGCTGATGTCACAGGTTGACCGCGGTTCCGCGGTCAACTGCTTGAATCTGCCGTGGTTCCGCCGAGTTTTAGTTGGTTTAGATCTCCAAATTTTTTCTCTGTTTTGTTTTGATTCCCCCCTGTCTATTCAGATCCTCTGTTTCTTGATTTGTTCACTGGGCTTGCTCCAGATCTGAAATAGAGTTTGCTCCAAGCCTGCACACTTGCACAAAAACCTTTTAAAAAGAACAAGATGATTTTTATTTTATTTTAATCTTTTTTTTCTTTTAAATTTTTTTCAATTTTTATGATATTTTTTTAATTTTTTTAACCCGAAATTACACAAAGAAAGAGACTACCGTTTCCCTGGCAACGGCGCCATTTGATTGATCGTTCTTTTGCGTATGCGTTTTAAAATCAAAGTTAAGAATACCGCAATCAATAACGGTGTCGCTTGGTAGCTAACCGGTTGAGTACGGGTCGGTCCACAGAGAAAATGTATTCTTTTCTTTATGTTCTTACGAGTTAAGTCCTATTTTTGGTAGGTTTTGATTTTTATAAAAACTAAGATTGAATTTAATTTGGATTAAAACCTTGCTAGGGTTAGGATTAGGTTAGTTTGGAAAAAGAATTCTACTCACTGCTTCCTTTGCCTTAATTAAGAACTTAGGTGTTAGGGTAATAGTTAACAAAGGGGATTAGCACGACTAGGAAGAAACATAGTTTCTTCCTTTTGGTCCTTATCCGTCCTTTCTTAACTCTTAGCCCTAACCTCTATGTAAATCAAGCACAACCGTTCTAACTAGGGAATAACCGCTATCTCATGGGATATGATGCCGTAGTGAGCAGTGTGTGTTTTGTTTACATAGAGTCCTAATTTAAAGTATTATACGGGCAAGAAAAGAGTGAGAGATTTACATCTCTCAAACCTACCCCAAACCTAACCCTAACAAGTGAGGAAATACTCACTCATTAGGGATGTTACGATGAAATTCATTTTTATAATTTTGTTTTAATAACCTAATTAACTTCCAGATAAAAAAAATGCAGAAATAAATTTCGGATAAAAAGAATGCGAGATAAAAAAAACTTACTTTATTGACACCTTTTGACGATTACAATGGAATTGAAAATTTAAATCGAGAATTAAAAAGAGGCATGCCCCAAAAGAGCCTGTAGGCTTTCCTATTTATAGGTAGGAGAAACCCTAGGGTTAACATCTGATCCACATTTAAAATTACAAGACTACCCTTAAAAAGCCGGGTCAAAGCACCGACACCTACCGGCACATGCACCGATACGTGCACAGCACGGCCGTGGATCCACGGCGGAATGCCATGTTGGGCCGCGGATCCGCGGCCATCTTAGTGGTTTTCTGTCTCATCTTTCTAGGGTTGCATCATGTTGCTGTTTACTTCTGTTTTCATCACTTGGTTCCTCAGAATATCTTCTATTTTCTTTTAAATTTCCACAATGCAGAATGTTGTGGACTTTTCGCCGTGAGCTTCGCGTTGAAGTCTTTAATCCTGTGCTGCCCTTGTACTTTGTGCACTGAACTGTTCGCTGATCTTCGTTTGTTCCTTAAAACGGTAGGCGGTATCATACAGATTCATCTATTTGTTGGTCGTAGTCCCACATTTGCAACGTCTTTTCTTGAATTTCACTGTATTGTTCTGAGAACCTGTAACCTGCAACTATTTAGCAGACATGGATCAAAAACACTTATTTATTTGTAATATGATTAAGAATGGAGAATATAATAATGCAAAATTCTGATATGAACAATGATGAACCCACAGCTTTGGATGAGTTTTTCTCTCTAATTCATCATGTCCTTTCAGTTCCGTGTGGACATGATCCCGGGTCATGTTCATATCAGATTTTTGTATTTTTATACTGCCCAATTTCTATCATATTGCTTATCGGTAGGTACTCTTGAGCCGTGTTTGCTAGTCAATTGTAGGATACAGGTTCTCGGCTCTAAACGGTGAAATTCATGGAAAAACATGACAAATTCCAGATTACTGCCAACCACAGATAAAACACGGGTCTCCGCTCTCTATCCGGATGTTGCCGCACCCCAGTTTAAGGGACAAAATGGCAAATCGATGTCATTTTCATGCACAAAGCTCAATGTCAACACAAGATCCAACAATCTACGCGGAGCTCAAGGAAATCATGGCAAAAGATCCACATCACATCACCTTTTGTTCTGCTAAAATTCTGGAAAAATTGTGAAGAGTTTTTGAGAAAAAACATATACCACACTGTAGACAACAACAAACAGGAGAAAACCACCAAGTTTCAAGACCCAAGTCTCCTAAAGGGCCGCGGTTCCGCGGCATAAGCATGCTTTGGCCGCGGAACCGCGGCCGTACGGGCTCCGCAGTGGACGATGTTTCAGGGGTATTTTGGTCATTCTATATGGAGTCAGTTTGTTGCCCTAGATTTCCAGTTCCCTGCCTATAAATAGTCCAAAACTTACCAAAGCCAATGGTGCTTATTCTTGTATTTAGATTTAGGTTATATGTTGTTGTTCTTCTTCCTCTTCTCATCTCTTCTCCATTAAAAACTTGTAGTGAGCTTTTGTGAGTGAAGGATGAATAAAGGTGTTCTTTTTGTTACCATGCTTGTCTTGTTATTTTGTTAACTATAATTGCTTGTATTTTTCATTTGTTAATTTAGTTGTTGTTATTTGTTGTTTGTTTCTTTCTTTATCCTTTAACAACAATGATGCTTAAGCTTGATCCTTGCCAAAGTGAGGTCTCAATTAGCTAGTTGTAATCTTCTAATCTCTTTCTTTCTATCTTCCTCCTTTGTTTTATTTTCATTTTTTTATAATAGGTGAGTAGTTTCCATACTTGTTAGGGTAGGATAAGGAATGTTTGACAGAAGGAAATCTCTCTCACTCTTTCCTTGCCCAACATCTTAATTCGGACTCCCGTTAATTGAACCACAATCTGCTCCCTACGGCACCCTATCCTACATGATAGCGGTGATTCCTTAGTGAGACCGGTTGTGGTTGAACTAACCGGAGGTTAAGGCTAAGAGCCAAGAACGGACGGACAAACACTAAAAGGAAGAACTTAAGCGTTGGAAAGCCTAGCTTATACTCGCATGTTCCTTCCTAGTCGTGCTAATCCCCGTTGTTGCCGATTACCGTAACACCGATATTAAGAATGGCAACAAAAGAAGTGAGCGACTCCTAACTCAAACTAACCTAATCGTAACCCTAACAAGCTCTCTTTACATATCATTTTAGCACATAGTTAATCTAAAAACAAACCTGGACATTTGGACTTAACTCGTTAAAGCACATAGAAAAGGTCTCCCATCTCCCGGCGGACGACCCGTACTCAACCGGCTAGCTACAAGCGAAACCGTCTTGATTGCGGTAATTAACTAAGCACGCAAAAATTCTACCAATCAAAAGGCGCCGTTGCCCGGGAGACGGTAGTTTATTTCTTTGTGTAATTTCGGTTTAATTTGTGAATATAAATCTAACAGAAAAACAAAACCAAAAAAAATATACATTGTAAAAAAATCATCTTGTTATTTTTGATTAGTTTTTGTACAAGTTTGCAGGATAAAACGAAGCTCGAGTTCAGTGCCAAAGACGTGGGAAGTTAGACCCATATCTCGCGGCTACACCGTGACGGATCAAGACGGTGCCAACGGTCTACTGCAAAATTCTGGAGCCGATCCAGTAAGCAAATCAAGATTCAGGAGCTCCAAACAAGTAGAAGACACCCAACAGAGCACACACCAAAAAACTGAAGTCCCAACTCTCCATTCTTGCCGCGGAACCGCGGCATAAGTAGGCTTAGGCCGCGGAACCGCGGCCACTTGGTGCCCTCATCAACTCAAAATCACTATGAGTCCTTCTGCTCTCTTCCCCACTCCTCTGAACTCCACTGAACTGTATTTTCTACAGCATTCTTTGAGCAAACTCTCTTCCCCCTTCCAATAAAATTGTTCTTGTGCAGGATTCTTTGCGCCGCGCTTGAAAAATAAAAATTGATTGCAGTTGATTGTTACTTCTTTGCATATACTAATACGAACTTTAAGGGGCTTGAAACCAATTCAGATTGGGTGGGGATTTCATCACCCTTCCCAGGACCCCAGAAATCACAAAAAGTATATACATTGACCATTGTTTAATTAAAAAATACTAGGCTCAGCCCGAAGGACTTCGCGCTCAATTGGACAAAGGACTAGTTACAGGCATCGGCCGTTTATCCTATCCTAACTTTGCGGTGTCTAGGTAAGTGTGTCTAAGGCAAGTGGTTAATTAATTAGGACCACTACTTATATAGTGGGGAGCCTCCCACTTACCTGGAACTTACCTGGCCGCAATTGGCGGAGAAGAGGCGGTTTGAGCTCCTATTTCTAGCCCTTTGGAACAGTTAGGAGCTGTCTAGCTGACCTAGGTGACCCTAGATCTAGGTGTGATTGTGCATATCTTGTTTGTGATTGCTTGAAGCTGTAAGTCCGTACATATTTCTGTAAAGCTCTTTCTAAAAGGAAAAAAAAACACAAAAACCAAAAAACTTTTATAAAAACTTGCCCTTTGTCGCCAAAATCCCATTTTTTCACCCACCGCCCATCGTATTTCTCCATTGACGTTTTCTTACCCTCACCTTCTCCGCTTTGACTATACTAAACTCGTTTAGTGTATGTCCGCTTGGACTCGGGACACTATCGCCCGTCTAGTCCGCGTTACGTTAGTCGCTACCGACTACGCGATCGACTCAGACGTCGAAACTTCGTCCACGCCTCTTTCACCTTTACCTTTGCCGGCCAACTCTGACGTTGACCGAAATTCTGTTCATACATCCTCACCTTCACCATCACCAACCTCTTCTTCCGCAATGTCAGGATTTAATCCAAACATCTCTTTGACTCCCCCGGGATTGATTCCACCTCCTATGGATGCGAATAACACACCACCACCGCCTGTTGTAGCGCCACAGCTAATCGCGCTCCAGGATCGTTTCTATCCCACCCGTTCTGCACTTCCCACCTATCTTTCCCTTCCACCGGCCAATGGGGATAATTTTGAAATTAAGCCCCACTTCATTAACATGCTTCCGAAATTTCATGGGCTTGAATCTGAAGATGCCTATATCTTCATCAACAAGTTTCAAAATGTTTATGCCATGATGAAAACTACCCAGCTGTCGGACGATGCTATACGGCTACGGGTCATTCCGTTCACTTTGTGCGATCTTGCAGAAAAATGGCTGTATAGCACCGCTTCCCACTCCATAACCAGTTGGGACGAGTTTGTGAAAGCGTTTCTCAAGAAATTCTATCCGAATCATAAAACCGCAAGGATCTGTAACGAAATCAACCAATTCTCCCAGCTTCCTACTGAACCCTTCTGGAAGTGCTTTGACCGGTATAAAGACCTTCTTGTTCAGTGCCCTCACCATGGTATCGAGAAATGACAACTTTGCCAAACTTTATACGAGGGCCTGAACCCAGCAACCAAGTAGTTGTTGGAAACCATTTGTCAGGGCCACTTCCTATCGAAATCTGACGAGGAAGCGTGGCAATTCTTCGACGACCTTGCGGAACAAACGCTTCAATGGGAGAGCACCAGACCAACTTCTTCTTCTTCATCCACTTCTACTGGTCAGTCTAGGGTAGGAATTCACCAACTTGATGTCTCTATTACGATGAAGGCTGAAATGGCTGCAATAACAAGAAAACTTGAAGCGATAGAGAGAAAATTTTCATCTCCTGCCCCTGCCCCTGTTCTCCCCCTTCGTACCATTTGTGCTTGTTGTTCCGATCCTTCTCACTTAACCGAAGAGTGTCCTTACAATCCACCATCTCAAGAACAGGATCAGGTTAATGCTGCATTTCAGCAAAGACCAAGAAATGATCCATACTCTTCCACCTACAATCCCGGTTGGAGGAACCACCCCAATTTCGCCTTGAATCAGAATCAGCATCAATTCCAAGGCAACAATTTCCAGATGCCCCCTCCTCCGCAACAACAAGCGCAAAAACAAACTCAACATCAGTTTCAGCAGCCCCTCCAACCCCAACCTTTTCAAAATCAGATGAACAACTTTGCACCCAACAATTCTTTTCCGCAAAACAACTTTTTTCCGTCAAACAACGATAAGGTTTCCTCGCTGGAACGAAGTCTAGAGGCGTTCGTTAAACAATCGATATAATCCACCGCCAACATCCAGTCGTCTATTCAGTCTTTGGTGCAACACACTGCTGCACACGGGCAAAGCATCAAGACCATCGAAGCGCAGATTGCACAGCTGAATGCGGCGTTAAGCGAGCGAGAAAAGGGGAAGCTTCCATCTGAACCACTCCCAAATCCCGGTCACCCACATAATGTACATGTTGCTTATGAACAACAGAACCATAATGTGAGTGCCGTAACTACATTGAGATCGGGAAGGACACTGCACAACAACATCGGCATAACAATTGAGGATAATGACACCCCGGCCGCTTCTTCTTCTTCTTCTTCCTCGTCTTCTGAGCCTATTCTTCATTCTTCAAAAGGCTCTTCTTCTTCTTCTTCTTCTGCTCTGAATGGACCCACTTCTCACTCCACGAAAACACCAGCTCTGGGATCCGTTCCAACTCCACAATCTCCTCCACAAGCATTGGACTCAACCAATTTTAAAAACGTTCTATTTCCAAACCGGTTGAGGTCTAATAAACAAAATCCACAAATGGAGAAGATTTTGGAGTTGTTTAAACAGGTTAACATCAACATTCCCC
This sequence comes from Agapanthus africanus, assembly GCA_030015575.1. NCBI lineage: Eukaryota > Viridiplantae > Streptophyta > Magnoliopsida > Asparagales > Amaryllidaceae > Agapanthus > Agapanthus africanus. The sequence goes on from CM057341.1 coordinate 372,772,222, forward strand.
TTTTAGATGCTGTCCAACAAGTCCCGTCCTACGCGAAAATCTTAAAGGACTTGTGCACGAAAAAGAGGAAATCTCAGGTACCCAAGAAAGTTTTCTTGGCTAGTGCTGTGAGTGATACTCTTACCCAATCTTTACCTCAAAAACGGAAGGACCCTGGCTGTCCTACGATTTCTATTACCATTGGGGATAAGAACATCAACCGCGCACTATTAGATCTTGGTGCCAGTGTTAACCTGCTTCCGTACTCAGTATATGAGAAACTAGGTGTAGGAGAGCTGAAACCCACACACTGTACTCTCCAAATGGCCGACCGATCAATCACCCATCCTAGGGGTGAGCTAGAGGATGTGTTAATCAAGGTTGGGGACTTCATATTCCCCGTTGACTTAATTGTATTAGACACACAGCCTGTAGCTAACCCCCGGAATCAAATTCCGGTGATACTCGGTCGCCCATTCCTTGCAACCTCAAATGCTGTGATCAATTGTCGAAATGGTTCGATGAACCTATCTTTTGGAAACATGACAATTGAACTCAACATTTTTAAGTTGGAGAATCAGCCCTCCGAACCTAATGCTCATATACTAGACGTTTGCTCAATCCGGGAGATCACCCCAGAAGAGTGTGAATTCGAGGAGTTTTTGTTCGATCACGATAACCTTAACGCCACTAGTGCGTTCCTCTTCGAACCTGCTGCTGTTTCTGCGCCCGACAATGACTACGAGTGTTTCACTTTCTCGAACGATCTTAGCCACTCACCACCCAAGTTTGAATCATTCGAATTTCCGGATGAGTTACCTGAACCATCCAACTCGATCGCTTACACTCGTTTTGAACCTTTGCTGGAATCCTTTGAGTTCGAGACCTTCTCACCAATCTTGCCTTCAATCGTTTCACCTCCAACGCTCGAACTCAAGCCTTTGCCGTCTCACCTTAAGTACGCTTACTTGGGTGAGAACGAGACCCTCCCTGTTATTATCTCGGCTTCTCTAGCTCTAGAGCAAGAGAAAGCCCTTCTTGCGGTCTTGCACAGCAATAGGCAAGTTTTTGGCTGGTCAATGGCGGACATCAAGGGGATTAGTCCTCTGATCGTTGAACATCACATTCATCTGATGGATGATGCCAAACCTACCAGGGATCCACAAAGACGTCTCAACCCAGTCATGAAGGAGGCTGTAAAGAAGGAGATCGTAAAGTGTCTGGATTGTGGTATCATTTACCCTATCTCTGATAGCCAGTGGGTTAGCCCCATTCATGTTGTCCCCAAGAAATCAAGCATAACGGTCATCACTAACGAGGCGAACGAGTTAATCCCTACTCGCACACAAACTGGGTGGCGAGTATGCATCGATTAAAGAAAACTCAACGCCGCAACGCGGAAGGACCACTTTCCGCTACCTTTCATTGACCAAATGCTTGAACGATTGGCCAGACACGAGTACTACTGCTTTCTTGATGGCTACTCCGGCTATAATCAGATTCCCATCGCCGAAAAATACCAGGACAAGACCACATTCACCTGTCCTTTCGGCACGTTTGCATATCGTCGCATGCCCTTTGGGGTATGCAATGCGCCCGCTACCTTCCAGCGGTGTATGATGGGAATCTTCTCAGACATGGTGGAAAAATTCCTAGAGATCTTCATGGACGATTTCTCCATCTTCGGCGATTCCTTTAATGAGTGTTTGCTGCATCTTGACGCTGTCCTTACCCGATGTAAGGACAAGAACCTCACTTTGAATTGGGAGAAGTGCCACATCATGGTGCGCGAAGGTATTGTCTTAGGACATATCATTTCGCAAAATCGCATAGAGGTTGACAAAGCGAAGATTGAGGTCATTTCCAATCTCCCTCCTCCCAGATGCGTCAGAGACATTCGAGCTTTCCTTGGCCATGCCGGTTTCTATAGATGGTTCATCAAGGACTTTAGCAAGATTGCTAGGCTCTTGACTCTTCTACTGGCCAAGGACACGCCATTCGACTTCAGCTCGAGCTGTGTGACCGCGTTCGAGTCATTAAAAATCTCTCTCACATCTGCTCCCGTTCTTTCTTCACCTGACAGGACGCACCCATTTGAGATTATATGCGATGCATCCGACTTTGCCATTGGTGTTGTCCTTGGACAACACATCAACAAGATGCCCCACGTAATCTATTATACTAGCCGAACCCTGAACGACGCCCAACTTAATTATACAACAACTGAGAAAGAATTCTTAGCTGTTGTATTTGCTTTAGAAAAGTTCAGGCCCTACCTCATCGGCTCTCCGGTCATTGTCTACACAGACCAGTCTGCTCTGCGCCATCTTTTTGCGAAGAAAGATGCAAAATCTCGGCTGATACGTTGGATCCTCTTGCTTCAAGAGTTTGACCTTGTCATCAAGGACAAAATGGGATGTGAAAACGTAGTCGCCGACCATCTCTCATGACTTCCTTCTTCGCCGTCGCTTCAAATTCCGATCAACGATGTTTTTCCGGATGAACAGCTCTTGACAGTATCTTGCGAACCCTGGTTCGCAGATATTGTGAACTATCTGGCCACAGGATTACTACCAACTGAATGGTCAAGTCAGAACAGACTTCGATTCTTATCCCAAGTAAAACACTTTTACTGGGACGAACCCTATCTGTTCAAGTACTGTCTCGACCAGATTATTCATCAGTGTGTCCCTGACAATGAATTCAAGAGTGTGCTGTCATTTTTCCACGATCAAGCATGTGGCGGGCATTTTGGCCCCAGAAAGACAGCTGAGAAGATCTTGCAATGTGGTTTCTACTGGTCACAATTCTTCAAAGATGCTCATGACTACTGCAAGACTTGCTCCCGGTGCCAACACTTGGGCCGGATATCCAGGAGGAACGAGATGCCGCTCCAACCAATCTTGGTTGTGGAGATTTTCGACGTTTGGGGGATAGATTTCATGGGGCCGTTTCCCAGCTCTTTTGGGAACTTGTACATCCTTCTTACTGTTGATTACGTCTCTAAGTGGGTCGAGGCTGTGCCCAGCCGGACTAACGATAACAATGTTGTCGTTATATTTCTTAAGGAAAACATTTTCTCCCTGTTTAGGCACCCCCGAGCGATCATTAGCGACAATGGAACTCATTTCAGCAATAAGACTTTCGAGGCCTTGATGCGGAAATATTCCATTAATCATAAGCTATTTACGCCCTACCACCCCCAAACCTGTGGGCAGGCCGAAGTTTCAAATCGGCAAATCAAGCAGATACTGGAGTAGACGGTTTCCAAGAACCGTAAAGATTGGTCATTGAAACTCACTGATGCCCTTTGGGAATTTCGAACTGCTTATAAGACCGATCTTGGCATGTCTCCCTATCGGCTTGTGTACGGAAAGGCTTGCCACCTCCCTGTAGAAATAGAGCATCGCGCATTTTGGACGATAAAGAAGCTGAATTTGTCTCTCGAAGATGCGGGTAGCCATCGGAAGCTGCAGTTGAACGAATTGAGCGAGCTTAGGGATGAGGCTTACGAAAATGCGGTTGTCGTTAAGAACCGAACGAAGGTGTTTCACGATAAACACCTTTTGCGCAAAACTTTCACACCTGGTCAACAGGTGCTGCTTTACGACACCCAGCTACATTTCCATCCAGGTAAGCTCAGATCTCGCTGGAAAGGGCCATACTTTGTGCGGAATGTGTATCCGCATGGCGCTATGGATTTGGAGAATCAAAAGGACGGTTCATTTTTCAAAGTAAACGGACACCGACTTAAACCGTACCTTAGCGTCGAACCAACAAAGGAGCTCCTGGTCTTACAGGAGCCGGTTTACCCTGCATAATCTTCCTCTGCCTACCACCAAACTTCGGTTATCCAGCCAAGAACAGTGGACACTGTTCCAAATAAGTTTGGGGGTATGTATATACCTTTTTGTATATATTTGTGAATATTCTTTTCCATTATTACTATTTTTTCTTTTCTTTAAACACTAAAAAAAAATTTGTGTATATCTAACCGAAAATTTTGACCCTTCAATGATCTCTTCATGCAATGACAGTGAGGACACTGTCCAGTTTAAGTTTAGGGGTACGCTCGGTATGCATTTCTAACCTTCGCATTCATATGTATATTTTGCATCTGCATATTAAAATCCATAAAATCCATAAAAATCAGAAAATTTTCTAAAAACATAAAAACTTTTCTGTCAAGTTAGCTAGTAGGAGAACTCTGATTCAACATTTCGACGGTTTTGTTTGATAAGATAAGAATAACTAAATCTTATTTTTAGATTTTGAAAACCTGAAAGATAACTCTCCTTTGAAGTTAACTATAACTGATATACGTCTTTACATCATACTACACGTGTCGTGAGTTTTGGAAATTAGATGACAAGTCTTTTATGTCTAAAAACTTTTAAATGGATAAATGATTTTCTGAGGATCAAATAGGTTTGTTCTGAAATAAGTAATATCAAGAATAGTTTATGAAGTGAAGTGAATATGAAGAGATATTATTGATGCCTTAATTGGAACTAATTCTGAAAAATAACCCATCTGAAACTTGATTGGAATGATTACACACCAAACCCACTAAACACATCTTTTATCCAAAAAAATAATTGAACTACCGGTTATATCTCCGTTCGCATTGAATCATCATGATTTTCACGCTAAATCGTCTTTTGTTTTTGGGCCTAGGTAACTTGAGTAATTAAGTCCGCTGGGGTGTCTCTACACCTAATGCCCTAAAGCCAACTGGTTTGGGTGCATTGGCCCAAAGCTCGTTAAGAAGCCTAGAAAGTCCAGATTAAAATAAAGTCAAGCAAGTGTTCTCTCTGAGTTAAAATTCCTAACGGTTCTTTGTGTGAGAATAATCTTGACAAAAGACAGGTTTTTATAAAAAATATTTCTAGCGGAGATATGAAGGTTTTATTCTATGATAAAGACTATGGAACGTTCACAGAGGTGTGTATGAAATGAAAACAAGAAAAAGGTGGAGTGAAAAATATGACCTAAGTTTCCTGTTAGGGAAGATAGAAATTCTGAAGTTGAAACTTTACTGGAAAACGAAACTTGAAAAATGCTTAACTCTTTATAAAACTTATGAGATCCTTTTAAAAAATTTTATCTAGGCTTTATTGTGTGACATGATGACTTTAATCGATCCTTCTGGAACTTAACTACACTATTTGCACTGCACGTAAAGACATATAAAATCTTTAGTTAAATAAGAAGTGAGGTGTGAAAAATAAGGGTTCGATAATCTAGACTTAGGATCATAGAATTGTTATTTTCTGAAACAAAACTTTAGGGTTTGAATCATAGTTATTTTGCAAAACTAGGTTGACCGTATTTTGTGGGTAGTATCCGCTGAAAACCCTCAGGAGACAACACTCCTCCTACTAGGGACACCTAGAGCTTTAACGGCTTGTTGCACATGCTCAGTGCAATCGCGTTCCCTGCGAAAGTGAGGTTAGGAAGTTTTGTGAATAAATTGGCTTTGCTCGGGACGAGCAAATGATAAGTTTGGGGGTATTTGTTCATATCAGATTTTTGTATTTTTATACCGCCCAATTTTTATCATATTGCTCATCGGTAGGTACACTTGAGCCGTGTTTGCTAGTCAATTGCAGGATACAGGTTCTCGGCTCTAAACGGTGAAATTCATGGAAAAGCATGACAAATTCCGGATTACTGCCAACCACAGATAAAACACGGATCTCCGCTCTCTATCCGGATGTTTCCGCACACCAGTTTAAGGGACAAAATGGCAAATCGATGTCATTTTCATGCACAAAGCTCAATGTCAATACAAGATCCAACATATCTACGCGGAGATCAAGGAAATCATGGCAAAAGATCCACATCACATCACCTTTTGTTCTGCTAAAATTCTGGAAAAATTGTGAAGAGTTTCTGAGAAAAAACAAATACCACACTGCAGACAACAACAAACAGGAGAAAACCACTAAGTTTCAAGACCTAAGTCTCCTAAAGGGCCGCGGTTCCACGGCATTAGCATGCTTAGGAAGCGGAACCGCGGCCGTACGGGCACCGCAGTGGATGAGGTTTCAGGGGTATTTTGGTCATTCTATATGGAGTCAGTTTGTTACCCTAGATTTCCAGTTCCCTGCCTATAAATAGTCCAGAACTTGCCAAAGCCAATGGTGCTTATTCTTGTATTTAGATTTAGGTTATATGTTGTTGTTCTTCTTCCTCTTCTCATCTCTTCTCCATTAAAAACATGTAGTGAGCTTTTGTGAGTGAAGGATGAATAAAGGAGTTCTTTTTGTTATCATGCTTGTCTTGTTATTTTGGTAACTATAATTGCTTATATTTTTCATTTGTTAATTTAGTTGTTGTTATTTGTTGTTTGTTTCTTTCTTGTTCTCTTTTTCTTTATCCTTAAACAACAATGATGCTTAAGCTTGATCCTTGCCAAAGTGAGGTCTCAATTAGCTAGTTGTAATCTTCTAATCTCTTTCTTTCTATCTTCCTCCTTTGTTTTATTTTCTTTTTTTATAATGGGTGAGTAGTTTCCATACTTGTTAGGGTAGGATAAGGAAAGTTTGAGAGAAGGAAATCTCTCTCACTCTTTCCTTGCCCAACATCTTAATTCGGACTCCCGTTAATTGAACCACAATCCGCTCCCTACGGCACCCTATCCTACATGATAGCGGTGATTCCTTAGTGAGACCGGTTGTGGTTGAATTAACCGGAGGTTAAAGCTAAGAGCCAAGAATGGACGGACAAGCACCAAAAGGAAGAACTTAGGCGTTGGAAAGCCTAGCTTATACTCGCAAGTTCCTTCCTAGTCGTGCTAATCCCCGTTGTTGCCGATTACCGTAACACCGATATTAAGAGTGGCAACGAAAGAAGTGAGCGACTCCTAACTCAAACTAACCTAATCCTAACCCTAACAAGCTCTCTTTACATATCATTTTAGCACATAATTAATCTAAAAACAAACCTGGACATTTGCACTTAACTCATTAAAGCACATAGAAAAAGACTCCCATCTCCCTGTGGACGACCCGTACTCAACCGGCTAGCTACAAGCGAAACCGTCTTGATTACGGTAATTAACTAAGCACGCAAAAATTGTACCAATCAGGTCATTAACGATTTTTCCCGAACTCCATATGCGCCTTGATATTGATGATGATAAATGCATGGATGAGCGAATTTTTGAGGATATTTTTGAGGATGAACCAGCTTTCCTTGATGAGTCAGATTTTCCAATTCATCATGTCCTTTTCACTGACTGTGTACACCCTCCTGAACCCTTAACTGATACCCTTTCTCAATCACTTCCCTCCATCCGTTCCATCGTTCCGACTTTGCAAGACACTGTATCACTTCCATTTCTTGTGTCTGGTTTACCAAGTTTGTTCTACCCATGTTTTCTCAAGAATCATGAGAGGTTTGACCTCATTTCTCAACAGGTTGATAGATTAGTAGAATCACTTTTTACACATTAGTCATTATAAATTTTACTAATTTATTCATTCCATTTCCACCCTCAAATTCGTATTCTATTTTTTCCCCTTCTGCTATTCTTCTCCTCATATACCGGGACCATATACTACTTCTATCCCCATACGGTCTCGCGTATTCTCCATTTCTTTCCTCTCCACATTCTTTCACCAGCCCAGGCCTTATCCCGATAAAATTTTGAATGGTTGGTGCTGACTTTTGGCCTATGTAAGGCCTTGTATAGATTGATATTGTTCTCTCCCCTCTAATCCTGAGCCTCACCGCTTAAACAGTGGCAACGCTGTTTCACTTAAGTTAGGGGGGACCTCTTTGTGTATATAAATTTTGGTTTGTTTTTTATTTTGTATAAAAAAATTAAAGGGAGCGCCGACAATTTTGACCCTCTTGTTGTAGCCTGACAGTGAAGGCACTTTCAAGTTTAAGTTTGGGGGTGTACTCGATAAGTTTTCTTCCTTCGCATTCATGTGTATATTTTGCATTTGCATACTTATTTAAAAACCAACAAAAATAAAAAAAAAATTGCAAAAAATATAAAACTTTGTCGTCAAGTTAGCTAATAAGGTAACTTAGATTGTTATTCCGAAAGTTTAGTTGATACGTTAGAAATAACTAAATCCTAGTCTTAGAAATTGAAACCACTAAAAATAACCCTCCTTCTATTTAACCTTGGTAATTATACGTCCTTGCAGTTTTTTTTATAGAAATAGGTAACCTTGAGTTCAGTTCTTTAGTTAAGTCGAGATGAAGGAAAAGTATTGAAAGCTTTACTGAAGGATAAGTCTGAAAAATAGATTCTATTCTTGAGTCCAAATTTAGAATGTATATACTCTACAAACTGCACATACTCGCACCTTGAAACTTGAGATAGTAGAGGATACCTAGAAATACTCTTGCCTGATAACCTAGTATAAAAGAAAAAACGGTATTTAAAGCTAACCACCAAAAGAGTATCATTGAAAAATATATCCGGTCTTGAAAAGAAAAAGAAAAATAAAAGAAAATTAAATAAAGTCAAGACCTGAAAACTGCTATTTACGCTTTAAAACTCACACATTCAGTAATCAGCTGTTAGTGCCTCAAGAAGCATTAATAGTCGCATGAAGGGTGTGCGAGAAAAATCGTCCATCATTAACGAAAAGAAGTAGTATTAGGCATTAGGGTAAGGGTACTATAGCTTGAATTGAATTCTTAAGTATAAGGGTGAAATTTTACACACACTTAGGGGTATACAATCGATATTTGGAGGAAAGATAGGAATAAAGAATAAGACTTATGTTTTCCGTAAAGATGATAAAAATCCCTGATTGGAGACCGAACTTTAGAAGGAAAACTCAAGAGAAACCGAGAACTTTTTAAACTGTACAAACGTATAGGACCTGAGGTTGAATAAATGGAGGCGTGAAATATAAGGGTTCAATATTTCTAACTTAGGATGATAGAATTTCTAACCTTGATACTAAACTATAGGAGTAGAATCGACTTTAACTTGTGAAACTAGCTTGACGGGATTTTATGGGTAGTATCTGCTGAAAACCCTCAGGAGACAACACTCCTCCTACTAGGGACACCTTGAGTTTTAACGGCTTGTTGCATGAGCTCAGTGCAATCGCGTTCCTTGCAAAAGTGAGGCTAGGATTTTTTTTTGCTCGGGACGAGCAAAATATAAGTTTGGGGGTTTTCACTCATTCATTATCTGTTTTATATCGGTGCTATTAACCAGTGTCTTCTCAGTAAATACAGATCATAGGTATCCGTGACACAATACTGGAAACACACTCAAAATCACGGATATAACGTTTGTGAGCCGACACTTCAACCGGAACTGCAAACCGATCGATGTCCAAAGAGTTCCTTTGCAAAAAATAAAGTGTACACATTTTTGGTTCAACACAATGCATGTGTACACATGCTCTTTGGCACTTGGGCCTAGGTGGTGGCTGCCATGGCACATGGTAGGCACACATGGGGGACAAGATATAAAGCTACATGTTTCCCTCCAATCTACTGAGTACAACCCAGGCTTCTACAAGGAAATCAAGCAATACCGGTGGAATTGCGGAGAGCATACAACATCACAGAACAAGCACGAGTCCCAAACTACTCCATAAAACCGGCGACATGCCCAAAATGCCCGATCTCGCCGGTCCCATCAAGCCCAATGAGCCCTAATTTTCTTCTAGCTTTCCCTTGCTGCCACGTCATCTTATTTTTATTACTTTTTTAATCTTATTTTGGCCTATAAAAGGCAGATCAGTGAGTAAGGGAAAGGGGTCTCATATTCTTTAGACTAGAACCACTTTTTTACTCTTTGTTTAATTCTTGTACATAGCTAGTTCCCCTTGAGCTCTTTGCCTTCTCTTGATCTTGCAAACTCTTCATTGATCTTGCAAGTTTAAGTTTTGGTTATTGAACTCAAGATTTGTATCAACACTTGGACATAATAAAGCTTCCTTTTTGCAATTGGGTTCTTAGTATTTTCTCTTGCTTACTTACTTGCATTTTATTATCTTGCCATTTACTTTCTTGCTCATTTATTACCTTACCATTTACTTAATCGTAATGTTGTTCTATTCACTTCTTTTTATCTTTTCATTTGCTCTCACTTTTTGTTGTTATGATGGGTTGTAAATATTGATATTGTAAAAGAATGGTATTGTAAGTTAAGGTTTCTTTGCACATTTCCTTTGCCCGATATTTTCCAATTGAACTACGTCCAAACCTTATGCAAGTGCTCCGTTAGGCACCCTACCCTATCAAGGTATCGTTGATCCCTAACCGTGCCCAGTTGCGTTCGCTTTGGCCGGAGGCGAAAGCCAAGAGACAAGAACGGACGGACAAGGGTCAATAAGCCGGATATCACTAATACCGTGCTTAAGCACCCTAATCCACGTTGTTGCCGATTGGTCTAGCTTCAATTGTTATGTCTGACTCAAAGGATTGAGTATGGAATTCCCTAGCTTATCCGAACCTATCGATTCCTAACAAACTTATACTTGCATATAAACACATAGGTTAGAAACGAACCTTTCCGACCCTCGCATTAACTCGTCATAACAAGAACGCAAAATGCACCATCTCCCTGTGGACGACCCGTACTCATTGTGGCTGGCTACACGCGACGCCGTCCTGATTGCGGTTAAACATTAGAACTCTGTAAACACGACACACCAAAAGCTTACCCAACCAAAACTCGACGATCGAGGCTGAATATATCGCTGCCGACGATGCTGCCAAAAAGGTTGTCAGGATGAAAAAGTTCATTGCTGAGCTTGGTGTGGTTCCATCCATTGAGCATACAATACCTGTGTATTATGATAACAATGGAGCTGTGGCTTTGGCCAAGGAGCTCAGGTCCCATCAGAGATCCAGACATATTCTTATGCGGTATCACCTGATCAGGGAGATAGTAGATCGTCAGAAGATCGAGATCAGGAGAGTTGACACGAAGGACAACGTAGCGGATCCACTCACGAAGGCCCTCCCCCAGATGCAGTTTGAGAGACTTTTTGGGATGTTGGGTATGAGATACTATAACATATGGCCTTAGTGCATGTGGGAGATTATTAAGAATATGTATGCCTTAGAGGCCATTATTATACATTGATGTATATTATAGTGGATGCTTGGACATATATATAGAGAGAGGACTTTCTTGCTCGGCATGATAGTATGCTACTGGTTACTCTTTATCTTAACATGTTGACTGGTATTCTAAACTGTCGTTCTCTCACATGTTGATAAAGCCCTTATGATATGTACTTGACCACCAGGATTATGATGAGACCATACTAGTGGGGCCAGGATGGTCCAAAAGTACATCCTTTAACAATTCCTAGTCGAGGGGATATCGAGACAAGGGCATCGATATTCCAAAGTAGACTAGTGTGCACGTTTCTTGTCCCTTAGAGGGCGTGGTTGATCCCACAACCATTGGTGTGTGACATCAAAGATTGTACACAGGTGCTCATTGGAGAATGGGCACATCGAATGGGACTCGCCGAGGACTCCTAGTTTGTTGTATACCTATCGTTAGATAGAAGTCCTCTGGTGACACTGGTATAGGTTAGTCTGTAGACCTGAGATCTGTAGGGTTCCTAGGCACTCCGAAGAGGTCTCACAAGGTATCAACCATGCCAATTTCAAAATTTACGGGTGCCGAGAAACCCTAATACGGATCGTTAACTAGATATTTAGGCGAAAGAAGCAACTAGTTAACAACTTAACTATGAGTTAACGAAAATACAACCTTTGTATATCCGGTGCTCCACCTCCATAGCTCCGTGATGATGTCTCCTCGCTGCGATCATCGGATCCCGGGCTCTAGCGTCGGCTTCAACGGAGAAAAAGCGGGCTAGGTCATCAACGACGATGCCGAAGATAATCTACGTCGAGGCATCACAAGATCAAGCTCCACCTTCACCAAGCCATGAAAACTTGTGAAGGAAACACCCTATACTACTTGGCAAGAGGTAGAGGATGAAGAAATAGGAGGTGGGTTCACTTTAGATTTGGATTTCTCACTCTTTTTCATCAATCACCATTGATGAAGTCAAGCTTTCTTCATTGAAGAAGATGAAGAAGAAGAAGAAGGAATATTATGATAAGTTATGAAAATAGAAAAAGAAAATCAATTCTTATCATAAGCAAACCATGGTTTAGTGTAGAGATTTAACTAAGGTTATATGAATGGTTAGGGTTAAAAGAAGAAGACAAAAATGGTCTCTTGGTCAAAGCTTCATGAAGCTTCAACAAGCTTCATGAAAGAAACAAAGAAAGAAAGAAACCGTTTTGTTCAATATCTTTTCCATAATAAATAAATGAATAAATAGATATGAAAAACAAAACCCTAACCATTTTAAATAACCATGGTTTAATCTTTACACAAAACTTAAGTAAGAATGCATCATCAAACATGATACAATCAAGTGCACAAAAGTATATCACATATAGAACTTGCACAATCCAAGTGAGAAAATCCATTTAAAAATGAACCAATACTAGTTAATGCAAAGTAATATATCAAATATATAATTATGCATTAAATCATTAAATCAACACTTGATATAACGATCCGGTCATATCGCATATAACCGACTAGTATTCAATGTATCGATTTATCGAATCAATCCTTGATTCGATAACTAGGTTATATCGCATACAACCAATCGACACATTCATCGCGCGAGAATGAAATACGGTATCACATACACGCATTATTCTCGGTCCCGCACATATCTCATAGGCGCTCCTATTTCGTTTCGCTTGAGCCAGGAAACCTCTGTGTAGGACTCTAAAGACTCGTCAATACGCCGGCAGCAGGTGATGATCATATCAAACACCCACAAGCCGCAAGCGGTCTGCTAAACGTAACGGCCACCCGGGTATTGAGCGATCAGAAGATCGACGAGCAAGCCCGCTCACACTCCTGTGAATCCAACCAATAACACTTACCGTACAGTCCGGTCTCGTCATCTAATATGTCGCATATCTCGCCTAGGGTGGTAAACATCAGACCCCAATAGCTCGATAAGTCGTGTCGATATGAGGTCTATAACAATTCAAGAAACTACTGGTAACACTTACCAGTAAATCTCAGCAACCCTGGCCAGGGATTTCCGGTTATAGCCAATCGAACACAGCGCAACATCAACTCCCTATACCGGGAGAGACGAATCCCTTCCTATCGCTCATTGCCTCCATGTGATTCGGGACTGTACCCAAAAACCACCGTTTTGCACGCCCTCTTCGACGTGGTAAGGTGGAAATCAAAGCACAGTGGGAACCACACAAGACTCTATGACGATCTCGGGTCAACAGACTACTCTATACCAGTGTCACCAGAGAACTGCCATCTGACATAAGGTATAATACCATCTGGGAGTTCTCGGCGAGTCCGTCCAGTGTACCCAGTCTCCACTGAGCACCCGTATATCATCTCTGATGTCAAACACCAATGGATATGGGATCATCCATCGCCCATCTGTATGGGTCGAGAAGGTATACGCTAGTCTACTCTAGTATATCGATGCCCCGTCTCGATATACCCACGACTAGGGACCTTGAAGGATGTACTTATGGACTACCATGTCCCCACTAGTATGATCCGCATCATAGTCCAGGTAGTCAAGTACACATCCTAAGGGCTTTACCAACATGTAACAGAGAGACAATCAGTGTACACGTTAAGGTAAAGAGCAACCAGATAGCATACTATCATGTCGAGCAAGAAAGTCCTCCCTATATATGTCCCAGCATCCACTACAATATACATCCTATGTATAGTAATGGCCTCTAGGGCATACATATAACTAACAATCTCCCACTTGCACTAGGTCCATCTGATAGCAGTGGTTGTAGTATCTCATACTCAACCATCCCATAAAAATCTCTCTCTGGGAACAGGCCTTTGTGAGTGGATCCTCTGTGTTGTCCTCTGAGTCTACTCTCCTGACCTCGATCCCCTGGAGATCAACCATCTCCATGATCAGGTGATACTGCCTTAGAATATGTCTGGATCACTGATGGGACCTGCGTTCCTTGGCATAAGCCACAACTCCATTGTCTCACAATGGTGGGAACGTAGTTCATCTCATGAACCAATATACACTCAAACAGCCTCTTCGGGAGCATCTTAAGTAGCGATGTATCCTGCCTTTATCGTCTAGTATGCCACGGTATCTAGCTTGGAACTTTTCCAACATACCGTCCCTCCACTGAGGGTAAAGACAATGCCTGTGACTGACATTCAGTCGTCTTTATCACCCTGGAACGATTCCAGTGATTCTCCCCAGGGTCGATTGATACCTTCTCACTACAACTAGTGAGAATCCTAACATTCATTTAGATCTATCTCATAGATCCAAAACCCAGGATTTAGGAGGTATCACTTTGATCCTATGTGGAGAATCATTGTGATAAGCGGAGATTGACCGAACGTAGCATAGGAAACTCCTTCCCTATCAAGAACATGTCATCCACGTACTCTATGAGGATCGTCACTATACTCCCTACTACCTTTTTATTTATACAAGGTTCATCTACCATTTTGATGATGTCAAACTCTTTGACTATTTCATCAAAACAGATGTTCCAACTCCGCGATGCCTGCTTTATCCTATAAAGCATCTTGCACACGTTTCCGCTGCTCCCACTGTCTACGAGGCCCTCTGGCTGTGTACTTATAGACGCTCTCTTCTAAAACATCATTTAGAAAATCTGTCATGACACTCAACCACCAGATATCGTAGTCATGGTATGTAGCCGCGGCAAGTAGGATCCGGATGGACTTAAGCATAGCCACTGGAAAAGGTTTCATCATTATCCGCGCCTGGTCGATGATGAAAACCTTTAACAAGTCTAGCTTTGAAAGTCTCAACTTTTCCATCTACACCAAGTAATCTTCTCAAGATATACTTGCTCCTGATGGGGATTTAACCCTTCAGATATAGCAACCAAAGTCCATACTTTGTTGGTGTACATGGATTCCATCTCAGATCGCTAAGCATCCAGCCATTCTTACAGAGTCTCACTCCTGATGGCCTGCTTGAAACTAGTTGGGTCATCATCTCATGATGCAATCCTCACTCCCACTGTCATAGAGAAACAGAAGTATCTCTCAGGTGGGTGAGGAACCCTACTAGATCGGCGGAGAGGCTGAGGTTCGTTGGAATCTACTGAATCCTTTGGTTCTATCAAATCAACAGCTGCAGTTTGTATAGCTGGAACCTTTCCAATTCTACTTTACAGACCTTGCCTCGAGTTTGTCCGGATTTTGCTTTTAGACATAGGCCGGACAACCCCAAATCTTAACTAGCTTAAGACATGGGCTCTTCCCTTTCCATATCACATATGAAGTGGTAGGTAACTGATTTGATTCGAACCTATTCAATACGTATGCAGCTTCTCAAGTGCATAACCCCCTAAAAGGAAATAGGTAACTCAGTAGTACTCATCATAGAGCACACCATATCAAATAGGGTGTATCTGCTCCGCCCCGATATACCATCGTGCAATGGTGTATACGGAGGAGTAATGCTGAGAGAGAATCTCATTCTCCTTTAGAATAGACCAGGATTTCCGTGCTCAAGTATTCTCCTCCTCGATCACATCAAAGGACATAATACTTATACCCGTATTTTGGTTCTCTACTTCTAACTTATATTCTGTGAATATCTCAAAAGGTTCGGACTTGTGTTTCAACAGGAACATATGTCTGTAACTTGAGAGATTATCAGAGAATGTAATGAAGTACAAAGAACCGTTCTTGGCATGTGTAGACTGGGGACCTACATACATCAACATGTATCATCCCAAAAGTTCACTAACTCTTTCTCTGTTTCCAATAAACAGAGATGGTGTCATTATATCTTTGTGACATGACTGGCAAGTTTCACAAGATGTAAATTCAAACTGATTTAAATATGCATCTACATGTAACTTCAGCTAGTCGGGTCATATTGATATGACCTAGTCTATAATACCTCAAGAAGGAATCGTTCAATTCTGAACTCTTCCTCTTGTGTGTGTTCCATATACTAAGAACTGCGGTTTGATTTAGAACATCAATGCTTTTAGATAACGTGCCTGAACCGATCAACTTTTGATATAGGAAATGTTCAAAACATTATCCAACAATACAAAATTTTACCGTTTCTTTACTAATAAAGAGACAGATATGATTTTGTATATCAGGTTCAGTATCTAATAACATTCGTTCAGAATCAATGTATTGGTGATACAGGGTGACAGTGACCAACAGACTTGGCTGCAACACTTGCCCCGTTTTCTGCCTCATGAAACTTATCACCCGTTCTCAGTTCTCTACCTTTCTGTAGTCCTATGTAACAGATTACATATCTGGGATCCTGATCTGGTATCACATACCCAGGACGTAAAGGATACTGAGAAACAATTCTCTGTAATGTACACACCCGAAGATGATGCATCAGCATGCACTCTCTTCGTTTGGGCGGCACGGAAATTCTGGTAATCCCCAATTTCCTGCTCTGTCTTATAACAATTATAAGTTTGAGCGGGACCAACGTTCCCCAGCTCTGTATAACAAGCGGGTTCGGTCAATAATCCGTATTATTATCTTGATTAAGGCATGATATGGTCGCTACCTGGAGAGAGAGAGAAGAAAACACTCAGCGTGCGCTCTTGCAAGAATAGATTGGTTATTATTTTATCTAATCAGGATGGCTCCCACTGTTTTTATCAAATCTTCCTTCAAACTCTAAAAGGAAAGACTAGCCGGGATTAATTACACACTACAAGTTCGCCAATCTTTCGGCCAGGCCAGTGTCGGTACTTTGAGGGAGGTCCCCCGTGCTTTCGCACGAACCTAATTAATGTAAACCTCGTTTTCCCAGAGGCGTAACCTCGTTGACACCTTTCTAGACACCTACTTGATCGGCTAATTGTAATGTGTAAAACTCTCCCAGGAGCAACTCTTACTCGCAGCGGGTATCGGGATCATACTATCTCATAGAAGGTATGCAATCTCATTGCAAATTTCAACACTTGAAATTTCCGATAATATTTTGCCCCTAACGTGCTATGACCTTGACGAAAGCCAACAAACCATAGCCCGCTAGTCAAGTTCAACCCGTACATTTCTTGATTGAATTAAACCCACCCGCACGACCCTTGACAAAAGCCAACAAAGCCGCACGACTGCCCTAATCCAATCGCATCGTATGCTGGCAGATAAGCAGCATATAGCTACCGCACACAGCACCTTGACGAAAGCCAACAAATGCAGCACGAATACTATATACAACTTATCTGAAATGACGGAGGGCTACGACAGGTTTTTCTGAAAACCTATTGCGTAATGAACTTGATATCGTTGCAGAATCAAATGATTTTAAAAATGGAGTGTTTTTTAGGCTTTTCTAGTTTTGCTAAAGGAGTCACTCCCGGTGAAGGGATCGTCGGTCCTTTCCTCGTCGAATGAGGTGCGGGATATATCATATATATCACTGTGCAAAGCAAAATCACTTAAAAGCAATCAAAAGACAAACCGAGTGTGTAGCATCAGCCAGTTATTGCTAAAGGGTCACTCCCGGTGAAGGGATCTCGGTCCTTTCCTCATCGAATAAGGTGCAGGATATATCATATATACCGCTGTGCAAAGCAAGAACTGTAGCTACCTGTTTTATTTTGAAATTCGATTCTATAACATCTTAGGTTTCTTTTATTTCATTAATCACATTAATGAAGTCCCATCATTTAAGTACCTAAACATTACAGATAAATACGACGTACACTTATGCCATCCGCATTCGCCTGGATGTCCCTTCGTGCACCGTTAGGTTAGGTAACTAACGACAGAGCAGGGCAGGGCTAGTGCGGGTGCAAAACATAAGTAACGTCTATATAATATATCATATATACTATATACTGTATCTATCACAGAACATCACATGATCACATCACAGATATCGCAGCAGAAGAAATATATGAAACATTGGATATACTAGGACGTCCGTGTTTTCAATACGAGCCAGTATAAAACACGGATTCCACGGTCATGATGAATAGCCAAACCCACACCCCTAGACCCCTACGAGAGCGGCAAGCAACCCTACCAATTCTAGAGTTAGGAGACCCGGACTCGACTCCTCGAGTTGGTCTCCCACTGGACCCCAGAACCCGGTTACTTGTGCTCCCCTCCTTGGGTCTATCCTAGTGCGGAAAAGTAAATAATATACAAAAGGTGACATCTTCCGCAACCTGGAAGTGCCCCAATAAAAGAATATTACATACAAGTTTTTACATGAATGAAAATGAAAACCACTCATCTCACATAATAACCCCCAGCTATTCAAACACGACGATCCAATATAACATATCCAGCAACACATAACATCACATGTCATCAATGTAAGTAAATATGCGCATCCCAGTTGTCGTTGACATATAGCAACGAAACCGGCGATATCACATATTACACTTACGGTCACAGAAAAGATAGTGTAAAACTACAACAGTTGGAATCCGCAACATCCTCAGACATCGCATGTCTGACTAAATGAATTCCTTAGACATCGCATGCCTAACAATTATAAACCCCGCATTTTAGTCTCATTATCGAAAACAGTTTTCAATATCAAGTCGGGCAATTCAGCAAGATTCCCGACATCCCGATCGAATGCTCGTCGCAAACTTCAGTAGACGGCCGCACCCCCGATACCGTCGACGAAGTGCACCAAGGCGGAACACCGCTGCCACGAGCACCCGAACGGATGCTTTCGACGACGGGGTTCTCCTACAGTCACTTGGTCGGGGCTATGGAGTGAGGCTGTCTATTAAGTTTACCCGGCGAGTATCCGCGTACGCTACGTGATTGCGGCAGACTTTTGATCACATCAAAATTCCGTAGCAACCGATCAAGTGAGACTAAACTTCTATGTTTATAATATTCATTTAGTTATCTCATAACTTATTGTGAATTCCAATTATTGTATCCCATTCCAGATAAATAGAAAATGTTAAACTTTTCGATCGAACAGACAAACACCCAAGTTTTCGCGATACAGCTCAACACATGAAATAAGTCTAAAAACATTCAGTTCGTGCCTCATTACCAACGGTCTAGCCGTAGAAGGGTCAAGCCAACGCCTCACATATGGCACGCCGTACTGTCCCAAACCCGAAGGTTCAAAGGGCAGTTCAAGACGGTCATATAATCGAGTTAAGGTTTGTTGTCTTCTAGAGGGACCATCGCGTTACTTGCACTACATAGAACGTCGTTAAACTACGGAAAGATCCAATACTTGGAAATTTCCCGATAGGGGAAAGATTGGGTATTTACATCCGGTCGAACTTTTTAATATATTCTAAAATATCCGGAAAGCCACATAGACAAAATCTGATACTCCGATCCAAACACCGAATCCCCAAAGCAACCCCAAAATACTCAACTCTTGAGTACAGATTAAAAATTCCCATAAAACTCAGCACCTGAAACCATGAGTTACTGTGCAAAATAGAAAGGCGACTTCCATCATTTGGCCGCGGAACCACCGCAGAAGCCAGGCTTCTGCCGCGGTTCCGCCGCACTATGAACAGTTCATGGAAAAAATTTTGCACCGTAATTCTTAGATTTCCCTGCTGAATTTTTTAAACATTTTTAATGTGGAAAAACCCCAGTTTTTAGAAAAAGTCCAGAGGGCATCAAAAAGTTAGGGTTTCAGGTTCGATCGGGTTTCAAACATCGTCTAGACTTCGCCTAAGGCTCTAGCTAGGCTCTGATACCACTGTAGGGTTCCTAGGCACTCCCAAGAGGTCTCACAAGGCATCAACCATGCCAATTTCAAAATTTACGGGTGCCGAGAAACCCTGATACGGATCGTTAACTAGATATTTAGGCGAAAGAAGCAACTAGTTAACAACTTAACTATGAGTTAAGGAAAATACAACCTTTGTATATCCGGTGCTCCACCTCTAAAGCTCCGTGATGATGTCTCCTCGCTGCGATCATCGGATCCCGGGCTCTAGCGTCGGCTTCAACGGAGAAAAAGCAGGCTAGGTCATCGACGACGATGCCGAAGATGATCTACGTCGAGGCATCACAAGATCAAGCTCCACCTTCACCAAGCCATGAAAACTTATGAAGGAAACACCCTATACTACTTGGCAAGAGGTAGAGGATGAAGAAATAGGAGGTGGGTTCACTTTAGATTTGGATTTCTCACTCTTTTTCATCAATCACCATTGATGAAGTCAAGCTTTCTTCATTGAAGAAGATGAAGAAGAAGAAGAAGGAATATTATGATAAGTTATGAAAATAGAAAAGAAAATCAATTCTTATCATAAGCAAACCATGGTTTAGTGTAGAGATATAACTAAGGTTATATGAATGGTTAGGGTTAAAAGAAGAAGACAAAAATGGTCTCTTGGTCAAAGCTTCATGAAGCTTCAACAAGCTTCATGAAATAAACAAAGAAAGAAAGAAACCATTTTGTTCAATATCTTTTCCATAATAAATAAATGAATAAATAGATATGAAAAACAAAACCCTAACCATTTAAATAACCATGGTTTAATCTTTACACAAAACTTAAGTAAGAATGCATCATCAAACATGATACAATCAAGTGCACAAAAGTATATCACATATAGAACTTGCACAATCCAAGTGAGAAAATCCATTTAAAATGAACCAATACTAGTTAATGCAAAGTAATATATCAAATATATAATTATGCATTAAATCATTAAATCAACACTTGATATAACGATCCGGTCATATCGCATATAACCGACTAGTATTCAATGTATCGATTTATCGAATCAATCCTTGATTCGATAACTAGGTTATATCGCATACAACCAATCGACACATTCATCGCGAGAATGAAATACGGTATCACATACACGCATTATTCTCGGTCCCGCACATATCTCATATGCGCTCCTATTTCGTTTCGCTTGAGCCAGGAAACCTCTGTGTAGGACTCTAAAGACTCGTCAATACGCCGGCAGCAGGTGATGATCATATCAAACAACCACAAGCCGCAAGCGGTCTGCTAAACGTAACGGCCACCCGGGTATTGAGCGATCAGAAGATCGACGAGCAAGCCCGCTCACACTCCTGTGAATCTAACCAGTAACACTTACCGTACAGTCCGGTCTCGTCGTCTGATATGTCGCATATCTCGCCTAGGGGTGGTAAACGTCAGACCCCAATAGCTCGATAAGTCGTGTCGATATGAGGTCTATAACAGTTCGAGAAACTACTGGTAACACTTACCAGTAAATCTCAGCAACCCTGGCCAGGGATTTCCGGTTATAGCCAATCGAACACAGCGCAACATCAACTCCCTATACCGGGAGAGACGAATCCCCTCCTATCGCTCATTGCCTCCATGTGATTCGGGACTGTACCCAAAAACCACCGTTTTGCACGCCCTCTTGGACGTGGTAAGGTGGAAATTAAAGCACAGTGGGAACCACACAAGACTCTATGACGATCTCGGGTCAACAGACTACTCTGTACCAGTGTCACCAGAGAACTGCCATCTGACGTAAGGTATAATACCATCTAGGAGTTCTCGGCGAGTCCGTCCAGTGTACCCAGTCTCCACTGAGCACCCGTATATCATCTCTGATGTCAAACACCAAAGGATATGGGATCATCCATCGCCCATCTGTATGGGTCGAGAAGGTATACGCTAGTCTACTCTGGTATATCGATGCCCCGTCTCGATATACCCACGACTAGGGACCTTGAAGGATGTACTTATGGACTACCATGTCCCCACTAGTATGATCCGCATCATAGTCCAGGTAGTCAAGTATACATCCTAAGGGCTTTACCAACATGTAACAGAGAGACAATCAGTGTACACGTTAAGGTAAAGAGCAACCAGATAGCATACTATCATGTCGAGCAAGAAAGTCCTCCCTATATATGTCCCAGCATCCACTACAATATACATCCTATGTATAGTAATGGCCTCTAGGGCATACATATAACTAACAAGATCGTCATAGAGTCTTGTGTGGCTCCCACTGTGCTTTGATTTCCTCCCTACCACGCTCAAAAGTGACGTGCAAACAGGTGGATTTTGGATACAGTGCTGAGTCATATGGAGGCAATGAGCGATAGGAGGTGTTTCGTCTCTCCCGGTATTGGGGGTTGATGTTGAGCTATGATTGATTAGCTATAACTGGAAGTCCCTCGCCAAGGATGCTACTGAGATTTGCTGATAAAAGTTGCCAATAGTTTTTCGGACCGTTATAGGCCAGACATCGGCATGACTTATCACGTTACTGGGGTATGACGTTTACCACCCCTAGACATGATATGTGACATATCAGACGAAAAGACCGGATTGCACTGTTGTGTTACTGATAGGATTCATTGAGAGTATGGGCAAGTTTGCTTGTTGATTTTCATATCACTCAATACCCGGGCAGCCGTTACGTCCAGCTAGTACCACTGACGGCTTGTAGGTGACTGATGTGATCATCACCTACTGGTGGCGTATTGACAAGTTTTTAAAGTCCCACACAGAATTTTCCTAGTTCAAGCGAAACGAAGTAGGGCATATATGTTATATGTGCATGGGCATGATTAAATACGTGTATATGATACTGTATTGTAATGTGGCAGTTATATGTTATCAAGTTAGATTATATGTGATATAACCAGATTATCGAATCAAGTGTTGAATTGATAATGTGATACACAGATAAATGATATTAGTCGGTCATATGTGATATAACCGGATTATTAAATCAAGTGTTATTTTAATAATGTGATATATATTATATTTGATATAATTATATCTTAGCTAATATCATTAGCTCACTAATTATTCTTCATAATATATATTAATATATATGATATATATATATATATATATATATATATATATGTTTTATGAAGCATGGCATGTTTTTCTATTTTATGGAAAATGGAAAAATGAGGTGGAAAGTGAAGAGATATGGAGGTCATGGGTGAGGCATGGCTTTTTATGATTGTTTATTCATCTTACATCACTATTGAAGCATGGCTTCATATTTTTATTGAAAAATATAGCATGCTTCAATAAGTGAGGAATACATTATGATCCATTCTTCATACTTGACCATACTTAGTCATTCTTCTCTAGTTGAGCTCATTCTTGAGTTGCTCTCTAGCTTGCTCACATGTTCTTCTACCTCTTCATGAATCAAAACTCCAACCCCTCACATGTGATATGAACCATTGAGTTTTGAATAAACTAGTGAGGTAAACCAAACCCCTATTTCATCATCCTACACTTGACTAGCAATCAAGTGTAGCATGTTTTCTTCGCTAAAGGTGGTTTAGTGAAGAGCTAGCTTGAGCGAGAGGGACTTCAGATGGATCATCTTCGGCGCGAAGATCTACGAGGAGGTTCGTTCAACTCGAAGTGGAGTCGCATGGACTACGACCCGGAGCTTTATAAGCGAAGGACTCGATCTACGAGGGTTTAGACATCTTCTCTTCTTTAGTTTAGTTGATATCATCAAAGAAAACCCTAAGTATTTTAGTAAAGATCTTGTTTAGTCTAACTTAGCACCTAAAAATTTTAAAATTTGGCATGCTTGATGCTACTAAAACCTCATGGTGGTGCTAGGGTAGACTTTCATATGCACTACTTTTCGGGAGATTTTTTCACTAAACAATCAATGTTATAAACCAAGTAGGTGTCTAGAATGGTGTTAGCGGGGCTATGCCTCCAGGGAAAAGAGGTTATGTAATTAAGGAACTTCGCAAAAGTGTTGGAAAACCTCCCTCGAAATACCGACACCAGCCTGGCTGAAATGTTAAGCAAGAATTGTAAAAGTGAGATTAATCCTGACTAATTCTTCCTTTATGGTTTAAGAAAGGAATCGAGGAAACAGTGGGAGCCATCCTGTTTAGATAAACTAATAACCAATCTAAACATGCAAGAGCATCATGCTAAGTGTTTCTTCTTTCTCTCTTAAATGCAGCGACCACGATTACTAGACATAGGTTATTAGCTAATAATTTAACTGGGCCAAACTATATTAATTGGCTACGGTATGTCCAAATGGCACTTACCTGTGACAAACTAGACTACCTCCTTACTACAAAACCCCCCACCATCCCAGGTCCAAGTTCCACCGTCGCGGATATGGATATCCTTCTGGCATTGGAAAAAGATTGTGCGAGAGCCAAGTGCTTCGTGTTAACCTCAATGGATAATGAACACCAGAGGCAGAACAAGAAGATGGACTTAGTTTCCATCTTCCTCCATAACAAAGTTTTATATGGAGAGCAATCTCGTATCGGAACATATGAGACATCGAAGATATTGCTTCAAGTGAGGTTGGCTGTTGGGTCGCCGGTAGGGGACCACATCCTTATGATTGTCATGACCCGTAGGTACGGAACGTGACTGGCACTTAAATTACGAAATGTCTCAAGGCGTAACGTAATCTAAGTAAGCCAAATCCTAGAAATCTAAACCGTTTAAAAAAATAGAGTGAAGAGAAAACTTAACTTTAAAAAGATTATTTTTGTAAAAATAAAGTCACCTTAAAACATTTTAATGCATCAAATTTCCCGAAAATTTCGGCAGAGTCTCCTTTGTAAATACTGGCCCCAAAACGGGTACAACATATGAAAATACATATAAACAATGAATAAAGGCATCCCCATGTAGGAGCTAGCTCTTCGCCAATGGTACAACATATGAAAATACATATAAACAATGAATAAAGGCATCCCCATGTTGGAGCTAGCACTTCGCCAATGGCAGAATCACAACCACATGCAATATATATATCAAGAGTGCGAATAAGCATCTGAAAGCAAGAAATGAGAAACACCAAGTCGGCTCAAATGAGCATCGACACCAAATATCTCAAATACAAGTCTCACGAGTCTCATCGTCTTGTCCAATATACAACGGTAAATGGAGTACACTAGATACAAATAATAATACAAGATGGAATAATAGCATCCTCACAGCCCACCTATGAGCAAAACTGCAAATCAATGCAATGAAGCAAAAGGAGGAAGTACACCCACCGCTATTGTGCTGACAGGTCAGACCTGCGAAACCGAAAATACAAACTGGCAACTTCAGAAAACTGATCCCGTAATAAATTACAGGAAAACCCCGCGACTGTATATACATACCCGCATTTGTATTGCGACCGAATACAAATGCAATGAGACAAAATCTACAATACTAGGATCCGGCTTAAACCAAAGTCCGCTAGTATTCTCCCTCCGATCATGATCCGTGCAATACCGCACGTATGTGATCGAACCCTGCCATATATCCATATGGCCTCTACAGCGTTTCGCCCGAAACTTGAGAAACGGTCTATGGGGGACTCTAAAGACTCGTGAATACTTTGGTTGTGGATTTAACCACTAGCATGTCAGAGGTATTATCCATACGTAACGGGCTACCAGGTATTGACCAAAAGGGACGTCGATGAGCGAACTCATCCTGACACCCTACTGAGCCTGTCAGTGATAATATCCGTACAGTCCAGTCCGTTCGTCTATGAGCATCGCATGTGGGGCCTAGGGGGTTGGTAAATGTTAGACCCCCAAAAGCGGTATAAGTCATGTCGGAGTGTAGCCCAGAACACCCTGAGATACTACTGGAATACCTACCAGTAAATCTCCTTCCTTGGCCAAGAACTTCGTGTAATGGCTCTCCTAGACACAGCGCGACCTCACCCCTAATACCGGGATAGACTAACCCCTGAAGATCCGCTCACTGCCTCCATGTGGCTCGGGACTGTACCCAACTAAAACTTGTTTGCATGACTCCTTTGAGCCGTGGTAGGGTAGTAATCAAAGTAAAGTGGGAACTCACACGAGACAAATGACGATCTCAGGTCGATGAACTAACCTGTACACATGTCACCAGGGAACTGTTATCTGACGTATGGTATAAGACCAACTAACATGTTCCCGGCGAGTCCTTTCCGGTGTACTCATAACCCAATGAGCACCTGTATACATCTTAGGTGAACCAACTGACACCAGTGGCTTGTGAGACCAGCCACCGCCCCTCGTCGGGGTCTTGACTGTATACACTAGTCTACTCTGGTGTATCGATGCCCTGTCTCGAAAACTCCCACGACTAGGGACCTTTAAAGGATGTGCTTATAGACCCCAGCTCCCACGTATATGATCGCCATCATACTGCTTGCTGTCAAGTAAGAATCCTAAGGGCTCTATCAATATGCAATAGTGACTTGTAAGGTCACCTAAAGCAGTACACGATGATAAAGATAAACCAGATAGCATACTATCATCTTGAGTAAGACTGTTCTAATGGTATAGGTCCTCCCTCAATCATTGCAATCACGTGCCTGTGATCCAATAATTGACTCTGAGGGCACTATCTCCAACAGGTTATAAATATTCTTTTTGACAAATCAAGGGGGTGCGGCCATCTACTATAGTTTCCGACGTGTATTCGATCGGGTAGTCGGGAATCTTGTTGAATTACCCGACTAAATTATTGAAAAGGGTTTTTGATATGAGACTAAAATCCGGGGTTTATAGCGTTAGGCATGAAATTCGGAATATGTGATTTTCCGGGATTATGATGTCAAAGAATATGCGAATTCTAATTATTGCAGTTTTACATTTTTTTCTGCGACTGTAAGTGTAATATGTGGGGTATCCAAAATATCGTTTCTATATGTCAACGGAAGTTGGGATACGTGTATTGATTTACGTTGATGATATGTGATATCAAGTGTCGCTGATATATTTTATTGGATCGTAGTGATTGAATAGCCAGGGGTTTTATGTAAGATGAGAGTTTTTATTTTCATTCTTGTAAAATCTGTATGTAATATTCTTTTATTGTGGCACATCCGGGTTGAGGATGATGTCACCACTGATGTATATTATTTACTTTTCCGCATTAGGATAGACCCAAAGTGGGGAGTGCAAGTAACTGGGTTCTAGAGTCCAGTGGGAGACCATCTCATGGAGTTAAGACCGGGTCTCTTAACTTTAGAATTGGTAGGGTTAATTGCCGCTCTCGCAGGGGTCTAGGGATGTGGGTTTGGCTATTCATCACGACCATGGAATCTGTGTTTTACATTACTGGCTAAATTTAAAACACGGACCTCTTAGTATATCCAATATTTCATATGTTGCTTTTGCTGCTTGGTTCTGTGATGTGATCAAATAACAGCGTGAGACGAATGTTATACTATATATATGATATATAATAAACGTTGCTTATGTTTTGCACCCGCGCTAGTCCATCCCCCGCTCTGCCCGTAGTTAGGTAACCTAACGGTACATGACGGGGCCCAGTGGCGAATGCGGATGGTATAAGCGTACGTTCTATTTTCGTTTCACTTTTCTGTAATGTTTAAGAAACATTAAATGATGGGATTTCATTAACGAGATTAATGAAAAGAAAGAAACCTAAAGATGTTGTAGATTCAAATTTTTAAACAAGGTAGCTCTAGTTCTTTCTTTGCATGGTGGTATTCCTTGATGAATATCCAGCACCTCATTCGATGATGTAAGAGCCGAGATCACTTCACCGGGAGTGACCTCTTTAGCGAAACTAGCAAATGTTACAACTCACTCGGTTTTGTTTTTCATTGCTTCTCTAGTTCTTTCTTTGCATAGTGGAATTCTTGAATATACTGCACCTCATTCGATGAAGAAAGAGCCGAGTTCCCTTCACCGGGAGTGACCTCTTTAGCAAAACTAGCAAAAGCCTAAAAAACACTCATTTTCAAAATTAGTAGATTCTACAATGATATCAAGTTCATTATGCTCATGGTTTTCTTAAAAACCTGCGTAGCCCTCCGCCATTTCAGATAAGTGCTATTTTAGTATTAGTGCTACGGTTGTTTAGCCTCCGTCAAGGCATAGTGTACGGTAGCTGATTAGTAATTATCTGTAGCATGTGATGCGATTAGATTAGGGCAGTCGTACGGCGTTGTTTGGCCTTCATCAAGGGTCGTGCGGGTGGGTCTAATTCAATTAAGAAATGAACGGGTTGAACTTGACTAGCGGCCTATGGGTAGTTTGGCCTCCGTCAAGGTCATAGGACGCTATGGGTAAAAATCATTATAGGGAATTTCAAGTGTTGTAATTTGCAATGTGATTGCATACTTTCTATATGATAGTTAGATCCCGATACCCACTGCGAGTAAGAGTTACTCCTGGGAGAATTTTGCACTTTACAATTAGCTAATCCAGTAGGTGTCTAGAAAGGTATCAATGGGGTTATGCCTCTAGGGAAATGAGGTTTATTTTAATTAGGTCGGTGCGATAGCACGGGGAACCTCCCTCGGAGTACCGATACCTGCCTGGCCGAATGATTGGCGATCCTGTAGGGTGCAATTAAACTCGGCTAATCTTACCTTTTAGGGTTTGAAGGAAGATTTGATAAAAACAGTGGTAGCCATCCAGATTAGATAAAATAACTAATTTAATCTAGCAAAGAGCGCAGTTTCCACTATTTGTCCACTTCTCTTCCTCAACATGGCCAAAGTAATTATCCTTCTCTCTCTTCTGGTAGCGACCAATGAAATTCCATAATCAAGGTAATAATATGGATGTTTTGACCGAACCTACTTATTATACTAGGCTTGGTTCCGCTCTACCTTATGATTGTCATAAGTCTGAGCAATGAACGGGAAATATTCGGATTTCCATGCTACCCAAACGAAGAAAAAGCATGTTGATGCATTGTCTTCGGGTGTGTTCGTTACCAAGAACTGTTCTCAGTTTACTCTACATCCTGCGGGATGAGGATCCCACACATGTAATTTGTTACATGGGCTATATAAAGGTGGAGAACTGGGAAATGGTGATATGTCTTTAGTAGTATAGATGGTGTAATGGTTGCAGCCAAAGCAGTTGGCAAATATCACCTAGTATTACCAACTGGTAATACAATGATTCTGAGCGACTGTTATTTCGTTCCAATAATATTGTGAATATTTTCCTAAGTCAAGTATTGATTGGGTAAGGTATGTTTTATAATAGTTTACACGTTCTGAATCAAACTAAAGTTCTAAACGTACAGAACACACACAAGAGGAACAGTTCATAAATGAACGAAGTCTTCTTGAGGTATTGTAGACTAGGTAATGTCGATGAGACAAGATTAGCTAAAGTTCCATAAGGATGCATATTTGAATCCATTCGAATTTACATTTTATGAAACTTGCCGGTCATGTCTCAAAGGCTAGGTGACCAAATCTCCGTTTACTGGAAACGAAGAAAAAGCTACTGAACTCTTGGACAGATACATAGTGATGTATGCAGTCCTATGTCTACACATGCCAGGGATGGTTCCGCGTACTTTATTACATTCACCGATGTTCTCTCAAGATACGGACATGTGTTCTTGTTGAAACACAAAACTGAATCTTTTGAGAATTTCAAGAAATATAAGTACGAAGTTAAGAACCAGATGGGTAAAGGTATTCAAATCTTTCGATATGATCGAGGAGAGAATACTTGAGCAAGGAATTCCGAGACTATTTAAAAGTGAATGAGAGTCTCTCTCAGCTTACTTCTCCGTATACACCACAACACAACGGTCTATCGGGGTGGAGGAATCGCATCCTATGAGATGTGGTGCGATCTATGTTGAGTACTGCTGAGTTACCTATTTCTATTTAGGGATATGCACTTAAGATAGCTGCATACCTATTGAATAGAGTCCCGACCAAATCTGTTGCCTACCACTCAATATGAGATATGGAATGGGATGAGACCATTTCTTAAACGAGTTAAGACATGGGGTTGTCCGGCCTATGTTGAGAAGCAAAACCCGAACAAGCTTGAGACAAGGTCAGTTCTGTGCATGTTTGTAGGATATCCCAAACATTCACGAGGGTATATCTTCTACCATACCGAGCAGCAAAAGGTGTTTTGTTTCTCGACATGCCACCTTTTTAGAAAAGGAATTTCTTATGAAAGAAATTAGTGGCAATGAGATAGAACTAGAAGAAGTTCCAGCAAAGCAAACAATAAATGATGATTTCGTGGAACCGGAGGATTCAATAGTCCCCGACGAACCGCAGCCACTCCGCAGATTTAATAGGGTTCCTTATCCACCAGAGAGATACTACGGTTTTCTCATAGACGGTAGGAGCAAGGATTGCATCATGGAGATGATGACCCAACTAATTTCGAGCAGGCCATCATGAGTGGGGACTCTGTAAAATGGCTGGATGCTATGCGATCTGAGATGGAATCCATGTACACCAACAAAGTGTTGACTTTAGAAGTTGCTCCTGAAGGGGTAAAATGCATCAGGGCAAGAGGATCTTTGTGGTAGTTATATGTATGCCCTAGAGGCCATTACTATACATAGGATGTATATTGTAGTGGATGCTTGGACATACATAGGGAGGACTTTCTTGCTCGATATGATAGTATGCTATCTGCTTGCTCTTTACCTTAACGTGTACACTGATTGTCTCTCTGTTACATGTTGGTAAAGCCCTTAGGATGTGTACTTGACTACCTGGACTATGATGCGGATCATACTAGTGGGGACAGGGTAGTCCATAAGTACATCCTTCAAGGTCCCTAGTCGTGGGTATATCGAGACGGGGCATCAATATACCAGAGTAGACTAGCGTATACCTTCTCGACCCATACAGATGGGCGATGGATGATCCCATATCCATTGGTGTTTGACATCGGAGATGATATACGGGTGCTCAGTGAAGACTGGGTACACTGGACGGACTCGCCGAGAACTCCCAGATGGTATTATACCTTACGTCAGATGGCAGTTCTCTGGTGACACTGGTACAGAGTAGTCTGTTGACCCGAGATCGTAATAGAGTCTTGTGTGGTTCCCACTGTGCTTTGATTTCCACCTTACCACGTCCAAGAGGGCGTGCAAAACGGTGGTTTTTGGGTACAGTCCCGAATCACATGGAGGCAATGAACGATAGGAGGGGATTCGTCTCTCCCGGTATAGAGAGTTGATGTTGCGCTGTGTTCGATTGGCTATAACCAGAAATCCCTGGCCAGGGTTGCTGAGATTTACTGGTAAGTGTTACCAGTAGTTTCTCGAACTGTTATAGACCTTATATCGACACGACTTATCGAGCTATTGGGGTCTGACGTTTACCATCCCTAGGCAAGATTTGCGACATATCAGACGACGAGACCGGACTGTACGGTAAGTGTTACTGGTTGGATTCACAGGAGTTTGAGCGGGCTTGCTCGTCGATCTTCTGATCGCTCAATACCCGGGTGGCCGTTACGTTTAGTAGACCGCTTGCGGCTTGTCGGTGTTTGATATGATCATCACCTGCTGCCGACGTATTGACGAGTCTTTAGAGTCCTACACAGAGGTTTCCTGGCTCAAGCGAAACGAAATAGGAGCGTATATGAGATATGTGCGGGACCGAGAATAATGCGTGTATGTGATACCGTATTCTATTCTCGCGATAAATGTATCGATTGGTTGTATGCGATATAACCTAATCATCGAATCGAGGAGTGATTCGATAACCCGATACATTGGATATTAGTCGGTCATATGCGATATGACCGGATCGTTAAATCAAGTGTTGATTTAATGATTTAATGTATAATTATATATTTGATATATTACTTTGCATTAACTAGTATAGGTTCACTTTAAAAGGATTTTCACACTTGATGTGCACATTGTATATGTGATATATTTTTGTGCACTTGTTTGTATCATGTTTGATGATACATGCATACTTTGTTAAGTGACCTTTTTTGTTTTCTTGCTTAACCCTAACCATTCCACTTAACCCTAGTTCATTCTCTACACTTGACCATGGTTGCTATATGATAAGTATTCCTTTTATTTTCTATTTTAGATAATACTTATTATATTATCTTCTTCTTCTTCTCCTTCTTCAACATGAAGAAAGCTTGCCTCCATCAATGGCAACTTGAGAAAAATAGTGAGAAATCCAATTCTAAAGTGAACCCACTTCCTATTTCTTCATCCTCTACCACTTGCCAAGTAGTATAGGGTGTTTTCTTCATAAGTTTCATGACTTGGTGAAGTTGGAGCTTGATCTTGTGTTGCCTGGACGTAGATCATCTTCGGCATCGAAGCCGACGACCAAGCCCGCCCATTTCTCCGATGAAGCCGATGCTAGAGCCCGGGATTCGATTTGGACAGCAAGGAGACTTCATCATGGAGCTATGGGGGTGGAGGACCGGATCTACAAAGGTTGTATTTCCGTTCCCTTAGTTAAGTTGTTAACTAGTTGCTTGTTTTCGCCTAAAATCTAGTTAACGATCCGTATTAGGGTTTCTCGGCACTTGTAAAATTTGAAATTGGCATGGTTGATGCCTTGTGAGACCTCATTAGTGTGCCTGGGAACCCTACAGTGGTATCAGAGCCTAGCTAGAGCCTTAGGCGA